>CM041642.1:539440-591288 GCA_023333625.1 Bothriochloa decipiens
GCTTAAGAATGCAAATGATTATGCTTGCTTAACACCAGAGTGTTACAGCCCTTCCCCCCTTAAAGAAATCTCGTCTCGAGATTTGAGTAGACTAACCATTCTTTATGAAAATCGGGATATACTTCTTTTAAATAGTCCTCGGTTTCCCAAGTGGCATCGTTATCATCATGATTGCTCCAAGAAACCTTATATTGCCTGACCACACGATTTCTGGTCACTCTATCTTTGACATCTAGAAGTCTCATAGGTTTCTCTTCATAAGTTAAGTCTGAACTCAGCTTAATGTCTTTAACTTTTACGGCTTCCTCAGTTGGAACACGTAGACATTTCTTGAGTTGGGATACATGGAAAACAGGAAATACTGCACTCATCTCTTCAGGCAGTTTGAGCTTATAGGCCCACAATCCTTTTCTTTCCACTATCTGATATGGACCAACATAACGAGGTGCAAGTTTTCTTTTAACACCAAAACGTTGCACTTTCTTCATAGGAGAGACCTTCAGATACACATAATCATCATCATCAAAAGTTAGAGGTCTTCTTCTCTTATCGGCATAACTTTTCTGTCGAGATTGTGCAGCTGCTATGTGTTGTTGAATTGTTCGAACCTGTTCTTCAGCTTCTTTAACAAGGTCAATACCATAGTATCTTCTTTCTCCAGGTCCTACCCAATTCACAGGCGTTCTACACTTTCGGCCATACAGTGCCTCAAAAGGAGCCATCTGTATACTCTCTTGGTAACTATTGTTATAAGAGAATTCTGCCAAAGGTAACCATTTCTCCCATGAGCCCTTGGATGATAAGACACAAGCTCTCAGAAGATCTTCAAGAACTTGATTCACTCTTTCTGTTTGGCCTGAAGTTTGAGGATGATAAGCTGTACTATGATTCAGCTTTGTCCCCAAATCCTTCTGCAAATGTTCCCAGAAATGAGCAGTGAACTGAGATCCTCGATCAGATACAATCGTCTTGGGAATTCCATGCAAACGGACAATCTCCCTGAGATAAATATCAGCATACTGAGGTGGTCGATAATCTATCCGAACTGGAATAAAGTGCGCACTCTTGGTAAGTCGATCCACGATTACCCAAATAGAATCATGCCCTTTTTGAGTGGTGGGAAGGCCAGTAATGAAATCCATACTGATATCTTCCCATTTCCATTCAGGAATCGGCAACGGTTGAAGCATTCCGGCTGGCTTCAAATGAACAGCCTTTACGCGACAACAGATGTCACACCGTGCGACATAAGCGGCAATCTCCTTTTTCATTTTGGTCCACCAATAGCGAACCTTCAGATCGTGAAACATCTTACTACCGCCAGGATGAATAGATAACTTTGATAAGTGAGCTTCATCCATAATTTGATTTCTGAGTTCTCTATCTTTTGGTACGACCAGACGATCATCAAACCATAAGATTCCCTTCTCATCCACTCGGAAATGCTTGAGCGGCTGTTTCAATATTTTCTCCTTGATATGACCTATACCCTTGTCAGTTTTCTGACCTTCGATAATCTTGCTTTCAAGCGAGCAACTAATTTGAATGTTACGCAGCACAACAGGATGCATGAGGCTAAAATCATCTGCCAACAAAGGTTGAATAGCATGACATTGTGATTTTCAACTCAACGCATCTGCGACTACGTTTGCTTTGCCCGGATGATACAAGATCTCCATATTGAAGTCCTTAATAAACTCCATCCATCGATGTTGTCTCATGTTCAACTCGAGTTGAGTGAAGATATACTTCAGACTTTTGTGATCAGTATAGACTTTACAGAAGTTACCCAACAAGTAATGCCTCCAGATTTTTAGAGCATGCACAACAGCTGCTAGCTCCAAATCATGGGTTGGATAATTCACTTCATGCTTCTTTAACTGACGTGAGGCATAAGCTATGACTCTTCCTTCTTGCATAAGCACACATCCCAAGCCTATTTTTGATGCATCGCAATATACATCAAAAGATTTCCCCAAATCTGGTTGCGCAAGAACAGGAGCAGTGGTCAACAATTCCCGCAAGGTACGGAAAGCTGTTTCACACTCCTCTGTCCAGACAAACTTCTTCTCTTTCTGCAACAGATTTGTCATGGGTTTGGCAATCTTCGAGAAATCCGGAATGAAACGACGATAATACCCGGCTAGACCAAGAAAACTCCGAACTTCATGCACAGAAGTCGGCGCTTCCCAGTTCATAACCTCTTGTACTTTGCTCGGATCTACGGAGATTCCCTCCTCAGATAGGACATGGCCAAGGAATTGAACTTTCTTGAGCCAAAACTCACACTTGCTAAACTTAGCATACAGCTTATGTTCCCTAAGCCTTTCTAGAACAATCCTCAGATGCTCGGCATGATCATCTTCGTTTTCTGAGTACACCAAGATATCATCAATGAACACCACCACAAACTTGTCTAATTCCGGCATGAAGACCGAATTCATCAGATACATGAAGTATGCAGGAGCATTTGTTAAGCCAAAGGACATAACAAGATACTCATATAATCCATATCTGGTAGAAAAAGCGGTCTTAGGCACATCTGCTGGTCTAATCTTGATCTGATGGTAACCAGACCTAAGATCAATCTTGGAAAACACTCTCGCCTTGGACAACTGGTCAAACAGAATGTCAATTCGGGGTAACGGATACTTGTTCTTAACAGTGACAGCATTGAGTGGACGATAATCCACGCACATCCGTAGAGATTTGTCCTTCTTCTTCACAAAGATAGCAGGACAACCCCATTCTGACACACTAGGACGAATAAGACCCTTATCCAACAAATCCTTCAACTGATTTTTGAGCTCTGCCAATTCATTTGGCGGCATCCGATATGGTCTCCTAGAAATTGGAGCAGTGCCAGGCAATAACTCAATACGAAATTCAACATCTCTATCGGGTGGAAGACCCGGAAGCTCTTCAGGAAAAACATCCGGAAATTCACACACGACAGGAATTTCGGGAAGAGGGGTCACACGAGTAGAATAGGTCACACTCTCTAGCTTAAACTTTCGAGGTAATGGCACTTGAAAAGTACCCTCCCCAAGAGGATTTCTGATAGATAGCATCCTATTACCTGTATCGATCACAGCACCCCAGAATTTCATCCAACTCATTCCCACGATGACATCCACTCCTAAGCCAGGTAGAACTATCAAGTTCAACCGAAACCTCCACTTATCTAGGTCTAGGGTTGCACCCTGAACTATCTGCTTAGTAGTTATATCAGCCCCAGCTGAACTAACTTTGAATTCAATACTCAATTCAAGTATCTTTTGATCATGCTTCTGTGCAAATGCTTGACTCATGAAAGAATGCGATGATCCAGAATCAAACAAAACAGCGGCAGGGATTTGATTCACAGAAAACATACCCGCCGTCACTGGTTCACCAGCAAGAATTTCCTCGATCGAGGTGTTGTGCACACGAGCTTGATATGGGCCCTGCTGCTTCCTAGGAAAAGGGCAATAACGAGCAAAGTGCCCTGCCTGGTTGCAGTTGAAGCAAGGTCCATTGACAGGTGTCTTGTTAGCACCGGTCAAGTTGCTCTGTACTGGTTTCCCTTGTGGAACAGGAACTTTGAATGCTCGGGGATGCTTCTGCAGATTCTGAGCTGGATAATTATTATGCCTTTTCTGCTGCGGGGGCCTGAATCTCGCACCAGACATCGGTGGACGAAACGGCGTACGGAAAGCAGTTGGGGCTCTTGACTGAGAAGAACCACCTCCATCATGAGCTCTCTTGCGATTTTTACCGGCAGCATGAACATTGTTACTGTTTTCTTGCATAATACAATCATTCAAGAAGTCATTGAAAGTAACACGGGCAGAAGTACTCATAGTTTTCATCAACTTGGAACTCAAGCCTCTCTTGAAGCTAGCTATCTTGTTCTCATCAGTGTTGACAAACTCAGGAGCATAGCGACTCAAATTATTGAAGGCGTGCAAATACTCCTTCACATTGCGAGTTCCCATAGTGAGCGACAGAAACTCAGTCTTCTTCATAGCCATCAGACTGGGAGGAATGAAATTTCCTCGGAAAGCATGTGCAAAGCGGTCCCAAGTAATTGGAACACCCTGCGGAAAGGTGGTGCGATGTTGCTTCCACCACGTCCCTGCTTGTCCCTCAAGCTGATGGGCTGCATACTCCGCTTTCAGCTCTTCTGTCAACCTGAGAAGACGAAATTTATCTTCCATGGTATTGAGCCATTCATCTGCCTCAAGTGGCTCAGGAGCATCCTTAAACACAGGAGGTTTAGTGTCCTGAAACTCCTTGAAGCTGCTGTATTGATTTTGTTGATGACCCTGACGAACATCGCGGGCCAAGTTCTCACGAAGAAGCTGCTCTACGTTGCGCTGGCTGCCCAAGAATTGAGCAAACAGCTGCTCCGCATTGGTCAAAGGTGGGGGTGGCACACCACGAGCAGTGTTGTCAGCACCCTCTTCAGATCCACCATTGCCATTAGCACCAGACCCACTACGTGTAACCGGCATCTGCATATTTCAGCAAGAAGTATGTATCAGGTGAATGTTGTCATGTTGAGAGGTGAATGTAAAAATCATGCCAAACTGAATTTATCGAGGGAAATAAATTCGCACAATAAATAGAGGCACAATAATTCCAATTTTTCACATCACAACACCACTAATAATATTACTGCGAACCATCGCAAAGCGTCTTACAACATCCCTAAATTTGCCAGCATACATACACTGGACTTTTAAAAGTTGTATGGACATCACCACCTCAACACCATGTTCCAACATTACATCAAAGTCTCGATAGCGAGCAAAAGGGTTACATGACCACCTGACAGGAACGCAAAAGAACAGCTAGAGACTAACGATCCTTAGCAAGGCTACTCTCCATTGTTGCTACTCTCACTGGAAGCACTGTTCACAGCCCTCCTAGCTGCTACTAAAGCTTCTCTCAGCTGACGGATCTCCTCCTGCTTCCTGTGCACCTCCTCGTGAAGGCTAGCATTGTAAGCACGGACCTCCTCCACGTCCTCTAGCACCTGCTGCTGGCGGATGCTAAGACGACGGAACTCGGACCAGGCCTCATCCCTAGCCTGAGCCATCTTCTGGCTCTCCAGCACAACCTTGTCTCGATGGTGAGACACACGGGCTACCTCCTCTTGGGAGCGCTGAAGCTCACGAGTCAACTCACGCTTCTCCTTGCGTGCATCAGCTCGAGCATCCTTGAACTCCTCATTTAGACGAAGTGCCTTAGTCTCCATGTTGACATAGGCCCCCATCACGGCAAACATAGCACTCATAGCAGGCGTGCTGCTACCCTGTGCCTCCTCAGGACCAGCCTCTAGTGGGTTTCCCTCAGCATGTGGCCACCTAGAGAAACGGTGAGCAATGGGGAACACTCCAGGAAAAACCTCGGCAAGCGCGTGAGGTATCTCCTCCATCAGGTGCTCCACCACGGCAAAGGCTGCAAACGTGGCTCCTGTCTTGGCAGTCTTGCCCGCACCAAAACAGCGACACCCAACCCAGTGGGGATCACCATCCAAAGGTGGGACTACTACCTCCACACGTGCCTCTCCATAGTTCACCAAATCATCCTTGTCCCAGTAGTAGTGAGGCTCCATGCCCACCGTATACCCAGCGTTGGAGAGAATCCTCCAAAGAAGGCTAGGCATGGCGTGCTCCTCTAGAAAAGTGTCCACCTCCCTTGGTGCCGGCTCACGGACAGCCAAAGGACCACGGGGCGCTCTTCCTCCAGTGGACTTACGAGCAGTCTGCTTGGTTCTCGCCATCTGTTCAAAAGTTGTATATCCCATAAGTTATAATTTTAAAGAAAAGAGATAATTTAATTATAAGGGAAGGAACCATGAATGTATGAATGAGCAAATTTAACCATGATGCATGCACGTCACATACGTCCTCACGAACTAATAATCTAACGCTCTATGCGGTGGCATACATCGTTCTCTCATTATACGTAACTACTTCGTTCTACCGTTCGCGGTTAGTGTACCTGCAGAAAATTCATTTCAGCCCATATCCCATATGAATGCAATTCGACGTAAAAATTCATGCACCTTCCGAACAAGGTGAAAACACCGATTACTTACTACCCCAACAGTCGCGCAGAAGACGACACCGCCAGAAGACGGTCCCAACATGGGATACCTTCATATAAACATGTGTGCAACATGTAAATAATCCGGCATCAATAAGCACTCCCCTAGACTGGCATTTGCATCCAATCATGCTCTCACAACTCACACTTACCAGGGCGTAGAGGCAATTTGATCCATACATTACCATTCAAGTGAATGTGCTCCACACGAATCCGCCATTGTATGGGCAACGGCAAAATAACAAATATGATGCAATTTCCCCCAAGTCAGTACTTAATTAAGCCACCTGAATCCTATTGGGCATAAAGGATATGACCACTGGCACACTCTAGTTTTCAAAACCATAGATTTGAACACCAATACACACCTATACTTTTTGTAAATACTTTTCGCAAACCAAAAACTCTTTTATTTTAAATACTTGTGAACAGTAAAACGCTAAACATGCTCCGATGCCAGCTGTAACAGAACCGACCAATTTATTAGAGCACAAGCACATAATCCGCCATTAATTCAGCAAATCATATGATTGAGACCTAATAAACCCGGTAGTCCGTGAAATCTCGAAGGATTTCAAACTTTTCCGACACGACCAAGATCGTAATAGTTTAGCGGTTCCATTCACAAGTACACAGTTCGCACATAGTTTTAAAACATCATCGGAGTACGAAATAGAGTTATTACAAACCAAGTTCAATAAAAGCGGAAGCGATTTAAGTTCAAATACCACACACACATTTGAAATATAGTGCCAGGTCCTTGGTTCACATCCAGCAAAAGCATCAAGTAGAGAAGAGTGACCATGCCCAAGGTCTAGTCATCGCCCAAGGCGGGATAGAAACAGTTCTGACAATAACCGTAAAGCATCTCACCATCTGCAAAAACATGGGAAATAAAACCCTGAGTACGAGGATGTACTCAGCTAGACTTACCCGTCATAAACTAAAATAAAAGACTCCAAGGAGTATGCAAGGCTGTATAAGTAGGATAGCTGAATCATTTAAAATTTGCGGAAAAGCTTGCATTAAGAAACAATTAATAAGAACCTTCTAGCAATGTATTTTAATCTGATTATCTCTATCATGCTACATTAGCACCTGTACTAAACAAGCATGGTAATAATTATTCAACAGAAAGTAACCATTTCCGGTTGAGTATCTTTCAGTCTCAACAGCTCAACCATCTCACCTCTTGTTCAAGTTCTTACTACGATGCCGCTGCTCAAGTCAAGTGTTCACTGTCCAGGAACGATGGCGATTATAATCGATTGCAAACCAGCTGGCGGGTACTCCTCACACAAACCACACTCACCAGCCACGGTGAGCTACAGGTCACCGACATCCAATTCAGGAAAAACGCGAGATCAACAGGTACCATCACATCCGGGCACCGTCCGGCTGCCAGCAGGGCGCACCATGCTATATTCAGGCCTTACAACCGCGTAACCCGTGGTCCCCCATCTTCACCAATGCGATGCGTACAGCAGGTCGACTCCCGGCCCAAATCAAAATTAGGCTTCGCGGTCGGAACGACTTATCCTTCCAGCTAAATGTGAGGCATAAATTCAATATGACTTGAGGACGTACAACGGACGGGGTCCTAGTTCGACACAGACGGGATAAACCACATTGAACCTTCAGTTCATTCTCAACTCCAATCCCGCCCGGTCTCAATTTATTATCTCCACATGGTTATCCAAGATAACAATGTATTCAACCATCCGAGTTACCACCTATAACTCGCGGATGACAGGAAATCACCCGACTTCTACCGATCTAGTTAAGCAGGGCTAAGCATATAATCGTACCTGAACCTAACAGGGTTGAAGTATAAACAGTGGCAAGGAATATAAGTAATGCAGCAACGGTATAAAACAACGCCTATAACTTAATGCAACAAACAAGTAAAGGACTCAAGTTAGATATTTTGCAAACCACAGGGAGAATGCTCCGGGGCTTGCCTTTCAGAAAAGCACTTGGCTGATGGTCGGGACACTCTGGAAGATCAGCTTCGGGATCCTCTTCTGCTGCTGCTTCCCGCACCAAAGCTTCTTGTTGGTCTTCCTCTCCTGGTGCTCCGGGAACTACTGTCGCGAGCTCTGACGATCCTGTATGATGCATAGTGCGTATGAATACCGTGCATACATATAAATACAATGCTGATGATGATGGTAAATGAATGCTCAACTAAGATGAATAATATGATATATTGAAACATGTATGATAAGCACATATCATCCGCATTCTCTTCTACCGATAAATCTCCAATTAAGCCTCGCATTAAAACTTTACTCGCACACTATAAAGAATTATAAACAACCATTGTTTTGCACACTACACTCTACTGAACCACAACCAATAGAAGATCATACATATCATGAATAGCATAAAAAGCATTTTTACACACATGAAATGATAACTCTAAAGCATTATTTATAAACGAAAGAAATCAGGGTATAACTACAACATGACTCTAGACTACTTAGAAAATTCTGTAAAAATTACAGAAGCTTAATCATACCAAATAAAGACTACCATAAAAATTTCAAGTCAAAACAGTAAGTACTTTATCCTGCACAAAAATGACAAGGCAGCACAATTTCAGGGGCATAAAATACTTTGTACATAAAAGTATATCAAACAACAGATCTCAGAACATAATTAGCTCTAGATTGACATAAAAACACTCTCCAAAAAGTTTCATACACAAATTCCTTATACATTATTTATTATGAATTATTTATCCTCACATGAAAATAGGCACCATAACTAGACATAGAAAAATTTACATATGACATAGCCCAACAACATTTTTCACAGATAGAGCATGACATAAGAAAACCAACAAACTTGGTCTCACATTTTTCTGAGCAACAGAGAATTAGTTATGCATTTCCTAAGATAAATACAAATAATAGAGATAAATAAAGCTATACAGAAAAGTTTCACAAATTTCACATTTCATATTTTTCATGCATAGATCATCTCATAAGAAAAATACTGCAAGTTGAACCAACTCATTTGGATGAAAAATGAGCAAGTTATGAATTTTCAAAGTTTAAACTGAAATCTGAAACCTATTCTGAAAAAGAAAAAGGAAAACCACTTTACACCGGGGACCCTGACATTACCAGAAACTAACCAGGCCCTATTAGGTAAACTGCTGTGTCTGGCAGATTTACACCGAGAACCCTAGCTTTTTCCTCATTCTAACCCGAAGGTCCTCGTCGGCAGCGAGGCTCGGCCGGCCATCCCGGCGGCGCTCGGGCTTCACCAACCGGCGGGAAAGAGAGAGGAGAGCAGCGCGCATCGATCGAGGGTACTCAAGATGGGAGGGAGCGGCTCAGGGCGGTCGGAGCACGGACGCGGCGCAACGGCGACTCACCCCGACTCCGGCGAACCCTAATCCCGGCGATAGGGGACTCGACCGACCGCATTAGCCACGGCTTTGGCTCGAGGGGACCCTAGCGCATCTCACTGGCTACTCAGAGCAGCGGGAGCTCGACTACGGCGGCTCGGCCACGCACGCGCGGCGGGGCGGCGACACTCCGCGCGGCGGCTCGGCGAAATTCGGCCGCTCGAAACCCTAATCGAGGCCTTTGAGCATCGTCCTAGCAGCTATCTACCACGACGCGTCTGATGAGCACCCTAATGGCGAGGGAGGATGGCCAGAGCGGCGGGACCACGGCGAAGCCGAGGTGCGGCAATGGCGGCCGGAGAAGAAAATGAAGCGATTCGGGTATACCTCGACGCGAGGGGCCGAGGCGAGGGCGGAGGAAGATGGAGCGGGCTCGGGCGCACTCGGTTGCGGGGTTAATCGAGTGGGGGCGCGGCTGACGGCGACGAATTTCGAACGGCGACGAGGCGGGCTCGGTGCTGCGCGGCGGCGGCAGAGAAGAAAACGCGCGGGGTGAGGGAGAGAGTGAGGGAGCCGAGAGGATGAAGGAGCGGGCGGCTTCGGACGACGCCCCACGCGGCCAAAACAGCCCGGCTTCGGCAGACCCCGAGTGCCACGCGGCCGACGCATGCTGCCGCGGGCGGCCACGGCGTTTTTCTGGTCGGGATTTCCCTGATGGCCAGGACCCAACCGTCACCGAAAAGCTATTTCCATAAACTCAGAACAAACTTTGCTGCTTAATAACTTTCAAACTAAGCCGAATTAGCAAAAACTCAAAATAGATGAAATGTAGCTTTTGAAGAGTAGAATATTTCATCTTAAAGGAGTTTCACCAGATTCTGCCTAGATTTTGAATTACAAAAATCCAAATAAAATACCTTTTAAAATTTCCCAAAATAGAAAATCAGCCCCCATTTTTGCCCTTTTTCAACATTTTTGAACACCTTCCAAGCATTTTCATGAAAAGTGGTAAAAACAACTTTTGTTCCTTATAAAATTCTCTACAAACTTCATTTAGGGCACACACACATGCAAGCACTCTAGCTACCACTTCCAATTCAGTCAAACAAGACTACTCTAATGGTCCACCTTGGTCAACCATGACAACAAAGCTCAATTAACCAAAACCATGAACATAAACCTAGGTTAATTTGGTGTCCTAAACATGTCCAGGTTACCCTAGAGGTCATCCAACACCAAACACTCATATCACATATGCACTTCATGTAAAAGGCAGGCATAATTTGAAATAAACAAGCATGAACATGAAATGACAATCGATCTTTTCATCAATGCTATGCATAATGATGCTTATGCTTAAGAATGCAAATGATTATGCTTGCTTAACACCAGAGTGTTACACTCTGGCACCTAGGCATCTCCATACTTCAATGGGGATACCATCAGGGCCCATCGCTTTACCTCCCTTCATCCTCTTTAAAGCCTCCTCGATCTCTGTCTCCTGAATTCTCCTCACGAAGCGTTTGTTGGTATCGTCAAATGAGTCATCCAACTCCAAGGTAGGACCCTCATCATTCTCCCCATTAAACAACTTGCCAAAGTACTCTCTCCATCTGTCTTTGATCTCATCATCCCTCACCAAAAGTGGATCTGTCCCATCCTTGATGCATTTGATTTGGTTGATGTCCCTTGTCTTTCTCTCGCGGATCCTCGTCATCCTATAAATGTCCTTCTCCCCTTTCTTCGTGCCTAGCGGCTGGTAAAGGTCATCATATACCTGACCTTTTGCTACAACCCGTTTTGCAGCCCTCTTCGCTATTTTATAGCCCTCAATGTTGGCTACACTTTTGTCATGGTGAAGACTCTTGAACCACTCCTTCTCCCTAATAGCCCTTTGCACCTCATCATTCCATCACCAGGTGTCTTTCGCTTCCCGTTTGCCTCCCCTACTCACTCCAAACACATCTGAAGCCACCTTCCGAACACATGTCGTCATCTTTAGCCACATGTCATTTGCATCTTATCCTTCTTCCCACGGCCCCTCGTCTAGCACCCTCTCCTTAAATGTTTGCGCTGCTTCACTTATAAGCTTCCACCATTCTGTTCCCGCAATCTTGGCCCGATTATCCCGGTGGACACGTACCCGAAAACAAAAATCCGTCACCACAAGCTTGTGTTGAGGGACAACACCCTTCTCAGATAACACCTTACCATCTAAACATACACGTCTATCCCCCAATCTTTGAGGAATTTCTTGAAGATTTTTGTGACTGTAGCTAAATGCTATCAGAAATTGACCAACACATTATCATGGCTGGGTCGTGAGACGGATTGGTTTCTGACATGTACCCAGGCTGTGGGATTATCTCTGAAACAGGTGCCACCTCAGGCTAAAACGGTGTTGGCGGGAGCGGGTTCGCTATTAAATTTCTGACAATCTGATCACCAAATGAGTTTGTAGCTGAGTAATTTGTTTGGATTTGGTTGTTAGATTTTGGTCCTTTAATCTGATGAGCAGTGTTGATAGTACGATGAGTTTGTAGCCCGTGAGAGCTGGCAAGGAAAATTTTGTGCAGTCTATAAGCCTATCATGTTGTATCTGTCGCACAGTATCTTGTAAACATTAACACATCGGCAGACTGCATTAAACAGTTTTGCAGGGGTTTCCCTCCATGTCTGATGCTTGGCCAACTCTGTACGTGTGTGTGCGCTTTTTTTTCAATTACACAGTACATCACAGACGCCCACAACACGAACACATATTCACCCCTGAACACACGTACGTAAATCCTACCTTTATGAGCACATTTAAAGGACTGAGCACTGGACAAATTTAAAGATTTCCGAAGTCACCATTAGCGCCTCGTCATCGACGGGAACGTTGCTTACCATTTAATGTATAACGCCGATAAATCCTTGAAAAAATCTTAGAAAAAGGTGCGAGCATCAGGATTTAAACCATAATTTTTTTAATTAAGATTTAAACCTTGATGAGTAGCGTTCCACTGGACCGTCCTACCTCCTACCAGTCGAAGCACAGTGAGAACAGCCTTTGTCAGGTAATGGAAGAATGGGTCCATGAACAAGAATTGTAATTTTGCATTCCATGTTGAGAGAATTACCGTAAAGCTAGGTGGCAACAAGAAGTGACCTAAGCTAAGGGCCTTGTATGTTCACTTCTCTCCAGGGTATTGTGTGCCAATGATTTTCATGCTCCTAAACGTGAATGCCATCACCGGGTTAAGAATAGTTGAGAAAGTTGCAGTTTTCTCATTATTTTCCCATTTTTGCTCACCTGGGTGTAGCTGAGATGTGTTAAAAAAAAACTGTACGTGTGATGGCATTTGAAAATTAAGCTTTAAATAAAAAATGGGAATTAGCAATGTTGCCAATCCACTAAGGTCAGGTCGAGGCCCACTTGTTGGCGCAAGCGCAGCCCTAGGCCCATCGGTCCATCCTTGCCCGCCGCCGTCTCGACATCTCCAGAATACTAGAAGAACTCACCCAAAACCCTATACTGCTCTCGCTCCGCTCCGCCCCGCCCCTACTCGGCCTCCACCTCGCCGCGTGGTTCTAACACTAACGCCACCTCGCCGCCGCCGCCGCCGCCGCCGCCGCTGGCGAGATCTCCGGGTAGAGAAAGCGAGGCAAGGCAGCAGCCATGTCGCTCCGTGTGCTGAACCCTAACGCCCAGGTGCTCAACAAGTCGGAGGCGCTGCACATGACCATCAACGCCGCCAAGGGCCTCCAGGACGTGCTCAAGACCAACCTCGGCCCCAAGGGCACCATCAAGATGTAACCCTGCCTCTCCCTCCTCTTCACTCTCCTCCCGCCGCCGTCACTTCAATCTGGGCGTGATCGCCAGATCACCCACTGGACTCTGGTAGATCGCTGGACCGTAGGGTTTGATCCTTTGTTTTTTCCGTGCGGCGGTATGGGTCTAGTGGTTTAGCTGTTCGCTTGTAGATTTGAGATGCATAGTCTCCCTTTTTGTTTTGAGCTTCATGTTTGGTTGGCTCCGCGTCATCTAAATTGCACCTGGCGATTTTGCCTGGATCTCCATTTGACAGTGCATTTGCTTATTTGTAACAAATTGGCCACTTGCTGGTTTAGATTTATAGCGGAAAAGTAATCTGATTTTGGCAAAGGTTGATTAGAATTTATTGGCGTTTCGCTCAGGCTTGTGGGTGGAGCTGGTGACCTGAAGCTGACTAAGGATGGGAACACCCTCTTGAAGGAAATGGTATGGCACTACCTTTCACAGAAACATTCTATTGACATCCAGATGATATATGTACTTGGTGGTGTTTTGCTTTGATTTAATGTCTTGTGTCATTTATTTGCAGCAAATTCAGAACCCAACTGCAATCATGATTGCGAGGACGGCTGTGGCACAAGATGACACAAGCGGTGATGGCACGACCTCCACTGTGCTTTTTATTGGGGAGCTAATGAAGCAGTCTGAGCGGTGCATAGATGAAGGTATTTTGTTAATTTGTTCTAGGAACATGTCTAATCTTTTCTGGGTTGGTGTATTGATTTGATTTTGTGGTTTCTGAAACTCCTTTTACTGTATATGAGATATCATGTTGCCATTTAGGAAATTAATGTAGCATACAACCATATTTATACCTATTAAGGGGATTTAATTTTTTTCTGGGTTGGTGTATTGATTTAATTTTGTGGTGTCTGAAACTTCTTTTACTATATTTGAGATATCATGTTGGCATTTAGGAAATTAGTGTAGTACTATACAGTTATGTCAGATGTAGCTGCCATTTGGCAGTAAGAATTTGGACTTGATGTTAATCTTTCTGGATAATATTTTACTGTGGATTGTGGTTTGGAATTCCTGAATCGGCACATCATTTTATTGAAAGGTAAGAATGGGCGTGAGGCACGAGTCTTCATATAAAAGGGGTCTCCTTTCTGGGTGAAGCACTGCTAATGGTTTAGGGATATCACATGATTCTCGAATTGCATGTAAATGATTCGTGACACCCCATTAATAGTATTTTGATCTTGGCAGTCAGTATCCATGTTTCAATGTAGAGAGCAACACAAACACAGTCTTGATTAAGCATTTCTTTTTACAAAAAAAAAACCTGAAGGTATGCTGAGAAGTTCTTGCACAGCTCATTGTGTTTAGGGAACATTAGTAATATGTATACCAGGCTTACATTGATGTTATTATGTAAGTAAGCAAAAGAAAAAAAAGATCTAGAAAGCCAAGGTTCTACTATCTTGCAGCAGGAGAGCCGTCCTTTTGAATGAAGCCTTTTTTTGTATAATAAGATATTTTCTATAATTATATTGAACCAATTGTTATCCTCTAGGTACTCATCCTAGATTCTTGGTTGATGGTTTTGATGTTGCTAAGAGAGCATGTCTTGATTTTCTCGAGAAGTTCAAGACGCCAGTCGTTACTGGTGAAGAACCTGACAGAGATACCTTGAAAATGATAGCAAGAACAACTCTTAGGACTAAGGTATTACAGTCTTTCATGTGCCATTTCAGAAGAAATTTACCTGTGTGCAACTCAAGTTTTACATGGACTTACTATATTGCAGTTGTATGAGGGACTTGCTGATCAGTTGACGGATATTGTTGTGAATGCAGTACGTTTGATGTTTCTTGGTGTTTCTCTGTGGAACATTTCTATACCTGACCATTTCAAATCATATTTGAATTTCTGTATAATACTGCTATAGGTTCTGTGCATCCGCAAACCGGATGAACCAATTGATCTTTTTATGGTGGAAATAATGCACATGCGCCACAAATTCGACGTTGACACCCGCCTGGTACATATTCATTTTTTCATTCCAATATATGGCGTTGTGCTAAATTTCATAGTCTCTTTAAAGAATGGCTTTGGGATGTCAAAACTTCACAAATGTGCCATGATATTCTTGTAGGTTGAGGGTCTTGTCCTGGACCATGGTTCTCGTCACCCTGACATGAAGCGCAGGGCAGAGAACTGTTACATCTTGACCTGCAATGTCTCATTAGAATATGAGAAAAGGTGCATACCAGTACAGCAGTGTTTTTTCTTTTGTTTTAGTATTGGATCAATTAATTATATGAATTTTGGTGCACCAAATATGTGTGAAAAGGTGACTGGAGCCATTTTTATGTGATTAGTAGAACAACATTTTATGTATCATGATTGCTGCCAGCCATGTTTTTGTTGGATGGGACCGTTGAACTCAAGTGTCAATGCTCCCTTCTATAAATTATAATTGGTTATGTAAATCTCGATTGTTTTACTTCACCTTCAGCTCTTAATTTCGTTTCTGCTGTGAGCCAAAACTGATTAGTAGATTTGGTTCAAGATGCTTATAATTATTTTCTGTTTTTTCATGTAGTGTTAAAGCCAACTGTCCTACTGACATGTAAACTTTGCAGTGAAATCAATGCAGGATTTTTTTACTCTAACGCAGAACAAAGGGAGAAGATGGTTGCTGCAGAGAGACGGCAAGTTGATGAACGTGTCAAACGGATTATTGAGTTGAAAAATAAGGTAACTAGCAGGAACCCTGAGCGTTGCCGCGGGCTGCAGTTTGGTCGCATTGTGAAATCATATATTACTTGACAACTGGCTGGCAACAATTTCATTTAAAATAACAACATGCTGATATCCAATGGATAGATACATACCACACACTAAAATGGAACAGATAAGCTGGCAACCGAAAAAGTTATTTGTGAAATGAGTAAACCTAAAAACACACATATGTGTAGAATAGACGATATGAAATAAGCATAGTAACATGGAACCACATTTTGCAGAAGGTAGGTCATTAAGTTTTAAATTTATGCTATTTGGATCCAACAAAAGGCATTGGGCAGGGATCTGTCATCTGTGGGTTGAGGCTGGTACTGTGCTTAGAACAGTGCATGAACAGGGATTTGTGAGAGACCACAGGATCCACAACTATATGAGTATTGTTTAGATTTGTTTTGTGCTTTGTGCCCACAGTCTAATATTGCCATATGCTGCATTATAGCAGGTGAAATTGTTCTCATGTTTCCTTGCATGCAGGTTTGTGCTGGAGGTGATAAAAACTTTGTGGTGATCAATCAGAAGGGCATTGACCCTCCATCTCTGGATCTCCTTGCTAGAGCAGGGGTAATCTCTACTCTGAGTTCTGCTTTGTGGTTCCATGATCGAAATTAATTTGCAACCTTGAATGGATTTAGGTTTTCATTTTACAATGTGGATCCCATGAAATTAACAATCGAAATAGGCATTGTCTGGTTAATCCATGCTCCAAAACGACCATTTGTGGTTGCAAATAAACAAAAAAGTGTACAATCAAACCAGCTTGAACTTATTATTCCAGTCTCTATATTTTGAGGTATATGGCAATATACAATGTTTTGACTAGATTCATCTTATTATAATTATAATTTTTGTACCTTTTAAATAAATAATAAGATATTAGTGGTCAAATCATTTTGGATGCTGACAAAAAGATGTATTTGTTAGTGGAGAGTAAGCTTTTGCATGGAAGCTTATTAATAGCATGATCTATGTTAATTCCTATTTGGGGCATGTGACCTGAAATGATTTTACAGATTATTGCTCTTCGAAGAGCAAAGAGGAGAAATATGGAGAGGCTTGTGCTAGCATGTGGTGGTGAAGCTGTCAATTCTGTTGATGACTTGACTGAAGATTGTCTAGGCTGGGCTGGTCTTGTCTATGAGCATGTTCTTGGAGAAGAAAAGTACACATTTGTGGAGAATGTGAAAAACCCTCGCTCTTGTACTATACTGATTAAAGGTTGGTTTGAGAAGCAGCATCATCTTTTGTGATACCCTAATTGAGCTGTGGATTAAATATCGTTTGACATATTCAGGGCCTAATGACCATACCATCGCACAAATCAAGGATGCTGTCCGTGATGGTCTAAGATCTGTTAAGAACACAATTGAGGATGAAGCGGTTGTGCTGGTATGATTTGTAAATTTCTCTGTTGTGCAAGGTAGCAGGAGTTGGAAGAAGAATTTGTGGCTTTTGCTTTTTGTGTAATTGTGTTCATCTTTGTTGACACTTACAAAAGTAACTAGTTCTGGCTGGAGTTATTGGTAACTTAGTCAACCTCTGTGTGCACAATAATTTTGATTAAATTTGCAACCTGCTTAGTGTCAACACCATAACTTTTCTTTTGTACTGACCTTGGTCTGCATCACCCTGTTTACTATCATGTTCGAACTTGTGTTTTGCTTAAGAAACTATTATTTGGTTTGGTTTCAGTTGAGCAGACAGCTATTGACTTTTGCACCTTATCCTTTCCATGTCATTGGCAAGTGTAGGGTGCTGGTGCTTTTGAGGTTGCGGCAAAGAAGCATCTTATTGACAACGTGAAGAAAACCGTCAAAGGAGTAAGTGCACTAAAACATTGGTGATGCTTTACATTTACTGCTGCACTATCAACATGCTGCTAATACTGTAATCGGCAACAGCGAGCACAACTTGGGGTGGAGGCATTTGCGGAAGCTCTTCTTGTTATACCCAAGACTTTAGCTGAAAACTCTGGTTTGGATACCCAAGATGTGATTGTTTCTCTCCAGGTATGTTAAGATATTTGCCCCTTGTGGGTGTTTCACTTTGTTTGAAGTTAAAGTCAGGAGCTTGACTAATTTCCTTGTGTTTTCTTAAGAATGAGCATGACCTTGGATTAGTTGTGGGATTGAACCATCACTCTGGGGAACCGATTGATCCCCAGATGGAAGGCATCTTTGATAATTACTCTGTGAAGCGCCAGATCATCAACTCTGGGTATGTGATGGAGCTGTCAGTTTTTGTGTTTCTATAGCTATTGCTTTCTAAAACATCCTTGATGTTGAAGCTGACGATTTTCTCTTTGGTCTATTCTGTAGACCCATCATTGCATCCCAATTGCTGCTTGTGGATGAAGTGATCAGGGCAGGCCGCAACATGAGGAAACCAACTTAGATATTTGTTGCCACCTAGCCGAGACTAATTTGTTGTACCTTTTGTTTTTGTTTTGTGCTTAGTAGTGATCTGGATGATACATTCATGGCATTAGTTAGTCCCCATTTCACGAAGCAGGTTGCATATTGTGTGTCACTTGTGCTTGAAATTTTGGATTGCTGCGTGCTTATATTACAACGTGGGATTTTAGTTTTATCGATGGTCTGGATTTTTCGTGTCATACATTCTCCTCGGCTCTCCTCGGCTCTCCTGATGATCAGATCATTCAGACTTATGAGTTGTGACGTCTGCGGCCTGTCCAAAGTCTAAACGACGTAACCTATTACCTGGGTCTCAAGGAATGCACATATTAACTAGTGCTTGGCTAATTACTTTAGGCAGCAGACAGAAACACTGTCGTCTGTCCACCTCACTCCCAGAAGTATCCAGGTTAGAATTTATCTTCAATCTCTAAAGAAGATTTAGTCTTCATCTTTATAAAAGTCTTGTATACGTGTGTGTTTCACGCATAAGTATCCGGGTTAGAATTTATCTTCAAACACAGAAGATATTCAATCTCCACAGAAGATTTAGTATTCATCTTCATAAAAGTCTTATCATACCATGAGCAGAAAGCTTTCAGGACCAGGTCCACACAATATACTTGATCTTTTGAGTCTAACTTAACTTAAAAGACTAACCTAATAGATGAGAGCTGCGCAGTTTTATAGGTTGTGTTCTCCTAACATCAATTCTCGACGTGGGCTAAATGCAGTAATGAATAAAAATAGAATCTTTACACGCTTAAGAGAATCTAAAAGCATCCTGGGTGTTGTTTTGGTCACGCCAAAACATTTGGCGCGATTAAAGCACTGTGTCCCCTTTAGTCGCGACGGGGTGGGACCCACGGTGGCCCTGGTCAACTCTTTTGTCACGGTGTCCCCTTTGGTCGCGCCAAAACATTTGGCGCGACCAAAAGGGATACGGGGTGGAATTATGTTTTAAATAGGTTTTTTTGTTATTTTGATTAAAAAAGGATTAAATTTAAAAAATCCTGTTTTGGATTGTGGCATGGTGATTCAATTGTTTGTGTAATCTAGCTGATACCATCCATAATGTCATTGTCCACTGTCCAGTGTCTTTTTACCGTTCATCTGTATGTATGCACTTTCCATGTTTCTTTCGGTGGCAAGCACTGAGCTCATGGAGCTGGGCGGATAATTGGTCAGGATGGACAATTGAAGATGCAGGTGGATAACGGGGGCTAGTGCAGGGTGGATGTGGATCAGACAGAAGCAGATGCACATAATAATCTAACCGGAAATGACTCGACACGGGATTCTTTCTGATCAGCAGCCAGCAATTGCTGCTGATGTCCGATTTGCATACTTGATTCCTTCCCCCTCTTCTTTCCTAGTAATTGAATACCCTATTGGATTGGATTGGTGGTCTCAACTCTCAAGCAGCTTTGCTTCATTGGTACATGCCCATTGCTTGCAAGTGCTTTTGAGCGTTGACTTGACTTTACTCACCCATCTCACAACATAGTGTATATTTAGATTAAATTCATAAATAAATTTTACTATGTTTTCAAAATTAAGAAAGTTTGGCTCATGTGAACCTAGAATCTCTTTTTTTCTTGAGGATGCTTTGAATTGGTGACTTCGTGCGATTGTCGGTCACATCAAAAGGGGCCTGCCGTTTTGGTTGCTGCAAGCAAATGCTGCCTTTTGGGTTTCTCATTCGCGGCTTGGTTGGTTTGGGCAAAAGCCGAAACTCGCGCGGCGCTTTAAAATGGGAGGCCGTCGGCGGCACGACGTGCGTACATGCTCGATCTCTGTCACTACCCAACAACTTGCTGCTTGTATATGTTATGTAATGTGATGTAGTCAACCAATCAGTAGCGTTATTAGTGTAGTTTTCTACGCTCTGCTGATTACATATATACAACACTTTGGGCTCCACTGGGGCAATATGACGATATAACAAGTGGGAGGAAGTTTCGGACTTTCAGCTGACAGTAGTTGTGTTTTTTAGTCATTATGTAATTTCTATACATATACATGAAGAACCCAATAAACTTAACTTTGGTACAGCACCAGCACAAGCCATAAAGATGGACGAGTGAAATGCATCACAAGTAATATATTCTGCTTGGGTACACACGAGGATATTTCTGCCGTTGAGATGATCCTATAGATCTTTCCCTGCAGGGGGGCTCCAGCTCCACAGCCGCCTCCTTCCTCAGGTTACGTTCTATATATTGTTCTTTGATCGATCAGATGAGATGATGGAAGCTTGAGTTGGTCACGCATGTGCCGGTTTCAGACGTTCCAGAGTGGAAGATGGCATGACATCCAGGAGAAGGAACCAGCCCTGCCGCCTGAAGCGTTCCCGGGCGTGACGGCCAGGTGAATTCAAGTGTGACGTACTGCTGCAGTTGTCCAGTCGCATGAGTTGATACGGCAGGTAGCTGCTGATTCCGTTTCCATCCCGTACGTTACGTTCTGTCCCCCTCGATCTGCTCATGCTGGTCACCGCTCCTCCATGGCTCCATCGAAACGGCGCCAATTGGCACAACATTGGATCCGAGAAGCCTGCCTGCGTGCTTCCTGCTATTATATATACATAGGAGTATATAGTATATTCCTGCTTAAATAAGGAGCAAGAAACAAATCAGCGAGTGCGTCAAACTAGTTCGATCAAGTACATACAGTACTAGCTAGTGCCTCAAAGTCTGGAACTGCTTGGACGGAAGATCCATTGCCCAAAAGTCAAAAGTGAGAACAAAGTTAAACGGCCGGACATCTAATCTGAATTATTATTTCCGAACCCCGCCGACTGATGAATTGAATCCAGATAGATAGCTTCATTCTCCGGCATGTCCCGTAGCGCCCGGGTGATCCCACAGCCGCCGTCTGGACGCAACGCAAGCACTCCATCTCTTTGTGACTTTGTCTACTTTACTATTAATATTAATACTAGTACATCTTCATTCTTAACGTACGTGCGGCAGTGCCGTCCGCTTGCATAATATTGCGCACGAGCATAGTACATACGTGCGTTTAGTTTCTTATTAACTTATTATTTTTATATACACAGAGAGTATTTGCGCTACATACAACCATTCGAGTACAAATATAAACTTTATTAGTACGTAGTACATGGACGTACGGACTACTATTGAAACTTATTTGGATGGTACTTTAGATTCATGCATACTTAAAAGTTCCAAGAGTTTCTGTGGAAAAAAAAAAATCTCTTCCAATTAATAGCTTATTCGACTAGATCGTCACCAAAAAAATTCAAATAATGATCAAGAAGAAGTTAAAAGATTTTTTTTTACACACCCAACATTACAACACGACGAGGTGCCATAAGCGATGAGGTTAAACACAAACACAAGACACCGCAAGGCGCTGTCGTAACTAACTGACCAACTAAATGTGCGGGAGAAGAGCTTGCAACATTAATATTTCCATCGTCTATTCCTACTTTCTCAATCGCTTGCTAAAAATAGAGAGACAGGAGCTAGCTCTTCAAAATGATATAAAAAGGTTGTTAGAGTCGAAGAGAGTGGAGACTTATAATTAAACGACAGTTTTTATTAAAAGATAATGCCTCTGCCAATGAGAATGTGAAGAGTGATGACTGATGAGTTTATCTAACAAAAATACTACTAAAAGATGCTCTTTTAGAACGTATCCGTTGACGCTTGTTTCACTGAAGATGCTCTCGCTAGCTTGTTATTACTGACCGGTCGAGCTAGCTCCTAGAGTCGAGCGATACTGCTAGAGAGCACGCATGACACGCGCACATATTGGAAAATTAAACTGGGCTGCTGAGGTCAAGAGCGGTATCTGCATCCAGCTGCTGGGAATCTCTCCGATCCAGACTCCAGAGATGACGACAACACATACTACATTATGTCCTTTTTCCTGAGTCCCACGTGTCAGTAAATTAGTGGCTAGAAGGATAATGCAGCACTGCACCAGTACGGATAGCGAGCACAGTGTACAAATATTTGTGAGAAAATTTTCAAATCATAGATGTACAGATATATGTGGGACGGAGGGAGTAGTAGTTTGTGCTACTATCCTGACGTGACGTGATGGACGTCCTAGTGTGAAAGTTTAATACCCTTTTTATTTTAAATTTTAAAGCTAGTTTTTGTTATGTATTTAGATATACACTATGTTTAGATGATACACTAAGTAAAATTATTATAATTAGAAAAATTCAAAGTAACGTTTGGTCCTGAATTAGCTCCTGGTGGTCTGTGGATGCCACTGAATAAACAATCATAAAAATTTGCACAAGCACGCGTGTCGAAGATTAGTTGAATATATGTGTCTTTTTTACCGTTTTGCATAACTTCTCCATGGAAGCTTTCTCGGAGGGACTACAAATCTTACATGTGTTACTTATTTCCAAACTAGATAATCCAAAAGTGATTGAATTTTTTATACTTTTAAGTTTGATCAAATTTTGTCCTAAGCTACATGGTTTCCTTAAGGAGGGAGTAGTCCTTTGTTGTAATAAATATTAATAATACTACTTGATGGAATGGAATATAAAATAAAAACGAGAATTACATAAAACACGAAAGTCTTGACTTACGAATCACCGCCAGGGCCCCACGATTATAATCCCCAACGAGAAGGAAGTTACTACATGCCACTGGACTGTGGGGTCCAACTCACACGACCGAAGGTAAAGAAGCGCCGCGGGCCCCACGGATTCTCATGGTCTGTCCAATCTCCGGTAGTCGCGGAAAGGAAGAAAGCTCCCCACCACAACGGCCTGATCCTCCGCCCGATCTTCCTGGGCCGCATCTCCGCCGTCCATCCATCATGCTTTGGCTAGCCGGGAAGCAGTTTTCGAATCTGGCTAGCCTGATCCTCCGCCTCTCCGGCTAGCCGGGAAGCAGTTTTCGAATCTGGCCCTCCCTCCGCCGCCGGCAGCATCGCTCCCGGCGCAGCGGATTCCATCGCCACGAACCAGGACAAGCAGCAGGCGCCAAAAAACCAAGCCAATTCCCTCCCTTCCATTCCATTCCTACTATGAAACTCACCTCGCCGTGCCGGCTCCTGTGAGTCTCGCCGGCGACGTCACCGGCAAGTACCAAACTGCCCCTGCTTCCTCCCGCGCTGCGTCTTCTATAAATACGGGTCGTGCGCCTTCCTCCACAAGATTCTGCCAAAAAGATCCCCTCGGATTCCCACGCCCATTTCGCCGGTCGCCATCGGACTCTCTCTTTCTCTATCTCGCCGCCGCTGTTGCTGCCGCTGCATCCACCGGTGCTAAATCCTAGGACGCGGCAGGCGGGCGTCGCTATGGCCGATCCCTAGGTGGAGGCGGCACCTCGGCGCCGCGGGAGATGGATGACGATGGCACCGAGATCGTGGGCGAGAGCACCTCCTCGGCCGCCGCCGCCGGCGCCGGCGGCTCGCACGGCTACACTGACATCGTGAAGGAGGTGTTCGACCGTCTGCTGGAGAAGGGAATCGAGGAGGTCGTCGCGGAACCGCAGTTCTATCGCGAACAGCTCCGCCGCCACTTCGACCGCCTTCCGCTGAGGTCAGCGCCGACGGTCGACCTTCTTCCTTCTCCTTCGCTTCCCCCCAATCACCACTTACAAGTGTATATGTATGTATGTGCAGCTATGCCATCGATGTGGACGTCGACAAGGCGGAGGACGTGCTGCTGCACCGGAAGATTCTCATCGAGTGCGCCGACCCTGAAAAGCGCCCCATCTTCCATGTCCGCTTCTTGCAAGTGAGAACCACTGCTCGATCGCCTCTCCACTGTGCTTCATCTTCTCACTGAAAAACGAAAGCGCGCCAGCACAGACTGGGATCATTTTTTTAGGAGAGACTTGAGATTTTTGTTCTGCTTCTGCAGTGCACCCCGGCCTCGGTGGACTCACAGGATAACACTCAGGACCTCCCTACGAGTGAAAACGGTAATTGTGGGGGTTCTCAGGCTTCTACTTTGAGGTATAGTACAGGCTATGACCCACGCACTTTGAACGCCATGGTCAAATCCTTGAGAATTTTACCTTTGCTGCAACTTAAATCAACATCTTGTCGTCTGTAGATTCGATGAGCCTTTTTTGAAGAAAAGTTGTGCCTTGTATGTTATATCTTGCTTGCTAAAACCTATGCTTATATATACTGCACAGAGGATCTGAGCCTACAGAATTTGAGCAACGGATTCAGGACCTCAGTTTAACTGGAAAAAAAGATGTGGATGATTCTGAGGCCACTTCTTCGAGGTCTGTGTCTACCTCAGTTTAACGCGAGCTGTATCAATGAAACATTGTACTGCATCATGATCTTGTTGAGTTCAGCCATATGACTTGATCTGAAACAAAACAACCACCTCTACCATGATTTCACCCGCAAAAGCTTATGCTTCAGTTTGGATTTATAAAAGCCTGAATGATATATCCATGGACCACGGCAGAGCTCCTGCCTTTGGTTTAGAACAGGGAGAATTAGGTATATGGCCCTGGTATATGGCCTCTTTTATTTTGAATTTAGCTATATGGCCTCGAAACAAAATTTCTTTGGTTTTATGGCGTCCATTCTGTTAGGTTTCTCAGTTAGTTTGTTCACTGTTTGCAATGTGAAAATACAAAAATACCCTTGTCATCCTACTACTCCACCGGGCGAGATAAACGAGCGCCGCACCCAGTCTGCCCGTCATATCGAAAAAAAATTGCCGCACCAGACTTCGCCATGGAGAAGCCACCGCTGCCACTGTTTCACCCGGCCAGAGCGCCGTCGCCGCCGGCGGCCAGGAGGCCCGAGTGGAGCTCCCGCCCCGGAAGCGCCTCCAGCACTTCATCCACCCAATCCCACCTTGGCGGACATGCTCGCCCTCGACCCGGCCAGGGCACCGGCGCTCAACGTGGAGGAGGCGACGCTGCTCGTGTGGTGGAGTGCGCGGGAACCTGGCCAGTGGCGGCTCCTCCTCTGACTCCTCCTTTGACTGCTATGGCACCACCAATATTCACGGCGGCGGCGGCGGCAATCCTTACGCCGACTCCCGGTCTCTCGGAGCTCCATGGCAGACATGGTGGCCGTGCGGTGCATCCGCGGCGCCGACGTTCTTAGCGAGCTCCCGTGCCGCCGAGCCAGCCTCGCTCGCCGCCGTCGTGCCGTGTCACCGGCCCCGACCTCGCCTTGTGCCGCCGCGCCGCCACACCGAACTCGCACTCGCGCCGTGCCGTCGTGCCTGACCCACGCTCGCCACACGCCGGCGGCCGCCGGGAGCTCCCCGCACGAGCTTCGGCCACATAGCCATGGCCACGCCAGCCCCACACTTGCCGGCCGCGCTCGCCCTCACACCGCCGGCCATGGGAGCCGCCGGCCCTGCGCCACCCCGCCCGCCCGGCCCTCGCCGACCGAGGCACTTTTACTGTCCTGCACACGAGAGCCAAGGAAGAAGAAAGGCCCATGTTTGTCACTGACATATAGGATAAGGGGTAAAACAGTCATTTTATCATTGACTTAACACCGTCACATGGCAAAAACAAACGGAAGGCCATATAGCCAAAGAAAATTTGTTTTAAGGCTATAGAGCTAAATTCGAAAAAGAAGATGTCATATACCCAAGAGGTTTTGTTTTTAGGGCCATATACCTAATTCTCCTTTTAGAATAATAATATGATATGCCTGATTGGTGTAAACTGATACTACCATGCTTCCGTTTGTTGTGAGCGGGGCTGTCTGCAACCGTAGGTCAATGGAAGAGTTATTGCAGCAAGCTTCTTTGATGTGAAAGGGGTACCTTTTATCTGTAGTCACCATCAGTGCAGTGATCTGTAATCAGGGCTAGCTGTGACATGTTTTGATTATAAAATTTGGTTGATCATGAGCATAAACTTATATGTTAGACACTGGCAATTCAGCATATTTATATGAAATGATTGGCCCTGTCTTCCTCGCCCGCTTTTATATTTTACCTCTTTATGTTCTTCCCAACGAATGTGCAGTATTTGAAACTTCTTTTCGGGAAACCATTCTCTTAAATTGCTTGACTTATGAGTTTTTGGCTGGCTCATGGAACTTCTGAAACTGACACTCAGATATCCACAGGAGAGACGTAGAAATCCTCCATATTCATGAAATTATTTTTTCTACCATTGACAAGCCAAAGCTCCTCGCTCAGGTAGAACTTAGAACACCAAAATCCTTGTGTTATTTATGTGGCTTGCATTCGGACTTAAGATCAATGACATACCATGTTACTTGAGTTTGAATGTTTGTTTGCACTATTGTTTGTAGCTATCTTCTTTGCTGTCTGAAGTTGGATTGAACATCCGTGAAGCTCATGTCTTCTCAACAGCTGATGGCTTTTGTTTGGATATATTTGTTGTTGATGGCTGGGATACAGAGGTAAACTGCTTGGACGTTATTGCTGAAAACATAATTACACAAGAACAAGGAAATCATTGTACACCCATTTTTTTTGGCGGGGGTGGGGGGGCGGGCGGTGGAGGCGGGGGAGCAGGAAACAGAAGAAAGAAAAGCGATTCCAGAAGGAATCAGGAAAACACACTTTTAACAGAACCCTAAGAAAATAAATAAATCTTCCAAGCTTGGTATCTTCAGATCTTCAGGTAGGAACGGAGTTCTGTTGAAACTTGCGGCTGAATATTCTCCCTTTTTATGGAGAGAAGAGACTTTGAATATGACAAACTAACTGCCTACAATGTCAAGTGGGAAATAATACAGTTATACTGACTATATTCCCTAGCCACTATCCCTAGCAAATCTTAGGAACATGCATCTGTAATATCAGAACAAGGCATCTTATTCCGGACAACTTTGTTTTTGAAAGGTGCAAAAGGGAAGGAGTCCCTCTTAGGTAATAGTTTGCAGAATATATAAATAATTTGTATTAACCTACAAATTTATTGTCATGGGCAGTCAACTAGGCCTTATGGGCTGGGTCAGTAGTATTAGAGGGCCATTAAGCTTAGGGTTAGGGATAAGATTAGATGTAGGTGTCAATTAAGTCTATTATAAGCAGAGGATATGTATCAATTAAAAGAAAACAAGATGAAATAGATCTATTATCGCAGTCACCTTCTCCTACCCCTACCCTTGTGGTCCTGCTGCCGCCTACCAGCTGGATAATGTCGGACTGCTTAGGTTAGAGACATCCAGATTCGTGTTCATAATTACTGACTGGACCCATAAGGCCTAGCTGACTGCTCATGACAGTTATGCAATCAAGGGTTTCATGCTAAATATCATCAACATGGGATTCCTACGTTGTATGGCAAATGGCAAAACACCCAAAATCATTCTGACTTTATGCTTGATAAGTCGATAACTGGCATATTAGTTGAGCTATCAAGCATCATGGTTATAAATCTAGTTTTTTTTTTTTGAGTAAATGGAGGGGAGGAGCATTCCCCACGTTTGATTGCACTGGAGCTGCAGAAACACTACGGCTCAATTACATGAGTAGCAAGTTACAGGGGTGGTTTGCCAAAAGTTAAAGTGGGGCTTTACATTATGAGGAAACTAAATTACACCATTGTTCAATGACAAAGCGATCAGCAATAGGGAGTCGATGCTGCCACAAGTGAGTGGTATCTCTGAAGCTTACAACGAAGCGACTAGCCGATGGTGGTAGGTTGGTGAAGATTACATCATTACAATGCTTCCACAACATCCAGCAGATGAGATGCACCAGGGTGTCGGAGTGAAGGGGTTTGACACCGCTATGCTTGGCCATGGTCCAGATCGTACTTCTTGCACAATGGAGACTTCCATCCCCAGCTTGTTCCACAGCTGCATAGCAAACGGGCAAGTGAGGATCAAGTGTGTTGTAGTTCCTTGAGCAGAGGAACAGATGGGGCATGTGTCATCATCCACAGCGTGCTTCATCTTCAGATTTGCCCTGCACTTTATGCGGTCCTGGACAAGCAACCAGCAGAGGTGTTCGGCTTTCTTTGGGGGGGGGGGGGGGGGGGGGGGGGGGGGTGGTTGCGATTGTTCCAAACAAACTTGCCATAGGCAGCAGAGGCTCCATGGTTCTTGATAGCCTGATTCAATCGAGATGTTTGCAGCTTCTGGCTTCCAGGTACCGTCATTAGTAGGCACAGCCGATGGTCCGAGGCACTGCTTAGACAAAAAAATCTAGATTTCTATTAGTCAAACGTCAGGGCTTTATTATGTTAAATACTCTAGCTTGCATGGACTTCTTGAGTGAAAACACTGTGTGATGCTGTTTGCAGGAGACAGATACTTTGCTACAGAGTCTCAAGGAGACAGCGGCACGAAATCATGTATGATGATTTCTTTCTTCATTGATTTTGCATAAATGCTTGAAATATGCATGTGCCTGGTAGATGTGCCCACATACTTGTAATTTACCTTTTCACACCAATGCAGCATCTTGTGTACTTATACCCAACAATATAAGACAAAAGAATGAACACATTAGCTTAACATTTTCCTTATAGACTTGAATCTCATGTATCATGCAGGCTTCATTATCAAACCCAACAAATTCTGCAACCTCACAAAGAATACTGGAACTGCAAGAGCAGATTGGTGATTCAAATGTTGACAGGAGTTTCCTGCAGATTAAGGAGAAGATTGCATCTGGATCTTCCGGGGACTTGTAAGAGAAAATAACACTTCCAAGTTCGAAGGAATACTATGATTTAGGATACCAATTGTTTGGTGCACTATCAGCCACTTAACTGCCGGTGCCAGTTTCATGCATTACACATTAAATAAATGGTTTGATATGGGGACGCTGTCAATAAGCATTAGCTAGGAACAGTCTTATTTTATGGACTCGAGGATCTTGCTGCATAATTTTGTATTTATGCACAGGGCAAGACCTCAAGATAGTTCAGTAACCTAGAGGCTGTATCTGTGCTCTGCAGGTTTCGAGGAACTTATCAAGGTATGGATGTCGCAGTAAAGTTCCTCAGAACCGAACATGTTAATGACTCATCAAAGGTGGAGTTTTTACAAGAAATAATTATTCTAAAGTAAGCATATTCTTATTAGGTCACTGTGGTAAAAAATAGGATGTCGAAACATCTAATTCAAACAATTCTAACAACTTAGTTTGTGTCCAGGAGTGTTAATCATGATAATGTTGTTCGATTCTACGGGGCATGCACAAAGGAGAGAAAATATATCATTGTAACAGGTGACAGTAATGTTACAGCTAATCGTAATTTCTGCTTTGTGTAGCTATCAGTGTCACTGATGCTCTTGTTCTTGGGCATATTTGCAAAATGAGTAACGTTAGTGGCTAAATTTAGTAATGGTCGGCTCAACCTGGCTTTTTTAGTGAAATGGATCTATTATATTGATAGTATGGTATGTATTGTTGTACCGTTTTTAACTTGAGATTAGAGTTTTTTACTTTAACTTGATTGATTAGCAGTAGAAGAAAATTGATTCTGTTTTTATTTTGTTGCAGATAGACATTGTCCATTTCTGTTTTTGGCTATATTGCAAACGAAAACTCAAAATATTACTAAATTTAGCTCGCTCTTACATTCTTGTATATGAATAACCATGTGATATTTGTCTTTTTTTATATGTTTCAAGTAGCCTTGTCCTGGATAATGATAAGAATATGAGTGAGGAACAGTTTAGTCATGTGTATTGCTACTTCTCTGTTCATGTATCATCCTATCATGCAGTGTAGGTGGCAATTGTTCTTTGACACAGTGGCTACCTATATTAGAATTTTAGTGACATCTTGGAACCATTTTAAAAAACTTCTAGGCATTAGTAAATGAAATTTGCATGAAGCCAGTTACCTAACTATCACTTCTTGTTGAACATACACATCATTTCTGTAATTTGTTTCTGCTAACTCCAAGTGCCTTTTGCCACTGTCATGGTTATAATCCCAAATAATCCCCTATGGCATGACTTGTGTGTTTACATATCTGGTTTTTGAGCTAGTTAGATAGTTGAATGTAGTTTCGTCTATCCAGAGTTTTATTCAGACAATCATTTTTCATGAGCTGATTCATGAGATCATATTTTGATTTTGCTATTGGTTGTCCCTTTCAGAGTATATGCCTGGAGGCAATCTATATGATTTTCTTCACAAACTAAAAAACACTTTGGATCTCACAACGGTTCTTAGGATTGCTATTGGCATCTCCAAGGGAATGGATTATTTGCACCAAAATAATATCATCCATCGAGACTTGAAGACTGCCAATTTGCTGATGGGCTCTGATTATGTATGTTTATTGTTTTGAGTCTGTATTTAGTAATTACTAATTCAAGGTTCATCAAGCATTGGATGGTCTTGGAAAATAGGTTGTGAAGATTGCAGACTTTGGTGTCTCAAGGAATCCATCTCAAGAGGGAGACATGACTGCTGAAACTGGTACCTACAGATGGATGGCACCTGAGGTGTGTAGATTTCTTCGAGTCATCTAGTGTGCGCATGAGAATCTCGTCTTACCAGACACAAAAACATGGCTGTATGCACGTGTACACAGTTATGTTTTACCTTGCTATATGTTTTTTTTTAATGCAACTTACCTTGCTATATTTCATTTGTCAAGAAGTACAAGACATATGAAGATTAGTTTTACTTGTCGTATTTGTCTCCAAAGGGGGTTCTTTGTGCAAGTAGAGATATTTTATATGTGCACCATGCTTATTAGAGTTGCGTGTTTTACCAGGTAATAAACCATAAGCCGTATGATCACAGGGCAGACATCTTCAGCTTTGCTATCGTTCTGTGGGAGCTGGTCACTTCAAAGGTAAATCATGGTGCCAAATCGAGCTTTGACTTGTTTTGAGTTATATGAGCATTTACAATTGGGTTGAAGGTAACATTTAAGCCTTTTTCTTTGAACGAAAGGTAACACTTAGCCTTACTTGTGCCATATATGTGTATAGATACCATACGAAAATATGACACCCTTGCAAGCTGCACTGGGAGTAAGGCAGGTAATTTCACAATGATCCGTGACTTCAGATGCTTGCTGGAGGTAGATGCATAAAGATGAGGATCACAGCAATAGACTAAGCTTTTTGCCCCTTGTTTACATGTATCAGGGAATGCGGTTGGAGATCCCGTCATGGGTCCATCCGCAACTATCTAGACTGATTCAGCGGTGCTGGGATGAAAATCCTAACCTGCGCCCCTCCTTCTCAGAGATCACTGTAGAGCTGGAAGGCATGTTACGGCAATATCAGGTAAGACTGACATTCTCCTCCCCTATCTGAATGTTAGCTATGCTGCAGAGTGGCGATAACCTGATGCAAATCTACGTACTTCTTAGGCCTCCAAGGGAAGCAACAAGCATTCGAAGGCAAAGGCGCACAAAAAATCGCAGAGATAGAAGATAGAATAACAAGATTGTCAGTAAGCTTGTGCAACAGCTTAGGGGAACTTGGTTATCATCATCCAAGATTCTAAGGCTACTACGCTGCGGCTACGGTACGGAGGTTGTTTGCTAGGAAGATGCTGCTAGTGTAGAATGTTTTTTTGTACAGGTGCTTGCGTATGTTTTTTTTTTTTGTCCGATTGGTGTGTGTTTCTATTACTCCCAAATATAGTAGATACGGGAGAAGTGTCGACAATACAGTAGGACAAGCAAAGAACCAAATATCCTTGTATAAAGTAGCTTGCAAGCCGCATGAAATGCCCTTTAGTTTTTGTATACAAGATAGGAAAAATGTATGTTTTGGACTGTTTTGCATGAACCGTGCATTGGTTCCTGAATCCTGTTCTATGATTTCCTGAATCTTTTTCTTTGAGAGAGAGGATCGTGAATCCTCTTCTATGATTAAATCTCCTCGCAAATTTACATTTTCTCGAGTCTTGAAGTAGCTCTGTGTTTTTTTTTATTTTATTTTTTTGAGGAGAAGCTATGTGGTTTTGTTTCATGAGCCATTGCGTTATTCGGCCTGGAAATTTTTTTATTAATAAACTTATTTTTAAAAAAATTACAAAAATAGTCTCCGTTTTTAAAAAATTGCAGGAATAGGCCACTAGTCGTCCGTTGAAAGGGCGACGTGAGAGAATCGCCCGTTCAAAGGGCGACCAGGCCCACGTCGCCCGTTGAAAGGGCGACCAGGCCCACGTCGCCCGGCCAAAGGGCGACCAGGCCCACGTCGCCCGGCCAAAGGGCGACCAGGCTAGTCGCCCAGCCAAAGGGCGACCGGATGTTCGCCCCGCCGACGGGCGACCTGGTTTTTGGGATTTTTTTAAATAATATTTATTTATTTGGAAATTTCAGAAAAAATTTTGGATTTTTTTAAAATAATATTTATTTATTCGAAAATTTCAGAAAAAATATCGAAGTCGGAGAAATAGCAAAAATAATACGTAGTCATGCAATGGGCGTGCGAAAACGCCGTTGTCGTGTGCTCGCCCAAGCTTAATAGATGAAAAAAATACAACAGTGAAACATTAATTAAGTTCTAAGAACTAAAATAGTATCAGTACAATATCATAGAAAATAACATCGGCGGCAAATCATACAAAACTAATATCGTCCACGCTTAGGTGCAACACCCCTAATCGTGCCAGGCTTTGGTGCTTTGCGGCCCGCTCGCACATGGCCGGCTGAGTAAGTAAGCGGCGAAGGAGGAACTATAACACGTGCAGGACGGCCTCCAGCAGCAGCTGGTGTCGCGTACTCGTCCTGTGAGGGCTGTGTCTGTAGTGGTGCTTCACGTAACTGCGATGACGCAAGTACGTCCGCCGGCTCCTGCTCCAGGTAACTATCAAGGTCGAAGGGTGACGGGGATCGCTGACGAAAAGTGTCAGCGTGCTCAGAGATGTCCGATCCCTCGTAGTCGTAACGGGTCGTCCCTAAACATATAAGACCAACGTTATGATAACGCTGATGGTAAAACTAATATATAACGTGTCGAACTCTTAAAAATAGGTCATACCTGGAACCATGGGTACAACGTGTGAAGAGGAACCTCCGAAATCGAACTGATGCCGCGAACCGTCAAAGTGCATACCTGACCATGCAGAGTGAATGTAACGTTACGAATAAAGCAGTATTAGATAATATAATTAAATTTCACAACTATATCGTACCTGTAGGCATGTGAGCAGGCTGCGAAGATGATCCAATGATATCGAACTCCGGACGCCAACCGGCAGAGTACGTAGGTGGACCTGAATAATGAAACTTATAAGTAACGAACAAGTTACCATTACTACATACGAAGAAAATATAAGTTACTCACCTGTTTGGTACGTAGGCCGCGGAGGTAGTGGCACCGTCGGTCCGTCAGGCCTGTGTGTCACGTGTGAACGTCGAGGGACGACATCCGGCTGTCGCCCGCAGGGCCGGCACGACGTCAACTTGACAATGTTTGCAGCAAAGTCGTACATCCTCTGGACCGCAGCGGTAAGCTCGTGGCTGGTCATCTGAATGCCCTCCCTCAACCGGTGCAAGAGCGATCCACCATCCACAGTGATACGGTGAGCCATGTCGGCCTATTAACAAAATGAGAACATTGAAGTAATTACGATAAGAAAAATATTAAACGAAGTGGGTTGAAGTTCATAAAGATCGTACCGCCAACGACATCGCCTGATCTCTGTGCACAGGATACGTGTCCGTCAACCTAGGGACGTGGGTCCGTGGCTCCGCTGGTGTATACGTGACTCTGATCCGGGTGCGAGGAATATACCAACGTGTAAGCCTCCAAAGAAAACGGTCTGGGCTCGTAGGTCACATCATGTAGTGTGTTGGCCCACTCGTCGACCCACGGCTGTATACGGGAGGACCAAGTAACGCCTGCCTGTAGACCCCTCCGCACGTAACTATGGATTTCAAAACGTATTAATTATCTTTCTATATATATTAAATACTCAATCTGAACGAATTAATTGTCTTATACTTACCCGTGCACGAAAAGAGGAACAATATGGGCAACCGGGAGTGGGAACGTCTGGTTACGACCAAACTGCCGCATCACTCTGTGAGGAGCGTAGTCCTCGACAAAGATGTCGAAAACGACAGCCTTACGTGTCAGCCAGTACTCCTGATCCCTCGTGCAGAACGACGACAACCCATTAGGCGCTCGTACGACAATCTCCTCCATGTTGTAAGGTGTCCGGCGAACGTCATCTGGCCTAATCCGGTCGAACGCCGCCATGTACTCAGGATAGGCTCTGTGAACCTAAATGTTTGTCCAAGTAGGCTGTATAGAAAATAATAGTAAGGTGCAATTTATTCGAAAATAAATAGAAACAGGTTCAACCGCGATATAGAAGACTTACCCGCCACCGGACCCACAACGAACCCATCGTAGGGCCGTCCTCCTCCGTCTCCCCGTACAACCCTGCTCCGTAAGTCGAGAAATCCATGACTGGTCGTCCAATACTAAACCGCTCGTACGACCAGAGTTGAAGTAATAGTGGACAACCAGAGAGGATAGCTGACGGGTCGGTCTTTGTGCACGCATCACAAAGACCTCGGTACGTGGCTGCCAAGATAGCGGACGCCCAACTGTACTGCGGCACGACGTCGAGCGATGCATCCGCTATCTCGCGCGCGAAGTGAATCAAGTGCTTCGTGACAGAGTTCCCATGCGACGATGTGAACATTATCCAACCAAACAACCACAACAGATAGGCCTCCAAGTGCCTCGACACAGTGGCCTCATCCGCCGCAGGGTGGATATACTCGGCCTGAATTAGAAAACAGAAGTTCAAATTTTATTTAACATACACATGAATATTTGATGTTAATGAACTATATCACAGTGTTATCTATTTACCTGAAACTGCAAGAGCCAGGTCTTCGTAGGCCCGTGATGCTGGTTTTCAGTAAGAGTTTGATACTCTGGAGCGTCTGGTCGACGCACAACACCCTCGAAACGGACTAGAAGGTCCTCACGCCAAGTGGCCTCCACGTCTGGACGGCTGACGGCCTGCCCAGCAGTGGTGACACCAAGTAAGTAGGAGACGTCCTCGAGTGTGGGAGTCATTTCTCCGCAAGGAAAGTGAAACGTGTGCGTCTCAGGCCTCCAGCGGTCCACCAATGCCGCAAGTAAGGAACGGTCAAAGTTGAACCGTGTCACCACATCGGCCGGGACCTCAACAGCACTAGCCTGCACAAGCCTACACAGAGGCAGTAGACCAGCTGCTCGTAGCCTGTAGCATATACAACATTTATATATAAATATATATTACCAAATCGTCTGTATGAATAAAACAAATAAGTGAACGTGTTATCGTGCATACCTCGGTATCCATCGCTCGTCCAGCTGCCATAACTCCTGAGGTACCCTAGGCCGTAAAACAGGTAGCTCAGCAGCTGTCACAGCACTCAAGTAGGACCGGTGGCGCTGGTCCAACTGTGCGTCCAACAACTCCAAGTGTCCCTCATCCATCGCCATACCTAAAATATCTTAATAATATAAAAAAATAATGCACAAATATAATTAATACTATGACACAACAAATCGAAAAAATACAGACATACTATTATTTTTAAAGAGCATTTTCGCCTTGATTCCGCAATCCACGACGTGTACGAGGGCGACGGCCGTCTTGCGAATTCCCTGAAGGTCCTGCTTCTGCAGCTCCCTCTGTGGTGGTTGCACGCGTGCACTTTTTATAAGTATGTCCTGTGCCATTGCACTTGGTGCACCGATGCTCCAGTCTTCTCACTTCTGACTCATCCATATCATTTCTAATGCGCCGTGTCTTACGACGACCAGGCTTTTGTCTTAATTTGTCCTTATCGGGCCCCCGCAGGTAGTTACTGCCAGGATTATTTGTAAAACTATCAAATATTGCGAAACCATAAATCTCTGCATTCCAGGTTGTCATGACTACCTCCTTCGTAAAATAATGTGAGACATACGGCTTCGGGGATAAATTAGTAAGTGAACAAGCTGCTATAACATGTGACCACGGCCTGTGTAGAAGTTTTGGTTTCATGCACGAACAGCTGCATGAGTTATAACGAATAACACACTCTTGTGTAATTCTCTCTCGATTGCCACCACGACGGGCCCGATCCCTACACAGAACTTCAAAGCGATTCTCTGCTATGCCCATAGGACGTGCACAATGCAAGCTTGCCTTCTCCACCTTTTTTTCATGTAATTTGTCATGAATATTGAAAAAATCAATGTATTATCTGCCATCGTATTAAAAGCAACCATATATCTTTCACGGAAGTACTTGCACGTTCCATGCAAAATACCCTCTACGATTGCTACAAGAGGTAATCCTCTCATGTCTCGAATGACCCAATTGTACACCTCCGCCAAATTTGTTGTCATTATTCCAAACCTCGCCCCATCTGTATCATATAATAATGACCACTTCTCCTTTGGCTCGTACTCAATCCAATCTGAGAAGCACCTGATTGATGACCCCGACCTCTGAACCACGTTCCTCAAGGCATCCATTGGGAGGCCTGAAAGAGGAACAGACATATCATTCGGGTCTTGATTCGTACGAGTCGCTAACTCTTATGTTTGCTTTATTGTTAATTCATCAAGACGTGTCCACATTGCATTGAATTTTCTTTATTGGTTCTGATTGCACAACCTCTTAAACATATTCATAAGGTGTTTATTTTTGAAATGGCTGAAAAAATTTGCACCCAAGTGCCTCATGCACCATCTTGATCGTATGTCCGACCATTAAGGAGGAAGATCACGCTCCACTGAACCATATTGCATATCCGTTATCGCCTTCAACAAACCGGCATGTCGGTCATGTATGACACAAACATTAGGTCGCCCTTGCACCACTGCTAACTTCACACGCTCCAGAAACCAATACCAACTATCTGTGTTCTCACTTTCCACAAAAGCAAAAGCAACTGGTAGTACTTGATTATTCCCATCAACACCAATAGCATTTAGAATCTGACATTTATACTTTTCTGTTAGAAATGTACCATCCATGCATAAAATAGGTCTGTAATGACGAAATGCCATTATACATTGACCTAGTGCAAAAAAGGCTCGACGAAGTATTAACTTTTCGGCCTCTTTTGGATCAGACACATCCATGATATCATAATATGTACCAATATTTCTTTGTCTGACGGTTTCTAACAATCTTGGTAGGTTCTCATAAGATGCTTCGTACGAATCGAATCTCTTCTCAATGACCTTCTGTTTCGCTCGTCACGCCTTCGAATAGCTGATGGTGTATTTAAAATCTTCCTCTAGTAGTCACTATAGATTTCGGCTCATACCTTAAATTATCAACAATTCGATTATACATGTACTCTGCAATGAAACTCGATGTAAGAGCAGTATTGGACTTCTCTAATTCTTGTAACTCACATGTATGTTCTGTTACTATAGAGCACTTTCAAATTGTACTCTATTTTTGCTCATAAGCATGTACCCTAAATGGACAGTCCGAAAACACACATTTAGCATCATATACTTTCTTGTTGGACTTAACAACTACAAAAGACCGCTTCATTGACAGAGACCAGTACTTCACGGCACTCATCACTTCATCTTTGTCTTTGTACATAGCTCCCTCTACTAGTTCATTCTCATGATATTTCCACGGCACAGAATTTCCTTCGTTGATCATCAAATTCTTGGAACTGTTATTCTTCCACTCCAGTGGGACAGGAATTTCATTCTCATCTTCAGATGAGTCAGTTTCAGATATATTCTCATTCTCCATATCTTTCATCGCCATCTCTTGAACTATATGCTCTATGCGCTCTCCTTCGTCCGCTTCACCCGTCGGTACCATAGATGACAGGTGATGATCACCCTCTTCATTATCTTTCTTATTATCATTGTGATTGTCATGGCTCGGACCTCCTTCTTCTTCTACACCGTGTACCTCATGAACCTCCTTCGTATATGCCTGAGCAAGAAGGACTAGAGGCCACCCACGTTCTACAGCTTTGTTGACGTATTTTCTCCATGTTGCATTAAGCGGTACTAACTCCCAAAAAGTGCCCTCCCGAGCACGACTAACGATACCCATGACCTTAACGTCATGTTGGTTGCTGTCAAGCCCAAATATTCGCATCAACCAATTCTGCACACCACTAATTGTTCTCTCATTTGCCCTAGACACCCATCTACTTACTGAGGCAAATCCTGATAGATCAACCCCGTGTACACCTTGAATAATTTCTCCTTCTCCATAATAAATTTGAAATCCTAACTTCTCCGACATCTGTGTAATCTAAAAATTTCAACTAAAATACATTTTCAGTAATATATTACTAATATTATTTCAACTATAACTATTTAATTTAACAATATATATAAAATAAGAATATAAATAATACTACCGAAATATAATATTAATCGCTCAACTGCTCGTTACATTATCTAACAATTAATATAACACACATTAAATAATTATATATAAAATTATTTTTTTACTTACCGAAAATTTTTCTCTTCCTCTCTTCTTCTCTTCTCTTCTCTTCTCTTCTCTTCTCCCCTTCACTGTCCGCGCCAGCCGCCAGCCACCGGCCGCCTTATATAGAGCCGCCACGTCGCCCCCTGTTCGGGCGACAGGGGAAAAGTCGCCCCCTGGTCGAGCGACGTGGCGCCACGTCACCCATTTAGCGGGCGAGCACGGCCAAGTCGCCCCCTGGTCGGGCGACATGGGGCCCGACGCGACACGTGGGGGACACGTCACCCATCGGCCGGGCGACGAGCTCCACGTCGCCTGTTGGTCGGGCGACATGGCCCAGGTCGCCCGCCAGTCGGGTGACAAGGCCCATATTCGCCCTTCCAACGGGCGACTGGTAGCCTATTCCTGCAAATTTTTAAAAACGGAGACTAATTTTGTAATTTTTTTAAAAATACGTTTATTAATAAAAAAACTCCGCCGGACCACGAGCCATTACATTATTCGGCCTGGACCAGTAGGAGAAAGGGCCGACATAACGATCATGGGCCGTTTTCCTATTACGGATTTGCCATGCTCTCCCCGTCTGGCCGTCTCCCGTCTTCTCGTCCTTTCGCGATGGGGAGCACCGACGGCGGCACGACGACAGCGGAGGAGCCGGCGGCGGTGGGTGACTACGAGCTGCGGGAGCGCTTGGGCGGGCGCCCGCCGTACACGGCCGTGTGGAGAGCGATCTCGCGGTCCACTGGCGCGTCCGTGGCTGTGAAGCAGGTGCGGCTCGCCGGCCTCCCCGCGCGCCTCCGCGACAGCCTCGACTGCGAGGTTCGCTTCCTCGCCGCCGTAAGCCACCCCAACATCATCCGCCTCATCGACGTCGTCCAGGTGCGACGCCATGTCCTTTTCTCTGGCTCTCCGTACCGCCTGACTCCTAGTGACCCTAGCTCTCCTTCTGCATTTGGGTGCCTGCCAGACCCAGAGCTGCCTTTACCTCGTCCTGGAGCTCTGCGAGGGAGGGGACTTGGCGGCCTTCATCCAGCGCAATGGGAGTGTTGACGAGCGTGTGGCCAGAAATTTTATGAAACAAATTGGTAATTCAGTTCTTCATCCATGACTGTTTCACTCAAATTGGTAATTGGCCAGCAGTAGTGGTAGTGGTAGAAGTAGCATGCCTGCAATACCTTCACGACAGGAGATGTGATGGTGATGTGTGAGAAATGGTGCTTGCCCCCTGTGGCAGGAGCTGGTTTACAAGTGCTGCGCCGGCACCATGTCGTCCACCGGGACTTGAAACCTCAGGTCCAGGGACTGAATCCTTGGCTCTGTTTATGACTGAACTGGATGAACAATTCAAGTTACTTATATGCGGTGACTATCCATCCTTTGTTGCAGAATATCCTGCTCTCTTCTTGCGGTAGCGCTGCGATCCTCAAGATATCTGATTTTGGCCTCGCAAGGTGTGCATTTATCCCCATTTTCAGATACCTACCTGATGAAGCGATCGAGCATAAAATGAAATATAAACAAAAAACTGAATGGACACTTATTTACAGCGGTGTCAAATATTCATGACTGTTACTCTTTTGACCTGGATGAGATCCAGATGTAATTTATACTACCTGTTATTTGCTATTTTACCTGCAGAGTTCTTCGACCGGGGGAGTATGCAGACACAGCTTGTGGTTCTTGTTTGTACATGGCCCCAGAAGTGATGATGTTTCAAAAGTACGATGACAAGGTACAAATGGCATGTGTGCTCGAACGGGTAGAAAGTTTGCTAGCAGTACTGAGAAATCTATCTGAACTTCTGTTATGCGCAGGTAGACATGTGGAGTATCGGCGCGATCCTTTTCGAGCTCTTGACTGGCTACCCGCCGTTCCGTGGCAGAAGCAATGTACAGGTGGCTGCTCTCTTGTCCGAGACAACCCTTATCTGAAATTCTGTATTCGATAAATCTGCTGATGGCCATCTTTGTTTTTGTCTCCGTTCAGCTGCTTCAGTGCATCAATAGAAGCACATCTCTCCCATTCTCGAAACCACTGGCGTCCACCTTGCATCCCGATTGTGTCGATATATGCACCAGACTACTCTGCACTAATCCAGGTATGTCACCTGTTAACTTCATACCACTTTCATCCAGCCACCTGATATTTTGGCGACAGCAACTAATAATATAGGGCAAACATTTCAGTGAAACGGCTGTCCATCCAAGAGTTCTTCAACCACCGCTTCTTCAGAGTATGAGTGCCAAGGCACAAGGACCAGGCAGCAACATCATCTGAACATCAAGATGCCTAAAGTTTGTTTTGTCCCTGACGTGGGCACTAGTCCGACTGACTGACTGTGTTGTAAAGCGTTCAGAACCTTTTTTTTTTCTTTTTTTTGATTGACAAAACCGTTCAGAATATGTTGCCGTACACGAAACAAGATCTCAAGGAATCCATGTGCCTATTACGATTTTGTGATGAATTTTCTGTTCATACCAATTTCCTTCTCCAAAGCCATGTTACTAACTTTTTTTTTTTGAGAGAGAGGGTATTTTTGCTGTTTAAGCAGCAGCCTTGTGCAGGATTTTTTTTTTAGTGTCTCAGCCTTGTGCGTTAAATTGTATGTCTCTCTTGCGGCGCGCAGTTCTCCATACATACCTCGCCCACTATTATTTTTGCCTTGAGATTCACCACCTTAGCTCTCGGTATTCCTACCTGAAACCGAGCAGAGCTGCGGGTATCTGCATGAGCTGTGGCATTTCCCACGAATCCAATGGAGCGGCGGAAGATGATCGCCGACCTCCTCAGGGCAAGCGCGAGAAGCTCGTCGCTCCGCGGCGGCGTCCAGCTGCACGGCGCCCTGACGAAGCTGGGGTTCGGATCGGACACCATGCTGGGCAACAACCTGATCGACATGTACGCCAAGTGCGGGGAGCTGGGCATGGCAGGCGAGGTGTTCGGCGGAATGCGCGACAGGAATGTGGTCTCCTGGACGGCCCTCATGGTGGGCTTCCTGCAGCACGGCGACGCCACGGGGTGCCTCAGGCTGCTCGGCGAGATGCGGGCCGCCTCCGAGGCGGCGCCGAACGAGTACACGCTCTCCGCGAGCATCAAGGCCTGCTGCGTCGCCGGCGACACGGGCGCGGGCGTCGGGATCCACGGCCTCTGCGTCCGGGCAGGGTACGAGGAGCACGACGTCGTCGCCAGCTCGCTGGTGCTCGTCTACTCCAAGGGCGGGAGGGTCGGCGACGCGCGGCGAGTGTTCGACGGCGCTGGGCTCGGGAGGGGCCTCGCCACCTGGAACGCCATGATCTCCGGGTACGCGCACGGCGGCCACGGCAGGGACGCGCTGCTCCTGTTCCGCGAGATGCGGCGGCGACGGCGACGTCATGAGGATCAGCATGAGCATCAGCCTGACGAGTTCACTTTTGCCAGCCTGCTCAAAGCCTGCAGCGGTCTTGGCGCGACACGCGAGGGCGCGCAGGTTCACGCGGCCATGACGGCTAGCGGGTTCTCCACGGCGTCCAACGCTATCCTCGCCGGCGCGCTGGTGGACATGTACGTCAAGTGCCGGCGCCTGCCGGTGGCGATGCGAGTGTTCGAGAGGCTGGAGCGGAAGAACGCTATCCAGTGGACGACGGTGGTTGTCGGCCACGCGCAGGAGGGGCAGGTGACAGAGGCGGTGGAGCTGTTCCGGCGGTTCTGGCGCTCCGGTGCCCGAGCCGACGCCCACGTTCTGTCCGGCGTCGTCGGCTTGCTCGCGGACTTCGCGCTGGTCGAGCAGGGCAGGCAGGTGCACTGCTACGCCGTCAAGAGCCCGGCCGGGACGGACGTGTCCGCGGGCAACTCCATAGTCGATATGTACCTCAAGTGCGGGCTGCCCGACGAGGCAGAGCGGATGTTCCGGGAGATGCCGGCGAGGAACGTCGTCTCGTGGACGACGATGATCAATGGCCTCGGGAAGCACGGGCTTGGCCATGAGGCCGTTGTCTTGTTCGAGGAAATGCGAGCTGGAGGCGTGGAGCCCGACGAGGTGACGTACCTGGCGCTGCTGTCGGCGTGCAGCCACGCCGGCCTCGTCGACGAGTGCCGCCGCTATTTCTCTAGCATCCGTTGGGACCGGACGGTGAGGCCGAAAGCGGAGCACTACGCGTGCATGGTCGACCTCCTCGGCCGCGCCGGAGAGCTCAGGGAGGCCAGGGACCTCATCCGGACGATGCCGATGGAGCCGACCGTCGGCGTATGGCAGACGCTCCTGAGTGCGTGCAGGGTGCACAAGGACGTCGCCGTTGGCAGAGAGGCAGGCGACGTCCTCCTGGCCATGGACGGCGACAACCCGGTGAACTACGTGACGCTGTCCAACGTCTTCGCGGAGGCGGGGGCGTGGCGCGAGTGCCACAAAGTGAGGGACGCCATGAGGCGCAGGGGGCTCAAGAAGCAGGGCGGGTGCAGCTGGGTGGAGGTCGGCAAGGAGGTGCACTTCTTCTATGGCGGCGACGACCAGGAGATGCACCCGCAGGCCGGCGACATCCGCCGCGTCCTGAGGGACGTGGAGACGAGGATGCGGGAGCAGCTCGGGTACAACGCCGACGAGGCGCAGTTCGCGCTGCACGACGTCGACGAGGAGTCCCGCGCGGAGAGCCTGCGGGCCCACAGCGAGAGGCTCGCCGTCGGCTTGTGGCTGCTGCGCAACGGCGTGGACGGCGGCGGCAGCGAGCACGGCGAGCCGATCAGGGTGTACAAGAACCTGCGGGTGTGCGGGGACTGCCACGAGTTCTTCAAGGGGCTGTCGGCGGTCGTGAGGAGGGCGCTGGTAGTCAGAGATGCCAACAGGTTCCACAGGTTTGAGCATGGCGCCTGCTCGTGCAAGGACTACTGGTGACGTTGCCTGCCCTGCCTGAATCACCTCTGACTGTATCAGCGATTGTATCAGCTTCTGTAGATGTAGTAAATTTTTTCCCCTGGTTTCACCTTCATCTGTGGTGTTTACTTCAGTCTGCTAACAATAGAGAACAGACTAGACAGCTCTGCCCCGTTGTTGTCACTTCACTTTGTAGTCATCAAGAATATTGGTCATGTGTTATGTGTATCGAACAGCACAACAGATGATGAGCTCCAACAAAATTATTGGTTCACTTTCAGCTAAACCACTTTTCAGATAATCTGTGACATGACCTAATGAATTCAGCCATGTCAAATGATCAGTATATGTACAAGTATCCCATATAAATTGAAGGTATAGCCACAAAGATAATTAGTCTGAAACAAAACTCCCATCTTTTATTCAGCTGGCATAAACCATCCATTTTATTGACGGAACATATGCTTATCCTTGTTCAAAATTAAATTACAGGAAGATCAAACAAACAACAAAAATGAAAGGAGGCCATGGGTTCAGCCACTACAGTTCCAATTCAACAGCAACAATAAACCAGACACAATGCTCTATTCCACCAGGCTCAACTTCTAATAAAATTTAAAATTCCTTTCAACCATCCCATCCTGTAGGGTCATAAATTATGTACCAGCATGCATCAGTTTACAGCAGCCACTTCTTTTAGTGACTCCACTGTCTTCAAGACCTCTTCCCCCATCCGCTTGCATCCAACCAATGTCTGCCAATTGAGAACACAAGCCCCTCAGAATGAGATCAACCAAAATTCGAATACAATCATGCCTTCGCAAACTATCACTTTCTTCCATGGAGAGTTGGAGACATGAAAGAGTTCATATGCTTGAATCACTACGAATGATTGACATCTTCATACCTTCTCTAGGTGACAACCAAGTACTTTACAGTAAACATGTAAAATATATATAAAGCTAAAAACTTTTACCCTTTTTATAGAAGAATGTAGGAATAAAACCGCATTATAACTCAGCAATGCAAAAGCATAAAGGTTGGATTCATTCCACCAAAATTCGTGGGATGAACTCATGATGGACCATCTCAACTAAGGATGAGGCGATTCCTCAAACCAAACACACTCATAATTCATTGATAATGGTTCTGCGAGAAAATCTTACTGCTCCAGGAGAATATATGTCCCCAGTTCGGAACCCATGGTTCAGTGTTTCTGTAACTGCAGCTTCAATTCTCTTCGCAGCATTTTCTTCTCCTAGGCCATATCGCAATAGCATCGCTGCACTAAGAATTGTAGCTAATGGATTGGCCTTGTCCTGCACTCAACACATAACAGAGGGGAAGCGAATTTCAGACAAACATAATTTAAACCCATCTAGTGTCAGAGAATTTTTCGAAATAGAAGTAATCTCAACCTGTCCAGCAATATCAGGGGCAGAGCCATGAATAGGTTCAAAAAGACCAGGTCCCTGCACAGAAACAGAATGGCATTTTCAGCTGCACTTTTAAATTCTATAAACAATTGAGAGAACTCCAAAGCATTGGAGGGATTCAATTACCGATTCACCAACACTGGCAGATGGAAGCATTCCAATGCTTCCAGTAATCATTGATGCTTCATCAGATAATATGTCACCAAAAATATTGTTTGTGACAATTGTGTCAAACTGCAGTAATAGAGGAAATTAAGATGAACACATCTTCTCGATGCTTAGCCAGGGTGCAATGAATGAAGTCAAGAGAAAAGGGGAAAGAAGAGAAGCAAACCTGCTTAGGATTCCTAACAAGCTGCATCGCAGCATTATCGACATACATGTGTGAGAGCTCAATGTCAGGGAATTCAGAAGCTAGTGCAATCACCCTTTTCCTCCAAAGCATGGATGCCTACAGTATCATTGCAGCAAAAGGGTTATATTAACTAAGTACAAGAAGAAAGGGTCAACAACCATATACATTTAACATTTCAAGGGGTTTTCTACTGTGAGCATAATCCTAAAAGGTATTTGCTTATCAATAAGACAATAACTGAAAATAAAGTCTACAAATAGAAACATTAATTCTTTATTCTTGTAACCAAAAGACCAGGGTCAAGTAACATTTCACAGAGAACATCATCACTTCAAAACAAGTTTTGATATACATTTAAGACAAGTATTAAAAGCAAGTACCTCCAGCACATTTGCTTTGTCAACCGAGCATAGTTTCCCTCTTCTCTTGCGAGCAACCTCAAATGCAACACGTGTGATACGATCAATCTGGGGAAGAAACAGAGAATTTCATCATCATCAAGAACCAAAAGTTAATGAATGCATGCTTAATTTGAATAGTATCAAATAAAAGAGTTCTGGATACAAGTAATCAAGTATAGATATTCTCCTAGGAACCAGATCCTGCATCCCTAACTGGTTCTAATTAAGAGTTGGACGGCAGAGTTGGACGGCAGAATGGACGGCATCTCAAATAATATTTTGTTTGTCAAGTGAGAGATGATAGAATATCTGATGGAGGGTGCAGTCACCTCAGAAGCTGAATAAACTTCTGTGTTGAAGCCAATATCCTCTCCCTTGTCATTTGTTCCAAAACCCCTGGGTTTGCCAAAGTAGATGCCTGGCACAGGAAATGCGAATTACTCTTTGCAGCCATGAGTTTTATTAGAGTGAACAATCAAGTATTATATTGGTAATTATCTAAAAAATATTATATTGGTATCGAAACAAAAACCACAGTCCGTGTTTCTATCATAATTGAGTTAGAATTACCTCCAGTAAGCTCTCTGACAACCATGATGTCAACACCTTCAGCTACCTCTTTCTTCAGAGTGGATGCGTCTACCAACTACAAAAAGCATGAGGTCAAAGAAAAAAAGTAGCTACAAAAAGGACGGTCAAGTAATATTAGCTAGAAATTCAATCGTTTCAACTAAAACTTGCATCAGAGTGCGCTTTCATAATTACAACCATGAACAAATATCCATCTCAAATCTTGGTTTCATGCTTGCATAACCTTTTATTTTTTCTCTGTACAATTAATAAATGACTACATGTCACCATTCATTTAACACATTCAGAGTCAATCAGATGTAATGCAATTTAAACTGGCAGGACAACTACCTACTCTATCTGGGAACCCCAGAACAGTTAGTGACAACATGAGCATAGTAGTGCTCACACAATTTTGCACTGAAAGTAAGACCCAACGTGGTCATACCTGCGGCAACACCGCAGCTGGTCGCAGATTGGCAAAAACTAAGAGTCCGGCACGGAGCTGCAGCAGTCCGGTCTCAGGCTTGAGGTGCTTCTCATTGTTATCCCACTTATAGCTACAACCACGAAAGCGACATCTGAGTACTCATAGGGCAGACGCGGGAGAGCAATTCCAACTAAAGGGATGCAATTCGCTGCAGTGTCAATACTGTGGGCTCTGTGTCCGCTCCTGAAATGACAATAACAAATCCGCTCACCCTCCAATTGCGCCAAGGAGGACGGCGTCGGAACCCTTGGCGGCGTCGAGCGTCTCGTCGGGGAGCGGCACGCCGGTGGCGTCCAGCGCCGAGCCGCCCACCAGCTTCTCCTGGAACCGGAGCTCGACGCCTGCGGCGGGCGGAAGGAAGCAAACAAGGGGGGTGATTATCCTGCTAGGTGCTCGCGCCACTGAGTTTCAGGGAACTAAGGCAAGCATTGGAGAGTGACGAAGCGGCTTACCTTCGAGGGCGCCGGCGAGGGAGAGCACGTCCTTGGCGACGGCGACCACCTCCGGGCCGATGCCGTCCCCGGGGAGGAGCGTGATGTTGTAGCTCCTCGCCGCCGCGGAGCACCGGAAGCTCGCCGCCATCGGCCGCGGCCGCGTCCCCGCGCCGCCGACGCGCCGGCGGGAGATGGCTAGGGTTTTGAGCGGCGTTGCTTGCAGAGCCGTCGCCATTAGCGCCGCCGCTTGCTTGCTTGCTTGCACGCTTGGCTTCACGTCGCTCAGGCCGACGTCGTCTCTAGAGTGGCGCAATCTGCGTCGTCCGCTACGAACTGTACGATCCGACGGCGAATGTGTCTAGCAGGCCGTGGGTGGGTCGAGGGCCCAACTAAGCCCATAATACCGCGCGCACGCGAGTCGGTCCTTCTCCTTCCCTTCCTCCACTCTGCACTCTGCAGTGAGACTTCCCAACCATTCCACTCTGCACTGACGGCGGCGGCGAGGCCTCTGCGACTTCCAGTCAGATCTCTTCGACGAGGGTGGAGGGTAGGGAGATGTCGTACATGCGGGGGGGCCTACTGGAGAATATGCGGAGGCTGGTGAAGGGCCTCGCCAGGCCCGAGCCCAGGTGGCTCAAGGCCATGGAAGAGTCAATGCTCTCGCTACGCCAACCTCTCCGCTCCTTGCCCGTCCATACTGTGCCCTTGCACTTGCAATTCTCGATGTAAATGGCATGATTCTGTGCTGAAGCAATTTTGCATATAGATGTGATTCTTGGCTGTAGCTTCTGTTGCCATCAGCGGGCGGGTTTCTATTATCGTGCTTCGTTTGGTTCACTTGTGCTACATTTCTAGGTAGTTGGTACAGACCGAAGATGTCTACTGTGTATATGTATGCTTCATAAATATAATTTTTTAAAAAGTGCCATATCATTTGTCTCCTGTGACATTTCCGCTCTTGTTCTTCATGCTGCTTTCTGGTTTACTGAAACAAGCAGCAGCGCTTGTGCATTAGGGCACCACCAGTGACATTTCCTCGCACGGATGGGAAGATCGAATTTCCTGAGGATGTGTATGTTAACATCCAGACTCGCTCTACCATGATGCAATCAAGTAACACCCTTCTCTTTTCTTATGTGATTTCCTTATAGACACGTCATTCTGCAACTCTGTATATAGTTAAAATAATATTCGAGTTTTTCATTTTTCCAATGTCTTGGTGGAGGGCAGGATGATTTTTTTAACTATTTTTTCCTGCTTTCATTCATCTTTTCTGTTTCGAGATTTACATGGGTTCCATTTCTATTGTACACGGTTATATGGGACAGCTTGGCCTTCTCATCGAAGCTTGATTGTATTGCTCAACTTATGAAAACTGTTATATAGTTGCTGGATTAGGGAAAATCGTTGGTTAATATGATGGATGCACAGTTGTAAACTGATTAATGAGGTTCTTGAATTTCTTCATTAGCACAGTCTTTTGAACATTCTAGTATTATAGTTTGGTACCATGGTGACTATCTTCAGCTTCCAGATTCATCTGAGCCAGCGATGAGATTCTCCTTCTTAAAGGCGTCGTTGAAGAGCCTTGTAGCTGCTCCTGCTACTCCTCCTCAGCACTTGGCTCGGGCGAAAGCCTTGCCAAGCTCCCACTTGGCTCACGATGATTACGTTACAGCGTCATTTACCTCCCTGGAGGCATCATTGAAGAGCTCGTGTTTGGTGTAGTAGTCTCAGCGTCTCGTTAGTGTTCTCTTGTCTCTTTGTGGTTCGGCCACTTTCGTCCTGGTGCTAGGGCCTAGTGTTGTTGATTTTTATTTTCCCCTCCTCAAACCTTTTGTAAATCTGCCATTTTGGGCCATTTTTGAATATATTCAGGTGGGGAGTCCCCCCCCACCCCGGTGAAAGTTCAAAAAAAAATATATCTTCAGCTTCCATCTGTAGGCCAGCACATGATAATCGACACTTTTTTGGTCCTAGTACTAATGGCATTACTGTCCTATTCTCTGGAGTATTTCCTCTCTATTTCTTGGACTTGATTTATTTGAGTTTCTCACTATGAACACAAGATGCATTGTTTGTCCATCCTTTTCAGGATAAGTGGATTTGATCCACCACCAGCTCGAGTTTTTCCTTGGCATGTCCTGGAGTTGAAAGAACAAGGAGTCTGTAAAGATGATGCGATGGCTGTAGCAGATGTAATTATTCTCTTCTATAATCCTTTTGTTTATTTTTATCAAACACCCTTAAGCAGAAAAAATCAATTCTGGGCCTCACTGTACTTGAATTTGAAGCTACCCAATCGTTTAAGTTTGAACGCTACCGGTTTTATTAGATATCTGTTGTATAACAACCATCCTTTTTCTAGATGGACTATCGGACGCAAAATAAAGCAAAGAAGAAAGCATACAAGGAACTGAAAGAAATTGCCCGCAGTGAAGGAAAGAAGCTGCCTCCAAATCCGTACCCAAGTGCCATAAAAGGAATACAAGCAGAGGAAAAGAAATATGTTATGGATCGTTTATTTAACCCGAAGGTAATTGAGATTGCGAACAAGATGAAAGAGGAGAGGGACAAGTAGCATACAAGGTATTTTAGTTGGAGTGGCTGATTAGTTACTATTGTTTATGACATTGACCAACTAGCATCATAAATAATAGTTATTGCTTACTTGAAATTGATATGGCAAACATGAAACTCATGTGTGTGTGTTTTGTATTTTGCGATTGTGGATGGCCTCTGAAATGCATTTTTGTCCACAGTACCTGTTCCTACTTGGTTCTATTACCTTGTATTTGGTTTTTCAAACATCATTTTTCAGTATTTTCTTAGAAGTTTGTGAGTTCCATCTTCCATTTTGCTACAATGTAATGGTCTGATACTATTTGGATGGTTCTTGTGCACCTAGCATGACTGCTTGAGAAATACATTAATTTTGTGGAACCTTAGTTTGCTCATAATCCAATTGGATCAACATTGAATGGCAACTTTGCTTGCTTCAGCAGCTGATGCGACTAGATCAAATCGGTTGCTCTTGTATGCTTCCTATGTAATTTCTGTGTATCCCTGTGATGAACATTTTAGTAATCTGAGTGCCCATTCAGTTGGTGCTCCCTCCTCATCACTCTGAAGGGAGGTTGAAGGAACCAATATGGCAATATCTGTGTATACAGTGTTGAGATCTGGCATTCTGAGGGATATGATTGAGTTGTTGATTGTTCTTAACATTCTAAGACTTCTTTTTTCTCTTTTCTCCCTATAAGAACTTCTTGTGATTTTTTTTTGCCTTTTTTGAACATTTTTTACTCTTAGTTTAAACCAGTCTTGGTGCTTGTTTTTTGCAAAAATTTCTTGGAGTGCTTAAAATTTGGTGGTACAAAGTTTGCTCATGTATTGTGCCTCGAAGATGACTTTCTTGAGTATGGTGTGCCCTATATCTGTATGCTTAAATAAATTATATATAAATTTTCTCAAAAAAATATATTATATATAAATACATGTCCGCAGCAAAGCTACAGCTCTCAGTGTTGTATCTTGATGTAATGCTGGCATGCTGTGGGTGTACAATGGACAATTGGTACCGATGGCATACGACGCCAGACAGATTAGGCAAACAGTGCTGTAACTGAACATCCGGCCTGACAGTGGTCACTGTTCCAACCGGGTCTGCATCAATTTGTAAGCGATGAGATCGTGGCAAGCACACCACAACGTATAACAAGGGCAATGTTTAACGTTTTGCAAACTGTTTGATGAAACAATTGCAGTATATTTGAATTTGATTTGGTAAAACAGTCTTCAAATCTTGTAACATCTGTCATTCCCCTCTCTGTGTAAATGATTCAGATTCAGATTCAGATAGCCAAAAAAATGGAGTCACTCCGTACACCAATCACCAGAAATACAACCACAGCAAGATTAGCAAAATTGTTTCTCTGCGCCGTCCTTTCCTTGTGAACTTGCCTCCTCTCTTTGCCACCTGGTTTATCAGATGCGTTTCCATACCATATCATTCCAAGAACAGCGATCGAGGACCATCCAATGATGACCTCAAGACTGACGCCAGTGGCGATGAAGCATGATAGTCAGCTACTGTAGAAGCTATTGCTAGCAGGCCCAAATTGAACTTGTACGAGTGGTCGTTGTCGGTGTAGCTCAGCCGGGCAGGTAGCCAAGTATAGTATAGGCTTGAATTGTCTGGAGCAGAGCAGAGATGTAATCTGTCCGTCTGCTTTGGGATACCTCTTTTCTGCGTTTTGGTTATGCCGTAGTGGACTAGTGGGTTTTGGACCTTCACTGTGCAACAGGTGGTATGGGGCTCAGCCGTGACTAAAACTCTAAAATTAGGCTTAATTGTTGATGTAGGACACAGACATGGGTGCGGAGGATAATCAGGTTTGTGCAGACCACGAACAAAGAATCAATAAATAAGAAAACAGGAGGTCGACAGATTGTCTGGGTGGTGTAGTTGGTTATCACGTTAGTCTCACACACTAAAGGTCCCCAGTTCGAACCTGGGCTCAGACACTTTTTTTATATCTGTTGCCCCATTTTTAGTCCATG
>CM041642.1:591298-630170 GCA_023333625.1 Bothriochloa decipiens
TTTTTTAGTAAAAAAAACACACTCACTTTTTGTCCCATCCAGGGCTCTAGAACACATTTTATCACAGCAATGTCATTAAAAAAAACACTCACTTTTTGTCCCATCCAGGGCTTTAAGCTTTACATGTCAAATACACTAGTCTAATACTGTACTCCCAACGTCCTAAAAAGAGTGTTGTTTTTTACTGTAGATATTATGTTGGACCATCCATTTTATTCAATTTTTTTATAAATACTATATATTGATTATGATTTATTTTATTATTAGAGATATTTTAATAATAATATATTTATTTAATATTATATATATATTTTTAATAAGACGAATGATCAAACATGATATCTAAGAAGTCTAAGACGACACTCTTTCAGGGCGGAGAGAGTATTCATGTACTGGTAGAGCACATATTGTTCGTGAACTACCTTCCTCGCCGTTTCCAGCAACATCCAAAATAGACCGGTGAGTGGTGACTAAATTAGCTAAGTTCATAGTCGCAAAAAAATATAGCTAAGTTCATTCATTCACTGATATTGCTGAACTAGGTGAGCAACAAGAACTCACTGTCCACTGAGGAGCCATGCAAGATTCAAGTACAGTTTTTTTTTTTTTTTTGACGAAGAGATTCAAGTACAGTTTAGAGTTATCGTGCGGACCGTAGAAGAAACTAATTGATACAGAAATGGACAGACAGCAAGTTAAGCAGAATGTAATGTATCCATCCATGCAGAAATGGAGGAGAATGTGCATCGTCATACTACTGTACTCGTACTGTACGGGTTGCCAAAGGAACGGAGATTTGCCGAACAGCTATGATTCAAAAAACGAGACACATTGCCTCAACTTTTTGCGTTGGCATGTGCTTCACACAAGCAAAGCAATCCATATAGGACCTGTAATGTAACCGCCGCAATTGAACTTCATGATTGATTGATTTAAGCATACAGATATAGGGCAATTTCATTTTGTACGAGCGAGCAGCTACGCATCTAGCAAAAAGTTGTTCAGTCCAAAACCATAGAGTTGAAAAATTTTTAGGGGGCTGAACAAAGTGCTACATCAACATGAGCTGCCGGCCGCCAGCAACCGCCCCATTCACCTGGCTGCCGGCTCACTACTCGCCTCGCTTGCCGCCACGCTTGGCTGCCCACTCACCGCCGGCCGTGGCCCGCGCCCGCCCTTGTGCGTACCCGTGTCGCTGTCGATGTAGCCATTGTAGAATGTAGGAGCTGCGTGTGAAGGCCTGAAGCCGCCGCTTGACGCGGATGAGCAATGGGCACAGTGGATTACAATTTTTTTGGAATAGAGAGATAGGGTTTCTTGCGAAATGGTCTCTAACCTATTGATTAGAGCATCTGAGTAGTACCCAGTAAAATCTTGATTTGACTCACTATAGGAGCGAATTTAAACAGGTCTGCATTATTAAAAAAATTAAAAAAAATAGGCTAGGATTTTCCCTTCTTGACTTCGGTCAAAAGAGATAGGGTTTCTTTTACATCCATTCTTTTACTAATTGCATCCTAATCATGCTTCTTCCTTTGCATGGGCGAGAACACCGATGCGCGTCTCACATCCTGCTGATAGCTTTCGTCACTCGGCCACTCAGATGTCGCGCCCAAAGGTCAAACTCATGACAGATGTGACACTCTGCTCTATAGTATCGGATGAGACTGGACCAGTCGTTATCCCGAAACGCCTGCATTCCATCCATGTGCAGACGTGGGGATCCTCGACAAGCGGCTCCAGTGGTTCATCACAGTGGGCAAGCCAAAACCGGTGCGCAATGATGTGGAGGCCGTCGTGTATGAAGACATGCAGCAGTGCCAGGCCACGGTTCTCCCACCAGCCGCCGGGGAGCGACGGGCTAAACCCAAATCTCAGCCCTCTCCTACCTTATATATATATATAGTATAGCTCAAAATTCAAAGGGAACTCCAGAGGGATGGATCCACTAGTAGCGGTAGAGGGGGGCTCGTGCTCCCTGCCCCACGCCCCCACCGCTGCCTTCGTAAAAAATAGAATAAATTATTTCACAAAATATAATCAAGAAGTATAGTTATTCAAAAGAATTATAATGTCCAAGCATCACATACTTAATGCAACGGGGAACAAAATGCAGACAAAGTGCAGATTGTGATTGTAAATATATTTCACGTACTCCAGTGCGCCGAACCATGGTGGTCGGTCTTCAAATCGATTGTTTTATAAATTATAAATTAAATATCCTTTTTTTTTACTATAGAAGAACATGTAGCTAGTTTCAACTTACCTTCTGTTGCAAATGGGGCCACTTCCATCAGAGCTCGGAAACCACTGGCGGACCCAATAGATTTGTTTTTTTTTTTGACACTTGCGGACCCAATAGAGCCTACCTGGAATTTGGCCCCAAAAGCGAATAGCACTTCTGCCTAGCCCATAAAAATTTGGCCCATTGCTCCCAATCTGTTGTCCTGATTCGTGCGCGACCGAAGCGGTTCGCGACTGTCTGTCTTCCTCACCGACGTGACGACGCTCGGTCGGTGGCCGCCTCACAGCATCACCCCACCGGCCTACGCCGCCTGAGCCGACGACGGCCGCCCCCCCTGCGCCACTCCAAGTCGCCAACTGCCATCCCCACCCCTCTGGCCTCCCTCGCCAGATCCCAGACTCGCAGCGGCAGCGTCGGCCCGCCCGCCCGTGACCCCGTCCCCTGGTGGCTTCTGTCTGTGGCCTGCTCTCGTGGTGAGTTTCTCCACTGCTGCAGCTGTGCTTTCCCCAAATCCCATTGTTTATGCCGTTAAGCCTTAGGGTCTGGATATTGGACTATAGAGGCTTACGAATTGTGGATCCGCTGTCAGCCAGCCTAGAATTTGAAGGAATTTATTGTCATTTTTCAGATAGTTGAGACATCGAGAAATCAAATATGAACTTGATGATACTAATAAACATGAACTTTATGAACTAGAGCCGGTCTCTTATTCATGTAAGATCTTATTTTATACATGATATGATATTTGTGCAAGTTTCGAACCTATATTATCGCAATTTGATTAATTTAAAGCCATTTTAACTAATAACTTTTTCTTCAAATTTTATCGTACTGTACATGGAAATTTTTGAACAGGACTGCCCAGCCTTCAAATCCTGGGTCTGCCACGGAAACGAATCGAGCCGGGGCCCACTTCAATCGCTCGGAAACGAGATGGCTCCGGGGAAGCGAGGAAAGGCCAAAGGGGCGGCGGCGCCGCCGCCGGCGACTCCCGCCGCAGCCGCGACTGCCGGTGCTGAAGGGTTCCCGGGATGCCTCCGCCTGATGCCGCCGTCAACCGTGGCCATATCCATCCACGCCAAGCCCGGCTCCAAGGTCGCCACCATCACAGGTTCGGTCTATCTGCCTGCCCCCTTCCTGGCGCATCCATCTCGGCTATCACGGGGGTCTGTTCCTTCTCCTTCTTGCTTAAACGATGACGCACGTGTGTGGGGATTCTGCAGAGATCGGGGACGAGGCGGTGGGCGTGCAGATCGACGCGCCGGCGATGGATGGTGAGGCCAACGCCGCGCTTGTCGACTTTATCAGCTCGGTGAGTAGTTAATTCAAACATTTGATCAATACGAATTGACTTGGATTTGCATCATAGTGTATAGTCTATAGTTCATCTTGATACTCCTTAGCCTGGTTGCATAAACTTTAGAGGGAAACTAATTACCCAGTGCTGATGAATAAACCAACTTGTCTAATCTAAACTCTAAAGTGTTGGGAATAGCAATTGAAACAGTTCAGATCTAACCCCCTGGGCTATCATAAAGCTTAAGAACCCTCTTGTTTGGAAATTTCAATCAGAAAGCTGGGACAGACAAATGTGGCTTGACCGATTTTCTGATGCTGTTCTTTCGCAGGAACCAATCTGTGTTCACTTTTCATTGGTGATTTTAGAGCACCAAAATAACTTTGGTTTACGTTGGTCCTTGATTTTTTTAATTAGTTATTGCATTTTGATGTTATAAAACTTGAACTGTGCTTGATTTTAGAGCACATAAGGCTCCAGTTTGCTTCACTGCCACCAACGGAATGTCGAATTGTTCTTTGATCTTAAGCATGTTGAGAAGGCAAGTTTGTCTAGCAAAGTGTTTGAATCATTGCCGGGCTTGACTCTTGAGTCTATCTTTTTGGTCTGCGACTCTGCTTGTGCTTGAAATGCAGTAAATTACTCCGCATAGGAGCTGCTATCATATTTGTTTCCAAAAATATGAGATTTGATTTGTGTAGAGAGAAATCAATTGATGCATGTTAACAACATATATTAGGTGTTCCTTTTGTAAAGCAAGGTTTGGTTGGTATGACAGCAGCGCAATAAAGCATTTGACTGCCTTATCTTCTTATTTTTTTCCTAGCATGTGGTTAGATCTGAACTCTAACTACAGTACATAGCGTCGGGAATAGCTAGTTAAACAGCTAAAATTATGATGCTTTAGCTTTTACCAGATAATCATGTGAATAATCCTGATCAAATAACTCTGATCTTGTTAGTTTCACTGTCAGAGTTGAATTCAAGAGGTTATAGTCAACAATGAACATGGAAATAGCATCTTAAGCTTATTATTAAACAAAAAAAAAAGGAAGAAAGGAAAATTAAGATGGACTGGATCTGGATTGCATTCTTTGGTCCTATTGAGCTTAATTTCATCTGCAATATTGATATGGTTTGATTTAGGAGTCTAGGTAGGATATCAGAATGGATGTTGTCGACTCAGTAAGGCATTTGAAATTTTCTCTCTCTGTCCTAATAATTCTTTAAATCTCCGTGATCTATGCAGGTACTTGGGGTGAAGAAAAGAGAAGTGTCTATAGGCTCTGGTTCTAAATCGAGGGAAAAAGTTGTACTAGTACAAGATGCGACTCTTGAAGGTGTCTACAATGCTTTGAAGAAGTCCTGTAATTGTGCCTGAGGTATGTATGCTAAGCCTGGAATTAGTTGAACGGGCATCAGAGAGTTGCTGATTACCATATTTGCCCTGTTAGTAACGTTCCTAGTATAGTAGCACATAATAATCCTGCTCCAGCTTGCAACAGAAGTTTGAAAAAAGAAGTGGCTGGCTAAAGATGAGGCTGGAATTGCTTCGTTCTCTTCCTTGTCATAATGTATATCTTTGAATGAGATGATGGTGGAATGTCAAACACTAATAAGCCTTGGTCTGTATGCTATTTGCAACCGTGTGGTGTGATCCTTTGGTTTTGAGCTGTAACTAAGCGTGTCATCTCTAGCCTTTTGGCCACATGACTGGGCTGGGCTTTTGTGCTATATTTCAAGGTTACCGGTCCAGATTCTACCAGCCTTGACAACTTGTTGCGTTCTCGCAATTTTTGCTAGACCTTCAACGAGAGGGCGTGGGCGAGATGATCATTGTTTCCATCTCGATCCTGGCAGCAAATTATTTTTATTTTTTGGTGAAATTTCTTGGACCTCCCGACCAGTTGTGGTGACACGTACGTGCTGGCACGTAGTTTGACTGTAAACTGATCGAAACGTGGCTACAACGTACATTTACGTACGTGAGCCGCTTCATAAACTTTTTGACGATCGGCTCGATGCATCGGAAAAGTTGGTGTAAAGTTGTATTAAACAAAGAGAGGCTACAATTGCAAGGGAAAAAGCTAGCAAGGCTACAATTGCAACGTATATAATTTGTTGCGTGCCATTATGCCAATGATTGTAAAGTAGTGTTTTTGTTAGATTTAGTTGAGCTCAGAGCCGCCTTAGTTAAATCAGATACGTAGTATGTGGTACTGCCTCAAATTTAGTAATACGGTGGTCTTAAGCAGTTAGGTAGGTTTAGGTGCGAAAACAATTAACCGTACTCTTATTACGTACATGCATGTACATAGCGGTCAAACAGCATGCAATTATAAAGCTAGCACATGTGATTGATTCGTTGGGCCTCTTCCTTAGCTTGTTGGTAGTCGCGAGCGCGCAAATATATATATTGCAAAGCACAATGATGGATGGAGACATGGATCGGAGTGAACATTATATTCCTCGAGTCGATCGAGTTAGAGTTGAGAGTCACGAGAGACTTGCTGCTAGCTTTTACGTGTACCTAAGCTCCATGTGCACGAGAGAGTATACTGTACATGACACATGTCCAAAACGTATATCCTGCATGCGTGCATGGTTCCTGACCGACCGAGACAAAGAGGAACCTGTTTAAAAAGAAAGGGAGAGGAAGACGACAAGTTGGCATCAATCTCCTGGAGTCTTGACTATTGAAAGTCTTACTTAATCTATAACCTTTTACACGGTAGCTAGTAGTTGAAGATTCAAATTCAAGTACTCCTAGTGTCCAACTTTATCACAAATAAGTGACGTGGGTGACAATCATCGATCGACGCTCTTGTATAAGCTTTTAACAATGCAATGCAATGCAATGCAATCCACGAGTACCAAACACCCAGGGCCAGGCCAAAAGGGCAGCATATCGCACGCGCACGCCTATTACTAGCTTAGCGCCCTACAAATAAAAGCTGTTTATTTAGTGTCAGATTGATTAAAGGAATTGGCATGCACTGCTGCAGTGTATGGTGTCTTTGCCTAACTGCTGGCTGGCCTACAACTCCGATCTCGAGCTCTCTCTCTCTTTCTTGATATGATCAGTAGAGATAGACTTACCTACTAATAGATGCTGGAGATCATTGATACCCTTTTCAAATGATACTACAAGCACGCATGCTCTAAGTACACATCTCCATGCATGGTGGTCAGTCAAATAAACTGTGGCGCCGGCCGGCTACCGGAAGACACGGAGCCGCCATGCCATCGGACATCGCCTTGCCTTCATATATATATATATATATATAAATCCTGCGTTCATCGAAGGAATCTGGCTTTGTTTAAAAACTCGACCTCCTGCTGATGCGCTGGATGCATCGTGTCCGTACGACGACTGTGGCCACACCCGAAAGACCGACTCACTACTGTACGTGCAGACTCGACGAGGCCAGAGACGGGACTTGACGGCCGGCGTCGCAGGGCGCCAGGCAGGCTTTGCGTGCCCTTGCTTAGCTCGTTAAATTGACCGCTGGAATTCCTGTCACGAAATTTTCGTTTGTATTTAATAAAAATTATTTAAATTTTGATTAATTAAGTTTAAGATATTCGTCTCATAAAGTATAATAAAACTGTGCAATAAGTTTTTGATTTTATCTATATTTAATACTCTACGTAAATTTGATAAACTAGACTTTGTCAAGACTCCGCCGGAGAATCACAGAGACTCGACGACACATCGGAGACGGCAACGCACGACGGCAGCCGCCGTTCACCTCACCGGTCGGTCGGTCAAGGCTGTTAACGTGTCGACTGCGCGCTCCACCGGTCGGAGTCTCCGTCTGACGTAAATCTGCTCGCGAGGCAGCAGCTCATCGTCATCCAGTCCGTGGGATTTGCATTTGCGTCTGCATGCCCGCCGCACCGAGCACCACTGCGGTTCGTGCCGTCCTTGTCCAAGCACTGGTGCGCAGCCGACTAGCAGAGGCAAGAGAAAGCACCGCTACCACCGTTGCAGTTGCAGGCCCCTCGCTGCCTCTCTCTCTCCTGCTGGCTGCTGGGGCCTCGACACCCAAGGTGCCCATGCCCTAATTCTTCCCTCGCGATCTCGGGAAGGAGAACCAGCCAACCAGAGGGACAGGGTTGCCTCCCGTGACGGCCGGACAGCTTGACTGCTTGAGCAAGCTCAGCGAAACTGCTCTTTCTTCTACGAGTACGCATTTCTCCACCGGATCTGCACCGGCCCGAGCAACCTCATCGATCACACTATTCGCTATGCAGGTCTCTTCGAGTCCAGTTCAGACTAGTCGGCATCGATACAAGGCATCGACGCCACAGAACCAGGACCTCCTCGGTTTCGATCCTCGAATTCGTTTTTCAGATCGAGTATCGAGACTAGAGATAGAAAAAAAGGTCCACCACACCCCTGCTTGGCTTTTCAAATATGAGAGTAAGTTTTTTCGAAAACATGCTCTTAGCCCGTGTTGCTTTAAGGAAAAAAAAAGTTTTGTTACACGGCTTGCTGGGTAGAAGACGAGATGCCGAGTACCGCAACAAGCAAACACTTATACAAATAGCACCGGCTTGAACGGTGGAGCTTCGAGTGTCGTACTAACCGGACAAGTAATTGCGCTGCTAAGCTAGAGAGAGGCGCTACTCGTTGGCCACCGCGAAGAGAGGCGCAAGCTTGCTGAAGCCCGCGGCTATCCAATCCTCGCCCTCGGCGCGAATCCGCCGAAGCACTTGCGTTGTCGTTTCGCATAGACCGTCGAAGGTCCTTTGCGCTCAATATGAGGGTAAGTCCTCTCCAAATTCTTCTTCCCATATGCGCTATAATCTTGGTTCAACTTGTTGAAAGCATATGTTTCTCTTAAAAAATAGCCATAATTATTGGTGGTCATAAGCCAAATACTACATGAATAATACCCCAAACAAAATATGCTACATGACAACACTTCACATGACCCCCAAATTTCTCTTTAAGAGATTGCACGTTTTCTGTTAAGATGACTCCCTTTAGTAAGAATCAGACAAATATCTTATATTTTAGAGGAAGTTTCATTTTCATAGAGCTTTATTTTAGAGGTATAGCGATTTGGATTATAAAGCTTCTATAAAAATGGAACCGCTCCTACTAGTATGCTAGCTTGGGAGTTGGGCCAAACAAGCATGCCCATACCATGGACCAGTACTTGCTCAGTTACTTGAGAGTTGAGAACACCAAACAGACATTCTTCATCAAGTATAAATGAGAGTAGTCCCACATGATGCGTTACTCGGCGACAAAGCTTCAATCACACCATTCTTTGGCGAGTACGAGGTGATGCGAGTTGCACTAGCATTAGATCTCATTCATTTAGTACAGCCACGCTAGCTGGATGTGCAGGTTGCTAAACTATTCCGGCAGCAACCTACTCTAGCTTTTGGAGTGTGGCCTATATCCATAATACCATAGTAGTAGTACCTCTCTGTCAAAAAGAAAAAAAAAACAGTTTTAGATGCATTTTCGATCAACTGTCTAAAATTAATCAACACTCGTATATAGATAAAAAAAATAAAGCAAAATGTATGTTTTTTTGAGTGGAACATGCAGGCGTGGATGGGAAATGCACGCCCGCGCGGGCCGACTCCTTGGGAAACCGACTGTTGGATTTTTGGCCCGTGCTGTTTGTCAGAATGCTGCCCCTGCTCATTGCTCAAGGTCGTCAAGGACAGGTCCCAGCAGACAAACATATATTCTATTCTGGCAGATCCCGAGGCAGTCAGGCAGATGATGTTGATCGATCTTGGCGGCAGCAGCAGCTAGTGCGCGCGCGTTCCGGCAACGAATTCAGATTCTCAGATGGCCATGCAATGCAGCGTTTTGGTAATTTGGATGGTTATGGGAGCACTCGCTCGTGATCCAATGCTGCTCCTCGTGCTCGTCGTCGTCGAGTCGAGAAAAAGAAAAGAGGGACGGCCATCCATGGCAAAGCCTCGCCTCCGTCTCCGGTCTGGAGTCTCCACGGGTGGGTGGGTGGTGAAGTGGGGTTTTTGGTTAGCTTTAGCTACCCAGTTGTAGTTGTAGCGCTAGCTTTTCATTCTTTCATATACTACTGAAAAAAGAAAAGAAAAAAAGACATTCGCAATGGGACGCATACGAACTCTCCCGTCAACACGCTCGTGCTGCAAGTGCCAACTGCCGTGGCCCCCGTGGGCAGGGCCGGAGGCAAATTGAGTACACTTTGTTTTATATAGATGTTGTAAGTGACAAGCTAAATTTTAGCAGAGAAATGGTGTTGAAGTAGTACGGAAAACCAAACAACCTAATACTAATAAGGAAAGTAATGGCTGCCCAATCACCATTTTTTTTTTTTGACAGAGGTACATTTGGCTTTTATAGATATCGCCCAATCACCCTTCACTATCTTCTCAATTCTCGGTTCTCATCGTGCTCGAGAGAGATTTTCTACTGCATTGCATTGCAGCTTTCACTGCTCTATTATAGTAGAAGAATTTTCATCTTCTCCTCCGGTAACAGAACTGCACCGGCCGCACTCTGCTTCCCTCTGACCTGTTGCTCTGCCATTGGCGACACAGCGAGGCGTCAAACAAGACTCGTTTTTTAACATTGTTCTTAAAGCTTGTTTGGGAGCTCCGCCGTCTTCTTCCCTTCCACCCCCGCACGACCGCACCACTCCACCACCACCCGCCCCTCGCCTCCTGCTCTCTTCGCCTGGGTGGGGCCCTCCCCGCGCCTCGACTAGCCGCCGGCCCGGCCGACCTCTGACACAGACACCACCATTCCAGTCCCTCCGCCGCCGCCGCCGCGTCCCGCTCGATTCGACTTCTCAAACTTTCTCACGGGGAGCTCCTTCGGAGCTCACTGGGAGGAGTTCATGAAAGCCCAACGAGGAAGTCCATGACGACCGGAGGCCGCCGATGGAATGGCAGATCCCGTCGACATCGACAAGGTCCATTTTCTTTTTCTCACTCCTCGTTTCTACAGCCGCCACCGCCGCTTCCGCTTTTGTTGCCTTTTTTCTTTCTCGTTTTCCCCCCAAATTCGGTCCGTGTTCCCTTGCGTATTCATCGTTCGCACATGGAATGGCAATGCGGGAGGCGAGAGGTTGCCAAACTCGAGGCCTTTGCTGTGGGGATGTGGGCGAAGACTGTAGAGCTACAGTTCCTAGGCCGCACTGGGTGTAGCTTCCCGGCCAACTCGGCCGGCCGAGCCATGGCAGCTCAGCTTCTCTTCCAACCTCCGTCGCCCGGGCGAATACGCAATGCGCCCAGTCCCGAGAGCAGCGGCAGCAACAACTTGTGCTGTCGAGTCTGGTTCGGCGGTCCCCATCCAACTCAAGAAGCCGAGGCGGCCGCGGGCGCCGCCCGGCACGACCGGCGCGCCGCTCCCTGTGGCCGTCAGGCGAAGAGGACGCCGCGCGCCGAACCAGTCAGGGGAGTGCCTGATGAGGTTTTGTCCGAGATTTATACAACAATAACAACATAATAACAACATAGCCTTTTATTCCAAACAAGTTAGGATAGGCTAGAGATAAAACACAAAAGAGACATGAAAACAAAGAACACATAAATGGTACAAGAAAAAGATTACGATTCAGGCACGTTAATTGCTAGTCTCCAAGCGCTCCTATCTATAGCTAAATCCTTAGGGATATTTCACTCCTTAAGGTCTCTCTTAACCGACTCGTCTCAAGTCAGTTTAGGTCGACCTCTACCTCTCTTTACATTATCGACCCGCTTTAGAACCCCACTACGCACCGGTGCCTCAGGAGGCTTCCGTTGGACATGGCCAAACCATCTCAACCAGTGTTGAATCAATTTTTCCTCAATTGGTGCCACCCTAACCCTATCCCGAATATCGTCGTTCCGGACTCTATCCCTCCTTGTGTGCCCACAACACCATCGTAACATACGCATCTCTGCTACACTCAATTGCTGGATATGTCGTCTTTTTGTAGGCCAACATTCAGCACCGTATAACATCGCCGGACGAATCGCTGTCCTATAAAACTTACCTTTGAACTTCTGAGGCACCCTTCTGTCACATAGGACGCCTGAAGCTTGACACCATTTCAACCAACCGGCTGAAATTCTACGTCTAATGTCTTCATCAATGTCACCATCCTTTTATAGCATCGATCCTAAATAACGAAAAGCATCCTTCTTGACCACCACTTGCCCATCGAAGCTAACGTCTCCCTTGGTCCGAGATTTATAGGGGAACAAAAATGCAGACTTTAGTTTCAAGCCTTTGTTAAACTGCTTGCAAGGATCAGTCACCTTGTTGTGTCCAACAACTTCCATTGTCTGCTGTTGTCAAAAAAAAAAAATCCATTGTCTGCATATACCAACATACCTCTGTTTCCTCTGTCGTATTATTATAGCTCTGATATCTCCTCTCCCAGTAACTGATCTGTATTATCTTGGATGTTTTCGGATTCTCAGATTCTTGAGGATAGTCAAACATATTACACTGAAGCTGTTGCTTTCCATAATAGCATAAAGGACAGGATACCTGAATATAATGAAAAGAACGATACGATGTCACGAACATTTCCACTAATTAGTCTTGTTTACAGGGAAGAGGCCAGGAAAGCCTCCTGGAACTTCCCAGTAACATTGGTGCAATCAGCCAATTCCGTATTAAGAAGCATATGTCTTGGAAATGGGCCCAAATTCCGATACGAAGAAATATATGTTAATGTTATATCCATAATCTGATCCCATGACTGTTCTTCACTATTGTCTGTCATGAACTCTGCAGGCACTTATTGCTCTAAAGAAAGGCACTCAGCTCCTTAAATATGGTCGCAAGGGAAAGCCAAAATTCACTCCCTTCAGACTATCAAATGTAAGTTCTCTGCAGCACTCTAGATTGATCATGGTTCTGGAAAATGCTTTTCTTTCACTGCCTTACTGGTCCATTTGGATCTGTTATGTGACTTTTATCTGTAAATCTTAGCCTTTAATTGTTCATGGCACTGCATAGTTTGGCCTCAAACCATGTTAGCAGAAGTGGCATTGATGGAAGAATTTTATGAATGAGAAGTGGCCTCAAACCACTGCCCGGACTTACATAAATTCCTTTTCTTCTCTCCGCAGGATGAATCTACTCTTATTTGGGTTTCAAATAACAAAGATAAAAGTTTGAAACTAGCTTCTGTGTCTAGGATTCTCTCAGGCCAAAGAACGGTAAGGACGGTGTTGAAATAAAATGTCCATTTTTTTTGGGTTCATTTTAACTCTTTTCCCTGAAAAAGCTAATTTGTTAACATGTATTTTGTTCAGGTGGTTTTTCAACGTTTTCTGCTCCCCGAAAAGGACCATTTATCCTTATCCCTCATATATAATGACGGCAAGCGGTCTCTTGATCTGGTATTATAATGAGAGTCAGTTTGATTTCTTGCTTCTCTTTCCTTTCTTATTATATGACATGTACTCATGTCCTATCCCATTTCAAAGATCTGCAAGGATAAAGTCGAGGCGGAGGCTTGGTTTACTGGTCTCAGTGCCTTGATATGTCCAGGACAGCACAGATCCCAGGCTCAACACATAGATGGAATGCGGATTGCTGGTCTTTCTTTTGATGTACGCTCTTATGCTTCAACAAAGTTCACCATTATCCACATTTTTCTGATTAATATTGAGTTACTTTCATAGTCTATATTTCATATCATTACCTGACTCATTGCTTCTTATGAGTATGTTTTAATATCTTGTTGTTGATGTTTTGCTGCTCAAATTTCTCACACCCTATTCTTGTAGTTATATACGGTATTTAATAATTAGAACCAGCGTAATCTCGACAAATGTCTGATCATTAATCAAAGCAGAGTCATGGTTTCAGTGACTGCAATGGACCTTTTGCTTGATGTTCTTTTGACCTCATCACAGCTTTTGTCGTTGAGGTTCTTGGTAATTAGCTACTGCTTATTTGTTGGAGGTGGCTTTATCTGGTATTACTAGAGTTTAACAGGCAACTTAAAACGGCAAGTTAATTCCAGTTTTAGGCAACCTTGTGGCTTCTAGCACATTGCTGATATCTCATCATGTTATTTTTCTAATTACATTTGGTCTGTGTGTTATAATCCTGTGCAATAGATAAATCAAAGCACTTACATATTGGAATGCAACAATTCTAATAATTTTCATATCAATGTGTTGCAGGGTGCAAGAGAAAGTAGCCTAAGCAGTAGCTCTACTTTCACTTCAGATTCCCTTGAGAATAAGTTGAGCTCAGCAAACTCTACTTATTCAGAAAGGACCGATGTGTCAGATATGCAAGTGAAAAGTGTTTCTTCTTCAGACATTCGAATCAGTGTTTCCAGTGCCCTTAGCACATCCAGCCATGGCTCTGGAGGTGAAGATTCTGAATCATTTGGAGATATTTATGTATGGGGGGAAGTCATCTGTGATACCATCTCAAAATCAGGGTCTGATAGAAGTGCTTACTCTCCTGGCACAACTACAGATGTTCTTGTACCAAAGCCCCTAGAGTCAAATGTAATGCTCGATGTGAGTTATGTGGCTTGTGGTGTGAAACATGCCGCCCTTGTTACAAGACAGGCAGAGGTATTTACGTGGGGAGAAGAATGCAGCGGGCGTCTCGGTCATGGCATTGGAACAAATGTTTTCCAGCCATGTCTTGTTGAGTCATTATCGATCTGCAATGTTGAACTAATTGCCTGTGGTGAATTCCATACTTGTGCTGTCACTGCAACTGGTGATCTCTACACTTGGGGAGATGGCACACACAATGCAGGATTGCTTGGTCATGGTAGTAATGTGAGCCACTGGATCCCCAAAAGAGTCTCAGGTCCACTGGATGGTCTTCCGGTATCAACTATATCTTGCGGCACATGGCATACAGCCTTGATAACTAGTTCTGGGCAGTTATACACATTTGGTGATGGCACATTTGGAGTCTTAGGTCATGGAAATCGAGCATCATGCTCATATCCAAAGGAAGTGGAATCTTTGAAGGGTCTAAGGATAATTTCTGTTTCGTGTGGCGTGTGGCATACTGCTGCTGTTGTTGAGGTTATCATTTCACAGTCAAATGCTTCATCTGGAAAGTTGTTCACTTGGGGCGATGGAGACAAATATCGCCTGGGGCATGGTGATAGGTCTTCAAAACTGAAACCAACCTGCGTCCCTTCGTTGATAGAATACAACTTTCATAAGGCTGCATGTGGTCATACTCTTACGATTGGGTTGACTACTTCAGGGCACATTTTTACTGTTGGAAGCTCTGTGTATGGACAGCTTGGTAATCCAAATAATGATGGAAGGTTTCCTCGCCTGGTCGAAGAACAGCTTGGGGGTGGCGGTGTTATGGAGGTTGCTTGCGGATCTTATCATGTCGCTGTTTTGACAAATGCTGGTGAAGTTTACACATGGGGTAAGGGTGCAAATGGAAGATTAGGTCATGGTGATATTGCAGACCGTAAAGTGCCTACACTTGTTGAGGCTTTGAGGGATAGGTCTGTAAAACGTGTTGCTTGTGGATCAAGCTTTACAACCGCAATTTGTCAGCATAAATGGGTGTCTGGGATGGAGCAATCTCAGTGCTCGGCATGTAGGCAGCCATTTGGTTTCACTCGGAAAAGGCACAACTGTTACAATTGTGGCTTAGTACACTGCCATTCATGCAGTTCAAAAAAAGCTCTAAGAGCGGCATTGTCTCCAAATCCAGGAAAGCCATACCGTGTATGTGATTCATGTTATGTGAAATTAAGTAAAGTTTTGGACTCTGGTGTCAGTTATAGCACAAATAATATTCCTCGCTTACCTGGTGATACAAAGGCTGAGAGAATAGATACAAAGGCAACCAAAGTTGCACCATCTAGTAGTTCAGATATGATTAGGAATTTAGATGTGAAAGCAGCTAAGCAGACGAAGAAGTCTGACTACACGTCTCAAGTTCCAGCAATGTTGCAGCTGAAAGACATCCCTTTAATCAGTGCACATGACCTGCAGAACTCGTATACAGTGGCTAATCAATTCCCTTATGACTCCAGATCTACTTTACCATTTTTGAGAATGCCATATCTGAACTATTCCAGCTCCCTGTCCTCAGAAAGCTCAGAGAATCTTAGGGATGCAAATGAACTTCTGAAGCAAGAGGTTCAAAAACTACAAGCAGAGGTATGGTTTTTCTATACTTTTTGTAGTGATAAAAATACACAATGAGAATTCTTATACGGTTATACCTGTCCCTGGATCAGGTTAATAGTTTGAGACAGGAACGTGAACAGCAAGATACTGAGCTGCAGAAATCAGAGGCTAAAGCCCATGAAGCAATGAACCTTGCTACTGAGGAAGCATCCAAATTGAAGACCGCAAAGGATGTCATAAAAGCACTAACAGCTCAGGTAGTATTTATTGTTGAATCTTCCTAAGTATTGTATCAATCCTGGAGCTGGTGTTGGCCGCACTAATTCTTCAGCTATGTTATCGCACTATATGACTGCAAGGGGCACAGCTGCCGAAAACCATGGGGTTGTAGCTTATCTGCTTATGTGACATATTTGGATTTTGTACTTTCTCTAATCTGCATTGAGGCAGCTGAATGTTTATCCATTTATATCATATGTCGATTGTTTGGCCATGTTTATTTTCTCATGTCTTGCATAGTGCTGGACAATGTTGAGATAAGCCACTTTTCACATTTTCCTCTTTCATTTTTGGCAGCTAAAAGAAATGTCTGAAAGGCTTCCTCCAGGAGCATGTGATGCGAAGAATGGACGCCTTATGGGTGCTTTAGCATCTGGTAGAGAGAACCAGATGAGATATGATCAAAACAGCATTCAGTACCCCCAAACTCATGCTTCAGTTGCATCTGCTCGGTTTGGTGGATTGCCTGCTCAAATTCACCAAACAAGCGACTACAATGAAACAGTCATGGTTCCACAAGAGAGCAGGGGTGAGCACCCCAATGGTATCCGAGAGTTCTCCCCTGTGCAACAGATGACCAATGGAGGGATTATCGGGTATCGTCATAGACCAGATGATCATGATCGAAGGGAAACAGACAGGTTCCAGATAAATCTGCAGAACTTGAACATGAGAAGTTCTAGCTCCCCCAATAACCAAGTCGACGCAGAGTGGATAGAACAGTATGAGCCAGGAGTATACCTAACTCTAGTTTCTCTCCGTGATGGAACCAAAGAGCTGAAACGAGTACGGTTCAGGTATCAAACTACTTATTCAGAACATTTGTTTTTTAACTTTTGAATAGCCATATATATTGGTATGCATTCTTTGGTAGTTGTATCTACTGAATAGGTTGCATCCTTGAATGAACAACATTCTGTTCTGATAATGAAGTGTTGTGTGTAGCCGAAGGAGATTTGGGGAACACCAAGCAGAATCATGGTGGAACGACAACCGTGAAAAAGTGTACGAGAAGTACAATGTCTGTGGAACAGATCGTCTCTCTTCAGTAACGACAGCCTAATATAAGCCTGCATGAAGCAAGATATCCAAACTGGAGCATGTACCTTAGGGCAATGCCAGCAAGTGCCTGTAGCATGCATATCTCCATCATTGAAAACCAGAGATATCCAGCTTGTTTTTGGAGTGTGAACTGCTTAATCGACTTGTTTATCTTGTGTTATTTTTCTGTCATACTTCCCCACTCTCATTGTCGTTGTATAGAGGAGATAATGTGTAACATGATGGAAGCAAGCAGCTGTTGCTCCTTTGACCGAGATACATAGCTGTATGTATATTTTGGGCGTAATGGATGAGAGGCTCCATCGTCGCCTGGTGATTTCTTCTGTCGGTCATCGTGCATGCTTTGTCAGATTTATTTTATTCCACTTTGAAAATGGACCAAGAAAGGTCTTGGAGAGCATAGTGAACTCCTCAGCTCCAGGTCTATATGTCTGAGAAGCGTCTATTTCAGCGATGCTGCTGCCTGAATCCAGTGCATTTTTCACGAGCCGGACAAACCTGACATTCTTATTGCTGCTCTTAAAGCTCCAAATGTTAGTTTGATCAAATTTGAACAAAACTAACATTTTTTTTTTGAAAGGAAACAAAACTAACGCTTTGGAGCGCACTAGGATGGTTGGATGTAAGGAAGGCTGGACGAAAAACTCGTAACTTGGTAGCTCGCTCGATTCGCTCATTAGTGGCTCAGCTCGAGCTCGACTCGTTTTATAATGAGTCAACTCTTTTCTTTTTATAACAAGCCAGCTTGTTTTATAATGAGCCAGCTCGAACTAATGATTAGTGAAACCGATTAACGGATAATGATAAATCATGATGATGATAGCATACACATATTTTTCATTATAAGATCCATGTGTATTTTGCTTATTTCATTATAAATATACATTTGATGTGTTTTTTGCGGATCTCTATGTATATGTTTTTGTGCTGGATCACGAGCCAAAAGAGCTAGCTTGAGCCACTAACGAGCCAAACCAAACTAGCTTTCTAGCTCGTTTGTATAATGAGCCATAACGAGCTGAGCCAGTAATAAGCCGAGTTGGCTCGATATCCAGTCCTAGTTGTAAGACCATCAATTAGATGGCTGATCATGATTACCTGTCGATAGGTGGTGATTAGTCGATGCCTAGTCAAATGCTTTCGTTGTCCTAGAAAAAAAAACCTGCAATTCTCATGTATGGAGTAGAAATTAGCACACAGCAAAAAGAGGCGTATACCAGAACACACGAGTTAGCTAAATTTTAGCTATAAAATTCGGAAACTAGAAATCCGGTGATAATAGTATCATCCGCTGGTACATAAGTGGTAATCTGAACAGAATGTTGGTAGCCGAACGTGGGGATTGGGGAATAATAATCTACGTCAGCTGGATGCTCCAGAGCCTTATCGCCGGGAAACTAAAGCTTGGTGCTGCCGGCCGGCCGCCGGCCGGTGTGGCTTTGACAAATTAATTAAAGGACGAGCGAGTAGTGATCACTCTGACACCAGCTAGGATATAAAAGATGATGATACTCAGTTAAAGTGGTTGTGTAAAGTGATGACGCACACGCACACACGACTCTGCTAAATAACGGAATCAGTAAGAAGATCGAGAATGATCTATCAATATGCAATGCAATGCAAAGAGTGAACTGATAAGCTTGGGATCCATCAGCGTCAGCTGCTTTCCCATTGGATGCGATGCAATATCAATTGGCGAAGGCTGACGCGACTAATCCATCTATCCAATATTTTGACGAAGGACAATCTGTTGATCTAACGTTATCTGTTCTCTCATTCGTTCGTTCATTCATTCATCCAAGGAGGAGGCTACGTGGACAGAGAACTGCAATCCAACCCATCATGGAGTATGTTAAGTTTATCTAGTGGCGATGACGATCAGATATCTAGCGGTGGACTGCACCGTCGGCGCTGACCCGATCCATTCCGATTCCTATTCCAATTCCAATCCAACTGGTGCTGGCCGGTCGGATTCGGATAAATCTAGCTAGCTTGCAGAGAAATCGTATCAATGGTTGGGCGGGTCAGCATGAGTGCATTCCAAATTAAAGCGTCAGAATGTTAGTTGTACTTCTCGGTGGTGGTTCTGGAGTATAATTCCTACTACTTATTTTCCTTAATTTAGGTTCATTCCAGTTTAAGGCGTCAGAATGTTAGTTCACTCAATTTGTTTGTTCGGCCAGGGCTCTAGGCCGTTCTTTAATTACTAAGTTTTGGTCTTTCGTCCAATTCAAACCAAATTTGATCGATCATTTTGATTGCATTTGCTTTCCTAGCTAGATCCATCTTTAGTTTTTTATACGGTCATCATGTTTTGGCTGCCAACACGTCATCAGAATTTAATGTTTCCGGAAATGAATGTAAATGGATGGGAATACTGGGCAACAGACAGATGCTCCAGCTGCATTATGCGCGGGCTCAATCTTCTTGATCTCGGTCTGCTTGTTGATGGATATATCATGCATGGGTGATATGTCCCTTTTTGTGTTGTGTCAGGAATCAGTCAGTCTCAGGAGGTGCTGCATGCTCAAAATCAGCGTTAGTTGCTTGCTATATAAGCTAGCGAATGCGTGACTCGCTCAACGAAAGGAATCCCCCAACCAAAGCATGCATGATAATCACCTGAGCTAACTTTTCCTTCTGCAGCCGGATGGGACGACGATCCATGCTCAAGTTTGTTTGTTTGCTTGCTTGCATCGATCGAGTATGAAAAGCATCACCATCATCTATCTATCGTCCTGATGATCCATATATTCATGCCTCCTTTTTTTTTTTTCTCGATCCACACCGTGCATGAGAAGAGATGGATGGAGAAGCCAAGGGCTGCTAGTTCATCGTTGTACTAGCATCCCCGGCCCGGCCGGCTTTAATTTCATTCCTCGTATGCCGCACTGCTCTCTGAATTGCAATTGCAAGCCAACAACCGGTTTTCGAACGTCCACAGCTACTGATGGACCAAGTAGAACTGAAGAAAGTCCAGCAGTATAGTAGCAGCCAAGGATATATATCATGGTGATGGTGATAGCACAGAATGCCATGCATGCCTCTTGCTCCTGCTAAAGGGGCGAGGCTTGACGGGTTTTTTTTTATGGGTTTTAAAACGGGTATCATTGTATGGGTGGAAACGGGTGACACTATAAAACAGGTCGGGGCGGGTTGGGCTGACGATATAAACGAATTAGGGCGCTATGGTCGCAGATTGACGCGTACGTCACAGATCAACTTGCGTAATGAGTACAGATTAGGGCCTTTAGACCAATAGAGTAAGTCGGGTCGGGTTGTAATTATGGCTCTTAGGATATAGGTAAGACCGGATTTTGGACGGGTTCAACACCATTATCCGGGCGTGCCGCTGCCTCTCGATTGAACAATGCAATCTCGTAGCAGCTGCTCCTACACGTACCTCACTCAGCTCACGTCGCGTTTGTTCGTGCGTGCGGGCGCGACCGTACATGTATATTCCCGTATCACTCATCGTGTCCAACCAGGAGTAGAGTAGTACTAGTACTAGTACCTGATGATGATGGGTCACTACACTACATTACAGCAGCAGGCCTAGCTACTACTTCTGCGCCTACTGACGAGTACGTGACCACTGTACAGATCCAACGTTGACCTCTACACTACCTACTGTCGCCCTGCTCTTGTACGTTTCATCGTGCAATGCATGCTTCCGTTCCACACTTTACGTGCACACTGTAGCGCCACCTACTGCGGCATTTGAAGCTAGCTGAGATAGATAGGAGACAGAGGTGTGCATTGCACTTGCCAGCTACAGGAAATAAGCCAATTCTCAAAACACACAGGAAACAAGCCAAGCCAATGACTTCTCTGTTTTTCTCTTTCACCTTCATTCACTTCGGGACATGCCTTCCTTCTTTAATTTCCCACCACCCACCAGCCGCTGTGTAATTACGATATGTTTTTGCGATCATCATGTACAATATATATATACATACATATATATATATATATAATGCTATCTTATATATTTCTCCCCAAAAATTGACTTTACCCAAATATATACATGTTTGTGCAATCAATTATTTTAGCTTTGCTGAAATATATATGAGATTATTAATATTTATGGTGCATACATATTAAGTATCAATAGTGTCATTTTGAATAAATTTTCATAATACCATGGTTTGGAGATATAAATGTTGCTAATATTTTTCATGTCAACCCAAATAAACCTAAGAAAAAATTGTTCTGCACAAAACTTTTATGTATGCACACGGTTTATGAGAAGAGAGCATTCATCACTCTGTTAATAACTAACTAGGATCCCCCTAATAAATCCCCATCTTTTTATCTTTGAGATATATAGATTATGACCTCGTAGTATAATCCAACCTCCCTAATATAGGTAGACTAGGCCCTCGTTTAGATGCCCCAGAAATTTTACTCTCTCTCCATCACATCAAATATTATACCATATGTATGAAATATTAAATATTAATAAAATAAATAACTAATTATATAGATTAATTATAAATTATAAGACGAATTTTTTAATCTTAGTTAGACCATGATTAGATAATATTTTTAAATATAAATAAAATACTATAATATTTTTTAGTCTAAAAATTTTATGAACTAAACGAGGCCTGGATATACTTGCGTTACATTGCATAGTTTATCCACACCTCAGCATCCACTTTTCACCGCCATTTCTCTCTCTCGTCACGTCAACCCTGTAGTAGTATAGTATGTACTATAGGAGCAGGAGCCGAGGGCTTCACGCTCACCTGTTGTGTGTATATATACGACAACACGATGCACGGCTCTCTCCCCATTTCAGCACTGCACTGCACTGCACTCGCACCAAGTAGCAGCTCATCACACACTCCTCCTCCTCCTTTCTCCGGTGTCCCTTCCGATCCATTCCTCTTCTCCGTCCGGCCGACCGGCCGCCAGAAACGACGATGAGTGGCTTGTACATGCGGCGCACGGCAGCCGCTGCGCTCCTTACCCTCTTTCTCCTCGCCGCCGTGGCGGCCGCGCGCCGCGTCGACGACTCCGACTCCTCGCGAAGCATGCTGCAGCGGGCGCCGGCGACGAGGCTCTTCGACTACTACCTTCCGCGGCCCCGGCCGGGGGTGATACCGCGTTCCGGCCCGTCGGAGGGGCACAACTCCATCGGCGGCCAAGATGATGAAGAGGGGAAGCCGGAAGCGGATGGTCGTCGTCCATGAGCCACCACCCGCGGCCTTGATCAACCTGCAAGCTGGTCCTGGCCGTCGTCGTCAAGATCAAGCGAGTACACGCCATATCATATATATGCATGCTTTGCTAGCTACTGGCACCACACGTAGTGGCCTGGCCTGCATGTCAGTGTCAGACACATATATAAATTATTAAAGGGATGGTTTTCTGCATGTCGAATTGTCCATCGCTGTTCTTTTTTCTCACCTCGTTTCTGTTCTGTTTCTGTGTCTGTTCTTAGTTATACAATATTAATATATATCCCCTTGATCTGCATCTGCAACGTGGTTAAGCTCCTTTTTTTTTTTAGTTTTAATATGGTACTTACTACTAGTCTCCTACACAGGTGTTATATGTACTTGGATTGTGCTCTTGAAATCTCTTCGATCTGCTCTACTTTACTGATGTCTCTTTTTTCTCATCGTCGTCTTCCTTCTTGCTCTGGTTGAACTGTTGATCAAGGATCATGATCTAAATCAATAATCCATTGTTGTCGATGATGAATGAAGTGTCACATCGGAGGCGAAAGGGCGAGGTGTGTTGTGCAGCAAAAGGTTGGCAGAATGAGTGCCGCGAAACTGCATTGTGTGTGCTACTCCATCATTGCAAACCTGCTGTTTTGACCTTGGCATTTTCTTCATCTGCTGCGCCTCATGTGCAGTGGAACTCGCCTGCAGCAGCAAGATGTGCTTTTTATTTTGTTTCTCTTCTGTTAGACGGAAACGAGGTGCCATGCCAATAATTGGTGAGGAAAAGTACTGTAGAATACATGGCCCACGTTGGAAAAAAAAAAGGAGGAGAAGAAGGAAGAACGACCGGATATACGCATGCGAAGTGCTTAACGTACACCCTAGCTCCGATCCGTCCAAACAAAAGAAAACGAAAAGAACCAATGAAGTCAAATTTTATTAGCTTAGATAGAATACATCATGCTTGCATGGATATTGTAAATGTTACTTCGGCGGTGTCATAAATAAATATTAGTATTTTTTTTATAAGATTGATGAAACTTAAAAGTTATTTGACTTTGAGACGAAGGAAGCCGGAGGAGCGAATGATGATGATCTGCAGGTCATCCAGATGGATGGGAGAATTGTCCTTGTCCATCACCCCTAGCTAGCCGGCGGCCAGGGCGGAGGGTGATGGGGATGGGAGCAGGTACGACATGGATTTGCTCGCCCACGTCGTCGCTGCGTGCGTGCTGTGTCCTTCGACTGTCATGGCGATCGATATGATGGCGGATGGCGCGCAATATACACGCTCTGGCTGTTCACCATTTCACAGCGCTCCCACCTGCTTTGACGTACGGCCGGCTACGGCTGCACAGGGGCCAGCCGGCGGTTCCCTCGCTCATCGGCGCATCCATTGAACCTTGCGTCTCTAGTCATTTTTCTCCCTCTCTGCATTCCAGCGTACGAGTATATATATGTACTCAACATGACATGAATATGACGAACCGCTTCGCAAAAACATTATTCATCAACAACACAAATAAAAATAATAATAAAGTGACTAACAACAGCAATTAATTAATGTATTATCAATTTTTTTAGGGATAGCGAGCAATGTGTCAACTTGTCATTACACACTTACGTACAGTAAGCCTCAAACGTAGTAGGTGTAAGTTTGTAACCATGCAAGTGCTAGTAAGTACATAATATATACCCTCTCTGTACAGCTATGCATGTACAGGCGTACATCACGACGTGTACTCCCTCTCTAGTTCTCTTCTCACATTATTAGAGACGCTAGCCGTAAGGATCAATCGAATTACAATTACTGGTGGTGGGCGATGAAGAGATCAGCGCCGTGTTGTTGTTGGTGGTGATAAAACGCGGCGGCAAGAGACGACGACGATGACGACGGCAGCGGCAGTAGAAATGCGTCGCTAGAGAGATTTTCATGGCCGACTGACAATGAGCCACTAGCATCAGCAACCGTCACGGACGACATGATGCTACTCGTTAGCTGCATCAGGGCGCTGCCTGCAGCCGCTCCCCTCGACGGGAACTGGAGCTGCAGCGGTGGCGGAGCGGATGGTGCCGAGAACACCATCGTATTAGGCGGCGATGGTGCCGGCGCTGGTGGGGCGCCGGTGAGGCGCTGCACGACGGACTTGAACTCGGCCGCGTGCGCGTGCACAACTCTTGGCGACTCCACGTAGATGATCACCGGCTGCCGCGGAGGCGGCGCCTGCTGGTGCAGCCGCCGCCGCCGCTTGTTCACGGCTTGTCGTAGCAGGTCCGTGGCGGGGTCGGTGCTGCTGACCTTGAGCGATGCCGGGCGCGGGCCCTGAAGCTCATGGTGGCGCTGCAGCAGCGGCGACGGCTCCATCATGCTGGACGACGATCGGCTGGTCGTTATAGCTAGGTCCTGCCTCCTGCACCGGATCGACCGGCGCCGGCGAAACAACGTACAGTACCTCTAGCTTGATTCACGCCTGCAGCTAGGAACAGTAGTGATGGAGTACGTCAATGGTGTGTGATTAACTAAACTGCTTGGGCTAATTAATCTGGTAAGCATGCAGTGCACTGCATCTGGTGTCCTGGTGGCGGGCGTATATATAGATGACGGCTTGCCGGCGCTGTGCCGCATGTACGGGGACTTGGTATTCAATTCATTCAGCGATTCAGGTTACTATATAATCCACACCGATATGAATATGATATACTCCACTCCACTAGTTAGCTAGTAATTAGATCAGGTCAGATGAGAGAGACAGTCAGACTCAGACAGATGGTGGCGCTTAACAAGTCAAATATATATATATATATATGCAAAGGAGATGGTGCTGGAAAGCAGCATGCAGAATCGAAGGTGATCAAGGAAGGGCCCAGTCAGAGACATGTCAACCGAGTCAAAGGTCGCTTTCTTTCAGCTTGCAAGAAGAGAGTGTGTACGTCATGCAAGAAACTTTCAACTGCTAGCTGCAAGAATACAATGAAGCTAGACTAGATTACGTGCAGCTAGCTAGCGGTGCATGTATGTACGACGTCTGACTGAATGAATACTATGTATGGAGTGTCATCAGCCGATATATGGAGACGGGTTCGTTGCATGTGTACTCGATCTACACGTATGCGTACGGTATGCAAATGGATCGGAATGGGACGCCGTCAAAGCAACGTAACCCCAAACTGATCGAGTTAACAAACAGCAGCTCTGAACTAATCCTGCCGCCGTTGGTTCAAACTTGAATGTAACTAGGTCGTATACGCAGTTCAAGTTGGAAACCAAATCATCCGGTGCAACGACCATTAAATAAAATTCCTTTCGGAACTGCTGCCCAGAAAAATTATATATAGCATGTTTTGGCATTTCTAGATTCGTAGCTTTTACTATGTATTTCCATAATATATTGATCTAATTAGTGCATAGCAGTAGTTATGAATCTAAAAAATACCGAAACGTAATGGATGGAGTAGCTAGTTAGCTTAATTTACGAATGGATCGGCAGAGATGATGGATGTTGTTGATCTGGCCAAACACAGATTCAGAGATCCATTATATATGTCAACTTATAATCTATGTCAACTTGATTGACTAAACTCTTCTTCCTACATACAGTCATTAATTTGCATAGATCCACCAAGCTTAGCATTGCATATAATTTGGTATACTCAAAGGAATCATTAACCAAGTGATAAAGTCGTAGTAAGCAAGAAATTGAAATTCGGTCGTCTTTGTTTGTCACATCATCGATCGGGATTATTCCCAAGAGAAGAGAGGCGGTCCGGTCCCTGGGGCGTGGTAGTCCGGGCAGATTAACTTCTGACTGACAGAGTCGCCGCTTTTGAAATTGAATGTATCAATCATCCAATAATTCCATGGATCATCAGGGATGGATCAGTTCCTGCCCAGCGACTATGTAGCTGGCCAGGCCCGGAGACAGATCGAATTAGACTGGATCATGCAATTGCCAGCATATATGTTTATTAAATATTTACTAATCTGTGTTGGTAGGCTTTGCTGCTTTATGTATGGACCGACCGATTGATCGGTGCATTTTATAATATTATAACAACATAAGGAAAGAAAGCAGGTGGTAATATATGATTGGGTCCAAGTCCGACATCTGCTATTTTGGTTTTTTTTTGCTTTGAATAAATCAATCCATCATCAGTCTACTCTGTGTTACCCAAGTCACCGGAGCTGAGCCGTACACATTTTTCCTAAGGAAGAAATCCTCAGAAAAACATCTCGATCGGTTCCAATAATGGGATACATGGCTGGCTTCTGCCCGATCCAACTCACATCCTTTTTCGTGGTTTTGTTGAACCCGGCCGCGTAACGCAAAGAAGCTCCACGGGCAGCAGTTTACATTACATCAAGGCCCTCCTATGGCAGTACATTAGAATTTTTTCCAAGAAAACACAGTACCACCTCCGTGACACAAAGTTGTTCATGCCTATAGCAGAATAAAAGAGCAAGCAATAAGTCACGGTGGCTATGCAAAATAAACAATCTGATTGAATAGAATGGCAGAAAACACATGCTTCCTCTAATCATAAATAAAAGTCCATTAGGGAAATTGTGAAAAGCATGCATTAGGGATATTGTGAAAAGCATGTATGTTCCACTGGGAGTGCACTAACACTTATAATCTTGTGTACTCAATCGATATAAAACTTTCTGATAGTGATACTCATTAGAGGTAAAAAAAAAAAAGTAACCTAAAACAAAGTATATTGATCAATATTTGTGATGAGGAAATATCTTCATAAAGAAAACTATACATGCTCCTAAATCTAGATAAGAAACAGATAATATATGTGAAATTAGCAGAATCGTTTGGTTTGCTTCAATCAGTCAAAGAACAAACATATATAATAATAACACTACTAACAAACATACAAAAAACTTCATTATATTACTTAGCTATATTAATCTTGAGAGGTCAATAACGGGTAAAAATAGTGAGTAATAAATGCAAACATTACAAGAGAGAAAAGGGTAAAGCAGCGTTTCGTCAAAAAAAGAAAAGGATAAAGCAGCTAATACTCGCACCATCTCGACACTTTGCCTTGCCTTGACCCTCCAAGTAGACTTCCTCTGACACTGACCAAAGAGGTGCCCTTTGTTCCTACAGGCATGGATGCTAACAGTTAGCCTACCTGACCAGATAGAAAGATCAAATTCAAGAATAATGATTGCTATCAGGAAGAGCAAAATATAAACAGAACAGCAACTGACCATTGATCACGAAGGCAACAGGTCATGATATGGTAGATGATGGTACAAGGACTTGGTACTGAATAATTTTCAGGCGTCCCATCTGCTGCTTGTGAGCTAGTGCCAAAGCTACATGGTTTCCCCGCCAAAGCTACAATCGTGTCTTCCACAAGGGTAGGAAGAGCCTTAGAGTTCACACTCAAAGTCCTCTCACTATTAAAGAAGAGTGCATTGCCACCGATGGATGTCACAGGGACTATCCTTTCTATGATAAGGTCAACTAGTCGATAAACTGTAAACTCTAAAGGTTGGTAACGGACAGAGGCAGCAATCAGGATCTCTGAGTTACATTCCACCAGGTAGCAATATCCTTTAATTGGAAATGTGGCTATCAACTTTGGTGGCGGCAACGAACATGAACCTGAAACCATTTCTTGCTGGGGTGGCTCGGTCTGGATGAGATATATCTGTGCTTCACCGTCGAATAAGGGTCGACTCATCATGTACATCTTGCCTTGGAACGCCAATGGATTATAGCACTTTTCAAACGTCCACGGTGAGCGTCTCCACTGGTGATCTCTGGAGGTGGCAAAGGCCATGCGCATAGAATAGTTTAGCCATATCATGACCGTGATGACCCCATCAACGCTCACGCTGATGCATGTAGCAAGGTCGTTTCTGAGATAGAACCACTCCCCTGTCTGGGTAACGCGTGGAAGGAGGGTCGCCAGCTGAGGGAGGTCCACAATGTCGCCGGTGAAAGGATGGAGGAGGCGAATGGTGGTTGGTGTCTTGGTCCCGTTGCAGTACGAGGATACCGTCGACAGAGTCAAGGACGCAGTGGTTCTTGAAGATGGGGAGCTTGACACGAACAAAGGTGTCAGAAGAGAGGTTGAAGAAGCGGACGGTTCCCGTGCAGCTTGCCATGGCCTGGGTAAAGGCCGTGGCCCTCGGGCAACATCATCCACCGCCGCGGGTGGAAGCGCGGATCGACAATGCCACGGCCACGCGGGCACTCAGCGCTGGAACGCCAAGAGGAGCACACGGCGCGAAAGCGGACATAATCCAGCAAGTCACCGGCCAGCACCCGCCACCCAATCAGGCGGACCAAATCCTCATGCAGAGACGCCCACGACGATTCCAAGGTGTCGAAGGCAGCTTTAGGCACATTGCGTCGGCGGCGCTTGCTGCGCCTGCGGCACACAACCAATGCCGCCACATGCTTTGATGATGACATGTCGCCAGTAGCCGATCAAGAACTTTTACCAAGGCTAGTCCTAGCCAAATACATGAAAATGTGATTCAGTATAATCTAACATACATACAAGTACAAATTTCCTAAGAAGTTTGGTAGACAGATACTATATAAATATAAAATAACAAAAAGTACGAAATAGATACATGTAAAAAGTCCTGTAGTATTCTGAATAATGTAACAAATACGTTTGAAACGTACATAAATTATAGTACAGAGAGTTTTACTTAAATAGAAGATAACAATACTACTCTAGCCGCTACGCGATTATAAAACCAATGCAACGTCTCTATCTCTTGTTATCTGATAAACATTAGACACACAAATTACATGTATGTATACTTACAAATAAAAGGATTGACTGAAAATAACAACTCTGAAGCTCATAAAAGATAACTGTTCTAGACCATTTGCAAACAATATTCAAAGATCTTAAAATATCTTAAAATCGCTGAGGTTATTGAGTCGGAAACAAGCATACATAATGCATCAACAATCACTTGGATACCAAGCATTTGCAGTCACACTGAGTCCCCTACACTAGACAATACAAAAGACTAGCTAACACAGAAGATCAGATCGCACGAGCAAGACCGACAGATTGGCCAGGAACCAGGAGTGGAAGAGGTGGCGCTCACGAGAAAGCACTCGAAATGGTCCTCGACCGCGTTGCGGATGGCGTGCAGGCTCTTGTCCACCTCGGTCAGGGTTGCCGCGACCTCGTCATCGCCGCCGCCGCGCGCGCCGAGACCTAGACCTTGACGTACCCGAGGCCGGCGGCGGGGGCCTGTCCGCGGCGGAGGCCCAAGAACACACAGTTTAATCCACAGTCCGAAAGCCCACAGGCCGGAGCCTGAGTCAAACCCGGCTGGGGATGGGCCAGGCCGAGCCGTGCCGGCCCGGACGCATTTGGTGACGAGAAGAGACCGAGCTTGCTTGGAGCAAGACGGCTCGAGAGCTTTCCGGCTGCGATTCCATCAACGGCCGCCGCCCGCCGCCGCTGGTTTTCTTTCTTCTCGCCCAAGCCGCGCCGCCGGCGCTTGCCTGCCCCTTGTAAAGGCCTCGCGGCACGGGAGCGGCCTGCACCCCCTCTCCCTCTCTCTTCCTCTCTGAATCAGGCAAAGCCTCCTCCTGTTTGGATCAGCAATCGCCATGGAGAAGACGACGCCGACGCCGCAGCCGGTCTGCGCGCAGGAGTCGCTGGCGCTGCTCAACTGCGTCGCCTCGGTCCCCTACGACCGGGATAGGTGCCTCGCACTCGTCGACGCGCTCCGTGAATGCATCGTGCACAAGGTGCTCTTCAGATGCCTCACCTTTACTTCCTCCCCACAAAGCCCCTTTCCTCAAAGCATTCCTCAATTGTGCTGTTTATCAGCTTTCCTTCAATTAATTGTTTTCAGGAGCTGTTTTCTGCATTTTAGAGAGAGATGCACATCGATGCGACGCTTACAGTTTGAGAGTACATCATCCTTTTAGCATCTTTCAGCATTGCTCCTACCTGCTAGTTGGTTTCGTCCATCTGCACCCATGAAGCACTTACTGGCATCTTTAAAGTTGTGGTAATAACCAATATGGTTTTTTTGTCCCTAGAACACAACTTAGCACAACACTAAAAGGCCCGAAAGAAGAAAAGGAAGGGAAAAAAAGTGCTTAGTGAGAGACCCTGGCCTACTAACGACTGAAAATGACTCCGAGAAACAGAGAAAACCAAATGACTAGCCCACTAATTTGAGTCTTAATTTGGGTGCATAGCCAATTGAAACTGTTGGATGTCATCTTTGCATAGCATTGCCATGGTTGCAAATCTTTTTGCTGAAACGTTCTCCTATTTCACTCACTTCCAAATGTTCCACCAGAAGTAGATTATAACGCCATCAAAATATCTTCTCTCTGATGTTTGTCAAACTTGATCTGATATTTATTCCAAAACTAATGGAGGAGACCTGTCATGTTGAGCGGGTTGAGATTAGAAACCAAACCACTGTTTAATAAGTGTCCATGCCTCTTTTGTGGAAGGGCAATATTTACAAAGGTGAGTTGGAGTTTCCGGGTTAGATCTGCAAAGCTTACAGGTCGCAACATTGGGCCATCCCCGCTTGCTTAGATTGTTGGCCATGAGGGTCCTTTTGTGGAGTAATGTCCAAGTGAAGAACTAACATTTTGGCTCTGCTTTGGCTTCTCATATTGGCTTGATTTTTATAAGCACTATGTGTCACGTATTCTCCATCTGCTGTCAATGCATCCTCTACTGTCTGGTCAACTGAAGTTTTCCCCAAAATGTGACGTATTCTGTGATCTTAGGTTGCGTTGTTAGTGGGGGAGATATGCTCAATCTATTTGTAGGTGGTAATACAGTGAGCAGTCAGTTAACCACCTAAGGCTCTTTTTCCTTTCTGAATAGAATGACATGACTTCCAAGTATGTTGGCTAAGTGGATTAACATTTTTGTGCTCAACATTTCTTGATAGAAAATATGGCAACCCATGCCGCAAGCTAAGCTCGTCAGTCTTTTCGTCCATTTAGATAGCCAGTTATTTCTACTTGGTTTAGAGTTTACTTCATGAGGGTTCTCCTTAGAGTTTATTCCCTTTGATGATTTGTAATATTTACTAAAGTTGGCCCCTTACAAGTTCCAGTGCCTTGTTGACATCTGTTTTCCGGTTATCTTCTATGATGATCATGTTGCAGTCAATATCCAAAATGTAACTGGACAAGAGAATTGCCCCTAGGGCAATTTCTACTTTGGTAGTTGATTCTGAGTAGTAGCGTGCTTGAGTTTGGTCGATAAATGATTGCGGGGCTGTGCCCTTAGTGACTCCTAAAAATATATGTGGCTGGGCCCTCTAGATATCTATCTGTTCTTAGAAGAAATATGTAACAATCAATGCCTAATGTTATTTTAGTTGCACGAGATAGTTCATGCCTAATGTTATTTGCTGTAGTGTAGATTTTCATTTTTGTTGCTTTGAAGCTGGGTCTCCTTGCAGTTGCTCATAAGAAGAGCTGATGAGATTCATTACATCCTTTGCTCTTTTTTCGAAATGCAGAAGGTGAAGAAGTTCTCGCTGGCGGAACCAAGCTCCACCACAACCACTGAAGCTCCAAAGAGCGACTCGAAGCCTTGAGCATTCAGCGAAGAAAACTCTCTATGTTTTGGAATCTAGTATCATCTAATCGGGCGTGGTTGATGATGAGATAAGACTAATGATGTTAATGTAGCGTCAGATATTTACTTTTGAACCCATGCCAGATGTACTTGTTGCCAAATGTTGAACTTAAACGTTATCCACACAAATGATACAGTTTTGAGCAGTCCATGATGGCCATTTCCACAAGAAAGGCAGCAGTGTAGCATCGCTCATCCAATTTTTTTTTTCCGAACATTTTGCTGCGCTGTTGTTTGACTGATCAATGTTATGGTGGCCCAATGTGATGAGGAACTCAGTTTCCATCACCGTTTGTCCCCTGATAGTGCTATTGCGTTCAGAAATCAAAAGGCAGAGATGTTTTCTTTTGGAAGCTTTGGTCTGAAGCTGTGGAGTATACCTCGGCTCAGCTCCCTCTCTGGCAATGGCAAGTATATATTCCTGGTCCGGGTTCCAAGCAAAGCCACGTCATCATCTCTCCTAGTAGTCCTAGTCCGTAGGTCACAGCACAGCAGTACACGCCGACGCAGAGAAGCAACACGCCGTCGCGAGATCGCCACGTGTCGCGCCGGGGCACGCGCACGCGTCGCTTTCGTCTAGGGGAGCGACGTCCACCATCTTCTTCGCTTTCCTTCTTCCCCGCTCTGCCGAACTTCTCCGCGATTTCTGCGCCCTTCCTCCCGATCCCTTCGCCCGCCTCCGCTCTCACCGCAGCCGGCCAGCCAGCAATGGAGCAAGGCCAAGGGCCCCCGCCGCCGCCGCCTGCGACGGAACGCGACATCGGCTTTGCCGAGCGGGCCGTGGCGGCGGCCGGCGCTGCCGTCGTGTCCGCCGTCCTCGTCAACCCCCTCGACGTCGCCAAGGTATGCCGGTGATCCCGTCGTTGCCTCTATCGCTTCTAGAGAAGAGAATCTTATCAGTTGAGTGACAAATTATTCATCTTTGCCCACATAATTCGTCACTGAATTAAGTGGATTGGAAATTTGGAATATGTACGAATACTGATGCTCATTCGGTCCTCGTTTTCTCTTGCAGACGAGGTTGCAAGCACAAGCTGCTGGAGTGGTTTATAACCTGGTATGCATGGCTCACGATTCAATGGGTGATACTAGTGCTTCCAATTCGAAAATTTCCAGTTCTTTCTCTTCATCAAAAAAAAAATAATAATAATAGGGGGACAAATGTAGCACATCCTAATTGAAACATTTCCCTAACCGCATGCCTGCCTCTTCCCTTTGAGTTCATGCTACATAATTGTAATCTGAAATCATACAAAGAACCTCTTTGGATCCATTCAACAGTATTGCAGATTTGAGTTGAAATAATTCTGTCGAGTGTGTTCCAGAAAATCATCTGTCAGACGAACTGTGCATGTGCAAATATTTATTTTCTCTAAAATAAATTGCTCAGATATGGTCAGATTTTAGGTGCTATCCATCCTGCAGCACTGGTGGAATCAATGGGTTAGGCCCGTCCTGCAGTCCTGAATGCTTTCAGTACAGAGGAACTATGGATGTATTTTCTAAAGTCACGAGACAGGCAAGTTCTTATTGAGCATATCTCTTAATTGTGCTCCTCCCTTTTCTATCTGTCACCTATTAAATTAGTTTATCTGCAGGAAGGAATTTTTAGACTATGGAGAGGTACCGGTGCAAGCCTGGCATTGGCCGTGCCAACGGTAAATTCTTTCAGCTGATCATGTTTTTACCCTGCAATATCAATGTAATATATTACAACATACCAGGCAGTGATGCATATTGTATCTGCACATGTATTTGCATATGGACCTTTATTTAACCACACTTCCAGCAATCATGATTCATAAATATTTTGTTTCTCTCCATGTCCTATTTGACTTGTACTCTAGTAAAGAAACATCACAGACTTGTATGCATGATTTCATATTTTGAAGTATGCATATGTGTTTTTAGTAGGCATGCCATTATAGTTTATTTTTTTATGTTTGCTGCTTCAGGTTGGAATATATCTGCCTTCTTATGACTTATTGCGCAATTGGATTGAAGAATACTCAGACCGCAATTGTCCCAAGCTTAGACCATATGCTCCTCTTATTTCTGGCTCTATTGCACGATCATTGGCGTGCATAGCTTGTTGCCCTATTGAGTTAGCAAGAACACGTATGCAGGTCAGCATCTTGGACTTTCTTGCATACTTCAGTTAATAATGCGAGAACTTGATTTCTGTACTTATCTGAGTATAGCATATTGCTGCGTCCCATTTTGTATAGAAATGTTTGTTTGTTTTTAAATTTAGGCCTTCAAAGAATCAAATGTTGGAGGGAAGCCCCCTGGAATGTGGAAGACCTTGGTAGGTGTGCTTTCATCGAGACAAAATATCAGGAGCCCTGAAAACGGTATGTACCATGCTACTCCACTGTTTTTTTGTTGCAATTGACAAAGCATACAGTTATTGTCATGTAAATTAAAAGATGCAAACACTATTCATCAAAACTTGACTCACATGGACCACATTCTTTGCACAAATGCATACATATGAAACTTTGAATGAATTGCATCATTTGTTTTCATTTATCGTGAATATTTTCATTTATCGTGAATATTGAGCTATGTTTTTTTTTGGAAATTGAAAATAGTTCGAGGATACCACCTCCTTTGGACTGGTCTGGGAGCACAACTATCACGTGATGCCCCCTACTCAGCTATATGCTGGACAGTTCTTGAACCAGTGAGCTACTACTCTACTTAAGTTTTCTATGTTATACCTTGGACTAAGTTTCAGACTTAGCAAGACATGTTGGAACTGTTAGAGAAAAAAATGTGGCTTGTTGAGACAACCTTAATTTTCATCTTCCAAATGCTACTTGTACAGATTAGAAGACATGTGACACGATTATTCGGTGATCAAAGCAATGCACAGTTACATTGGGGGCAAACTTTTCTGCGGGCTTTATTGCTGGGGTTATCTCTGCTGGTGCTACCTGCCCTCTTGATGTTGCCAAGACACGCAGACAAATAGAGGCAAGTGCAGGGATTTGGGCTAGTTCTTTCTATTCCAAGTTCAATTTAGACTTTTTCTACTGCTTGTTGGTTTGTCTTTGCATTCTGAGTAACTTGGAGTACAACAACTTACCAACTTGACCCACTGCGTCTTGGCACGGCGCAACCGTGGCTTCTTGATGAGCAGTGTCTGCAAAGGCACGCAAACTGCTGCCTCCAACACATCCTGGATAGGATTAGTGGAAGGAACTGTACCCACTGCATCCGGGCAGTCATCGTCAAGACCACCGGGGAGGTCGACCTGGGCCGTGGGCGGCTGAAGGGGCCCTGGTGAGGAACCGAGGTCGTCCATGTCGTCGTCCGCCACGGCTAGGTCCGCGGGGCCTGCCTCCATCTCTGCTGTCAATGTCTAGCAAGAGCCAGCCACCACCATCGATTGGCCTGCCTCCACCTCAACCTCCATGGGATCGAATTCCCTACGTGAAGAGAGGTCAGTTGCGGCCTGCAGGTTTGCCTGCGCCAGCATTCCTCCCTCCTGCGAAGCAGTGCAAGAGCGACCGCCATCTCCGGCCATCCTTGCCGACACATCAAACTTCAAGTAGAGGTGCGCCAGAAGGGCCTCTAGAGCGACAGCGTCAGCAAGAGCAACAAGAACAAGTGTGGGGGCCTCACCAGCCTCGGCAATGTTCCTCTCGGCGATGAAGGTCTCCAGTTTGTGGCGTAAATCTACACCCAGAGGAGAAGGGGCCGACGACAGTTGCGGCGACGAAGTCTGCCCCACTGGCCGTATCATCTGTCGAGGTGGGTGACGACCTCCATGAGCCAAGCTTGGAGGCCTCGTCTCAGCACTGGGGTGCCCCGCCGTCTTGCACGGCGGCCGACGCGGCGGCCCACGGCCACCCGTGCAAACCACAGCCCGATGCCCGGCACGCCGGCACTGCAGGCAGCGCGACGGGGAGCGGCACTGCGCGGCGACATGGCCTCGGGAAAGACAGTTGAAGCAGAGGCTAACTAGCCCCGGCGAAACTGGACGCCGTCGCCTGGGAGCGGCCTTCCCCCGTCCAGGCGCCGGCTGCGCCTTAGACCGACCGAGGACCTCCCGCCACCCATCAGCATCAGGAGCAGAGACCCGGCCGCCGCGGCGAAGGCGTTGGTGGACAGGAATATTGTGACAGAACCGACCAATTTATTACAGCACAAGCACGTAATTCACCATTAGATAGCAAACTTACATGATTGAGACCTAATAAACCCGGTAGTCATACCGAAATCTCGAAGGATTTCAAACTTTCTGGCATAGCCAAGATCGTAATAAGTTTAGCCGTCACCATTCACAACATACATAGTTCTCACATAATTTAAAACATCGGAGTTCGAAATAAGTTATTACAACCCAAGTTCAAATTCGAAATAAAGCGGAAGCGATTTAGTTCAAATCCACACACACACTTAGTTCAAATACAGTGCCAGGTCCTCAATCAATATCCAGCAAAAGCATAAGGTAGATTAGAGTGACCATGCTCAAGGTCTAGTCATCTCCCAACGCGGGATAGAAGTAGTGCTGACAATAGCCATAAAACATCTCACCATCTGCAACAACATGGGAAATAAAACCCTGAGTACGAGAATGTACTCAGCTAGACTTACCCGTCATAAACTAAAAATAATTGACTCCAAGGAGTATGCAAGGCTATATAAGTTGGATAGCTGACTCATAAGTTGCGGAAAAGCTTGCATTAAAGGAAGATTTGATCATAACATTCTAGCATTGTATTTTAATTTGATTAACCTTACCATACTAAATTAGCGCTGTACTAAACCAGCATGGTAATAATTATTCAGCACGAATAGTAACCAATTCCGGTTGAGTGCCTTTTAACATCACGGCTCAACCATCTCATCTCTTTATTCAAGTTATTACTACGATGCCGCTGCTCAAGTCAAGTGTTCACTGTCCAGGAACGATGGCGATTATAATCGATTACTAACCAGCTGGCGGGTATTCCTCACACAAACCACACTCACCCGCTAAGGTGAGCTATAGATCACCGAAGATTCAATTCGGATAAGTCGCGGGATCAACAGGTACCATCGTATCCAGGAACCGCTCGGCTACCTTATTCAGGACGACCCTGACCTCGGACTTACTCTCCGCGTAACCCGTGGTCTCCCATCTTCTCCAATACGATGCGTACAGCAGGTCGACTCCCGGTCCAAATCAAACTCAGGCTTCGCGGTCGGAACGACTTATCCTTCTAACTAAATGTGAGGCATAAATTCAATATGACTTGAGGACGTACAACGGACGGGGTCCTAGTTCGACACAGACGGGATAACCTCACCGAACCTCCAGTTCAGTCCCAACACCAATCCCTCCTGGTCTCGATTTATTATCTTCACATGGTTATCCAAGATAACAATGTATTCAACCATTCCGAGTAACCACCTATAACTCGCGGATGACAGAAAATCACCCGACTTTTACCGATCTAGTTAAAGCAGGGCTAAGCAAATAATCGCACCTGAACCTAACAGGGTTGAAGTATAACAGTGGCAAGGAACATAAGTAATACAGCAACGGTATGAAACAACGCCTATAACTTAATGCATCAAACAAGTAAAGGACTCAAGTTAGATATTTTGCAAACCACAGGGAGAATGCTCCGAGGCTTGCCTTTCAGGAAAGAGCTTGGCTGGTGGTCGGGACACTCGGGAAGATCAGCTTCGGGATTCTCTTCTGCTGCTATTTCCCGCACCAGAGCTTCCTGCTGGCCTTCCTCTTCTGGTGCTCCGGAAACTATCGTTTTGAGCTCTGACGATCCTGTATGATGCATAACGCGTATGAATACCATGTATATATAGAAATACAATGCTGATGCTGATGGTGAATGAATGCTCAGCTAAGATAAATAATATGATTTTAAAACATGTAAGATAAGCACATGTCATCTGCATTCTCTTCTACCGACAAATCTTAAACAAGCCTGGCATTACAATTTACTCGCATGCTATAAGAAATTATAAACAACCATTATTTTGCATACTATCCTCTACTGAACCAAAACCAATAACAGATCACACACGTTACAAATATCATAAAAAGCATTTTTACACACATGAAATGATAGCTTTAAATCATTATTACTTATTAAAAGAAATCAGGGTAGAACTGCAACATGACTTTAGACTACTCAAAAAATTCTATAAAAATTACAGGAGCTTAAACATATCTAATGTAGACTGCCATAAAAATTTTAGGTCAAAACAGTAAGTACTTTATCCTACATAAAAATAACAAGGCAGCATAATTTAATGGGCCTAAAATACTTTGTACATAGGAATATGTCAAACAACAGATCTCAGAATATCATTAGCTCTAGATTAGCCTAAAAACACTCTCCAAAAAGTTTCATACACAAATTCCTTATATATTATTTATTATAAATTATTTATCATCTAATGGAAGTAGGCACCATAACTAGACAGAGCAAACTTTCCACAGGACATAGCCTCACAACATTTTTCACAGATAGAGCATGACATAAAAAGACTAAAAAACTTAGTTTTACCAAATTGAACCGAGGGATAGCACGAGCGGGTCTAGGCGCATCGATTCGAGGTCCTGGCGCGGTCGGAGCGGGGCCGTGGTGGCTCGGCCGCGTGCGCAGGGCGGGCGGCGGCTTCCCGTCGGCGGTGCAGCCGAATTCCAGCAGGGACTGACCCGCAGCGGCTCCATTAACTAGGGTTACGGGTTCTACACGTCAAGGCACAGCTAAAGCTCGAGTCAGAGAGAAGAGGACGGCCGAATCGACCGGAACGCAGCGGTGGCGGTCACCGGCTCACCGGCCGCGGAGAAGAAGGGTCGATTGGGGGCCTTACCCTCGGCGAGGACGGCTGCTAGGGGGCGCACGAGCAAGCGCACGTCGAGACGAGACTAGTGGCGCGCTCGGGGAAGAAAATGAGCGGCGGCGATGGCTCGGCGATGGCAGCGCGTTCGGCGGCGGCGACGGCGAGCTCACGGAGCGGGAGAAAGAGGCGGGGAGCGAGGAAAAATGAGTAGCGGACAGAACGGATGGAGCTGCTGCACTCGCTTTAACGCGGTCGGGACGGTCGCGGCCGCCCCGGACCGCCGGT
>CM041642.1:630270-648091 GCA_023333625.1 Bothriochloa decipiens
TAGGTTTTAATTCCGCAAGAAATTTTAGAATTAGCCCAATTCACCCCCCCTCTTGGGCATCTCGATCCTTTCAAGTGGTATCAGAACCGAGTTGCTCTAAATTAGGCTTAACCGCCTAGAGTAAAGATGTCTCATGGGGATGGACCACCGCCTATGTTCGAAGGCGATGATTTTTCTTATTGGAAAGTCCGGATGGAGTCTTATTTAGAAGCTCAACATGCTCTATGTCTTAGAGCCGCCACCGAAGGTTTTCCAAAACCTAAAGAAGGCGTTCCTCTTACACCTAATGAGGAGGAGCATATTTAGAGGCATTTGCAAAGATGTGTTTAATCGTGTGCGAAATCACAAAAACGCCCATGAACTATGGACGAAACTTTGTGCACTCCATGAGGGAACAAAGAGTGAGCGTGAGGAGCGCTATCATCTTGTTATGCGCAAATTAAATGCATTTGAAATGAAAGCTAATGAAAGCGCCAATGAAATGTACTCACGTTTGAACATTCTTGTAGAGGAACTAAATGGACTTGGGCTTAATCAAATGTCGTCATCCGATATTGCAAGGAAGATTCTTTGTGTTCTGCCCATTGAGAAGTATGGCCATATTGTCACCGTGCTTCACCAAGGAGATCTTTCCAATGCCACCCCGACACAAATATTGGGAAAGATCAATGCTCATGAGATGTACATGCACCTCACTCCCGAGGATGGTGCATCATCCAAAAAGGACTTGGCCCTCAATGCTAGCCGTCAAAGAAAGGGCAAAGAAAAGATCTCCTATGACAATTCAAGTGATGGTGAAGATGACTCAAATCTTGCTCTCATGGTCAAGTAAACCACCAAGATGATGAAAAAGCTAAACAAGAATGGCATCAAGTTTGATAGCAAGAAGAAGAAGTTCTTCACAAGTAGTAAGAGAAAACCCATCTCCGAGATGGAGTGCTATAATTGCCACAAGCTTGGTCATCTTTCTCATCAATGCCCGGTGCCTCCAAGGGACAAGTACAAGAAGAAGGGCAAGAACAAGAAAGATGATACAAGTGATGATGATGATGAGCAAGAAAAGAAAAAGAAGAAAAAGTTTCACAAGAAGAAGGAGTACCACAAGAAGAAGAATGGAAGGGCTTATATTGTTGGTGATTGGCTCACCGATATTGAGTCTTCTTGTGGATCATCCGATGAAGAGAGTGATGATGAAGGTGTTGCTGCTATTGGTATTGGTTCTACACCGCCACCATAACCTCTACCGTTGTCTTCATCCTCTACACACTATTGCCTCATGGGCAAAGGTGACCGGAAGGTACAATCTAATCTTGAGGATAGTGATAATGAAAGTGGTAGTGAAAGTGATGATGAATTTGAATCACCCTCTTATGATGAACTTGTGAAAATTATGAACAAATACACTAAAGTCATCATCAAAACTAGGGCCCAAAATGATGAGCTTGCTAGAGAGAATGCTTCTCTTGATAAGAAATGTGAAAAGTTGTAAAAATCTAGTTATGAGCTTAGAGATCAATTTGAAATTGCATCTTCCCAACTCAAGGAGCTCAAAGCCTCTAAAAAGGAGCTCAAAGAAAAACATGATAAACTTGAGAGGAAGTACAATGAGCTCAACACTAGCTATGATTCTTTGAAAGAGAAGTATACCACTATCAAGGTCAATCATGATAATATTGCCATGGCTTATGATCTTCTCTCCGAAACACATGAGGCTACTAACCAAGTTGTTAAGATTGATATAGCTACATCATGTGATGATTTGTTTGTGGAGAGCATTGAGCAAGGTTCTAGTTGCAAGGGCAAGAAAGTGATTGAGGCCGAGCACTATGATGACTATGTCAAGCTCAAGATTGAAAATGAAGAGGTCAAGAAGAATCTTGAAAAAGAGAAGGCCCACAACACCATCACCATTGAGAACCTTGATCATGATAAAGAGTTGGCTCTTGAAAATGAGAAGCTCAAAGAAGAGAACAAAAGGCTCATGTTTGAAAAGTCTTGTATGAAGGAACCAATCAATGAGTCACTCATAGAAGAAAACAAGAAGCTCAAGCAAGAGAGAGAACATCTCAAGATTGGGTTGAGCAAGTTTGCAAAAGGCAAGTCACTTCAAAGTGAGCTCTTGATGAACACCGTGATGAAGACCGATAGAAGTGGCATTGGGTTCAAGGCACACCAAGAAAAACAAGTTCAAGCTAAGCAAGCAACTCAACAAAAGCCAAAGCCAAAGCCAAAGAGATGCTTTGAGTGTGGATTGGAAGGCCACTTTGCTCATGAGTGTGAAACTCCCTCACCACAATCCTTGCCCAAGCATGCTAGACCTTTTGCTTTCAATGCTCACTACTTGCTAAGAAAGGATGCAAGTGGTAAAATGAAAGTCACATTCTTAGGTCCCCTCAACAAGAATAGGCCTAAGAAAATTTGGGTTGCAAAGTCACTAGTTGAGAAAGCAAAGGGCCCTCATCAAGTTTGGGTCCCTAAACAACAAGCTTGATCTATTGTGTGTAGGTGAACTACAAGACCGGAGGAAGTCATTGGGTTATTGATAGTGGTTGTACACAACACATGATCGGTGATCCTCGTATGTTCACCTCACTTTATGATGGAGACCAAGATCAAGACAAGATTACATTTGGTGATAACTCAAAGGGCAAAGTTGTAACACCTCTGGTGTTATATTAATTATAACATGCCATGTCATCATATGCACTGCAAAGCATTCATGTTTAAGTCAACCTTAATGTGCATCCACTAAAACAAGTTTACATTTCATAGGTTGATTGAGTTTCTGTAATGTTTGGTCACATGAAATAATAAAACCCTATTTTTGAATGTCATCGCAAATGCTTAGTTTATACTCTATGTACTTGAGATGTAAACTGTGTTTATACTAATATCAAGCATAGTGTATAAGTCTAAGTCCAACCCTAAAAATGATTTCCCTATTTGAAATTAAATTTGGATTCCCAAGCTTATTTCTAAGTCTGGCTATTCAAGTTTAAATTCAAATTGGGAATGCTACCAAAAGGTTTTTCAAAAGTCAACTTGGTCAACCAAGGGTGTCATTGGGTCAATGACCTAAAAATGTCCTTGGATATGTTTGTGCTCACTAATAACCAACCAATTAAGTTAGAAACCAAATTGAGTTTAAATTCTATTTCAAAAACCCTTTATTTTCAAACCTAGGTTTACCCCCTTTACTCTAATTCAAAATCTATAAGGAATTTGGAGATACTCTAAAAAGACAGTTTGTAGATCTTGACAAGAGCTACAAAGTTGGTATATAAAGTTTTTCAAGTTTCCAAAGGGAATTTCAAATTAAATTGAAAATACAGTTTCCAGCACTTATCCCCTTTTGATTTTAAAAACATAATTCAAAAATTATGCATAATCTGAGAAAACCTTGTATATGAAAAATGTTTGGTTTGACAAACTCAACATTTCATAGTTTGGAAGATTTTCAAGTTTTATTGAAAAATCAAAAGTAATTTCAAATGTTTATTTCTAGGGTTTTATCCCCTTTCTAAATTTGAATTCAAATTTCAAAATCTAGATAGAATTTGAGGATGCCAGTTAAAGGAAAAGTGTAGCTCTTGAAAAGTTATGCAAATGATATTTTTGGAGATTTTCAAGCTCTTATATAAATTTTGAAGTAATTTGTATTTTAAACCAAGTGGTAATTTTGTAAATAAACCGAACAGTACCTAATCCTATCGGCGAACGCCATGGCCGGCTTCTCATCGCGCGCCGCCGTCCACCGCCGCGCCTTCCCGGCCAACCAAGCGCTCTCGGACGCGAGAGACTTCATCATCGTCGTGTCACCTGCTCCTTCATCGACTCCATGTTATAAATACCGATCGGACGCCGTCGTTCTCCTTCTTTCTTCCTCCCGCCACCGTCGCCGACGACCTCGCTCCGCCGTCGAAATTCGCCACCGACGCTCCACCTCTGTCCAATTGCTCTCACCCAAAGCTCCGCCACTTCCTCATGGTCAGTTTGAACCAGTTCATGCCTGCGCTCCCCGCCCGAGCCACCCGCACGCCACCTTCTTCTCCGCGGCCGGTCAGCCGAGCCGCCGCGCCATCGTCGCCGTTTGCCGTCGCCGGAGGTGATTATATTTTACCTTCGACCCCATAATCGTGTTCTCCGTGTCATCCTGCATCTGAAGCGCACCTTGGTTTGATCAGCGCATCGCCGGAGTCTGCCGTGACGCCGTCGTGCCATCGGAGCGCCGCCGCCGCCATCACCGCCATCGACCGCCGCTCAACCCAACCACTCCGGACCTCCATTAACGTGCCCATCAGCGCCGTGGTGAGCTCCTGCATCTATCTGTGCCGTCAATTTCATCGAACCTGCATCGCAGCCGCCGGCCACCGTGGCTCGCCGCCGGCCACCGTGGCTCGCCGCCGGCACAGCCATGCCGCTCCGCCGCGCGCGTTGCTGTCCTGTCGAGAGACCGAGAGCGACCTTCATGTAGTGACCAAACCTGTCCGTTTAGGTGCCCTGCATAAATTCATGTGCTCGCCGTCGCCGGAAACCGCTCCGGTGAGCGACGCCGCCGCGCCCGAGCTTCGCCGCGCCGCCATGGCCGCCGGCGTGGGTGCCGCCGCCGCTCCCTAGCCCCGTTAGCCACCTCAATCGATGCGTTGTGTCAAGAGGAGCAAGTAGGAGAAAACCCCATCGCCGGAGACCTCACCGACGGCGAGGAATTGGCGGTCAACCGCCGCGCCGCCGTCGGTCAGCGTGGAGTTACTGTGCCGATTTTCTTTTTCCATTTTCAGAAAATGATTTAAATGTTTTTTTTCTTTGAAAATTCATAGTAATTCATTTATAGCTTCAAAAATTCTGAAACTTTTTGTGAGTGTTCCTTATAATGTCATCTACATAGGAAAAATATGAAATGCCAAATTTGAATACTTTTAGCATATGTTAAAATTAGCCCTTTTAATTAAAAAATGGACCTTCAATGATTTTTAATAAATAAAATAATTGGCTTTTAATTCTGAAATTTGTTTTGCCATCTAATTAGGCTAAGAGCTTTCTAAAATAAAAGTTTGGGCTTAATTTGATAACTTTAATTTTATGCCTTTATTTAATGCTTTTAAATAATTAATTAACCCCTTTTAATTAACTTAATCATTATAAGAGCTGTGTGACTTTGGGATTGATTGATGACCTTAGGTCATTAACCCTAATGACCTTTGGCACTTTAATTAATTATTTGCGCTTATCTTAATCATGTCATTAGGGCTTAATTAACGTTATTTTATGTGTTTAATTAACCTCTTAAATAACGTAGTTAACCCTAATGAATGTTATAAGAAAAGTTTTATTAGCTTGCAACTTTATCGTGAAGAAAGGTTGTACTCAAGCCCTTAATTTGATCATGCATTCATTGAGCATCATGTGTACTATTCCATCATGTTAAAGCATATTAATTATCGAGTAGTTTTCGTTAATGGAGAGTTAACGTTGTTACCCAGACCCGAAGGACGAGCAGATTCAAGAATCGGGAACTGATCCAGAGTTCGAGAACTTCTACCCCGAACATCAAGGCAAGCCCCGGATGCATTCAAACCCTATTCTATTTATAAAAGTTTTACCGCTTCAGCTATGGTATGTTGCATTAAATAATAGGAGTTGAGTAAAAACCCATAAATTGCATTACCTGTCTTATTTCCTTATTTCTTGTTACCTGTTTAGAAAGATAAGTAGTAATGCTTAGCCCTGCTTATTTATTTATTTATTTGTTTAAAGGCAAAAGAATGAAAAAGATGAGATTGGTTTTCCTGTTGAAATCTGGATAATAGTAATAAATCGAGTCCGGGCGGCGAACTTGCACTGGAAATGGAGTTCCTCTGTAGTGTTCTCGTCTGTTGATGCCCTAGGTCCCGTTCGTTGGTGAACTGTTTGATATCGAGAATTTAGAAATCCACATGCATGAAGTGGTATACGGATGGTTGGAGCCGTGTATGCCATGGAGTGACCTAGTGTGGGGCCAGAGAATCCCATCTGTGTCATAGTGTGTTTTACTGTGGGGTTTAAGTTCCCATGTATCTCGATACGTTGGGCCGCAGAGCTCACGTGTATCATGTGGTGATATACGGCTGAGGTTGTTATCCCGCTATATCGGTGTATCTGGGGTGCTTCGGAGTTAAAGTCTCCGGTATGCTCAGTCGCCTAGGTCCCAGCTGGGTATGAAAATGGATTCGAATTGCCGTTGCTTCTCGGAGAAGAAGACTCGATCGTTGTTCATCATCGTAGTAACAACTTGAATAAAAATTAAGGATCAATAATGAAGTTGGATGAGAATGGGAGTTAGCCCAAGCAACTGCTCTTTCTGTAAAGCTTTTTTGCAAAACTTCTTATCTGCTACAGACCTTACCTTGTCCCTCTAGCTTGCATTTCTGAATTCTCTACCCTTTTTTTTCGTCAGGTCAGTCTTGTTGAGTACTGTTGTACTCAGGGTTTGTTGAACCCTTGTTGCAGGTGAGCTTCATGGACAGGAGTGTTTTGCATCCTGCTGCATGACAGTCGTCGAGGAAAGCGACGACGAATAAAGAGGTTTAGCTCGTGGGCAGAGCTTTTGTGTAATATTGTAATCTACTGCTACTCCACTACTATTATGGTCTGTATAATCTCAACCTATTGTTGTAATTATTTGAAACTCAGAGTTTGTAAATTTATGTTATTGTAAGTCTTCCGCTGTTTTACTCCGTTGTATATTATTTATGGTTAACTGTTGTAATACTGCAACGTCTCTCTACAATGATTGATCCTGCTCGGAGAATCCTGGATGATTCGGGATTTACCCGACAGACTTTTTAAGTCGTATGGAACACAGTCATGGTTATTTGGAGTCTGTTTAGACAATAATCATGCGTGTGGGCCATATGATTTAGGAGGTTCTGCCACAGCTGGTATCGGAGCTGGATTGTTGTTGAAAAGAGTTGTTGTGGTATTCTTTTGTGAAAACTTCAAAAGTTTTGAGTCAAATAATTTTAGCTTGACTATATTGAGTTCAAATTGCTTATTCCTTATCTATGATTCTTTCTAGCAACCCTTATTCTGGTTTTACAAAGTGGGTGGAGAAATAGCATATTATAGTCCTATGTTATAGATATGTAAGTGTTGCTTTCTTTTACGTTTAGATCGTAAGTTCGTTCATGCATCATGCTTAATTAAATTATTTAATTACTTTCCCCTTTAAAGTGGTTTGGGTTAAATAGTATCAATTCTTTTCATGCTAACCTTTAGACTTCTTCCTATCTATCCTATCTTGCTTCAGGATGGCTATTACCAAGCAAACACCTCGCAAGAGCACTGCACCAAAAGGAGTACCTCGATATCAGTTAGCTCCTAAGTATGAGCTCGGAGAAAGCAGTAGTAATCCGCATCAGGATCCGTAGGCCGAGATAGTAAGGCTTAGATCCGAGTTAGAAAGAGCTGAAACCGACAGGATTCTCGAGGCCGCCGAAATCACTTCGTTAAGGCGATCCCGGAAGCATATGAAGCACCAAAGAAACGATGCTTGGGCAAGAGAAGATGTAGCAAATGTTCGTATCCAAGAACTTGAAGATTATGTGAAAGATTTGGAGGAATATGCGGAGGAGGCTGACGATGAATGTGTGAGGTTGAATAATTTACTGGATCCTGAATATCAAAGACAGGCAGTTCAGGATGACGTTGGTCTTGTAATGGGTCAGGATGAGGAAGAGGAAGATCCTGAAGAGTTAGAATTTATCGAAGAGGATGTCATTGATGAAGAAGAGGAGAACCAAATGGATATAGAGAATGAAAGTGAAGAAGAAGATGTTATGGAAGAAGAAGATCCTGAGATAGTAGAGGAAGAACCTGAAGAGGAGGAGGATCCTGAGGAAGATGAGTAAGGAGTTTGGAAAGTAGGATGTGTAATATATCCTTTCTTTGCTTTCTAGAGCCTAGTAGGTATGGAAAGTCTTGCCGGAGTGCAGACTGATGTAATAAAATAATGTATCATAAGTGTGTTACGCTCTTGTAATATATCCTTATGAAATCCAATAAGGCTTTGTGAATAAAGTGTAGTTTGTTTATTAACAGATGCCTGCTCACACCCGTTCCCGTGATGCTGCTGGCCCATCTCAGGATGGAGGTGATATCCCTAATCCTCCACCAGTTCCACCCACTCTAGCTGATGCAGTTGCAGCATTAGTTACTGCAACCACAATGATGGCTCAAAACCAGAATCAGAGTGCCTGACAGGGAAATCATGGGCGGAACCATAGAGATGAAACCACATATGTGGATTTCACAGACACTCGACCTCCGGTTTTCACCAGAGTAGATGAACCGATGTAGGCTGATGATTGGCTCCGCACTATGGAGCAGAAGTTTGGACTGATTGAATGCACAGAATATCAAAAGCCCATGTTTGCAGCCCAGCAGTTGAGAGGTACTGCGGGAGCTTGGTCGGTAAATTTCGTTGCTGCTCAGCCCGAAGGCCATCGCATTACTTGGACTGAATTTCGAGAAGCCTTTCGAGCACATTTTATTCCCGAAGGAATAATGACTATAAAGCTCGAAGAATTTCTTTCCTTGAGGCAAGGTGATATGTCGGTCATGCAATATTTTGGCAAATTCAATCACTTGTCTCAATACGCGTCAGACTATGTTAGTACTGACCGTAAAAAGAAAGAGTGTTTCCTGATAGGTCTGAATAGTAAAATTCAGAGAATGATGGCGGGAAATCCTAATGCCACTTTTCATGAGGCGGTGAATATCGCTATCTCTTATGAAGATAAGAATCGTCAACATCTGGAAACCAAAAAGAAGAAGGGTGTACCTTCTGGATTTTCTGGTGGCAATCCAAAGCGACAGAAAATAATCTATCACCCTCAGAATCATTTTCGTCCACCTTATCGTCCACCACAATACCAAGCACCGCAACAGGCATTCGCTCGTCCTGTTGCTAATCTTTCATATCCACGACAGCCGAATGCCCCGGGTATTCGTAATCCCAATTCCCAACCACCTATCTTTCCCTGTTATAACTGTGGCAAACCTGGTCATTTCGCGCGGAACTGCCCGCAACCGAGGCAGTATAACTCTTATGTCCCTAGAGCTTTTGCACCACAACAACAACCACCGAATCAGCCTAAGGCAGGAAATCAGAAGGTATCGAATAGTAAGAATGAAAAGAAGTCTGGCAGAGTGTTCTACACTCAAGTTGGGGAGATCCCAGAAGGAGAGCCTGTCATGATGGGTACGTTTCCTGTTGCTGATCATCCTGCAATTACGCTATTTGATTCTGGTGCATCGCATACCTTTATTAATGGTACGTTTGTTAAGGCATATGAAATTCCAATAATGGATACAAAAGAACAGTTCTTTATACAATCGCCTGGAGGGCGTATGTGTACTAAAGAAATGATACATGATGTGCCAGTAAGTTTGGGTGGGTATATTTTTCCCACTGATATGATAATATTAAAGGATCAAGATATAGATGTGATCCTGGGTATGAATTGGATGAAACGGCATGGCGCTGTGATAGATATCCTGAATAGAACTGTGAGATTAAACATACCCAATTGCAAAACTTCACTTCTTATCCAACTTCCGACACTTAAGACGAATGTTCAAAAGGTATGTGCCACATCTGTAAAAGAGATTGAGGAGATACCCGTGGTCTGTGAGTTTCCTGATGTATTTCCTGATGAGTTACCGGGTTTACCTCCTGACAGAAATGTGGAGTTTAGAATTGATTTGAAACCTGGTACTGCTCCTATATCTAGAAGAGCTTATCGGATGGCACCACCTGAGTTAACAGAACTCAAGATTCAATTGCAAGAGCTACGAGATAAAGGTTTTATTCAACCTAGCTCTTCACCTTGGGGATGTCCTGCTCTCTTTGTGAAAAAGAAAGATCAAAGTTTGAGATTATGTGCGGACTATCATCCCTTGAATGAAGTGACCATTAAAAATAAGTATCCTCTACCCCGCATTGATCTGCTTTTTGATCAATTGGCGGAAGCAAAAGTGTTCTCTAAGATTGATCTTCGATCTAGGTATCATCAAATCAAGATTCGCCCAGAAGATGTTCCAAAGACCGCTTTTACCACTCGGTACGGTCTATATGAATATTTGGTTATGTCTTTTGGACTTACCAATGCACCAGCCTATTTTATGTATTTGATGAACTCAGTGTTCATGCCAGAACTGGATAAATTTGTGGTTGTCTTTATTGATGATATATTGATATATTCTAAGAATGAAGAAGAACATGCTAAACACCTTAGAATTGTCTTGCAACGTTTGCGAGAACATCAACTGTATGCCAAGTTTAGTAAGTGTGAGTTTTGGCTGAAAGAAGTGAAATTCCTTGGACATGTGTTATCAAGCAAGGGTGTTGCTGTTGATCCTAGTAAAGTAAAGGATATACTAGATTGGAAACCACCAAAGACTGTGCACCAAGTTCGAAGCTTTCTGGGAATGGTGGGTTATTACCATCGTTTCATACCCGACTTCTCGAAGATATCCAAGCCAATAACTGAATTGTTAAAGAATAATGTCAAGTTTATTTGGTCACCTGCCTGTGAAGAGGCATTCCAGAAATTGAAGAAGCTAATGACTACTGCACCTGTTTTAGCACAACCAAATATTGAGAAGCCGTTTGATGTCTATTGTGATGCTTCGGGTATAGGTATCGGATGTGTGTTGATGCAAGAAGGGAGAGTCATTGCATATGCTTCTAGACAGCTGAAGAAACATGAGGAGCATTATCCCACACATGATTTGGAATTGGCAGCTGTTGTTCATGCCTTAAAAATATGGCGACATTATTTGTGGGGTAATAAATGTAATATTTACAGTGATCACAAAAGTCTGAAATACATATTCACTCAAAATGATTTGAATATGAGACAAAGAAGATGGTTAGAGTTAATCAATGACTATGATTTGGAAATCTATTACCATCCTGGAAAAGCCAATGTAGTGGCTGATGCACTTAGTCGAAAGGGTCATTGTCATTGCTTAACAGTAAAGCCTTTGGATCTCTCTATATGTCATGATATAGAAAAACTGGGTATAGAGATGATGCAACAAGGCAGTTTGTCTAACATTACTGTTGAGACAACCATCAGAGATCAAATTATTGCTGCCCAGAGAAGTAATAAGGGAATTCATTATATCAAAAAGAAAGTTAAAAATGAAAAGAATTCTTGTTTCACAATTGATGAAGCAGATGTCTTATGGTATAAAAATCGTCTGGTCATACCAAAAGATTCTGAGTTGAGACAAAGGATCCTTGATGAAGCACATCTTTCAAAGTTTTCTATTCACCCAGGTAGTAATAAGATGTATCATGATCTAAAACATAGATTTTGGTGGACTAAGATGAAAACAGAAATTGCTAAGTATGTGGCTCAATGTGATACTTGCCAGAGAGTCAAAGCTATTCATTTGAAGTCAGCAGGAGAACTTCAGCCATTACCTATTCCAGCTTGGAAATGGGAAGATATCAGTATGGACTTTATCATGGGTCTACCCAGGACCGCAAAGGGTTTTGATTCAATTTGGGTTATAGTGGATCGACTCACAAAGTCCGCACATTTTCTTCCAGTTCAAACTATAACTATAGCTTCACAATATGCCAAATTGTATTTTGAGCGCATCATAAGTCTTCATGGAATACCAAAGACCATTGTTTCTGATAGAGGCACGCAGTTTGTCTCCCAGTTTTGGAAACAATTACACAAGTCTTTAGGTACTGATCTTCTGCATAGTACAGCCTACCATCCTCAAACAGGAGGTCAGACTGAAAGAATAAATCAAATACTTGAAGATATGTTGAGAGCATGTGTTCTTAATTTTCCAGAGAAATGGGATGAGTGTTTACCCTTAGCTGAGTTCTCTTATAATAATAGTTATCAAGAAAGCATCAAAATGGCACCATTTGAAGCATTGTATGGTCGCAGATGTAGAACTCCGTTAAGTTGGTCTGAACCCGGAGAAAGAAGATTTTTCGGAGTTGATTTAGTAAGTGAAACTGAAGCCAAAGTTAAACAGATACAACAGAATATAAAGAAAGCACAATCTCGTCAGAAGAGTTATGTAGACCAAAGGCGTCGACCATTGTGTTTCGACAAAGGAGATCACGTATATCTAAAGGTATCACCCATGAAAGGAGTTACCCGATTTGGAGTCAAGGGTAAGTTAGCACCTCGTTATATTGGACCATTTCAAATTCTGGCACCAGTTGGAAAGGTATAATAGCGTCTGCAACTGCCTGAACAGTTGTCGGCCGTACATAAAGTGTTCCATGTGTCCCAGCTTAAGAAGTGTCTTCGCGTGCCGGATAAAGTCATTGATGTTGAAAGTATTGAACTTGAACCTGATTTGACCTACTTTGAGTATCTAATCCGAGTTTTGGACCAGAAAGACCGTGTTACTCGAAGTAGAACAATCAAGTGGTACAAGATACAGTGGGATCAACATTCAGAAGAAGAAGCTACTTGGGAATCAGAGGATTTTCTGTTAGAAAACTTCCCGGAATTTTATGCTTCTATCTAAGTGGTAATCTCATCTATGAGTTGTAACTTCTCGATGAGTGATACCATTCCATTCCTTTATAAACTTAGTAGAAGTGTGTTTTCCTGACACATTTTCTTTTCCATTACTTCACTCGAGGCTTTAAATCTCGGGACGAGATTTCTTTAAGGGGAAAAGGCTGTAACACCTTTGGTGTTATATTAATTAAAACATGCCATGTCATCATATGCACTGCAAAGCATTCATGTTTAAGTCAACCTTAATGTGCATCCACTAAAACAAGTTTACATTTCATAGGTTGATTGAGTTTCTGTAATGTTTGGTCACATGAAATAATAAAACCCTATTTTTGAATGTCATCGCAAATGCTTAGTTTATACTCTATGTACTTGAGATGTAAACTGTGTTTATACTAATATCAAGCATAGTGTATAAGTTTAAGTCCAACCCTAAAAATGATTTCCCTATTTGAAATTAAATTTGGATTCCCAAGCTTATTTCTAAGTCTGGCTATTCAAGTTTAAAATCAAATTGGGAATACTACCAAAAGGTTTTTCAAAAGTCAACTTGTTCAACCAAGGGTGTCATTGGGTCAATGACCTAAAAATATCCTTGGATGATGTTTGTGCTCACTAATAACCAACCAATTAAGTTAGAAACCAAATTGAGTTTAAATTCTATTTCAAAAACCCTTTATTTTCAAACCTAGGTTTACCCCCTTTACTCTAATTCAAAATCTATAAGAAATTTAGAGATACGCTAAAAAGATAGTTTGTAGATCTTGACAAGAGCTACAAATTTGGTATATAAAGTTTTTCAAGTTTCCAAAGGGAATTTCAAATTAAATTGAAAATACAGTTTCCAGCACTTATCCCCTTTTGATTTTAAAAATATAATTCAAAAAATTATGCATAATCTGAGAAAACCTTGTATATGAAAAATGTTTGGTTTGACAAACTCAACATTTCATAGTTTGAAAGATTTTCAAGGTTTATTGAAAAATCAAAAGTAATTTCAAATGTTTATTTCTAGGGTTTTATCCCCTTTTGAAATTTGAATTCAAATTTCAAAATCTAGATAGAATTTAAGGATGCCAGTTAAAGGAAAAGTGTAGCTCTTGAAAAGTTATGCAAATGATATTTTTGGAGATTTTTAAGCTCTTATACAAATTTTGAGGTAATTTGTATTTTAAACCGAGTGGCAATTCTGTAAATAAATTGAACAGTACCTAATCCTATCGGCGAACGCCATGGCCGGCTTCTCATCGCGCGCCGCCGTCCACCGCCGCGCCTTCCCGGCCAACCGAGCGCTCTCGGACGCGAGAGACTTCATCATCGTCGTGTCACCTGCTCCTTCATCGACTCCATGTTATAAATACCGATCGGACGCTGTCGTTCTCCTTCTTTCTTCCTCCCGCCACCGTCGCCGACGACCTCGCTCCGCCATCGAAATTCGCCACCGACGCTCCACCTCTGTCCAATTGCTCTCACCCAAAGCTCCGCCACTTCCTCATGGTCAGTTTGAACCAGTTCATGCCTGCGCTCCCCGCCCGAGCCACCCGCACGCCACCTTCTTCTCCGCGGCCGGTCAGCCGAGCCGCCGCGCCATCGTCGCCGTTTGCCGTCGCCGGAGGTGATTATATTTTACCTTCGACCCCATAATCGTGTTCTCCGTGTCATCCTGCATCTGAAGCGCACCTTGGTTTGATCAGCGCATCGCCGGAGTCTGCCGTGACGCCGTCGTGCCATCGGAGCGCCGCCGCCGCCATCACCGCCATCGACAGCCACTCAACCCAACCACTCCGGACCTCCATTAACGTGCGCATCAGCGCCGTGGTGAGCTCCTGCATCTATCTGTGCCGTCAATTTCATCGAACCTGCATCGCAGCCGCCGGCCACCGTGGCTCGCCGCCGGCACAGCCATGCCGCTCCGCCACGCGCGTTGCCGTCCTGTCCAGAGACCGAGAGCGACCTTCATGTAGTGACCAAACCTGTCCGTTTAGGTGCCCTGCATAAGTTCATGTTCTCGGCGTCGTAGGAAACCGCTCCGGTGAGCAACGCCGCCGCGCCCGAGCTTCGCCGCGCCGCCATGGCCGCCGACGTGGGTGTCGCCGCCGCTCCCCAGCCCCGTTAGCCACCTCAATCGATGCGCTGTGTCAAGAGGAGCAAGTAGGAGAAAACCCCATCGCCGAAGACCTCACCGACGGCGAGGAATCGGCGGTCAACCGCCGCGCCGCCGTCGGTCAGCGCGGAGTAACTGTGCCAATTTTCTTTTTCCATTTTTAGAAAATGATTTAAATATTTTTTTCTTTGAAAATTCATAGTAATTCATTTATAGCTCCAAAAATTCTGAAAATTTTTGTGAGTGTTCCTTATAATGTCATCTACATAGGAAAAATATGAAATGCCAAATTTGAATACTTTTAGCATATGTTAAAATTAGCCCTTTTAATTGAAAAATAGACCTTCAATGATTTTTAATAAATAAAATAATTGGCTTTTAATTCTGAAATTTGTTTTGCCATCTAATTAGGCTAAGAGCTTTCTAAAATAAAAGTTTGGGCTTAATTTGATAACTTTAATTTTATGCCTTTATTTAATGCTTTTAAATAATTAATTAACCCCTTTTAATTAACTTAATCATTATAAGAGCTGTGTGACTTTGGGATTGATTGATGACCTTAGGTCATTAACCCTAATGACCTTTGGCACTTTAATTAATTGTTTGCGCTTATCTTAATCATGTTATTAGGACTTAATTAACGTTATTTTATGTGTTTAATTAACCTCTTAAATAACGTAGTTAACCCTAATAAATGTTATAAGCAAAGTTTTATTAGCTTGCAACTTTATCGTGAAGAAAGGTTGTACTCAAGTCCTTAATTTGATCCTTAATTTGATCATGCATTCATTGAGCATCATGTGTACTATTCCATCATATTAAAGCATATTAATTATCGAGTAGTTTCCGTTAATGGAGAGTTAACGTTGTTACCCAGACCCGAAGGACGAGCAGATTCAAGAATCGGAAACTGATCCAGAGTTCGAGAACTTCTACCCTGAACATCAAGGCAAGTCCCGGATGCATTCAAACCCTATTCTATTTATAAAAGTTTTACCGCTTCAGCTATGGTATGTTGCATTAAATAATAGGAGTTGAGTGAAAACCCACAAATTGCATTACCTGTCTTATTTCCTTATTCCTTGTTACCTGTTTAGAAAGATAAGTAGTAATGCTTAGCCCTGCTTATTTATTTATTTATTTGTTTAAAGGCAAAAGAATGAAAAAGATGAGATTGGTTTTCCTGTTGAAATCTGGATAATAGTAATAAATCGAGTCCGGACGGTGAACTTGCACTGGAAATGGAGTTCCTCTGTAGTGTTCTCGTCTGTTGATGCCCTAGGTCCCGTTCATTGGTGAACTGTATGATATCAAGAATTTAGAAATCCACATGCATGAAGTGGTATACGGATGGTTGGAGCCGTGTATGCCATGGAGTGACCTAGCGTGGGGCCAGAGAATCCCATCTGTGTCATAGTGTGTTTTACTGTGGGGTTTAAGTTCCCATGTATCTCGGTACGCTGGGTCGCAGAGCTCACGTGTATCATGTGGTGATATACGGCTGAGGTTGTTATCCCGGTATATCGGTGTATCTGGGGTGCTTCGGAGTTAAAGTCTTCGGTATGCTCAGTCGCCTAGGTCCCAGCTGGGTATGAAAATGGATTCGAATTGTCGTTGCTTCTCGGAGAAGAAGACTCGATCGTTATTCATCATCGTAGTAACAACTTGAATAAAAATTAAGGATTAATAATGAAGTTGGATGAGAATGGGAGTTAGCCCAAGCAACTGCTCTTTCTGTAAAGCTTTTTTGCAAAACTTCTTATCTGCTACAGACCTTACCTTGTCCCTCTAGCCTGCATTTCTGAATTCTCTACCCTTCTTTTTCGTCGGGTCAGTCTTGTTGAGTACTGTTGTACTTAGGGTTTGTTGAACCCTTGTTGCAGGTGAGCTTCATGGGCAGGAGTGTTTTGCATCCTGCTGCATGACAGTCGTCGAGGAAAGCGACGACGAATAAAGAGGTTTAGCTCGTGGACAGAGCTTTTGTGTAATATTGTAATCTACTGCTACTCCACTACTATTATGGTCTGTATAATCTCAACCTATTGTTGTAATTATTTGAAACTCAGAGTTTGTAAATTTATGTTATTGTAAGTCTTCCGTTGTTTTACTCCGTTGTATATTATTTATGATAAACTGTTGTAATACTGCAACGTCTCTCTACAATGATTGATCCTGCTCGAAGAATCATGGATGATTTGGGATTTACCCGACAGACTTTTTAAGTCATATGGAACACAGTCATGGTTATTTGGAGTCTGTTTAGACAATAATCATGCGTGTGGGCCATATGATTTAGGAGGTTCTGCCACAAAAGTCAAAGGGTTGGGCAAGATTGCTATATCAAATGATCACTCTTTGTCAAATGTGCTTTATGTTGCACCTTTGAGCTTCAACTTGCTATCCGTTGGTCAATTATGTGATCTTGGCTTCCAATGCTTGTTTGATGAGAATGAAGTGATTGTTACCAAGAAAGAAGATGCTCAAGTGATACTCAAGGGTTTTAGATACAACAATCTCTATCTAGTGGATTTCTCCTCCAAGGATGCAAGCTTGAACACATGTTTGTTCACCAAAACCTCTCATGGTTGGTTGTGGCATAGGAGGCTAGCACATGTTGGAATGAGTACACTTAAGAAGCTCTTGAAGAAAGATTTAGTGAGAGGCTTGAAAGATGTGAAATTTGAAAAGGACAAACCTTGTAGTGCATGTCAAGCCGGCAAGCAAGTTGCAAACACTCATCCAACCAAAGCCTTCTTGTCAACATCAAGAGTGCTAGAACTTTTGCATATGGATTTGTTTGGACCAACCACATACAAGAGTCTTGGAGGAAATCTATATTGTCTAGTGATTGTTGATGATTATTTAAGGTACACTTGGACATTCTTTCTTCATGACAAAACCGAAGTGGCAAGTTGCTTTAGGAAGTTTGCAAAGAGAGCTCAAAATGAATTTGATGTCAAGATCAAGAAGATAAGAAGTGACAATGGGAAGGAATTTGACAACACACACATTGAAGTCTATTGTGATGAAATTGGGATCAAGCATGGTTCTTGCAAGTGTGATGAGTGTCCGATTCTTCCTCTCTACTATGCCATTTTGTTGAGGTGTGTAGGTGGATGATACTTCATGCTTGATCCCAATTTCATCACAATAGACTTCAATGTGTGTGTTG
>CM041642.1:663906-696414 GCA_023333625.1 Bothriochloa decipiens
GTACGCGCGCCACGCGGAGCGCGCGGGCTGGGCGCGATGGGCGGTGGCCGGCCATTTTCCTGACGGCTTTGACCAACCGTCACTGAAATGCTATTTTCATGACCTCTAATACAAACTTTTCTGCTCTATTGCTCCTGAAAGCATCTAGGCCCCTTAATGTGGTTTCGATGATTGATGACAATATTTACCATAACTAACGTGTGTTTTGCAGAAACATTGGTAAGTTAGGTCATGGTGATGGATACCGTGGGCAATACGGGTTTCATGCTCCCTTGACGATGGAAATCGTTTTGGTTTTCAAAGGATGGACAACAAGGTCAAGAATGGTTAGTTTCGATCGTCCATGGTGTTGGGTGACGTCGGATTAGTCGTTAGGACTTTGTTTTTCTTTTGGCCGTACTATTAAGGGGGGTGCAAACGGGTAGCTTGACCTAGATAAGTCTAATGGTTTAGGTGTGATGCACACTTGTGAAACTTAGCACTAGGTATCTACAAAAAGGCCCTAAGGTACGTTGGAGTTAAAGCCGTTCACAAATATCGTCGAATTCGAAGTGGAACGGTTGTTTTAGCTGCACCGGACGCTGGACCGAAGAGGACCGGACGCGTCCGGTCTATTCATTTGCGTGTGCAGCAGAATGTTTGAACGCACCGGACACTGGGACAGTGAGTCCGGTGGTAAGCACCAGACGCGTCTGGTGCAACGCCGAAAATGATAACGGGCCGGACGCCGGCCCGGACGCGTCCGGTGCTACACCAGACGCTGTCCAGAAGCTATGTTTGCAGACTGAAACACCAGACGCGTCCGGTGTAACTGACCGGACGCGTCCGGTGGGTACGTAACGGCTATCTGAGTTCGTTCGCGTATTTGAAAAATTGAACAGACCAGACGCGTCCGGTGCTGGGGACCGGACGCGTCCGGTGACCCCAAAAATCATGGTTTGGAAGGTAATGGTTGGATTTGGCCCATGGGGCTATAAATACATCTCCTACCCCTCCATAACAGTTGTCTTGCCTATTATTTTCAGCAGAACAACCTCTTTAGTGTCCAAAGAGAGCAAGAGCCCTAGTGAGGTGCTAGTGATTTGAGAATCCATTGATTAGCACTCATTAGTGAATCAAGAGTAGCAAGTGTGCATCCATCGTCTCATTAGGCTTTGCGAGGTCAAGTGAGAGCTTGTGCTTATTACTCTTGGTGATCGCCATCACCTAGACGGCTTGGTGGTGATTGGGAGTTTGGTGATCATCCGGCGGAGCTTGTTGATGGCCCAACTCGAGTTGTGAGCGGTTCCGGTGATTCACCGCGACGGAGTGTCAAAGAATCAGCCCGGAGAGAGCACTTGGTCCTTGCACGGATCAAGGGGGAGCTATACCCTTGCGCGGGTGCTCCAACGAGGACTAGTGGAGAGTGGCGACTCTCCGATACCTCAGGAAAACATCGCCGTGTTCCTTGCCCCTTTACTTTCCGCATTTACTTTCTAGAATTTATATTTCCGCAATTTACATTCTTAGAATTGCCATGCTAGATTAGGATTGGAACTAGGGTGCAAAACTTTTCTCGGTAGAATCCTTAGGAACACACATAGGCACATAGGGTGAAATGGGCTAATAGGTTTTAATTTCGCAAGAAATTTTAGAATTAGCCCAATTCACCCCCCCTCTTGGGCATCTTGATCCTTTCAGCTCCCAAACCAAACCGAATTAGCCAAAACTCATATTGGAGAAAATGTAGCTCTAGAAGAGTAGAACATTTCATCTATACAAAGTATGGCCATATTCTGCATAGATTTTGAAATACAAAAATCCAAATGAAAATACCCTTAAAATCCCCTAAAATGGAAAAGCAGCCCCCAAATCTGCCTTTTTCAACATTTTTGAATATCTTCCAAGCATTTTCATAAAAAGTGATAATAACAAATTTTGTTCCTTATGAAATTCTCTACAAACTTTATTTAGGGTGCACACACATGCAAATACTCTAGCTACCACTTTCGAATCAGTCAAACAAAACCACTTTCATGGTCCACCTTGGTCAACCATGACATCAAAGCTTAATTAACCAAAACCATGAACATAAACTTAGGTTCATTTGGTATCCTAATCATGTCTAGGTTACTTTAGAGGTCATCAAACACCAAACACTCATACCACTTATCCAAGTCATGTGAAATGCAACCATAATTTGAATAATTCAAGCATTCACATAAAATAACAATTAATCTTTTCATCAATGCCATGCATAATGATGCTTATGCTTAAGAATGCAAGTAATTATGCATGCTTAACACCAGAGTGTTACAAATATGACCCTCAACCGGACGAGCAGGCAAGCCGTGAACAAGCTGCAGACGCGGTCGACCACGCTTCCGTCGTCTCCGCCCAGGCAGGTGCCGAGCAGCCTCCACGTCACGTCCAAGTGCCGCGAATGAGCACATCTGCCCACACGGCGAAGACCCCGTGACCGGCACCGCCGGCTGACGAACGGCATCGAGGTAGGAGATGGGGCTGGACTCGACGGAGTCCACACCATCTGCATCAGCCCATCGGCGCAGCTTTGTGCGCCCACTCGTCCCAGGATGGAACGGAGCCGCATCAGGCGACAGTGGGGGTGAGCCGGGGGTCGCGCCGACGGGCGGTTCGGAGAGGCCGGCAGTAGCGTCAGCTGCCGACAGCGAGGCCGCATCCAGGTCATCCTCGTCCTCCTCATCATCCTCGTCCTCGTCCTCAAAAACATCCTCGATGAGGACCGCCGATTCCTCTTGTGGCGGCGTGATGGCGGGGCTCCTGGCGTCCGCAGTAGAGGAGCCACGAGATCCAGTGTGCAGGCCCTCGGATCCGGCGCTAGAGAGAGCCAGGGCCGCCGTCGCCCGGGCAGTGAGCAACGGCGGTGAAGGTTGCAGCGGTGGGGAATGGGCCCCGATCCAGGCGCAGGGGCCTCGCCCACGGCAGACTGAGGAAGGAGCGGGAAAGTAGGGGAGGGGGCGGAGGTGGGAGCGGGCAGCGGGGGCGTCGGGGCGGAGGTTGCCGGCGGCGGAGGCGGCGGCCCCCAGACCCCAAGGGCTAGGGTTGGGGCGCCATGAGAGGCGGGGCCGCCATCTCCAGGGGCTCCAGGGTGGGGGAGGGGAGGGGGTGAGGAGGAGGGTGTGGAGGAGGCGGGGCTGGTGGGCAGCGGCCGGCGGCGGCGGTGGGGAGGGGAGAACCTTTTTCAAGATGTGATGTTCTGATGTTCCCCTCCCTTGTCAATCTCTCTTGACTTTGTCAATCATGACCGCTGACAACATAGAGCTGGATCATCCTCGGCACTCAGCAATGGAGAGAGCACATCTTAGAACTAATGCATGCACCCTGTGGCCTAAATGGTTACAACAATTTCTCCAGATACCCCCTTTGTATTGGGAGAACTTCTAGTTGTAGTCCAATATCAAGGTATTGAAGTTGCAATTCTAAATCTCATTTCCATGAGCATCAAAATAACAGAATTCAGAAAATATGGTTCCAATTCCTAATTTCAGGCTCTAAATATGTACTCTCTCCGTTTCAAATTATAAGTCACTTTGACTTTTTTGGTTTACTTACTTTGCTATGTATCTAGACATATTTTACCATGTATCTAGACATTTATGTCTAGATACATAGCAAAGTGAGCGAAAAAAAATCGTGACTTATAATTTGGAACGGAGAGAGTACGTCCGTCTTTCGTTCTCCTACAGCCTGACCTGGCCATACTAGCGTAGACAGTGACGGATGTTGAGCGTTCAAGTTTAAATAAACAAAGAATAAAAAGAGCAGAAATGATTATTTGCTCTTTTCTTTTCTGAAATTCAACAAGGAAATGCGTTCATGTCCGCTCTTCTATTTATCTTTTGAGGGAGACACTGAGACAGGGTTTCACAATTCATTTTGACATTTTTGGGATGCCGACACATTTACAAAACGCACCTTAAATTTTGGGCTATTAGAAAATATGCTCGGTCTTCTTTCCTCCCAGATCCTCTTCTGCTGCTCACACACGGGTGACGGTCACGGGGCTCCAGCTCCACTGCGATGCTAGGTTTAGAATTAGAATTAGAATCACCAAATCTGAATTCTGAAGGCCCCCGCCGGCTAGCGCCGTCGCTGTCGACGCCGACCCTCTCCTCCGGCTGCCGGTACGTTCCACGTTGGCATTTTCCACCCCCTGTCTCTCATGCGCATCCATCCCTAACCTCAACTCACAGTGCTTGCCCGCGGCATGGACTGCGCAAAGGGGACGGTGGTGGCGGGCCTCTACGACGAGCTGATGGTGGAGATCCTCTCGCGCGTGCCCATCAAGGACCTCTGTCGGTCCACGTGCGTGTCCAAACCCTGGCGCGACCTCATCACCGACCCCCTCAATCGCAAGAAGCTGCCCCAGACCCTGGAAGGCTTCTTCCACGGCAGCCCCGGTGGACGTCGCAACTACGGGTACTTCACCAGCCTGTTGCGGAGCGGAGAATGCGTGGCTCCAGTCGACCCTTCCTTCTCCTTCCTCATGGCAAAGCTGCCTGGGGTCAAGCGCATGGTCCTCTTGGATTTCTGCAACGGGCTCCTGCTGTTTGGGTGCACCCGGGAGGACTTGTTCAGCTACATCGTGTGCAACCCTGCGACCGAGGAACTGGTGACTGTGCCCACCATCTCCGCCTCTTGTCTGCCTCCGCCTCCACTGGAGGAGCTGTTATGACGATGAGGATGAGGAACACTTTTATTATGATGATGAGGATGAGGAAGAAAGATGTGCACACACACCATTATGATGTTTGATCCGGCTGTCTCCTCGCACTTCCACTTGGTCCAGATCTGGGAGAATGTGTCAATAGTGGAGGTGGAAGCAGTGCACTCTAACCCCATCCGCACAGTGGATCGCAGGAAAGGAAATAAAAAAAAAAAAGCCCATCCGCACGAAAGGAAGCGGACTCGCCTCGCCACTCGCACGCCGGCCCCGCCGAGCTCCTCCCGGACGCGTCTCCCTCCGCTCCGTCCACCTCCGTCGCGTCTCCTCCTCCAGCGCTCCCTCCATCGTGTCTCCCTCCTCCAGCGCCCTATCCACTCCGTCCCCCTTCTTCAGCGCCCCCTCCCCTCAGACCCCATCCGCGCGGCGCGGCGCGGCGCGCGGCGGAGTTGGAGCGGCTGGTGCGTGGAGTTGGAGCGGCGGCCGAGAACGAGGCCGCGCCAGCGGCAGCCCAAGCTGCGCCACGCGCACTCCCGGGCGCCGCGATTCGGTAGGTCGTCGACGCCGTCGCCAGCTGTCGGTTCGAGGCCGGCGCAGAGCTCGCAGCCGAGGAGGCCGGCGCCAAGCTCGCAGCCGGTTCGAGGAGCTCCCGTCGCCCCGCTCGTCTCCCTCTGCTCTTCCTCCATCCCGTCGCCATTCTCCTCTCTCCACGCACGCCTTCCCGTCGCCGACGCGCTCGTCGGGCCCCTCGCCGACCGCCTCGCCGCCGAGCTCAACCGCGCCGTGAAGATGGGAGCCCGGATCTGGTGGCGTGGAGGCCGGATCTGTGCGAGGGTGACACGGACGCCTCCTCTTCCTCCTCCGGCGTGAGGGCCAGCTTGCCGCACGTCAAGGCCGTGTACGCGGCGGCGGTCAGCCCCGGCGCGGTAACATGAAGTCGAGCCGGATTTTTGTTTTCCTGCGGCAACAGTGAGAGCCAATCCTTTCCTCTGCCCTTTCCTCCGGAAATTTTCCTTCGCATCCAAAGGCACGGTGACGTCAGCTAATCCAAAGGGGGCCTTACTCATCTCAAACCAGGGCATGGACTGACAGGTCAAGCAAGTGGAAGCCAGGTGAAAATGGCGGTGAATGGGGACTGTGGGGTCAAGCCATAGTCAAGTTCAATTGCGGCAGGGCTTTGGTCGACGGTCTGCTACATTTTGCTGTCTACCATGTTGAGAAATATGAGAATCTGATAGTTGCAGTGGATGGGGAAGGGAAAACTTGCAGAATCATCGGCTGGCATGATAAGCATGCGTCGGAGCTTGCTATTTTTATTGGTCAATCCTAAGGCCATCTGCACTGCGTCAGTATGAATGCGCAGTCACAAGAAGGCTCCCATATGGACTACTTCTCGCAGCTGTCAGTTTGGGTTCTTGAGGACTATGATACACGAATGGATCCTGAAGCACAATGTGAGCACTTCACAATTATTATTTGGTTTGCCGAGTTGCCCAATCGACGACTTTGATGTTGTGGCCTTTCATCCAGATCACAATTCGATTATCCTTGTCCAGGGTTTCACCCAGAAACTGGTATTGTGTAACATGGATAGTAAGGAACTGCATGCTCTCTGCACTCTAGGAAAGGGCTATCTGTTCCTCACCCCATATCTTCCCTGTTTCAGGGAGTCATTGGTTCTTGCCACCAAGGACTGAGGCTGTTGGTTGTGGATAAAGCCGTGAACTAGTTCGAGCTGCCCAACACATCCAAGTTATGAGTTTTAGATGATACCCTTTGTGTTTCCAGATTGATGTCCCAACTTTTATATGTGCTTCCTTTTTTCTCGGTCGTACTAGCAAGCAATTACTGACTGAATTTGTGTTTCCTCCATGTTGTATATGTTTGTTTATGCTGGAAATTGCATTTATATTCCATATGTAGCAGAGGTCGTGTCCCAGAAATGTTTGAATTGAGAGCTCTGTCACATTAAGCTGAAAGGTCATCTAATCGCTATGATTTACTGTTGCAGCTGGTTACTTGCATTCACTTCGGAGCAGAAGTTGAATCATGAATGTATTCTATTCAGCTATAGTTCATGAATGTATTCTATTCAGCTATAGTCAATTGTTTCTTATGACAACTATTTTAAGTGGAGCTAGTGTTTTACTCAACATATTCTACAACTCCAAGTGAACTATGGATTTTTTTTCCTTCTGTTCTGTGCATGTGAGGAAATGAGAAAATATCTCATAATATATCTTTCCTTCTTATATCTTGCAGTTTTTCAATAACTTAGCCATTTTTTTACACAGAAGGAAAAAAATTATTATCCCATATTTCGACAAATACCAAAGTATGAGAAGGCCGGAGCTGGCTGGACCTAGGCCAGGCGCAAGCGCAGCTGGGACTACTTGGCTGATTTAGTGATTTTTAATAATGGGAATACTGTTGAAGGAAGAGACGCTGCATTATTTTCCAAAAAGTTGGTTTACATTTTGTGAGCTTTATTGAAGACATTTCATGGAAGAATAGCGTCAGTAAAGGAAGAATAGCTCAGTAATGGAAGAATAGCGTCAGTGAGCAACAAAAAAAATTATAGCATCCCATGGAAGAATAGAAGACATTTCTTTGCCAAAAGATAATCAAAATTATATTTAGAATAGTGCTGTGACTCGTGATAAGGCCACATTGGGCCAGCTAGAATAACACTTATTCTTGGGATTGAGACACAGATTGATAATTTGAACCGTTTGATTGGACTGCGACGGTTAAGGCCTGCATTACAAATTCACAGTATTGTGTGGCACCGAATCCCCAACATAGGCAGTCACAGAGCTAGCAAAACAGGCAATATTCACTTCTTTAGCTACCATATCGACAGGTCACAGGACTAGCCGCACTGTTTCATCCATTCAGATCCAGTGTAACAGACAATGGAGGGTAAAAAACACATTCTCTATGGACTATATATATAGCACTTGAGAGCTCACAGCAGCTACAAATTATTGACGTACGAATCAGCGGGAAAAAAGTATTGCAAAGGCCAAACAAAACTACAAAGAACCGCTAGAGAAGATGCCTAGAGAAAGATTGGTACCATACAAGAACATCTAATTCTGACCTAAGAGTGGGGCATATTATACAGGTGCAGGGCAGGAGCAGGGAGCATGGCTGGACAGTCAAACTCGAGGGAAGCGAGAAGGTCCTCTTCGTCGAAGGAACTCTGGGATCTCCACCATGCTGCCTTCCGTAGAGGACGGGCGTCGGCCATTCTCACCTTCCTGGCCACCCTTTGGTTGCAAGCAAATGTGAGAATAGGTAATAACATCCAAGTTAGGGGCAATAGTAATTGCTTGACAAGAGTTACCTTAGAAGCGCGACCTTCTGGTTCATCCTGCCGTTTGAAGCCAGTAGCTATCAAGGTTATGCTCACCTGCATGGACAAAACTATGTGAACTAAGAATTTTGCAATAAATCCAAAATAACAAAGTAAAACTCATTTCTCCTTTCCCAGAACTGAAAGCATTTCCCAGGAAATCACAAGATATAGGAGTTGTTTTATGCATATCAGGTATACTAACTGAAACAAACTGAAGACTTACTTGCCCACTCAGTGATGGGTCTATGACAGCACCAAATATCAGATTAGCATTTGGATCAACAAGGTCGTAGATAATTTCAGCCGCAGCATTTACCTGAAACAACAAAAATGCAAGTAGCTGTGATTTCTTAACCTGTGCATATAGAACATAATAGGGACCATGACCATAGGAGTTTATCATGATTTTTCCAGTCTTTTGAAACGTGAAAGGCCAAGCAAAGTCAAATGCAAAGCATGCTCAGTTTTGTCATGTTAGCTAGATGTATGGAGAGTTTGAGACTACACAGATTAACAAAGTTCAAGTCAGAAAACAATCAACGCTGTGAGGAAAACACTATAAAATGGCTGGGGGACCACCTCAAACAAAGTCAAGTCAGTTCCCCCAGTGATATTCCACACAATGCCTGTAGCTCTTTCAATTCCAATATCAAGCAGTGGAGACTGGATGGCATTAAGAGCAGCATCCCTTGCTCTTGACTTTCCTGAAAAAAAATGAGTGGCATGAAACATGATCTTACATGTATAATTCAACCATCATAAATGACCTCTGCATGAATACAAGTACAAAATTTGCACAGTGTAGCACCAAGCAACGTAAACTTAAATCATTGCTCTCAACATGACAATGATCATTAATAGACATATTTTCATACAAATATCTAAGGGATTCTCATGAAAATTTTCAGTAGCAATATCCAGGCAGTTAACTTTGCATATTAGCTGACAGTAACTGCAAGTGGGAGGAAACATCCAACGCTGTTTAGTTGATTCCGAAGGGAAAATAAATTTGGAAGCTACACCAAACCTAAAAGATTCAGGTTACATATGAAGTGCTCTTACGAGTCTTACATGCTCTGGTCAACACCAAACCATACCAGCCAACATCTATCTTTCTCTAGCAGTGCTTCTCCTACTTTATTGTATCAGAAATTTTGCCAACGAGCAGGGTACATGAAACGAAATTCTAGCTTGCAAAATGTGGAGTTAGATCATATGGTACTAATAAATAAAAGCTTATTCCTAATGTAATACCTGTAGCAGTCCCTATACCCATCAAAGATGACCCAGCATTTTGCATGATAGCACGCACATCAGCAAAATCAACATTAACCAACCCAGGAACCTGAAAAGCAGAAGCGCTAGTTAACCTTTTTGTAAACTAAATATCTCTGAAATGCTCAAATAAAATATCTCTTGTGCAACTTGGTGATTTAAAAATGAATGTCATCATCAAATTTACCGTAATTATATCAGATATTCCACGAATGCCTTGCCGAAGAATATCATCAGCCAAATTAAATGCTTCAGTTACAGGTGTATTTGGAGAAACAGCAGACAGCAGCTTATCATTTGGTATGACAATTAGGGTGTCCACACTATTTCTCAATGCTGCTATTCCTTCCTGAGCTTGAACTGCCCGTCTCCTCCCCTCGAACGAGAAAGGCGTTGTGACAATGCCAACGGTGAGTATACCCATGGACTTGGCGATTCCAGCAATCACAGGAGCACCTCCTGTTCCAGTTCCTCCACCCATTCCAGCCTGCAGTATGGATCAAAACAACATTGTCAAAACTCGGTGCCTAGTGATTTTCAACATGCGAAGCCAACTACCAGTTAGAATTTTACCGTGACAAAAACCATGTCAGCGCCAAAAAGAGCTTCCTGAATGGACTCGCTGCTCTCCTTTGCCGCATTCATCCCAATATCAGGGTTTCCCCCAGCGCCCAGGCCTCGAGTCAACTCCTGCCCAATCTGCAGCCTATTGTGGGGGAGCACAGGAGACATCCTTATGGCCTGCACATCAGTGTTCACGATCCAAAACTCAACGCCGTTCATGGAGCTCTCGATCATCCGATTGACTGCATTTGAACCCCCACCTCCTACTCCAACTACCTTGATCTTAGCCTCGTTGTAATCACTCCGGTCTGGTGGCACCCCTGGACCCTCTAACAGACTCCCATCAGAGGAACCTTTCATTGGCACAACGTCGACAGCCTTCTCACCACCACGGAGCAGAGATACCTCCGGGTGAAGTTCGAGGAAAGAGTCTTTCTTCTTGAAAGAGTTGGCACTGCGGGGGCTTGCACAGCACCGAAAGTGACAGTGGCCCAAAGCTCGAGCACTTCTGACAACCCTACCAGGAGTAGGTGCCTTGCAGTTCCCGACATCTTTAATCCAAGTAGAAGACGGTGGACTGAGCTGTGTGAAGCACGGCAACTGTGTAGCCATCTCAACAAGCTACAATGGCCAGGCAATAGGTGCGCTTCTCCTGGGGTATGAAATAATGGTCTCAGAATCGATTTGTCAGCTGCCCATATCTACCTACAGTAGAAATTGGGACAGAAGAATTAGGCAAATACAAAAGACAGAAAATGGGAACCAAAAACAATGAAATGACTGACATCAATATAATTGTTGCAAATGTGGACACTTGCAAGACAATACCAAAGAAAAAGCAGGCTGATTTGCGCAACAGTGAGGACCTATGTTTCACCGTTGATAAGTATATACGAATTTCCCCCCAAAATATAAATAACAGAATGTACCAGAGAACAGGGCAATTAGTACAAAATGAAACATGTCCACAAGGGCAATGAAAATCGTACCACATTGGAGAGTGCAGAGTGCAGGCCAGATATAGCAGGAGGGGCGAACCCGGTAAATAGAAAGCATCATGGCATGGAATTTTTTTTTAAAAAAAAATCCAGGTCTGTAGCCTGTAGGGATAGATAAACCACTCGCAGTCGGATCCGAATTGGAATCGCTTGAGCTAGGGTTTGTTGAGCGCTGGGTTTCGCTCAGCAGGAACGGAAGGGCGGGCGGGCGTACCTGGTGGGCGAAGCGCCCCGAAGGTGGAGACCTGGGGCACGGCCCCCTAGCGGGCGGCGGCGGCAGTCGCCCAGTCGGCGCCACTAGAGGCACGGGAGAGACTAGAGAGAGCAGGTGTGTGGGGGGATCCGGAGGATTTCGGAGTTTGCTCTTGTTCGCGAGGTGGAGTGGACAGCGACTGTCTACTCGGGAACGAACAGCCGACGAATCTGGTGAGTTGGTTGGGTGTCCGGGTCCGTCGGCCGCCTGGCGGCTTCGTCCTCTTCTCCCAGCCCAAGCCCAACCCGCGGTGGTTACAACCTGAGAATGTGCAAAGCCACAGCGTCAGGGAAGAAGCAGTGTGGCCGGAGGTCAGCCTGGAGTCCCTGGACTCTGAATGGGCTTTAGGGTTAGCCATCCAACGGCCCACCAATAAACAAATAAAAAAGGCCAAATGACGTCGTTTTAACCCCGCTAATGACTCCCCGGCGCTACCCAGGCCAGGCCAGGCCCGGCCCGCCCCGGCGTTGCGCACACTCCCGCGGTCCCGCCCGAGCGCCCCCGCCGCAGCGATTGCCAGCCCCTTGACTCTGGCCCCACGCACGACTCCCGCTCACGCTGCACCGGTTGCCGAGCCCAGGCTGAGCTCCCCAGCCCAGGACCCAGCCTCGACCTCCCTCCGACCCTCGCTCCCTGCTTCGTCGACGACTACTGCTGCGCCGGCGGGCGATCCGCTCGTCCTCTACAGCGCGGACGCCGCGGTCAACGTCCTCCACGCGCTCGCAGTCGCGGGGTAGTTTCTGTTCCGCCTCTGCGGCAGTGCCGGCCTGGCGGCCTCGCCAAGGACGGGGAGGCGCGTGGAGCATGGACGGACCTAACGTTGTGCACGGATATGCACGGACATACCCTGCTTTTTTGAAAAAAAAATTAATAGGTATATGATGTATATACATGTATAAAATAGTCAATGGTTAAAATTACATTTCTCTGTAATTTTTTTATCATTTTATGGCTACAATTCGTGTCCAACTTAAAAATAGCCCACAAGTTATGCCAATTCGGACGGCCCATGGCCTATCTAGGCTCCCCACACACTTCTCCACTCCCCCCAATCCCACCATCAGACATCCGTCCGCTGCTTCTTTGACCTAGGCTGTTGGGCACGATTTCGCCGCGCCGCTCACGCCTCCCATGCGGCCCGCGCGCTCGGACGCTCGCCGGTCACCGCTCCCGTCGCCCGCAGTCGTCAACGCGCCACACGCGGCGTCGCGGCTACTGCGCAGCTCGCGGCCAGGCAACGCCGCCCCTCTCTCGGCTCCTGGCTCCTTGCGCCGCTACGTCAGCACACCGCCCCAGTGCCGATTAGAGTTCTTCGATTCAGATTTCAGAGGTAATTAGAAATGAATCCGGCGAAAGAGCACACCGTCCCAGTGTCGATCGGAAGATTCAGCTGTAGCAAATGAGGGAGGATGATGGATGGAATGAGTTTCTAAAAGACGTCCATTCTTTTTGTACAAGCATAGGGTCAAAATCCCTGACATGGACAATTTCTATAGCCCTGTTGGAAGAATCTGCACCGTTTTCACGTGGACATGTACTTAAGTGTTATTGATAGACAACTTCAAGAGCTGAATGACAGGTTCGATGAGGTAAACACAGATTTGCTTATCTGCATGTCAGCATTCAATCCTGCTAATTCATTTGCAGCTTTTGACGAAGCAAGTTTGGTTAAGCTAGCTCAATTTTATCCCAATGATTTCTTAAGAATAGAGTTAGACCATCTCCCTCGTCAACTTCAACTCTTTATTACTGACATGCGTGAAGATGAAAGGTTTAGACTTCTTAAATTTGTAGAAAGAGTATTAAGAACAAGTCGAGAACAGGATGGGAGACTAGTACTTGAATGATTGTTTGGTCATATTTATTGAGCGTGAATTTTTTTTGCAAGTCAAAGATCAGGACATCATTGGACGCTATCGATGAGGGATGGAAGAGTTAAAATTTAATTGTAATTTTCTTTCGATATTTTGTAATCTTAATTTACTATGGAATAAATCTACTTTAAACTATATGTATCTTTTATCTGAGCTCATCTAAACATTTTGTGTTGTTTATCCAAATTTTTTTTTACCTTGGGCATACCCTGCTCTCAATTCCTAGGTCCGCCACTGGCGTGGAGGCGGCCCCTGCGGCGGAGGCCGGTTCCGGTTCCACGGGCTCGCGGCCTGCACCACGTGGGCCCTGGCGGCGGGCGAGGTCCTGCTCGCGGCCTACTTGTGCTACCTGGGCATCACCTCCGGCTCCGGTTGGTCGCGTGACGGGGTGGTGGGAGACTCGAGGACGCGGCCGTGCGCGCGGTGATGTGGCTGCTGTTCGCTGCGTACCTGCAGTTCGACTTCGGGCGGTCCGGCACGCCTTCGTCCACCTCGTGCACCCAGAGGTTTCGCGGCACGCGCTGCCAAGTCCGGCCTCTTCAGGAGTTCGTTGCGCCCTTCACCATCGCCAGGACTTAACCTGACACTTCGCCGACGAGGAAAACGACCAGGTGTGCCAACCAATTCTCTTCCCTTCCGTGTCTCTTCGCATCCAGTGCATGAGGTTTCTTGATTGGTTGTTATCTGGGTTTCAAAAAGGAACTTTTGCTTGCGCTCGTAACCTGCTCGGCAGAATGCCTGCTCTTGGCTAATGTAGCTGTTGCAACGGGAACCAGAATTAGCTGCCGCAGGTATTAAATCATCATCTGTAGATAGAAAACCACAAATTAATCGATGTACTGTCCATCCATAAAGATACTACTACCTTGTGATCTGCTGTAACGAAATTATATGGGAGAACTACTGACGGCGTAAGAGTGCTATGGAAAGTGGAAACCATGGAAATGGGATCACACTTTGTCACTTCGGAAGGACCCAGAAAATGATTGAGGGAAAGCTACAGGAGGGTAGGAGCCAAGGATGAACGATATCATGTATTTGTGTAGCAGACTGTAGAAAGTACCAGGTCATGTGGTTCTGAATAACTGAGAAGCCAAAATTAGGGCAGCAACTTCTTTATGTACACAGCAGACTAAGCTCAAACAAACAAAACAATCATGGAAAAATATATTTACTCTTGGTGTTAGCACATGCATCATAAATGAACAAATCCAATCTACAAGCTCTGCCTAAAAAGAGGAATCAAAAAAAGATTATAGCTAAGGCAGTTTCTAATAACTTAAGTACAAGAACCATTTAAACCAATATTTTTAAGCTGATATCAACCATTCATACAAGAGAACAAACTTTAAGCCCGTTGGATATTTTTATAATGCAATGCATAGGAAACAAGTCGTCACAGACTAAGTATACTGAGTTTACTGCTTCCGACATTCTTTCATGGCCTTTATCTCATTGATTGGTTCCATTTCTGAATGTGCACTGAAACACAGAAGCTCACTTAGAAGATAGTCAAACATTTGTTAAACAAACCTGGCATTTGTCGATCTATGTCGTCGTCAGAACCAGACCTGCAGAGGGCAAAAAGAAAACACAGAACATGACAGGAGATTAGGAATAAGTTTACGTTGAAGCATTTTCTTTATAGTAGTTCATTAGTATCCCCAGTCACGGAAAAGCATTCTGCTTTTCTTAAGCAAGCATGTTTGCTTTCAGGCTTTTCAGTGTGCGAGTCTGAACTGAAACTTCCTGGTGGTAACCTACTACATAAACTTCGACAAACACATGCTGGGTACACCATTATTACTACATCACAGTTCCAATCTTTAATCATGGAAACACAGTGAAAACTTTGCTGACTTCATAGGTATATAGCACTGTCATTTCTGCTAGCTTTTGGTAGCACCATCTTTTTTTTTTTAATATTTGTTTCATGTGCACTCTGTATCTGTTGTAGGTTAAGCAAGGCTTCAGTTACTGTTAGCCAAGTTGGAAACTGGTTGCTGGCTTGTCAGGTAAACAAAGCAAATGTAAATCTTCCCTATTGGTGAAAACTGTAGGAGTCGTACCAATCTCATCAGAAAGTATCAATGCTTGATTTGTCGTTGCTTCTTTACAGCTAATAGTGACAAGCAAAAGTTCCACTCTTTTTTATTCCAACCCATGCATTTTACCACCACATGATTTCAGACAACATGCTATAGGTTCTAATAGATATCAGATATTACATAGAAGGAACAATTAAAAGAAGAAGCTCGATCTGAGAGATAAGAGATTTAGAGATCCATTGGTCTCTGTTAATAGCATATTTTTCCTTAATGATGTCAACACTTGTTTTAGTTTGGTGTTGTGAGGAGCCGAATTGATGGAAACTTATAGCAACATCAAAATTTGCTAGCCTCAAGGTTCTTTTATAATTTTTGCTTGTGTTGATAGCATTTTAGAAACACACGTTGGTGAATCCTCAACTACACAAAGAAAAGCTCCTCTTGCAGGAACGGTGGTTCCCACTACAAAAGGTACATTCAATGGAAAATAGTGGCTCTCCTGCACCATTGGGTGACAAGACTAACACTGCTAATGGAGGTAAACAAAATATATCATCATTTTGCTATATTAAATTCAATGTATTTTTTTATATTTTTAATAATAAATAATTTTATATTGATGTAACACTGCAGGAAGCGATGCTGGACAAAGCAAGAGAGAAAGAGATAAGGCTCGATGGTACGCAATGTCTCAAGAGAAAAAGGACGAAAAATATAAAAACATCGAGGAGCATATAAAAGAAAAATTGAGCAACACCTACGTATCGAAACTACCAATGACTGGGGCTCTTGGTAATGGGCTCGAGGATCACCACCTTAAAACACTATTTATCAGTTTGAATTATGTGTTTTGGTATTGATTATTTATGATGCCATGAGATTTTATATATGTTTTACCCGTAGCAACGCCGGGCACTTAACTAGTTGACAAAAAAAACAAGAAAGCGCGCATGGATTTTAACATAGGACGCTGCCCTCACAAACGATTCTGGACTGCACGGATCAACCACCACGTTCTGGTACACGTTCCCTTACTTGAAGGAACGGGTACTGTATACTCCCCACGTTCCCTAACTTTTGAGAGTGTCGTACCACGCATCATGTGTTCACGTACCATGTTCCATACGTTCCGGGAACTTGGCTGGTAAGCGTCGTCCCTAGCGACATATGCAGATCCTCAACTGAGCTAGAGCCCTAAAATAATATACAAAAGGAAAAATCTGACAGCGCAGGCACATAAAGATCAGAGTTGTGAGAGGACGATTGTGTGAGACTGGTGACGATCCCAACGCTAACGTTTCGGATTTTGTATCTCTCTTCCCTTGATTGGCTTAGTGCTTCTCTTAGCTAGCTGACTTGGATACTATTGGGGACGCCCTAAGGTCTGTCGTATATCTTCTCGTTCAATAACTTTACCTCTAAATAAACTCACTCTCCTCTCATGTTCTTAAATCAGGGGGTTGCCATTTGCTTGACAATCCCAGCTGATAGACAAAAAAAAAAGGAAGTTCATGATTATGGAAACTTGTGGTTTGCCTAACGAAAATGGCCAATGTTTCTAACAATTGTTCTTCGGCATTGAGCTCATAAGTGTTGAAAGATCACTCTTCACAAATTGCAATGAGAAAATAGATGAATTTAAAAGTCATCGCAGTTGAATGTTCAAAATTCCAACAACCTTTCATCATCATTAATTCTATCGAGAAGCCAGAGAAGTTTACTCGATTCTCTACATTTTACACCATCTGCCCTCTGAAACCACCACTCTTCTTTCTTCACCACCTTCAATCAACTTTAACCATGATAGGCTTCAAACTGCCCAATAATGACTCCAACGAGGAAGAGTTCGAAGAGTTATTGCGATGAGAGCTCCAGCGACGAGAGCCCACCTGATCAGAGTCCATTGATGTTGGCCGACGAGCAGCGGTATAGCAACGGGGACGAGCAGGTGGAGGAGGTGATGAGTACAAAGAGGTAGAGGAGGAGGCTAACAAGGATGAGGACGAGGAGGACTCCGATGAGCCTCTAGCAAAGATGCGAATGAGGGATGATCCTAGTTCGAACGGTGAGGATCTAGACTGCACAACCTATATTAGCTAGTATACGTATGAAATAGGTGTGTATTAATGTAGGTCGAATGGTGCTTTAAGGAGCCTGTTTTTGTCCATGCAATCAAACACTACAAGTTTGCAGCTCACTAGCCTAGATAGGTTGTAAAGCATACAACCAACCAGATCTATTTCGAAAAGAATGTAATTTTTGGTATGAATCTCGATAAGCATTTGTTGAGATTGATACCAAGAATTGTTTATTTAAATGGATGGTGTATGCACTTAGGAGTTTATCAAAAGATGGTACATAACTGGGTTTTTATCAAAAGCCAACGAAAGAAAAAAAAAACTTTTTCGGTGCTTCTGGATCTCATCTCATCAGCATACTTCCATCTATCCCTAGCTCAAACTGAAACGGCAATGAGTATTTCAATGTTTTGAAATGTCCCGGTTGCATTGGTCAGAGATTTCAGCTTACGGGACTGACAACTCCAGCGGTGCGTTGATTGGTCAACAGAGAAGTAATACCCGCAGACGCAGGCGCAGATCGAGCAGAGAGTGGAGAGTCTCATTTATTTTAGATGCTAATTAAGTGTTTAATACCATTTTTCTTCTTTTTATTCTAAGAAATGTACGAACATCGAAATGCTTACATTGGCAGGACATTTTGCGGATTCTTATTGCCTTGCGTGTGTGTGTATATAACTGACAGTACACATCAGCGGAGTTTTCATCCTTAATGTCAGTAGACGTTTTGGTCATGGAAGTCAGTCAGTCTCTCTGCCAACACATTGTTCATCTAGATTCTTATGCATGCCTGCAGCCTACCTGTACCATCACCATCAGTAGATCGCTGCAATCATCCTTCTTCTTAAGACAAGTAACCGGCCGAGATAAATCAGACCATGTACTGAAATATACAGTATTTTCCTATTTTACACGTGGGTATAGAACACAATTCAACATATATGCTGGACAAATAAAGGTAACGCTACTGGTCAAGATCTGCTATATATTGAGGATCCAGTAGTAGAACAATATGGTTTCGGCGTCAAAAGGAAAACGCTGCATGCAAAGAAATAATAATACTCCCTCCGTCTCATAAATAATCATATATTTTAACTTTTACACTTCTGTTTGACCGTTCGTCTTATTCAAAAAATTTTAATAAACATTATTTATTTTATTATGACTTATTTTATTATTATAGATATTTTATAATAATTTATTTATTTTATTATTCGTATAAAATTTTTAAATAAGATGAATGGTCAAATAAGAAACGTAAAAGTCAAAATAAGTGATTATTTGTGAGATGGAGGGAGCGCTACAGATCAATCGATGTCGGCACACGGCATGCATTTTGCACCGGTCGAACTAGGTCTCGCGCCATTTAATTCGTAATACTTTTCGTCTCGTGATCTGACTTATTAGGTTTGTCAATGGAAAATGCATATATAGCCTGGCTACGATAAAAACGAATACTATATCATACTATGCCTTTTCTATAAAACAAAGCTTGCATACATATCATGCGTATAACATAACTCTGGTGGGTGAAGGTTACATAAAAGGGCGCCAATACTACTTGGTTGATTAAAAAAATATATTTTATAGAAATCCATTTGAGAATATAGTTTAAAGGCGTGTTTGATTCTCGCCCTGAGATCACGTCTGGGCTAGACATCAACACTAACGCCGGGGTCGGATGCTAGTACTTGGTGGAGCTTTCTAGGCCCCATCCTGCTGTTTGGTTCAGAGCTAGCTAGCTAAGTTTAGTTAAACCACCTCCTAAAATTTAGTCGCTCTACTCGTTTTGAAAAAAAAAAGTTTTAGTTACTCCATGTTTGGTTTGGTGGACTAAAATAGAGAGTAAAAGATATTTTTTTAGTCTCTTTTAGTCAAGGTGTTCGGCTCAAAAGTAACTAAAATGTGAGCGAGGTTTAGTCCCTTTTAGCTACTTGTAGCACCGTAACTAGTGAAACTAAACTGTTTTAGTCATTTTTAGTTAGTTAATTTAGAACTTTAGTTCCTAAAGTGATCACTAAACTTTAGGAGGTGTGATTAAATAAATAATAATATCTTTGTGACATGATAGATATATAAACCATTTAATATTCAATCTATTCTAAATTATAAGATATTTTTATCACAAAAACTATATAAGATATTTTGAGCACATAATTTTTATCTAAAATACCAACATATAAGTTTAGAACGGATGGAGTACATAGTTTACTAGAACTACTGCCTAGCGAGCTCCAATGCTGAAAAAGAATAGCTGGATGACGGCATACGCACAGGATGAAAAACAAATTAATGTCGAATCGGCGATCCTGAGCAAATACAGTATATAATAACAAGTCATAGTAGGCAAGACTAAAATAGAAGCAAGAGCAGTAGTGCACTGCAATTTCTACAGGCATGCATGTGGTCAAACGGAAGAAAACAAATATTCGTCTTCGGATAACCCATCACTTACCTCCACATCGATGAAGTATCTATCGGGTTGCACCAGCTTGCATCTATATTTGTATATATTACTCTCTCCTATATGACTAAAATTTATATATACACATCTAACGTCTACGTGTTGGATGTTGCATTGTTTCATCGCTCATCGTTACCGACCCACATTTCTAGCCCACATCTCCCTTTGTCTTTGCCTCTGCGTTGTTCTTGCGGTAATTTGACAGAGACAGCAAGCCTCTTGCGTCGTCTCATCTGGAAGTCAACAAACCAACGTACATATGACCATAAAACCGTAGTGAGAACGTAGTGAGAACGCAGCAGGGTGACCACAAAACCGAGACCTACCGTTTACCAAAGCAGTGGCCTCTCCTTGTCTTATTCGCTACTTTTCTCTTCGGAACACGCCATGTCCTCTTCACTTGTCCATGCATGACCATACTATTCTACTCTCCAACCGTCTCTCTTCACCTCAAGATCAAATGTTTTGGTTGTGTAGACGGTGACAGGTAGTTATCAAACCCTAAAACAAAATCACGCACACGTTAAGAGCCTACTTGTTTGAGCTCCAGTGAGCTTTTGGCTCAAAAGCTGGCTTTCTAAGTGTTGTTTTTAAAAAGAAATCTTTAGATATTCTCAGTGTAACTAAAAGCCAAAAAAATCTTTAGATATTCTCAGTGTAATTTTCAGCATCTCTCAATCATAATGTCTCATCCACGAAAAGAAAATTAAGAGGCGTGCATGGCAGATGATACTGTACAGATCGTGTAGACTCACACATGATTCGGTTATGAACAGAATTAGTTGAAGAGATTTCTCGTTATCTTTTTGGTTCAGTTCACCTAGAGAAAGAAAACAATGCACTCCTGAGGTCAGACCAGCCATATGTAGCTTGTTGCTTGCTTCATTTTTACTAGCCACATGATAAGATCCTACTGCAAATTAACTATTATTAATAATAAGGAAAAATAGAGGGGGTTAACCTAAACACATGTGGACTGGTCAAAGATGCTACTAGTCAATAGAGCTTACCTATGCAAATTTCCCGTTCCTGCCTAGTAATTCACCACACATCCGTGTCGTCGTCAGCGTACAAGCAAGAGGAGCCGGCCAAAAAAAACATTGAGAAATACGTATAAAAATTTACAAATCCAAGCAAGTTTAAACTAGACTAACGCATACCCGGCCTCCTAGGCGTTGGAGACCCCCCATTGTTTGTCCATGCATTTCCTCTCTCCCACAACTGTTTCTCTCTCATTGGTCAACTCTATCATGCATCTGTGTGTTGTCCTTGCATGCTTGACCTCGACGATGTCTCGGAAATTAGACAAAAGTTTGGTAAAAAAACATCTCAAAACCAGAGTTTGGCACAAAATAGAAGCTAACATTGAAAAGCAGCACCGTACCAATCAAAAGTGCAGAGATCTATTTCCAGGATGCTCAGTGAACACTTATATGATAAATATTAGTATATACTCCCACAGTATAGGAAAAGAAAGTCGTTTTGATAAGTTGGATTAAACATTGAGAATATAAATCATGAATAACCTTTAAGTTGTTGAGTTTAGAAATATAAAAACTATATGAATAGATTTGTCTTGAAAAATATTTTTATAAAAGTATAAATATATCACGTTGTGATGACTATTTTTATACATATATAAAGTCAAAATTATACTTTGAAAACTGTATCACTGTCCTAAACAACTTCTAAATCATATACGGAGGGAGTATTTTTATATAAATTTGATTAAATTTATGTTTGAAATATCGTGATTTTTTTACAGAGGGAGTACAATGTATTTACACGACCAAGGGAAGGTTCAAACTGTTTCCGGGTATAATTTTCAACTTAAAAATTCCGTACCATACACGACGAACACACCAATTCACAAAGAAGAATAAAATAATAATGGAGATGTCTCTTTCGTAGAAGGCTAGCACCAACCAATGAGCTACCGATCCAGCATGGACTGGCAGCCTGATCACACACGCAGAGGATCATATCATATCGATGTCTGCCTGCCTTGAATATTCGGTCAGCTCACGCTCGTGCTCGTGCTCGTGCTGGTGTGTCTGCCACTCTACCTCTACTCTCACCAGCAAGAAGGAGAAGAGGACAAGGACGCCATTGCTGCTTGTAGCTCGATCGCGTCATCTGTGTGTTGTTAGCAATAGCAACAATGGAGGAGGCGCAGGCGCAGGTGGAGGTGGAGGTGCCCTGCTACTTCCTGTGCCCCATCTCGCTGGGCATCATGCGGGAACCCGTGACGCTCCCCACCGGCATCACCTACGACCGCGACGGCATCGAGCGCTGGCTCCTCACAGCCGCCACCTGCCCGCTCACCAAGCAGCCCGTGCCGGCGGACTGCGACCCCACGCCCAACCACACGCTGCGCCACCTCATCCAATCCTGGTGCAAGCTCCACGCCGCCGACGGCGTCGATCGCGTCCACACGCCCAAGCCTCGTGCCGACCGTGCCGCCGTCGCAGCGCTGGTCTCGCGAGTCCACGACGCGGCCGTCGAGGCCGAGTCATCGGCGACCCAGCCACAGCTCCTCGACGCGCTGCGTGGGCTCAGGGACGTGACGGCCCAGAGCGACCGCAACCGGAAGCTCGTCGCCGCCGTCCCCGGCGCGGTGGACGTCCTGGCCGCGGTGTTCGCGGCGTCGGTGACGGCGACGGCCAACAAGACGGATCAAGTCACTGTCGCCGTCTGCGACGAGGCGCTCGAGGTCCTCTCCTCGCTGCAGGTCTCGGAGCAGTGCGTGAGCCGCGTCGCCGAGACGAACGAGGCGCTGGTCTCGGCGCTCCTCTCCGCGCTGCAGCGGTCCAGCGCCGCGTCCAGGGCGCGCGCGGCGCTGCTCCTGGAGCGCGTCACGGCCGCGCTGCCGCCAAACAGGCTGGCGTCCCACCCGGAGCAGGTGTTCAGGGAGGCCGTGGAGCTGCTCCGCGACAGGCCGGTGTCCAGCTCCGCGACGACCAAGGCGGCGCTGCACGTGCTCTTGCGCACGGCGGCGTGGGGCCGCAACCGCGTCAAGGCGGTGGACGCCGGCGCGGTGCCCGTGCTCGTCGACATGCTCTTCGACGACGGGGCGGAGCGCCGCGCGTGCGAGCTCGTCTTGGCGGCGCTGGACCGCCTGTGCGGGTGCGCGGAGGGGCGCGCCGACCTGGTGGCGCACGGCGCGGGTGTGGCGGCCGTGGGCAGGAAGGCCCTGAGGGTGTCGGAGGTGGCCACGGACAAGGCGGTGAGGGTGCTGCGGTCGGTGGCGAGGCACGCGGGCACGGCGGCGGTGGTGCAGGAGATGGCGCAGGCCGGCGTGGTGACGACGCTGTGCGTGGTGGCGCAGTCGGAGCAGTATGCCGAGAGGACGAGGGAGCGGGCGCGCGAGACGCTCCGGCTGCATGCGAGGGCATGGCGGACCTCGCCGTGCTTGCATCACCACCTCCAGGCCGTGTACCCTTGCTAACAGCAGCTCCGATCCATGCAATGAGGTCGTGCTCAAGCATCCATTGCGCCCGAAACTCTTGTTGTTTGATTGATCTTTTGTTTCGCCTTTTGAAACAAGGATGGTGGAGTTGTATAAAGAGGAGCAGAATTTAAGCAGAGAATTTTTTTTCCCTACTCTGTTATTGTAGCTTTGTTGCCGGGCTTGATTTCCCCCCCACTCAAAACATAGTAAAAACATTGATGCTCGTACGCCCGAATCATGCTAGTGACAGCAGATCTAGGATTTACCTACGGGTATGTCGTACAAAAATTTATATACAATTCGAGAAACCCATTTGCAATTCGATAAAAGATCACAGAATTTGAAGCATAATTCGTATATAGATGCACTAAGCAATACGGTAAGTCTTAAATTTAAAGATTATAAGTTGGAAGCTTCCATATATTACAATGTATACTGTAACACCATGCTGATAATTTAAAATGAGGCATGAAAAGAGAATATAAAACTTACAATGCTATTTGTCTAACTTTCAAAGCCGACCTTTTCTAATAAGAGATATCAAATGTGATTGCCTAGGCTATAAAAGAAAAAGAAGCAATGTCTTCACTGAACAATTCTAAAAAAAGCAATGTAAATCACATACAAATCACAGTAATCATAGTTCATAGAGTCACAAGATGTCATCTGGTACGATTATAAAACATAATATGAGTATCTAATACTGATGTTAATTTGGTGATATACATAAATAATGATAAGTAATATCGCTGGTCTCCACGATATACACAAACTAATGGTATATAGGTAATTAATTAGGCAAATTTCTTAGAAAAATAATATGATCAAATCAAGGAAATGCAAAGCTATTACGGTATTACCTGTCAGAGTTCCAAGCATATGCTTGCCGGAGTACTAGCAGTGGATTATTTCAGCTTCTTGGTCTAGTTGTCATTTTGTCAATCAAATAGTATTGTCTTCTACCCAAATCCCAATCAAAGTCTAATTAACACATACGCGCACACATTTCTGTAAAAAAGGGGAGATTCTATAGTTTTTAGGTTTATGATTTTTTTAGTTTTTATGCAGTAGCTCACAAGAGATAACTAGTACAATCATAATGACTACTCACAAGAGATAATAAACCTTTTTTTTTCTATTGCCAGATAATGAAAAAAAATGTATGTTGCATGAACAAAAAAGATCAGGCGCCTGAGATATACGAGAGGTGAAATAATAAGCATATATTATGTGTGTGAGATCTTGTGATTGATAAAGTCTTTGCAAGATGATGCTACCAGAACTACACTCAACATATCTGAATTCCATGAGCAGCTAGAAGAACACATATAAGATATTTCATTGTCGACCTTTGCTGCTGTCTAGGACTGGCGATGTTGCAACGTGTAAGCACGTTTGCTTACTACAGTAATCCAACTTACAGCAATGGGCTATGGACTTGAAACCTACATTCTGCTGGAGGTCGGCCCACAACCCACAGATTAGAGGTATCCCGCTGTCCAGGCCCCAAAAAAGGACTATTTGGGTGGCCCATATCGCCACCTGGTCCATGGGCTACTTACGCCTCTTGTTATTCAGCGTCCACATGGACAAAATCAAAACCTTTGTCCATTTCGTATGGTGTAGACCGCCGGGGCGTGGCTTGGCATGAAGTGACATAACACACGTTTGAATATTCAAGCACCCAACCTAATCTCGAATACAAATACTTATCGATTAAAGCTTCAAACTTGTCAAGCTTTACAATTATAATTCTAATATAACATAAAGTTCCCGATCTCCAAGCAATTTTTTTTTTTTGAGAATCGATCTCCAAGCGATTTAAGCAGACAGAATGCTTACCGTCCGGATTGAATAATTTTAGTTGGAGATGAGAATAATGGATGCTAGGGCCTGCCGGTGCCGGGACCAGACTGGAGCGAGTAGCTGCTGGTGATCGTCCCAGGTTTATGTTATGCTCGATCGGTCTCAGAGCATGAGCATCGCTGTACTCCTACTTAATTAGTTTGGTAGAGTCAATTTTAGTACCGTCATGGAAGCATAATTAAGAGAGGTTTGCATTGGTGCGTGCATTGCATTGCAGTGCAGTTGTTCACTTTACTTTACTCCGACCAATGCAAAGGCGACAAAGCGCTTTCGATTACCACTGGCTAGGTAGCATAGCAAAATAGCAGTAGGCTGTGATGGTTGGCATGGGTACGATCGATGAATGAATAATGTGGCAGTGCCAGGCCGGCAATGGAGGATTGGAGTCAAAAGCCGGAGAGTGTCGGCAGCTGCTTCATGCTACTAGTTCGTTACTCCTCCTACCTAGTACGACGGAGCCATATGGAAATGCTCGTCTCCAGTCTGCAGGCACTGCAAAGTGTGTTTCGCAAGCGAAAGGAAAGCAACTCTGTTCTGGATCCAATCCATCTCATGATCTACATCTAGAAGCGTACCTTCAGCTTGCATGACAAATAAAATACTGTAAACCAAAGGTTTAGTCTGTCCGTCTATCTGCCTGTCTGTCAAGTGTAAACCAGGAAAGGAGGAAGCGAAACAAAATCTCTGACGGAACATTTCTTTTCTCACTCTCACCTGACCTGCTGGCCTGCGGTTTTCAGTCTGCTCATCTGAACTGAATACAGGCAAACGGAGCAGGCTTGCATGGCTGCACAGCTAACCGTGCTGTCTGGTGTCTGCTGGGTGCTGACGGTTGATGCACGTCGTTGCTGCAAATTGCTAACATGACACTGGTGCGTGGTAACATGCAATGCAGGCCACCTTGATGCGCAGGCCTCCTTTTGTGTGATTATTGAATTATCTAATTTATTAATGATTACACTCTAATTTACTCACTGCACTAAACTGCATACATGCGCACGTTACTACGTTATAATCTGTGGATGGATCTGCCACTGCCATCCCATGACAATTGCCAACGTACGTTCCAAGGAACAAGAGAACAATTTTCTACTCAACAAGAGAACAATTTTCTACTCCATGTCCATCAGCGGCAGCTTCTCCAAGTACTCCTACCGACGTATTTAGATCGTGAAATTTCTATGCTAGAAAGTATCGTAGTATTTCGTCTATATTTAACAAATATTATTTAATCATAGCTTAACTAGAATTAAAAAATTTATCTCGTGATTTACTACTAATCTATGTAGTTAGTTATTTATTTTATTAATATTTAATATTCTATGTATTCGACGTAATATTTGATACGATGAAGAGAGAGTAAAATTTATAATCTTTTTGAGTCACGTAAACAAGGCCACAGAGAACGGATCCAGAGTTGTGTCCGCACCGTCCGGAATCGCATCGAAATACGCATGTGCCCTATATACCAATGGCGGATTTAGGGTCCGGTGACTCTGGGCGCCCCAGTTCAGGCTTTGGAGATTACATTGTATAGGAATAAAGAATACAACTTATTAGAGCATACGAAGATAATAAACGTCTAAAAGCTACTCTCTTTGTTTACAAGACTTTTTTCAATTATATTAGTTTATTATGTATTTAGAAACAGTGTATATTTAAATACCACACAACTAAAAATCTTATATTTTGGAACGAAGGGAGCGTCGTCAAACTGAAGAGGGTGTTCTGAGGCTCCGTTTGTTTCTGATTATTTCCGCTCTGATTCAACTGATTATTCACTATTTCTCTCTCACTATTCATCATCTGATTCAACTGATTCATCTGATTCTGAAGCTGAAACAAACGCACCTGAGTGTGTTGTTTAATGGACCACGCTGCAAGCGGTTGGCTAAAATGCTCCCTGGTCGTTTTGACTTTCGTTTTTGGTGTCCTGTCTGTCTCGTTGTTTTCCCGACAAAAAGATGAAATTACATGCGTGGTCACCGGTGTAGCGGATGGAGAAGGACACGCACATTTCTTGGCGTTGCCTTACACACAGAAGAGAAACTATTTTCTCGTCCAAGAAAACAAAAGTCGACACAGCAGCATGTGGTGAGACAAAATCAATCAAAGTGGCTTTCTTTTTGTCTGTCTAGCTGCAAGCCCTGCTGTTTTCTATGACTGGTGAACAGAATCATGCAGCCACATGGTCCTGGCCCTTGTCCTCTGGGCTTGTGGCCCATCCATCCATGCTGCCCACGGGGCCACTTGACACAGTTAAAATTAGCTATTTTTTTTATTTATAAACTGTAATTGTGGGAAGAAGTCAGCTAATATCTTTTTGTAATTTCATCCACAATCCAATCCACTTGTTGTCAAAAAAAAAAAAATCCAATCCACTTGATTAGACTAAACGTACAGGCCCTCAGTGGTTAAATAGTTCAAAAATAAACTATAAGCTAGAATACTAAACTAAACTGTGTTTGGATCAGCTTGAGTTTTTCTACCAACTAGAAACTTATTTTAGTCCATCCGATGATCAAAGCTATAGAAACCTCAGCCCCTCTAGTCACAAGATAGAAACATTTTGGTCCCCAAAAAAATAGGAAAACATTTTTTCCTGTTTTTAAGAAAAAACAAAAAAAAAGTTTAAGACAACATGTGATTAAACATGTAAGTTATGTGTGTAGAGCTATATCAAAAAAACATTTGAAAACTGCATAAATTTAAAATGCTGTGGATCAATCAATTTTTGCAAAAAGAAAGTAAGTGTTATTACTCTTGTATAACACTATACTCCGCATTATACAGCAATAACATCAATCAAGACCATATAATAGTAGTAAGATGTTAAGTGTGGTACCTATTTTTTGATGGAGGAAGCGAGGGACTGACTGCTGCTGCCACGGATGGGAGTATTAAAGTGGCCGGTCAAGTAAACAATGAGCTGAGGCGGCATTCCTGTGAAAAAGGAGACACTGCACGCAAGGTCATAATTACCTGAGCCAGCAGTAGAATAGTACCGTTACTAAAGCCAACACCCAACTGACGAAAAATGAAAAAAGCAAAGTTAAGACCCACGTTCTTCTTTTTCTTTTAGTCATAACTAAAATAATGTTCACAGAAGATATTTAGGGTCCATGGGATGGGATCCACTATGTTAGAAGCCAACTCATAGCCGGTGCTATTAGTCGGGCACAGATGCCAGATGGTTAGTAGTATCTAGCATATATAGGGAAGTAAATTAGCAGCTTGTCAGTACTTGGATAGTTTGTCTTAAGCTACTATTAGTTGGAGTACTTGCTTTGGTATGGTGTTTGGATCCACCATTTCTAATTTTTGGCAGTAGATCTGAAAGGGTCTTTTAACGACTTCTAGTCCTGACTGTGACAATTTGATACTATATACCATAAGTTTTTACAGTCCACGATATGTTTCTTAAAGTAAAATCAACAGTATAAAAAAACAGCTTTCTACCACTATATATATACAAAACACCCCGCATTTCGCGATGTCAAACCGATGATCCAAATGCTAAATCATCATTCACACAGCATCTCGTACTTTCACAATGCAATATCACCTAATTATTAGGAGTAACCACTAACGGTTAGGCCATTACATTAGGTGGTGGTACGGTCAGCAAAGCTCACCAAGAATGGCATAAGTGAAGGCAGCGAGCAATTGATGCCGCGAGAGATGGAGCAACCCAAGGCCAAGGACGTAGAGGGGGGAAAAACAAGCTATTCTTGTCAGTTGTCATCACGCAGATTGTATGGAGGAGGAGGACAATCAGATGAATCAATGAATGAACCCACGAAAAAACACCACAAGCGGGCCGGGGTCAGGAAAACACATGAACCAACCATATGGTAGTGCTCCACCAAAGCTAAGCTAGCTCCTTAGCAAGAGAACAAATAACCCTCTAATCTTAAATATAAGCACCCCCTTCTTCCCTGCATAATAGTAGGAAGAAATTATATGTTTCAAAGGAGCCTAAATCTACTAGAACATTGATGGTGGTTGTAATATAATACCACGAGTAATTTATATAAAAATACACTATTCCAATACCAATAACTATTTGACAAGCTAGGCTTGTTTTATTCGAACATTAATTACATCGATTACAGATTATAAAACACAAGGGGTATTTGCCCTAATCAATTATAACACATATAAATATAACTAAAAGTTAGTGTGCCTTTATATCTATTATATCTACTCTCTCTCTCTCTCCCCACCAAAAGATTAATATTTTTTCTATTAGAAAATCATTAAAGATGTGATATTTCAGCATGAGATTACGACACATTTGCTACAATCAATTCTTTAAATAAGGGTTTGTTTATTGCGTGCTTGTTTCACTCTTCTTTTCCTCCTCCCGACGCATCGTTGCCTTATAGCACCCACTGTCCCGCTGCAACATGGTAGGGTCTCGCCGGGGCTCTGCGGCAATGGAGCTCCAAAGAGACCCTACAATGCCCACGGTGGCCTCATCCTTCCCCTCATCTGCTACCCCCGATCTGGCCCGATCATCTCCATCGTAGTCGGAACCCTAACAACGCCATCTCCATCGGATTCCCCTGAGGCCCTTTTAAGCCCGCCAGAGTTGAAGAAAATGAGAGCGAGGTCGGAGACAGAGATGGAGAAAAATAAGAGAGAGATTAATAGAGTTACGAGAGGGAGAGAAACACAAGAGCACCGTAAAGCATCCCCGTTAATTAATGGTTTATATTTTGATTAGTGTGTTGCTCACGCTATCCTTTTGTTATATCACCGCCAAAGTAAACAATGTAATGGTCCTAGTCCAGCCTCCCAGGACAGGATGACGCAAAAGGTAAAAATACCCCCGTGTGGGGTGTTATCAGGATCGATAGTCGTGCTCGGAATTTTTCGACGTTTAGCAAAAGTTAACCCTAGCAGCAGTAGTGATTTGGAAGCAAATCCCTGAAATCAAGGCGACGAATTGGGAGCGGGGATTGGGGTTTCCGCGTGCGGTTAATGGCTGCTGCTTTCGGCTTCCTAAAGAAGTAAAGAACGCACGAGGGCGACGCGTCTATCTATCTCTTCTGGAGATAGCAACAGAGGCAAAGGATTTTGTGGCGCGAATGAATTCAATATAGTAAATGCCTGGATGATACGGTACTATAGTAAGTTGCAAACGGCAGTAATAACGAGTAGTAGTTAATTGCATACCCAAATAACAGATGGATGCATTGCATTTTGTCGTCAATGATGACGCGGTGCCAAATGGAGTGCAGTCATTTTTGATGGGAGAATTGCATCGTCAATCAATAGCGGCAAGATCCGTGAGGCTGGCGGTTAGTGGTGGCAAAGCTTGTGTTTTTGACTGACACGACACGAGGCATCTGGAAACGAAATTCCAAAATTTGCGCCAATCCGAAACCACCACAATCACAGGCAGCAGTCAGCATTCACCCAGGCCAGGCCAGGCGCTTCCCACAGCAGCCAAATCCGGCGCGGCGCCGCCCCCTCCTCTCCTTCCCTTGCCATTTGCCCAACACTCCAAGAGCCACCACCACCACAGGCAGAGGCAGCAGGAGCAGAGCCAAAGGGCTCTCCCCGCTTCCTCCCGGCTCCCCCCTCATCAATGCTCATCCCGTCCCCTCCGCCATGGACTTCGCCGCCGCCACCCACCTCCTCATCATCACCATCGCCATCACCATCCTGCTCGCCGCCGGCGGCGTCCACGGAGCCACGCACCCGGAAGACCAGGCGGCGCTGGACGACCTGCGCAAATCCCTAACGAACCCGGACGCGCTGGGGTGGCCGGACAACAGCGACGCGTGCGGCCCGCCGGCGTGGCCGCACGTCTCCTGCGACCGCACCGGCCGCGTCGACAACCTCGACCTCAAGAACGCCGGGCTGGCCGGGACCCTCCCTCCGTCGTTCTCCTCGCTCGCCGCGCTGCGCGGGCTCAGCCTCCAGGGGAACCGCCTCACGGGCGCGCTCCCGTCGCTCAAGGGCATGGCCGCGCTCCAGCAAGCCTTTTTCAACGACAACGACTTCGACGCCATCCCGCCCGACTTCTTCGACGGCGGCCTCCCCGACCTGCTCGGGATCTCGCTGGGGAACAACCCGCGCCTCAACGCGTCGAGTTGCGGGTGGGCGCTCCCGCCCGGGCTCCCCGACTCCGCGCCGCAGCTGCGGGTGCTGTCCCTCGACAACTGCAGCCTCACCGGCAGGATCCCGGGCTTCCTTGGTCGGCTCACGGGGCTGCAGAACCTCACGCTCTCCTACAACAACCTCTCCGGCCCGGTGCCCGCCGCGCTCAACGGGTCCGGCATCCAGAGGCTCTGGCTCAACAACCAGCAAGGGCAGGCCAAGCTGTCCGGCACCCTCGACGTCGTGGTCACCATGACGGGGCTCCAGGAGCTCTGGCTCCACGGCAACGACTTCTCGGGCCCCATCCCCGACGCCATCGCCGACTGCAAGGAGCTCTACACCGTCAGGCTCAACAGCAACCAGCTCCTCGGCCTCCTGCCGCCTGGCCTCGCCGCGCTCCCCGCGCTCCGGGAGCTCAAGATCGACAACAACGGCCTCCTCGGCCCCGTCCCGGCGCTCAAGGCGCCCAATTTCACATTCTCCGGGAACGGGTTCTGCGCCGCCAAACCCGGGGACGCCTGCGCCCCCGAGGTCATGGCATTGCTCCAGTTCCTCGCCGACGCGCAGTACCCGCCCAAGGTGGCCGACACCTGGTCCGGGAACGACCCCTGCGCGGGCTGGCTCGGCGTCACCTGCGTCCAGGGCAGAGTCACCGTGCTCAACCTGCCGGGGTACCGACTCGACGGCACCATCAGCCAGAGCCTCGCCAACGTCACCAAGCTCTCCGAAGTCATCCTCGCCGGCAACAATCTCACCGGCCAAGTGCCGGACAGCCTCACCAAGCTCGCCTCGCTTCGGAAGCTGGACCTGTCCATGAATAACCTCAACGGGCCGCTGCCCGCGTTCAGTCCCACCGTGGATGTCAATGTCACCGGTAATCTCAACTTCAACAGCACCGCGCCGCCGACTGATGGGCCGCCAAACAACTCCCCTCGGGGGTCTCATCCTACGCCTGGCACACCTGCTGGTGCTGGGGGCAATAATGCAGCAATCCCTGGGAGTGGGAAGAAGACCCCATCGGCTGTGTTGCTGGGCACCACCATTCCAGTGGCGGTGAGCGTCGTCGCCCTGATTTCGGTGGGCGCCGTGTTCTTCTGCAAGAGAAGAGCGTCGGTGCAGCCACAGGCAGCCTCCGTCGTCGTGCATCCCCGTAACAATTCTGATCCAGATAACCTGGCCAAGATCGTTGTGGCCACCAATGGCAGCAGCAGCGGCACGTCTCAAGGCAACACGCATAGCGGGAGCAGCAGCCTGACTGGCGATGTCCACATGATCGAGGCTGGGAATTTCGTGATTGCAGTGCAGGTTCTTCGTGGCGCCACCAGGAACTTTGCCCAGGACAATGTGCTTGGTCGAGGAGGATTTGGGGTTGTTTACAAAGGGGAGCTGCACGACGGCACCATGATTGCAGTGAAGAGGATGGAAGCCGTGGCGGTCAGCAACAAGGCTTTGGATGAGTTCCAGGCCGAGATTGCCGTCCT
>CM041642.1:696814-738296 GCA_023333625.1 Bothriochloa decipiens
TTTTTTTTTTTTTTTATGAATGTGGATTAATCAAGTCTAGTTTAAAATTCGTCCAATATTGTCATCATCTGTTAATATGGCCAAAGATTGCAATTGTTTGATGCAAAGGGTGATTGCTGTTTTCTTTTTAATCTGCAGTAATAAGTAATCAAGATGTATGGCTGATATGATATTGTGATCCTGCTGCTGCAGTGACAGGGAAGATCTCAACAAAAGCAGACGTCTTCAGTTTTGGGGTAGTGCTGCTGGAACTGATAACAGGGACGACGGCCATCGACGACAGCCGAGTGGGCGAGGGGGAGGAGACCCGTCACCTGGCCTACTGGTTCAGCCAGATCCGGAAGGACGAGGAGCAGCTCCGTGCTGCCATCGACCCGACCCTGGACGTGAGCGACGCCGAGACGTTCGAGAGCGTGGCCGTGATCGCGGAGCTGGCGGGCCACTGCACGGCGCGGGAGCCGTCGCAGCGGCCGGACATGGGGCACGCGGTGAACGTGCTGGTGCCCATGGTGGAGAAGTGGAAGCCCGTGAAGGACGAGGCCGAGGACTACCTGGGCATCGACCTGCACCTGCCGCTGCTGCAGATGGTGAAGAGCTGGCAGGACGCGGAGGCGAGCATGACGGACGGTGGCAGCATCCTGAGCCTCGAGGACAGCAAGGGCAGCATCCCCGCCCGCCCTGCCGGGTTCGCCGAGTCCTTCACCTCGGCCGACGGCCGGTGAAGAGGACTGGAGGAGGAAGAAGACAGAGCGTCGTATTCTTGGTATCGATCGCATGATCGCATCGTATCTACCGGGAGGGATGCACCCAGTACATGTCTCTCAGCTCTCTCTTGGCCTGTTTTCGCACATTGTTGGAATTCGTTGTTGCTGTAGGTAGTAAAGAAAGAGCGCACCGTCGGCCATGTGATGTGCTCGTGCTTCTTCAGTTCTTCTCCTGCTCTGCTTTGTAGATAGACGATGATATGTTCCCTTCCTTCTTTTGCATTGGTGGGTAGGCATCTCTTGCTCCTTTGTGTGATTCCAGTCAGTTCTCTGGCTTTTCCGGTCAAGACATGTGCTCCCTCAGTCTCAGTTTCCTCCTGAACTGAACTGTACTGTACCCTACCCGGAGAATTTTTTGCAAATGGAAGGATGGGCATCTCTTTTCCTGTCTCGTGCGTGCTCATGTTCATGCAGTCATATGCTCCTGCAAGGCGTGCAGGTGGGAGGGAGCAATGAATCCAGTGCCGTCGGTCCAGGCTTGCATTTTGGCACCTTCCAAAAGGCCTCCACTGGGCGCATCATGCCAACGTAATTATCCATGTCACGAATCATGGCAATAGCATACACAGTCACACACAGTGTTGCTGTTCTTGAACACTGCTGGGGCTTAGACTGAGAGGCGAGGTGTCACTGGACCTTGGAGATGAGATGTGCTCAAGTCAAGTGGTGTCACTGGACAAGTCACTAGTAGCAGCGGTGTTTTGTTATTAGCATTATAAACCAGTGGAACCTGCACAGGTAGCTAATTGCTGCTGATGTGAGGATTAGCTGTAAATCACCACCACCAGCAGGTTTGTGCTGATTGTGTGCCTCGTCATTTTCGTCTCGTCTTATCCGCACTCGCTCTAGGAAGAAGGAATTAGATAGCAGCGAGTGGGAGGGGATGGCACACAATCAGCAGGATTAGCGGTGAGGATTAGCTGTAAGTCACCACCACTAGCTCTAGGAAGAAGGAATTAGATGGACCAGCTGGCATGGATTATTGAGTGAAGGAAAAGCAACGTGCATGCAAGACTCGGTGCTGCTGGTGGCGCATCGACGTCACCAAGAAATGGCCTCTGCTCTCTCTCCAGGAAGGAAACAAGCAAGACTCCCATATCTTTGTTTCTCAAACATGCACGACACGAGAGCGCGCCCGGTGCCATGTGACTATGTGAGGACACGAGAGCGGCTCCTCCACCAAGGTTCCCTACTCTCCTAGCTGACCGATCGGCAGTGCACACAGGCCATGGCGAATGATGAGTCGTTGAGTGGATCCACGTTGGCAGTGTGCCCTACTACGCTACGCCAGCTCAGCTGCATCACCGCCTCTGAACCTCATTGACCAATGGAATGGCCATACAGTATGTCCTGCTCCCTCCTAGCATTGGCTTCCATGCTTCCACATGGCGAGACTGCCACTGCATTCTTTCCCCACCCAAAACCACCTCCATCTGCACTTGCCTTTCAACGACACCATCACTTGTAGCGCTTGTTTTGGTTCTAGCAACCGGGGAAACATCGAAACACTTTTTTTTTTTTTTTTTTGCGGTGCTTTTAACCTTTTGTCACGTCTATGAACCTGCTGCAGTGTTTCACACCAAAAAGAAATCTAAGGGAGACGAGAAAATGAAGAGGGCATGTGAAAGAACCAGCATTAAGATCAAAGCTTGCCCAGTTCATGAGGTAAAGTAAAGGCAGACACAAGAACCAGACCAGTTGCTTTCTCTGTCTCTCTCTCTCTCTCTCTCTCTCTCCAGTCCCACCCTCCCATGCTTCATGCTCCAGAACCAGAACCAGTGAACCACCAACCTTTCTCGGCAGGCATTCAAGGTAGGACGCAAAATGGATGCGATTCCCATGCCTGATGCTGCTATACGTCTTGTGTTAGTGTTACCAGCGGCAGCACCACATTTGATCTGCATTCTAAAGCGGCAGCACAGCAACTCAAGCGACTGTGTGTGATGCAGTTTGCACCTCCCTAACCAGCCACAATGTCCTATTCCTCTCAAGCCATTAAGCCAAAGCCGACAATATCATTGCGCCGTAGTACACAGTCTAACCAACATTTTCTCTTCCTTGTCCTCCCACAACAAATGCCAGACACTGATATCTGCCGTAGCCAATGCCAAACGAGCGTCGTTTTTCCAACAATCCCCACATAACTTGAGATTGCAGTACAAAACAGTCCAACACTGTCCTCCTAAAGCATTCAGTTACTGGAAGATACACTGTACTGCATGTTCCAAATTGGCAGAAACCAGATTGGGACCAATTATGCGACGGCGAGGCTGTATTGGTAATTGCAGTCATTGTTTACACGACTTATTGTACTACTGTATGTGACTAAAAGGATGAGGATCCAATGCTGGCATAATAATTGATTGGAATAGGCCACACACTATCAATCTGTAGCAGACCTCCATCTCAATAGCTCCATCGCGTCGTGTCCAATTATTGGGTTTCAGATACAACAGGGTATCTCCAAATAAAAAAAAAAAAGAAATAGATGCAAGTCTATGATGAAGCGGCTGGATCTGACTGTAGGTAGGGGGCGAAGTGTTTGAACGCTTCCTCATATACTGGTTTCTTAAATTCAACTGCCTGTTCATCAGATGGAAATATATCAGATATTTCAAAGAGATCAGGGAAAAAAAGGGGCAGGCAGGAAAATGGCGCACCTTTTCAATAACTTCTTGGGGAGTCATCCATTTCCATTCACCAAACTCTGGCATCTCAGATCCATCACCATTAAGGTCAATCTCATCATCATTTCCAGTAAGTCTAAATAAAAACCTCCACCACAATTGCACAGGTTAAATAACAGAAATATCTCCTGTGGAACAGGCAAACTAGTTAAATTACACTGAAATTTAGTGTTCCGGCTAGCGTCTAACATCATAAGACAGGTATAAAATATGAACCAAGTACAGTGAGACCCGAATGAAGTGCAGCCTGTCTCCAAGTACTGAGCCCAAAGTTATCATTCAGTCACACTATCTCCTAGTCCTGAGCCCAAAGCGATCTTTCGGTCACACTATCAGCAGGTCCTGAGCCCAATACATTGAGTTGAATAGTTGACAGTGTAAGCAGGCCATATTAGAATCATGGACAAGTATAGCTTGTGAATGGTGTCTCTACTGGTAAGTGGGCTGCACTACATCTAAAAAATGGTGGGTTGCACTAGATACATGGATAGCAGAACCTGTGATGTCCTACTGAAATCCAACTGAACATATTTTTAAGCCAATCCCACATATGATCAAACAAGAGTTTGGAAAACCACACCATACCAAGTTACTGACTATCAGCCGAGTGATGTTAACAAATGGTGAACATAATTGGTGAGTATCTACTGTGGAAAGTATTTGATGGAAACTGCTTATTAGGTAGAAACATTGAAACTACTTTCAAGGTGCTAATTAGAACATATGAAAACGTTCTTCAAAAACTACCATACATCCAGATGAAGCAATGATACGCAAGCATACAGAGCTATGAAATGGTATCTGAGGATCAGAGCACACCAGTATAACACAAGAGCAGTTCAGACAGAATTGCTACAACTTTATCTGAGAAACAGAAACAAAAAAGCGTTAATCCAGCACAAGGAAAACATAGTGATCTTAAGTCACAAAAGGTGGTTTTGACTTTCGATGGCATGACAGTAGAACACTACAGATAACATACTTACAGTAAAACCAAAAAGTATGAACAATAATTTCTGTTAAGAGATCAGAATAATTATATTGCATAAAAATCATTACCAAAAACAAATCCTACAAAAGGATGCAGCAATGAGGTCTTGGAACAGTACAAATATCACCAATGGAATGGATGAATAAGTGGAATCAAACCTAGCTATCTATCACTCGGTTTTATTGAAAATAAGAATAAGCATCCATTTCTACATAAAATCCTTATTTGACACCCAAAGTTCTGAACCAATTAACATTTCAATGTCATTGCAGTTGTGCTTGTGCACACATATATTTGACTGCACTCTCGTGTGAAAAATGGGCAGATACAAATACAAGTGCATTCAGGCACATGCTCAATTAACAGGTGACAGTTGTTGTATCTAAGCACCAAGTTTAGTGTAGAATTGTTTCCAATACAGGATGATTTCTAAGAAAATTAGATGTAACAAGATTGTTACATACAACCACGGTACACACAATATTTCACAGTAATCATAGATATAATGTTATTCACACGCCATGCATTTCATGTGGGCTAGCTAACACCTTAATTAGTGTTCTAGAAAAGCACTTATACGCAAGAAGGGCAGCAGGGTGTGGCCCGGGGTCCAATCAGTGTCATAAGTCCAGGCATCTAACTTTTAGAACAGTGGCATGAACTGGCATCTCAGGTAGCGTGAGAATCAGCATCTCATATAACTGTGTATTTCTATGGCAAGGAGACTAATAATTAGCTGTACAGTGAAGTATTCTGCCTGGTAATTGCTATGACATGTGAAACCTGGAAGACTTTCACTTGGATTCATTAAGAATATTAAGGATGTTATGTTCGTATACTATTTGGTAGCAAGTAGCTATCCATGTCTGGCATCTAGGATTATTCTCGCAGGTTGAAATTCCAGTCAGACAATGGGACGGAACCAAAAGAGGTTACTTCATAGAATTCTCAGCTGAAGAAATTTAGTGAGCTTACCATTTCTGAGCTTGGCCTTTCCAATCAGTTCCACCCCACCTGGCATTCAGCTTGTCTCACATCCGGCGGGAAATCATATGTTAACCAGTTAGGAGCCTACACAGATGCATGCATTCACTCAGCTATCATTCAAAAAGGGACAAAAATTATCTTAACCACCATCAGGCTTTGAAGACAAAGGCATAGGAGGTTTGTACATAAGCTGCTAACCCACCGTTGTAGGATAGGATAATTGACACTCGGCAATGCTCAATTAATCACATGATGGAATCAGGTGAAAAGGCAAACTGACCTCAGCCACGATCTCTGCGGATGTGACACCAGTTTCTTCCCTCAATTCCCTGAAGGCAGCTGCCCTTGGTTCTTCCCCTGCATCTATACCACCCTGTGGGCAGATTACGAATTCCAGTTTAGGGATTCTACACTTACGCTATGTTTGAATTAGCGAGTTCATAGCTGCAGCGGATCTCCAAAATCACCTGAGGCATCTGCCAGGCGCTAGGAATGTCGAGCCTAGAAGCCGAGAAAATCTGGAGAGAAAAAAAGCATCGCTTCATTAATCGACAGAACCAACCCCGACGATGCAATATAATACCCAGCGCAGGCGCGGCGGAGAGGAGCAGGATCGGCTCGAGGGAGGGAGGGGTCGCGCTTGCCTTGGTGAGGGATGGGTCGGCGAGGCAGATGCCGACGTTGGTACGGTAGCCCTGGGGCGGCGCGTCCATGGATGCGACGGCGACGAACGGGAGCGGCGCGGAGGTCGAGCAGGAGGCGGAGCGCGGTGACCTGGCGCTGGCGGTTCTCGGGAGGCGGAGGTGAGCGGAGGAGTGAAGCGTGGCGGCTGTGGTGGGCGAGGGCGAAGGGCAAGGGCTCTACAGCGACGCAGCGTGCGGCCGCGACGGTCACCAGCACCATCTCGCACTCGCTCCGGTCCTTTCCTTTCCTGGACGATTCGATTCTGTTCCATGGACCATGGATATGGATGACTGGCGGGGCCGCTATTGACATGTGGCTGGCCTCCGTTTCGGCCTATTGAACCAAACAAATTAGTCGGCCCATTTGAATCGGCCCGAAACCCTTGAGCGTTCCGTCGCTCACAAAACTGTTGCCAACTCTCAAAAAAAAAAAAATGGTTGCCTGATTTGCCATGTCATTTTGTGCCCGATCAAAACTGCTGCCTTGTCAGCTACACCCTGGTTTCCTTGGACTGAATGAAGAGGTGAAATACCCAGTTCCATAGTTGAAGGATGACTTGGTTGAAGTAGAAAACTTAGACAAGTTTCGGGGACGTAAATAGAACTTCTTCCATTAGTAAAACTAGGCAACGTTTTATTTTGGTATTCTGAAAATTCTTTACGCGTATATATATGTCTGGGAGAAGCTCTTGGCTAGACATACAGTGAGTCTGATCCAATAAATGCTAGAAAACATTTGGACCATGTTGCCTAACACTCGAAACCGTAGGAGCAAACTCCAGAAAGTCTGTTTGAGAGGCTTGTTTGTGACAAAGTATCATGGAACCTGGAACATGTGGGATGTTTGTTTGGGAAATCATGGGCAGCGCAGCGAACTAAAATAAGCACAAATGCTATTTACATGGGCCCTTAGAGGCGGCCCATTAGTTAGGTGTAAAGAACGGATAAGTGAAAGAAGGACAGACTGGAAAGGTAGCCCAGCCCACCTAAAATTGAACTGCACCAAAATTCTTAAATTCAGCTCCCTGCCTAACATCATATCTCTCAAAAAAAAAAAAATATGGCAAAGATCGATCTCTTTGTGAAACTCACTTCGCTGTCCTCTTATATTTCCCGAGGAAGCTGACTTCTCTCACGTGCATTTGTTTTTTGAAAAAAAAATTATTCCATCCTCTAGATGTGTTATTACATACTCCAACCGAATACATGCATTTGTTTGGATTCGAATGATTTCAGCCCCATACGTTTGCGAGACACCGAAGCAATGTACGGTTTTTTAGGCATATATCAATGTACTCTAATACAAGCCTTGGAAATAATAAATATACAAGTCTGTCATACACTTCTTCTATTAATATATGATGTGTCTATAAATGACCACTACATCCGTTGAGAAAAAAAGAAACACTTTCTATTAATATAGCAATGTTTTATGCACCTCTTAATTTTGTTCTAGATTAAACCGTATTAATGTTAACCAAGTTATAAAGAAGAGGTGTCATCAATAGTACCAATACAAATTTATGACGCTAAAAAGATGTAATATACTAGAAACGTATAGTCCATAAATGATACCTATCCATCGAGTGTCTTAATTATTGATATCTTTTCTGTACCTCACTCTAAACATTGGGGAAGGTACTCATAAAAATCTGCATCTAACGTGCATGCTGTACTGTACACGATTTTGGCGGAGCTGGCGCGCTGTGGGTTGAGCCTGGTCACGGCATGGAACGACAAAACAACTGGTGGCACGGGGGTGGACACGCTCGTCACACCAAACCCATGGCCGCGTCACGTGAAACACTCGGCGAGCGCGACCGGGCCCGGTCCCGGTCCGGTCCCGGCGGCTGCCACCTGCCCGAGAACAAGAAGGACGATAAACAAGTGAGAGGGGCGGGCCACCACCAACGAGAGCCAGCCGTGGTTGCCGCGCCCACGTGTGGCGAGCCAGGTCCGCCGCGGCGGCCGCGCGACGCGGACGACGCCTTTCTTTCTTTCACAGAAACAAGCGTGAAAAATCTAGCCGCACCGATCGCCGAATCCGCCCGCGTCTGGCGCACAGACCCAAGCAGAGCAAGACGCCGTGCGGACAGGCCATCCAGAAGCACTTGCACCCGCGGGGAAGTAAGCGCTGACGTGGCGGCCGCCACCCCAAATCACACGCCGAGCCGTGTGTGTGGACGGACGGACAACTAGGCGGGGTGCTGTGGGGCCCGCGCTGCAGGTCGAGACTCTGCCTGCCTTGGTTGCCAAGGAAAGACAGAGGCCGGTTCCCCGATCCCTCCCCCTCTCTCTCTCCGAGGGCCCCACCGCCTCCTCCACTCTAGACACGCCGGTCGCCCAACCCAACCGCCTTAATTCCTCTATAAAACCCTGCGCCCCTGCCCTGTCTCTACCGCTCTCTATCGTCGATTCCCAATTCGCAACAACCCAAACAAAGAGAGAGTCGAGGGAGAGGCCCGGTCCGCGGGTGGTGTCCGTTTCGATTCGATGCTTGTGGCCGCCCGTCAGCGAACCAGTCGCAGAAGCCGGATCCCGACTCGCCCGAGGGCGCTCGGCCGCCGCCGCCGCTGAAGCCCGCCCTTCCCGAAGGAAGGAAGCAGCGTCGGGCGTCGCCATGGGTGAGCTCGCGGCGACGACCTCGCCCCCGCCGCCCGCGTCCGCCGTGGTGCCGGTGGTCTTCGTCGACGGCGAGCAGAGCGTGGACCTGGGCACGGTCACCGTGCTGGGCGGCGTGAAGCGGCTGCAGGCCGTGGTGGCGGACCGCGTCGGCGTGGCGCCGCACCAGATCTCGGCGTCCCTGGCGCGGCCCCGCCGCGCGCGCCGCGTCCCGCTCGACGACGCCACCGACCTCGCCGCGGCCGTCGCGGGAGAGGGCAACGGGTGCTACGTCGTCGCGGGGCTCCGACGCTCCCGCCGCGAGCGCCGGGGCGGACGGTCCCGCCGCGACAGGAAGGGAGGAGCCAACAACGGCGCCGCGGGCGCGGTGGAGAAGACCATCCTGAAGCGCCTCCCGCCCTCGGATCTGGCGTCCCTGGTCGGCCCTCCCCCTTCGCTTCCCCTTCCCTCACCGCCGCTCCTGCTCGACGGCGGGTGGGGTTACGACGACTACGAGGCGCGGCTGCGGGAGCTGCAGCGGCAGCGCGACTGGTACCTGATGAGCACCGCGGCGGCGGCGGGTCCGGACCCGTCCTACTTCCATTTAGCGGCGGCGTCGGCGGGGGCCCATCCGGAGCACGACGACCCGGCGGCGGCGCTGTGGTCCCCGCGGCTTCGCCCGTCCCCGTGCTGCCCCGAGTGCGAGGCGGCGGCGGCGGCGGGCATGCGGCAGCCGGCGTTCCACTGGTGCGTGCGCGACGCGGTGGTCTCCGCGGGGTTCCGCTCCCACGTGGGCCCCATCGAGCGGCCGCCGAAGAAGACCCCGTCCCCTCCGCCGACTCTGCCGCCGCCGAGCCCCGGCCGCCTGCCGGGCCTCCTCGGCATGCCCGTCTACTGATGGATCCATCGACCTCAGCAGCTGTGATTGCTCCTCCGTCCTCCGTCGTCGTCCCCTCCGGAATCCGCTTGTACTCCCTAGAACAAAACAAGCCGGCGGAGACGGATGGGATCGGGGACGGATGGTGGAGGTTGCGTGTGGGACTTGGTTCGCGACAAGGCTTGCAAGAGAAGGATTTGGTTTCGTTTCAGTAGGAGTACTAGCAGTCACAGTAGCAATCGTCCGGTCCGGCTCGGTCCTCCTTGGTGGGCAAGGAAGCCAAGGGAATGGAACGCAACGGAATAAGCTGGACGGACACGTTTGCTCTTGGCCCGGCCGGCCCGCGACAGCCGGCCTTGGTCTGGCAGTAGAAAAGGCCATTTTTTTCTTTTTCTTTTTTCTTTTCCTGTGGTGGTGGGTGCGTGCCTGAGCTGAGCAATGTGGCATGGGAGAGTCCAGTCCAGGCTTTGATTGATTAAGCCAACATTTCTGGACTCCTCTTTTGTTTCTCCTTTGTGAGAGATGAGAGAAACGAGAGGGAGAGAGAGAGATTTGTTTCTGGTATATCGAAGTGGTATATGCAGAAGGCTTTCTAGTGACTCAAACTTTTTTTTTCCCCTTCTGGAATGCTTATCCGCTGCGCGTTTCTGGTACTCCTACGTGTTGGTCACGACGTGCGACGAGTCATGCTACGAGTCTTTGTTTCTCCCCTCACCCTGTGATGTCACAAAGACAGTGGTAATAAAAAGGGTAAAGTATATTAAAAAAAAGGGTAAAGTAAACCGACAGGTGGACATAAAAGCAACGAAAAGGATAACAGGATAGATCGATTGCTGAAGATGATAGACAGTTGTGCTAATCTCGTGTGTTATTACAGATCTTACCAGTAGTACTACGCCTTCTCGCCGTGACCTGGTGGGGCTGACAGCAGACTGAGCTGGCGGAAAGCGAGAAGGGAGACGTGGGCAGAGACCGGTCATGCATGACATGGCGCGCCGGTCCGTCCGATTCCGTCCGCCAGCAGCACAGCAGTGACGCCATCCCTCCATCCATCCACCCAAATCCGTTGGATTGGATGCCCTCAAAAGTCCAGTCGGCAAGTCGCCGTCCACTTCCACCGTTTTGCACGTACCGTACCTCAGCGGCTTGATGACGACGTGACGTGCTCGCTTAGCTTCCATTCCATCGCGTCATCAGCTGGCGCCGTGCGCTAGACCTTTTTAAGCAATCGGTCATCACACATATCCTAACTGCACGTAGTATCGTTTTTATCTTTTTTTGTAAAAAAACAACTATATATATATATATATATATTGCTTATGTTGTGAAATAAAAAAAGATTTTTTGATCCATGCCATCGTAATTTTACGATATTGAAAATCTCCCATTATAATTCGTGTAATGTGAGATATGCCATTGCAATTCTGCGGGTCACCGATTCTCGCCATTTTCTAGGTATCAAGCAGGTCGGGCCCATTATCAGGATTGAATACGTAGAAGCGAGTTGAGTATCGACGTGTTGCCCCTGCCTGCCTGTTTCAACCGGCCGCTGGCCTTATTTGTCGTTGGACTCCCCATTCCTCCGTTTCCTTCCTCTCCTCCAGTCCACGAATCGCAGGCACATGCCTCTCCCGGCGCCGCCGGAGGTCCTGCCCCACGCCGATGCTGGAGCCCCCCGCGCCCGCCCCGCACCGCACCGTAGTCCCCTGCCCCACCCCCGCACCGCGCAGTAGCCCCCCGCCGGAGGTCACGCCCCATGCTGGAGGCCCCTCGTCCGACCCAAACCCCGCTCCGGACATAGGCCCTGCCGCCCGCAGGAGCCCTCGCCCCCGACGCAGTTCCCTGCTGGTGGATGTCTGACATTTTTGTGCTCACTTAGTTGATGGATGCCTGAATTGCAAATGAACATCGATTGCAGATTGGGGAGGATGTAGCTTCTGGTTTTTGTGATGAATTGAAGGAAGAACCGCAACATACCGAGGCGATGCCTGCAGTGAACAATGAAATGGAGAAGACAATGCAGCTTGGTATGCTCGTTGCAGCAATCTGGAAGCGAACAGATTGTAGCAGTAGGGGTGTGTGTGTTGGTTAGGTGTATTGTGTGTATGTGGCTGTATGCTGCCAGACTTGAAATGAAATGTATGGGAACGGGGACGGTGAGGATACGGAGACAGAGTGGAAGGTTGCGAATGGTAACGGAGACGGACGGGATGTCGTATACCTGACAGTGGGCCTAAGCAGACATGAAACGTAGAAAATGGCAAGAATCAGGGAGCAGGAGAATTGTAATGGCATATCTTGGATTACACGAATTGCAATGGCAGAACTCCAAAGTGACAAAATTACGATGGCATAGATAAAAAAAAAACCCTAAAAAAAGTACATGAGAAGATACAAATACTAACAATAGTTTTTCTTTATTCAACCAGACTTAATTGCATCAAAAATCGCTCTTAAAAAAACGAGATTTGTAGTCTTTTTGGGATTTATAGTCTATAACCCCATACTGTTCACACAGTCCCTAGCCAAGAATTTTGGAGACAAGACAGTTTTCGGGCCTATGCAATACTTCTTTCATTCCAAATTGTAAGTCATTTGACTTTTTTGACATAAAGTTTGACCACTCGTCTTAATCAAAAAATTATGCAAAGATAGTCAAATTTAAGTTATTCTTAAATAATTTATATTAATAAAGTAAACTATGATAAAATAATTAATATTTTGCATAAAATTTTGAATAAGATGAGTGGTCAAACTTTGAGTCTAAAAAGTCAAACGACTTATAATTTGGGATGGAGGAAGTACATCCTAAGGGCAAGGCTTATGATAATGCTAACTCTTGATTTAGTAGATGTACTAATAATTGGGGACAAATCCCGTGCTTCTTTGAGCAAGACTTCCTAGCATGTCCTACACGATAGAGCCCCCTCCAACCTCTCCTCTCACTTTTTTATAAAATAATAGAAGGAGGATAAAGAATAAGAGAGATCAAAAGCAAAGGAAGAAGAAACGAGCAGGAGGGAGAAAAAAAAAAAGGAACACGAGAAAGGAGCAGAAGAAACCATTGTCTCCTTGCATTGTGTGCTGCAGAGCCGCCTGTGCGATGCGATGCGCCCGAGCAGGAAGGAGAAAGATCTTGTTCTTAATTAAATTAATTAGTGAAATCCCCAACGCGATGCGATGCTACATAAACATAGTTTGATGTTAGAGGGATGATCCCCAATCCGATTCATCTACTGTCACAGTTAGTCATGTCGCTGAATGTATCTTAATTTCTGATTGCCATGTGTGCAGGTGTAAGATGTCATCACATGCCGATTTTCATGCTCCGATGGATCTTCAGGCTAAAGATCTCATGATCCCCTTCTGGTGTTTCTGTAGCAGGAGAGGGGTATGTATCGGCCAATTGCTGCTCATAAATTAGTTGTAATATGCGAGAGACATGAATTTATTATGGCTTGTTATGCATGAGCGTCTTCCGAATAATATACATGGTTATATACAATTACATGTAACTAAAACTATCAAAAAATTTGTTATTTGATTATTTTTGTGTAAATTCTAGAAATAAAGTAGTTACGTTAGCACGAGCATTGTACTAAATAATAATATACATCCAAATTTACGTGCTATTCCCACGCGATTTTCTTCGCCACACACGGGTCGTGTACCTCGACAATTAGCTGGTTGTTTCAGGTGAAGAGTCACTGGCATATACAGAAAGTTTCATTTCTTTTTGAAACTTCATATACAGCAGGTTAAGTACTTATGTTTAACAAAAAAAAGGTTAAGTACTTAAATGGGATACATATGCATATGCCTTGTTGACTGGTTCCCTGCCTGTACGGTCCAAAACAGTGGGTGCCTGCCGCTTGTTTCTCAGTCAGTTTATTGAGAAAAGGGCATTTCGGTCGCTAACCTACTAGTCGCGGGCAGGCAAGCCCAAGGCCAAGTCATAAGCGATATTAGCAACGACGAACCATGCATCTGTCTGTCGCCAGCAGAAATCATCGTCTCCTCCATCTGTCTGCTGCCTGTCACCTGCTCCTCCAACTGTTTCAAAATCATTTTTTATGGCGTTGATACAATTTACAACGAATGGTTTTTCGTGGTTATGAATCAGGCTCACGTGGCCTAGACGGAGAGCAGACGTTTTCAGAGAACGTAAGGTCCGATCCATGCTTTTGACTTCCTGTTCTCGTATTTCTTGAGCTGCCACCTGGCTTCTTCTTACTTTTCTTTTGTTTCTAATCCATTCTAAGGGCCCTTTGGTTCTCAGGATAGGCGTACAAATTTCGTAGGATAGGATAGGCGTAGGAAAGATTTCTCCGGAATCGCGCACTTCATTTCCTTCGCCCGTCCCTGTCCCTCCTCTCGTCCATCCCTCTCTCTCTCGCTTGCTCAGTTGAGTTCGACGGCTATGCTCCGCGCCTCTGGCTGCTGGCCCACCCTGCCTCGCACGTCCGCTATGACGGGGAGGAGGAAGCATGGCGGTGCCGTCGCGGCCGGCCCGCGTCCGGATCCAGGGCGGCGTGGCCCCTCCCTCCTCCCCTTGCGCTGGGGCCGGCCCTGGTGGCGGAGCTGCTCATTGCATTGCCGCAGAGGCTAGCCCGGGTGGACTGGTGGCGGCACTCCTGGGACCCACGCGGACGGTGTGGCTCGGCCCCAGGACGGCGGAGGCGTCCATGGCTCCGGCGGTGGTGCTTGCCTCCGGCATGGATTCAGCCGGGCAGCAGAGCGCCGCGCCGTCGACCTCCTCAACCGCGCTGCGCGGTGGCGGCGGATCCGGTGTTGGGGAGCCCGGATCTGGTGGCGTGGAGGCCGGATCCATGCGGGGGAAACGCGGCCGCCTCCTCTTTCTCCTCCGATGTGGCGGCGCGTCCTCGGAGCTAGCCTGGAGGCGGAGCAGGCGTCAGCCTCTCCTTCCATTCGTTCACGGCTCTCTCTCTCTCTCTCTCTCTCTCTCTCTCCCTCCCTCCCTCCCTCCCCCAGGCGTCGCGCGGCGGTGCTGCGGCAGGTGCTTGAGGCGGCGGCGCGGACGCCAAGGTCCGCGCATCCGGCGTTGCTCCTCCACCACCACCGCGCGTCCGGCGTTGGTCCTCCACCACCACCGCACGAGCCAGCGCCACGCGCTTCCTACGTTTTCCATGAACTCGCACCACATTTTTCGTTTCCTGTAGCTACAGTGAGAGCGACTCCTTTCCTGCGGCGTTTCCTCCGGAAAATTTCCCATGAAACCAAAGGGCTGGTGACGTCATCATTCCTATAGGAAAGTTTCCTTTGTTTCACCAGTGTTTCACCTGTGATACAAAGGGGCCCTAAATATCTCGAGTTGCATGGACGTGTTCCTTTCGGTGACCATGATTTAGCAGCGTCCGAAACAAATGAACTACAGGGGTAGCCAGATCCCAAAGCTATACTTTTTTTATACTATCAAATACAGTAGCTAAGCAATGTGTTGCCGACATCAGAGAACTCTATAGAGACTTTACCAATAATCCCAAGGATCTACTAGCTCAATATTTCGGGATTGTTATATGGTGTTGTATTCATATGGATGGGTATACTTGTATGTATGTGTACTTATGCATTTAAAGAGTGGTTTAAAAATAGTTTTACAAATATACATTTCAAATTGATGTGTTTGTAATTGTAGAAGAATACTTTCTTCTTGCTATGTTTTTTATTGCAATTAATAATGCCTTTTTAAGTACCATCTACCAATAAAGGGAGATAAATTAGCATGAAAAAGGTTTAGCTTTGGCGATTATTTATTGTTTTTTATAGATGGATAAGATTTAACCATCCATCCAACATTTCCTTTCAAGAACAAGGCAAGAAAAAGAAGCAAAATGAAAAAGGGGGTCATTGGTTTCCTTTATACGACACAACTTTCCTAGATGGTACTATGGTAGTATTATTGGCTAGATAATTTTCTTAATTCGTTGAGTAGCGGCTTGCATTAATTCCTTTTATTTGGGTTAAAAGTGGCAACTTCAGAAGCCCTTGAGACCTTGAATGATTTTACATCTCATCGTTGAAGTTAACAAGGGGCAACTTTATACGAGCATAGACTTTGAAAAGTCACGAAGCAAGAACTTTGTGAATCTTGTACCCTAAGCAAGCATCTGCTCCTAGCTTTAGAATTAGTTTACTTAGTAGCAAGAATTTGAGGACGAAAAAAGAGAACATAAACGAAAACTCTCTACGAGCCCAACATCACTAAATGAGTTAGAGAGCGTATAATAACAAAATACAAGCTCGGTTAAAAGGGGGGAGGTGATGAGTTTAGGTTTATGAGTTGAATGACAACAAGTGAGGGAGGTAACTGAACAAAGCTCTCCTACTTCCACCTTGTGTCTATTCTCCTTGTTCATCCATCATCTCTCTAACTGGAATCAACAATGTGGCCCTTGACTTTAGGCTTTTGAGACCCTAGCTGCAATGACACCACCATTGTTGGCATCTACCAACATAAACAGATCATAGCTTGATACCCTCCGTCGTGCCTACATTGCCGTCCACCTGGCACATCCCATGACCTCTCTTAGGGCTTTATGCAGTTCTGCAACATTAAGTAACCCAAATTTCGGACCTTGACCCCACACACGAATCTCCTATGTTCATTCCTGATTGATTAATTCCGACATCAAATGCTTCCCAAATCTAGAGGCTTTGTAGCCTAGACCCTCAATTTAGATTTTAAGATACGAGAAATGGTAAAAAGGACAACCATGTCTGTTGACTTTTGCACATCTTCCTTTTATTTTTTTCAATTACTTCCTTTTCATAAAAAAAGTTGTTGAACTATTATTCCTCTGTATATAGAAGTTGACGATCGTTTTTTCGTAAGTAAATTCTCTCACATAAATTCAAGTTAGTACCCTGCTTTTTTTTAGAATGACATAGTATAACACAACGCTCATAACATGTACGCACATTCACCCCTATGAATACATGTACGCAAACCTACCCCTACCCCTATGAGCACCTCCGAAGGACTGAGCAGCCGGCTGATCTAGAGATTCCTGAAGTCATCACTGGCGCCTCATCGTCGACGGAAACGTCGCTTACCACTTAATGCATAACGCCCATAAATCCTGAAAAAATCCCAGAAAAAAGTGCAAACACCAGGATTTGAATCCTGGTGGGTAGCGTCCTACTGGACCGTTCTACCGTTGGACTATAAGCCAATTCGCAAAGTTAGTACTCTGCTACTGTAGTATAATACGTATGACACGATGTACGGTGAATGGTAAAAGAAAGCAAACTTTGTGCCTATACAAAAACCGTAGCGCAGGAACGACCACGCGACGCGGGGGAGAAGAAGAATATTCTGCAGCCGGTCCACGCTGGACAGGCAGCAGCCGCCGCAGCCAGCCCCGCCCCGCGTGCTGTTCTGTTCCTCCTCAACCCCCGTCCCGTTCTCGCTTTCCCTTTCGCTCTGCAACTGCAACGCACGCAATAATCACCTGCTGCTTGCTTGTGCAATTGCAATTGGGTGCTTGCTACTGCTGGCTCCCGGCCTTCTTCCCCGCGCCCGCCCTCGCTTGCTCGCGGCGCCACCACCGTGGGGTCCTCCTCCCCCTCCTGCAGCTGCTCTCCACCCACATCCACCCTGTCGCTGTCGTCCGCTCTGCTCAACCAAACCGGCGAAACCACTCCCCTCCCCCACTTCTTCCTCCTCCAGATCCATCCACCTCTCCTCGAAACCGTCCGGAGTCCGGAGGAGCGTGGCGGCGGCGGGGGAGATGGAGAGCCTGGCGCAGCGCGCCGCGCTGCTGCGGGAGTCGCTGCAGAAGAGCCAGCAGGTCACCGACGCCGTCGTCTCCATCCTCGGCTCCTTCGACAGCCGCCTCACCGCGCTCGACTCCGCCATGCGCCCCATCCAGGTGCGCCCGCTCGCTCTCGTCTCTCTTAATCTTATTCGTAGGGCTCCTGCGCTGCTGGAGTGGTGCTCTGATGCTGCTGCCGCTGCTTGCTTTGGGCGCAGGTGAGGACGCACGCCGTGCGGACCGCGCACGAGAACATCGACCGCACGCTGCGGTCCGCGGATGTGATCCTCACCCAGTTCGACCGGACTCGAGAGGTGCGTGCTCCTAACTTCACTCCCATATGGTCGTCCCTTGGTCGTCGCCGCTTTTTCACAGCATTTGCATCCTGACGTACTTGGAACTGTGGCTTAATTTAGCCTATAATAAGAGTAGGGAGCGTGCAGTTACATGTGATCCTCTACCTCATCGTATTTGGACATTGGGTGTATTAGATATGAGCAGCCAAAGTTTTTGAACTCGACAACTAGTCTCTCCATTTATCGCGGTGAAGCATTGTTGTATTGAAAAAGAAAATCAACCTCTCCAAAGTCCAAATTTTGATCGATATAGTTAGTACATTGTATACATGCTTACTGCATAAAAGTTGTATCAAATAGATTCATATTCATTTTGTAATAATTGAAAATGCACTGTTGGAGAAATCAATGCTCAAAATATACTGCTGAAGAATTTCTCGTTAAGTATGCCTTAAATTTATGGGTGTAGTGAATAACACACAAAATCATTATTGGATTTGTCATGAAAAATGCTAATAGCCATCATTTTTTTATCAACTTTTACAAAGTAGTAGTGAAAAGTAATGGTCAAACATGCTTGTTCGAGACCCTGTTGATCACCTAAATGGCAACTTAAAATGAATGGACGTAATATTTATCTTTCTTTTGTGATGGGTTGTTTTTTTGGGAGCATGGCCTTACTTCACCTGTTTTATGTACAGGCAGAGCGTGAAATACAGAAGGGTCCACATGAGAACCTTCAAGGTTTTCTAGATGCAGTTGATCGTTTGAGAAGTATCGAGCGTTTCTTTAGTTCAAATCGGAGTTACCGTAGTAGCGATGGGGTGCTCAACCACGTAAACTCTCTCCTTTCTAAGGCCCTTGTCAAGATGGAGGGTGAATTCCAGAATCAATTGTCCCAGCGCAGGTCTGTGTCTCATTATTTATCTATATTGATCGTTTTGCTACCTAAACCTCATCTAACCCTTGCACTGTGCACCCTCCTTACTGATTTCAGCAAACCGATTGAGCCTGATCGTCTTTTTGATTGTCTTCCAAGTACACTAAGACCATCGTCTGAATCTCAGCCAGAAGGTGGGAGAAACCCATCGGAAAATCACCAGAACTCAGAGGCTGCTGTATATAGTCCTCCTGCTCTTATTGAGCCAAAGTTTGCTCCACTACTCTCTAAATTAGCACAGCAGTTGGTTCAAGCTGGATGCCAACAGCAGTGCTCAGAAATATACAGGTACAAGGATTTACGCTGATAATTTTGCAGTTCTTATCGTTATCGGTATGTTAAAAACTTTTTTGTGTGCCCATGTGGTGTGTGCCAAGAGATGCAGTACAGTTGTACATATGGAGTGGCTTAGTGAAGCATGTTCTCTTTTATGTGCAGCGAAGCTCGTTCTTCAGCTTTGGAGTCAAGTTTGAAGAACTTGGGTGTTGAAAAACTGAGCAAAGATGAAGTGCAGAAAATGCCATGGGAAATTTTGGAGTCTAAAATAGGGAATTGGATCCATTTCATGCGAATTGCTGTAAGTAGTTTCCCTCTCTCAGATCTGCTGTTATGGTAAAGCATTGCTCTGGTGACATTTGCCTCTGCTTGAGACAGGTCAAACTTCTTTTTGCTGGGGAGCGCCAGCTTTGCGACCAAGTTTTTGAGTGCAGTCAATCTTTGAGGGATAAGTGCTTTGCTGCAATAACAAAGAACAGTCTGGCTACACTACTCAGTTTTGGAGAGGCAATTGCTATGAGTAAACGGTCACCAGAAAAACTGTTTGTTTTGCTAGATATGTATGAGATAATGTGCGAACTTCAAACAGAGGTAAATATCTGATTCTGACCATGGCTACAGTCACATATCAGCACACTTTGAATGCTGTCTTTATAGTCAATGTCCATTTGGGCTAAACTGAACGTTAAAATCCTTTAGCCATCTCTAAAACTTTTGGTTGTCAGAAATCCTGCAGTACCTGTTTTGAATGTTTGCTCCTGGTGTATTGATCATAGATGACATTTCAGCTGACTTAATGTTAAACACTGCTGCATATGTGAACAATATGCTTATCCTAATCTACAACTTTCTTGTCGTATGTATATTCAAATAACACTGCTGCATATGTGAACAATTGCTGCTCCTAAGGGTATCCACCAACCCTGTTTGGTTTAATTATTAAGGACTGGTTTTCCAACATACAGTTCAGTACCATCCATTAGCCATGTGTTGGACCATGTCCCCACCCCCTTTCCAAAAGTTGATCTTAAGTTGTTAAGTTTTAACTATGTCTCATCCATGACGATTTTTTTGTCTGAGTTTGCTTAAAAAAGTGCTCTTTCACTTGGAAAAAAAAATTGTAGGGAATATGGAGACTTGTAGACTATCAAGTTAATTTCATTCTATTTTAAGATACGTAAGAAATAAGTAAATAATATATATACTTTAGATTGGTGAATATTTTGTTTATAGAAGGCACTGAAAGCTTCATTTTGTTGTTGATTTTGTAGATTGACACCATTTTTGTTGGAGAATCATGTTTGCAAATGCGTGACTCTGCACTGAGTTTAACAAAATGCTTAGCACAAACAGCACAGAAGACTTTCAGTGATTTTGAAGAAGCTGTTGAAAAGGATGCAACAAAGAATATTCATACTGATGGAACAGTTCATCCTTTAACTAGCTATGTGATCAACTATGTTAAGTTTTTGTTCGAGTAAGTATCTATTCAAATTCATATGCAACTTATGTATTGTTGTAAATGAATAGGTGTACAAGATCTGTCCTTAATTCTTATTCATGTGCCTTTCTTTTTCTAATTATCCACTGGCTTTTCTAGTTATGAATCTTATGCAATTATTTTCTGCCATGTGTCATTTATTATGTGTAGTCTCCTGATTCGCCAAAAAACCACACTTTTTTTCTCCTGTTTCACTGTTTTGACGACCAGCACAACTCTTATTTGTAGCCCTGTAGTTGTAGGTGAACTTATGCACCATTCTTGTGATGATCCTTTTGGCATATGTTACAAATGATTTTCATGTTAGCCTCCTTCAACACCCCTGGCACACATGCAAGCACAAAAGTCAAAAAAACTGACAACCACCTGTTAATGTCTGTGCAGCTACCAGTCAACTCTAAAGCAGCTTTTCCAGGAGTTCAAAAAGGAAGATGGAACAGGTTCTGAGCTGGCAGCTGTGACAATGAAAATTATGCAAGCCTTACAAAATAATTTAGAAGCGAAAGCAAAACAATACAAGGATCCTGCCTTGATGCACATATTTTTGATGAACAACATTCACTATATTGTCAAATCTGTCCGCAGGTATATTCTTATATCAAGTAACGCCTAGGAAGAAAGTAACCATAGTGAGTGTACTATCTTATCCTCTCTTCTCTGTCACTCAGATCAGAAGCCAAGGATTTGTTGGGTGATGACTGGATACAAAGGCACCGAAGGATTGTACAGCAAAATGCCAATCAGTATAGAAGGATTGCTTGGTCAAAGGTATCCGTGCTCTGGATTCACTATAGTTTAAGCTTTATTTGACCTCACTGAATAGATATTCTCACTAGCCACTGCCTACCTGTACAAACACATTCGAGCATTCATTATTCATGTTGCCACCAACTCAAGAGTAGATATAAGTAGGCTTCCAGAGATTTTCTTTTTTAGCATAAACTCACCACTCCTGATTCGTAACATGGAAGTGACCTAATCATTGGCTTCATTGCAACAATTGCCTTGTAGTATCTAGTACTTGATCCTGACTGAGTAGGCAATGTTTAGGGATAGGATTATTTTGGGATGTAGGATTCTTCCAGGAAGCACCAGTTGGCCTGTTTGTATACGCAATTTGATAATATCACTTGGAAAACGAATCTATTAGATGTAGATACTACTATCCTTGTGGATAACCTTTACATTTATTGGTGCAATGTCACAGGTGTTGCAATGCCTCTCTGGTCAAGGTTTGACTTCATCAGGTGGTAGTGGTCAAATGGGAAGTGATGGTGGCAATAGCAGTGGAGCTTCAAGAGCAGCTGTGAAGGAGAGGTCAGTCTGATTCTGATATGATAATTATTTGAGGCCTGCTTTCTTGTACAAGTTCTGAAGTATTGTCATTTTTTGGTTTCTTCCTGTGGTGCTATCAGATTCAGGTCATTTAATGTGTTATTCGAAGAGATCTATCAGAAGCAATGTGGTTGGTCCGTTCCAGACACTGAGCTGCGCGAGTCACTAAGACTCGCGGTTGCTGAAATCTTGTTGCCTGCCTACCGATCTTTCATAAAACGTTTTGGGTATGCTGCTCTGACTCCTTGTTATTTTGGAAGTTAACGTATGAGGCCAGGAACCAGCTATGCTTTCTGAAAGATACCTGCAGTATTCCTTCTACTTCATGTTCATGGTGCTTAAACATTTTATTTTCTGATTATCTGTAGGCCTCTCATCGAGAATAGCAAAGCACCTGGAAAATACGTGAAGCGCACTCCCGAGCAACTCGAGCTGCTGCTAGGCAATTTATTTGAGGGGAAACAAGAACGAGCTTGATAGTTTGGTACCGCAACAAGGATGTGATGCTCTTCTATGTAAAAAAAATTGGAGACCCTGTTAGCGCTAGCATTGCTTGCGATCTCCCCATGGGAGTCAAATATACAGCTGCTGTGGTTCCAATGTTCCATTCCTTGTCTCGGCGCATTATTATTTGTACAGAAGAATATATATGTCAGCTATGCCTTTTCTTGACCAGGTAGTTGTTTACTAGGTTTGTTCTTAGCAGTGTGCGAGAAACTGGCTGGCAGTGCTTGCGCGGGAATTGAACAATTGAGTTTTTTCGTTAAATCATGTTTGCTAGCCATGTGGATCGTGTTGAAGATTCGTGTATTTTCTGTTAGGCCCCGTTTGGAACGGAGGCTTTTTGCAGGAATTTTGAAGGAAATCGATTCCTATAGTTTGCTGATGTCATTTGCCTTTGGAACGAAGGAAAAGAGACTGCCCGTTCCGGAGGAAAGGAAAGGTTTGCACGCAGAACGCAGGAAATAAAGAATCCGCTCCGAGCTTTTGGTTTCGCGGAAGTCCGAGACAAATCACGTCGCTGCTCGCTCCGGAGAGAGGAAGTGGAGGCTTCGACGGGTCAGTTACTATTCTTAAGAATAAACAAATCACGCTTGTCGTAGAAGGCCTAGGCCGCTGGGCGTGGTGAGTGGTGACCTTCAGGATGTGTCAGTTACGATTCTTTTTCCTTTTAATTAATAATCAATAATCAAAATAATCAATACTCATGCACGTCGGTTACTATATTTTTCTTTCTCATATATGATATATCATGTCATCAGATTAAATAATCAGGTACTAGTTTCAAAAATAAGAGTAATAATCACATATGATTATTTGCTATAATTAAAATTTAGCTTTGAAGTTGACCATGATATACTATTACTAAAGATTTTATTTAGTTTTTTCATAAAAAAGATTTTATTTAGTTTAAATACATCTTTTCTTGTGTTTTTAATTCCTGCGTTCCAAACGGCAAAGATTCTTCGTTTGTCTGTTTTTGATTCCTATAGTTTTCTCCCTTCTTTCATTCCTGTGTTTTCTTCGTTACTATGTTTTCTCCAATTTCAGCGTTTTATATTCCTTCATTCCAAATAGACCCTTACTATGAGAGCTTTGAGGAAATAATATTATGTGCATTGGGTTTTGGAGAGTTCGATGAACTAACGGCAGAGTTCACGACCGGTGTTAGTTGATTCATTCATTCGGGAAGAGCACTAAGATAGCGACCAATCTGTAGTTTTTTAATAACACAGTTTTTCAATGACACAGAACAGTTATTTTTTTCGTAAACGCAACGCACAGTGAGAACTCAAGACTATTCGGCATGGCGCGAGCAAGCAACGGTAGAGGCCATACACTGATACGCGACAAGATAAAGTGTGCATTGAAGGATCATTGTTTTGCTCAACTGGTTTGCAGCGCGCATTCCCTTTCAAACGAACAATAAATATTGAGGCCAGTTTTGTTTGGAAAAATGATTTCGACGTTGGGCGAGTCATTTCTGCGAAAAGCAAGAACATGTCTGTAGAAACTGATGTCAGTCAGGTCAATCCAGTTCAGCAATGCACCAAACCTCCGACCACAGCAGATCTGAGATCCGTTTAGGCCTGTTAACGGGCGAAAACCCACCCCATTCCCACCCCACCCCAATCGAAGAGTAATTGATTTACTTTACCAGCCCACCCCATAAAAAAAATAATTTATCCAACCCAACCCAGCCCACATGCATACACCCCCAACCCAGCCCACGTGGTGGATTACACCCATGGAAACTCAAGATAAACATATGATTTAAGCCAGACTCTAGATTAAAAAGTTTACGTTCATATTATAAAATTTTATCATAATTAGTTAAAATTTGTTATAGATGATTTTATACGACAAGCGACTACTTCACGCCGACCGGCACTGCGAGATCAATATATGAGCCCCGTATCAGAGCTGGACCCTAGATCTAAAAACTCGCGTTCACATTTTAAAATTTTACCAGAATTAGTTGAAATTTGTTACAGATAATTTTATATAACAAGCAGCTACTTCATGCCAACCTGCACTGTGAGATCAATATGTGAGCCCGCATCAAAGCCGGACTCTAGATTTAAAAGCTCACGTTCACATTATAAAATTTTACCAAAATTAGTTAAAATTTATGGCGAATGATTCTATATGACACGTACCTACTTCATGCCAACAGACACTGCTAGAGCAATATGTGGGCTCTGCATCAGAGCCGGACCTTAGATTTAAAAGCTCGCGTTCACATTGTAAAATTTTACCAAAATTAGTTAAAATTTATTGCAGATGATTTTATATGAGAAGCAGCTACTTCATGTCAGTCGTCACTGTCTACATCAGAGTCGGACCCTAAAAAAGTTAGAACGCCACATCAGATCAATATGTGTAACATGTAATTACCCGTTCCAATCCGTTTCAACCTGTCCCAACCCACGATTGCGCTCAACCTAACCCAATCCGACTGACAAAATATTAAAACCCGTTTGTACACCATCCGTATAAACCCATAGCAGAACCCATCCAAAAAAACCCAGATCCCAACCAATCCATTAGCAGGCCTAGATCCGTTGAGCCTACCTTCTTCCTATCCTCTGTAAGTAGTCTGTAACAACAAAAGATCTGCGTCTCAAAACTTAAGAAATTGATGCTCTCTCTTCAGTCTTCGGAGCCAAGCAAGAGAAAGCTGACACTGAAACATCAGCAAAGCAAACAGCAGCAGTTAGGAGGGAGAAGTCGACACCTACCGGCCAGCAGAGCAGAGGACAAGGCAGCAGACAACACCGAGCACGGCACGGGGGCAGAGAGCAAAGCAACCCTCTGACCAAGATCCCGGCTACGCAGCGGAGGTTTGGAGATCTTGCATCTGAGAGCGGGAGTCAGTGGGCAAATGAGGAGGAAGACAAGATCAGGAGGTCAGTAGAGCACCCGATTTGAGTAGCTTCCAGATGCACCTGAGCGGCGGGGGCGGCGCGGGTAGCAGGATGATGCCGCCGAACCCGAAGCAGCTGCTGACCATCGTCATCGTCATCTTCTCCACGCTCTCCTTCATCAAGCTGCTGCTCCTCACCAGCCCGTCCTTCTCGTCGACCTCCCGCAGCAGCCCGGCGTGGGACGCCGGCGCCGGGGGCAACGGGACGGCTAGGAGCGCGCTCGCCGCCAAGGAGCTCGCGCTGCTCCGCTCCGTTGTCGCCGCGCGGGCGCCGTGCAGGCTGCTGGTGTTCGGCCTCTCCCCGCAGCTCCTCGCCCTCGCCAACCTCAACTCCGGAGCCGGTGCGGGGGCCGCCACCGCCTTCGTCACGGACAGCGCCGACGACGCGGTCGCCGCGCGCCACGTGCTCCGCTCCGAGCGCGGCGGGGATGCCGCGGTGGCCGTCCACCGGGCCAGGTACCGCGACGCGGCGGCGGAGGCGTGGCCGCTGCTGCGGCGCGCGCGCGGGAACCCGGCGTGCGGGCGGCCCACGGGGATGGTGCGCAAGTCCGGGTGCCCGCTGGCGCTCACCTCGCTGCCGCGGGAGGTGCTCGACGCGCGCTGGGACGTGGTCGTCGTCGACGGGCCCAGCGGGGCGGCGCCGGAGGAGCCCGGCCTGATGGGGACCATCTACACCGCCGCGGCGCTGGCGCGCGCCGTGGCTGGCGGCGAGGCGGTCGACGTGGCGGTGCACGACGTCGACCGGACGGTGGAGCGGTGGTATGCGTGGGAGTACCTCTGCGAGGACAACCTCGTCGCGGCAAAGGGCCGCCTCTGGCACTTCCGCATCGCTGCCAGTGCGGGGCCGATGGACGCGTTCTGCTCCATCGATCCCGTCGAGATCTTGTAGGACTACTGGACGAGCAAGGGAAAGATTCCAACATCACCGGAGACATTGCCCATTTTTTTCCCAATCGGGAATGCAGTTGAAATTGGGGCCACCGCTTGATTGACATATTTTGCTGTGGCATCACCAATGGCGCTGAGCAGACCCTGTGCAAGGCGAATGTTAGGATCTTGTGGCACTGGTGCTCATGTGAAGAAGATCCAGCAATTTCTGCTTTTAGGATTGAGCTGTTCATAGAATTATAGATAAAATCTGTTCAAATCTTTTGCTGAACTAGGCACAGGAGAGGAGCTTGTTGAAGAAGAGCCTTTTTTTTTTTCTAAACAGCTACACTGAACTGTTGCTTTGTTTGTGTACAGCAACCAAATTTATCAATTTATCTTGCTTTATTAGTGCTTCCACATTATCTTGAGGTTGTCTGAGTTTTTTTTGTCCAGCAAAAATAGGACACTGTATTACTGTTCTACGTCCACATTATTTAAGTTTTTGTTCTTTGATATATAGCTGGAGGTTGTGAAACATTATGATTTTTCAATGCACTCATTTGATGTAGCTTGATTTTAGAAAGCAAAAAAAAACAATAGAATCAAATCATTTGGAGATACATGAGGGAGGAAGACTAAATCAAATTCTAATTGTAGTTTGTAATGCATTGTTCATGAGAACTTGATTTTCTAAAACCTATAATGTGGTCGCATGGCCAGAATTGAGCATGTGAAAAATGAAAGTGCCCACATTTTTTCTGTTAAAATCTCACAAAAGTATTCTGATTGACGGATTGACCACATGATGTGCTCTAATTGTATCATTGCTATCACATTGTTGTCTTGTCCTGCTATGCTTGAGAGGCCATGGTTATTGTTTAGGGATGTTGTAGTGTACTTGTGTTTGCGGATGTGGTCTCTTTTTCTTATCCATAGGGGCATTTGTTCTTTCTTGATTTTTTTTTTTTGTTTAAGGGTCTGGACACGAGATATGTTGCTGGTGTTTAGCCTCTGAAAAGTCTGTGCTGCAGCCCATTGCTGTCCGTTTGTTTTGTTAGTCTTCATGAATTGAAGCTGTTGTCAGTGATTTTGAAAATAGTACTCATGTTACTCTGTCTGTGTCCTTTGCAAGTATCTTGTGCTGGTACTACTGATAATGCTTGATCTTAGTGAGACCCTTTTCTTGTGCGATGCTTTATGTGGTCTGAATATAGTCTATAGAAATTTCTCTTTCGTCCATTGTCTCTCTTTTTCAATTTGCATAAAAAGTGAATTGTGCTTGGCTTAGGCTTATACTGGATCATTCTATTCATGTGTGCATAAAATATCTGTAGCTATCAGTCATCACTCGAGCAGATATTTGAAGAGCCTGGTACTGGAGATGGAACAAATTCAGATCTCATCTCTTAAATTATGGATGGTATCCAACCTTGACATCAAATCAAAGCAATACGAGGATTATGGTCTGGCACACCTATTTTTAATGAATAATGCACAATATATCGTCAGGTCTATATGAAGGTATATCCAACATTATGGAAGCTATGTAATCTCATTAATTGGTCAGAATAATCATTTTCTTAAGGATTTATTTGGTGATGACTGGATTCAAAGGTGCCAAAGGATTGTGCAGCAACATGCTACTCTGTACAGAAGGGTTTCTTGGGGAAAGGTCAGATACCTAATTTGGCCTTAATTTAGGCTAAGCATCTCTTGCTGATTTTTGTTGAATGGCATTGTCTCCTTTTAAACTTTCCTGACAACAGGCGTTGGAGTTTCTCTCAGCTCAAGGTCTAACTTTATCATTAAGTTGCAGAATTGATAATGCTCAGGAATGTGTTCAAAGTATTGGGTCTAACAGCAGTTTAACCTCCAAATCTGTCATCAGGGAGAGGTAAGGATTAAATTCCTAACATGTAGTATGTTACATACTGTGTTATACTTTATCATCTTGCTTTGGTAATGGATTTGTTTCCCAACGTTACCAGATTCTGTATTCTGATCTTTCAACATGCAATTCGAAGAGATTAGACAGATACAGATAAACTGGGTTGTCCTGGATAGAGAGTTGTGAGATAACCTTATTCTTGCTATTGCAGAAATTTTGATACCTGCTTGCTTACAGAGATTTCCTGAAACACTTTTGGTATCTTTGTATTCCCCCCACTATTTACTGCCGTTTCTACTGATTGTTATAATGATATCAGGTTTCTCAAGACATTTCTCCTTGCTAATTAGGAGTGTGAGAATGACATTAGACACTAGTTCTATGGTTCCTTAGAAATTATCGACTTTAGTTTACTTTAGACATTTTCTCTTTTTATCTTGCTAAATATTATAATATTTTAGTAGGGTGCTCCCCTGGTGCTCTCCTAAAATTGAGTGGAAGAATGATATGAGTACCTTAATTTGTGCTATTAGCAGAGCTTCCAATGTCCAATCTGTACTGATGGGTTTAAAAGTGACAAGAAGCAAAGGCCATATTAGTGGTGTGTCAACTAAACTCTGTGTAAGCACTTGCTGCTATTCTTATTTGCAGTGTACCAAATGCCATATTAGTGGTGTGTCAACTAAGCTTGGATGATGCCAGATTAAACAGTTTACCAAAAACATATATGGAAAGCCTTCTTTATATAAAAACTAAAAGTGTGTATACATTTTGGAGAAAAATATTACATCAACAGAACTTTTCTGATTCCTTGTACGTGTCTTTGAGTTCATTGGGAAACTCTCTCTATTTCTAATAATATTATTGGTATTGTTGACTCTACCATTCATCATCTAGGCCTCTTGTTGGGAGCAGCCATAATTCATCGAAGTATATAAAGTACACTCCAGATGCACTTGAGGAGGCACTTGGTGATCTATTTGCAAAGAAATCACTGATTGAATAGGGATTGTACCAAGCATCGTGACTGACTGTAAGTTAATTGCTTTTTTCTGTAAATTATGTGATATGTATAGTTGGATGATAATTATGTTTCTAGTGCTAGGGAGATGGGAGATCTTCTGACTGTAATTCTATTTCACTTTGCTACTTGACCTTTACAATTTGCAACTATTGTTGAGATTGATATTTTGTTCTAACACACCTGCTAACTGAATTCTTTTTTCTCAAATTTACATTGAGCTCACAAAGCCAGATGTTTTTTGAAACAACACAAAATCAGATGCTTTTCTTGCTTGTGTGAGTAGTTTCAGGAATTGAAGCACTTATCTTCCAAACTTTCTCGTTCACTTATGTGGCTTAAACCTGTCTGCGCTGGTTACCAGTATACATGCTTTCATTTTTGTTTTTGGTAATGAAACATTTGCAAATACTTTTAGTGTTTCTTTACTTTGGTGTTGACAAGTTGGACTATGTTGTCTAGGACCAGTTTTGAAAGAAAATATTCCAATCGCCATTCTAGTATGTACCAGTACCCTACCTGCCCACTTTATTCTTGTTCTTTGATACTTGTACTTGCAAGATTATGCCATTAGTTTATTTTCTCCTCATGCTATTTGAAAAGCAATATACAAAAAAAAAAAAAATCTTATGAACTAATGCTCCTTGTCCTATGATAAAATATTTGTGAAGATCATAGAGCTTAATTTACAAAAACTCAGTCCTAAAATTTGGCTTGTTACCTTCAGTGATAACATTGTGGATGATAGGACATAAGCCTATATGCGGACTCAAAAAGATGATAACAACTTTGGTCAGAGGTTCTTTCTGATATATTTCCTTTTCTGCTAAGAATATAATATCCTTTGGTGGCATGTCAGATATCTTTTCAGTGCTTTGGTTTTTTTTTTCTGCTTTACTCTTTTTTAGTGTATTCATCTAAATCCTTGGATTCTAATACTTAATTCCCTCTTGACATGCTGCATGAACTAATTTCTCATGTCTCGTCAGCTGAAATTGATTTCTCTTGTCGCGTCAGTTGGATCCTAGGAATTAGGGAAATTATTGCTTATGTTCAGCAGTGGCTCATCCCCGGTATTATTGAGTTGGACAACAGCTGCTCTGATCCATTCCAAGCTCGATCCTCCTTGTATGTAGGCAGTAGGCCTGCAAGTAGCATACATACTGTAGTATAGTTTGCATCCACCTGTTCATTTCTGATTTCTGGATCTGGAAATGACAGCAGAGCATGCAGTACTGGGTCCATTGATAAATTGATTGATATCCGACGGTGACTGGTAGAAAAGGGTCACTTTCTTTTTAGATGAAGAATGATGGCTTTTCGTTAGTTGATAGTCACTGCGTCGTAATATGACCGTTGGTGGAGTGCGCCAAAGAGATGGATGTCAAGATACTAGTGAACGGATAGATGTTTTAAATAAAACCTGTATACATACCTTTTCTTTTACCTTCTTGCTGTGGAGTTTTTTTTTTTTTTCACCCCCAGGCAGGAGGGTATTTGACAGCCTGGGAAACTAATTAGATGTGTGTCTGTATGATGCCATTGCAGTTGCTTGGATGTTAAACAAATGGGTGGCAAACTGGGAAAGGATAGACCAGAATGTTGCTTTACACGGTGCTTATCCCATTAGAGCATTGTTTAGTTGTGCATGGATCCTTCACTAATGATAGTTGATAGGCATGGAACTAGATTACTTGCAGAGGGCATAAACTTTAGTATTACACTAAGGCATCAAGTACAGCGTGGTGTCAGGATGAGTTTGTCTACCATGGTTATGAAGAAAGTAGGTGGTGCTAAGCATTTGTTCATCCTGTTCTATCAATTCTTAGTTCTTTCAGAATCCAGATGACGGACTCTCTGTCGGTTCCCTAGCCTAGTACGCGTATGAATATGGAATGGCCGGGCGGCAGGTTTGACTCCTGTAGGAGAAGGTTAGCAGCTGCTTGTTGGTCGCTAAACCACACGGCACGAACTGCTGAACCGCAACCTGTCCACAGGCGCAGGCTTGAGAGCACATTCAGGTGACTAGGTGAGTCTGAAACCATCAAAGTTGCAATGGCCGATCACCACTTCCAAGCTGGACATGCATCGCGTTCCATGGTCGGTCGAATTATGCTTCCGGAGCATTGGCTTATGCATATGATGATATGAATTCGCATTGGTACGTGCTGAATTTGAGCTGGGTGGGACTGGGAACGCGCTTGACCGGGGCGGGCCCTGGGCACAGGATAGTCGTCCCTAACACGGCAGCTTCCTTGTTCGTTGTGTGATGAGTCGTGAGTCTGGACGCCACCTGACCTGACGCGTCTGCCAACAACCATGCTTGCTCGTCCTAGCCCCCAATCAAATTTAGCTGGCCCAGCCTGCCCTGTGCTCTTGTTTTGGCAGGACCCGGACCCAGACCCAGCCCCTACCTAACTCGAAGCAGCAGCAGCAACGTGTGAAGCTTCCATTCCGTCCTGCACGGCGTCCACACATACATATCACCGCTTACTTGGGTCGGTCTTGGACCACTCACTACACGAGTCGGCACAAGACGTGTCCAATCACCGCTTACTTGGGTCGGTCTTGGACCACTCACTACACGAGTCGGATTCAGCATGTTCGTTTGAACTTATCAGTCAAACCAGCCAGCCATTCAACAGTATTTTTCTTTCAAAAAAAAATCAGCAGCAGGGACCTTGTTGCCGCTGTCTCTGGATTTCTTGCGCTTTACTAGCTTGGCTTTGGCAATTGGGAGTTGGGATGGGGTTCGTTGGCCTCATCTGATGTGGACGCCACACCGGCCCTCACATTTTCGAACTTGCCAAAGTCCCCTTCACTTTACTGCTGCTCAGTGCTCAAGATAATTCCTCTTTCTCAGGTGATAGGCTCTCTGCCTGTCGGTGATTACGTTAGTGCCTTCCTTGTCGTAGCTGAGATCGGATAATAAAGCCTGAAATGACAGTGCTAATCAGATGGAGTAAGACTTTGATGTCTTTATCATCAATTGTGATGCGTGTGGACTTACTGGCATTTGGAAATGGCACCGTTGGTTCGAGTCGATGTATGACTCACTCCCAAGTCGCAGCACCCACTGTGACTGAAGCAAGCTGGACACTAGGACAGGGAGAGTGCTAACTGCTAAGGTTGACGACGACGATCGACGACCAAAATAATGGTAGGCGCGTAGTTGCAGCAAGGCAACTACTTAACGTTCATTGCTCCTCTTTCTTTCTCTCATCTTTACATTAATATTATCCTTTTTTATATTATAAAAAAAAAGAGGGAAGAAAGGCCATCTTTTTGGCTCCCAAATCTTGAGCCTTAAACTTGCCCCAATCATTGCTGCTTTTGGATCCTCGATGCTCCATCATAGTTAACCACCTCCTCTGACCTCTTCCCTGAAATTCTAAACCATACCATCAAGCACTAGTTAATACTACTTCTACTACTGCCTAGCTACGAACAAAGATGCGGTGCCAAACCGGCATCAACAGAACCCAACACCAACAGAGAACTCACACACAGACACAACATTTAGCAGCAGTTCATTTCAGTTGAGCCTCTGTTGCAGCTAGCTAGCAGGGAATCAGTTGTTGAGCTGAGTGCCGGTAGTGGCAGCAGTTCTTGTGCCACCATACCCAACGACTCACCCCCGTCTGTCACTCCGTCAGTCCGGACGATCTCTCCAGTCAGTAGTCAGTAGTCACTGCCCCGATCCACCTCTCCTGCCAGTCCCCTCCTGCTCCTGCGTGAGTTCGCTGCAGTTGCAGCATATATACTCCAGGACTCCACCCACTGTCCCGACCTCCACCTCCTCCTCCTTCTCTCATCTTCTTCCTCATCGATCACAACCCACAGCCGGCCATCGTCGAGCGATCGATCCACAGCCATGGCGGTGAAAGGCTGCGGCGGGCACAAGGGTTGCGAGTGCGAGCGTGAGCGTCTATATCGCAAGTGTTGCGCTGCTCTCGTCGCGTTCATCCTCCTGGTCCTCTTCGTCATCCTCATCGTCTGGCTGGTGCTGCGCCCGCACAAGCCCAGGTTCTACCTGCAGGACCTGTCGGTGCTGTGCCTCAACGTGACGCCGCCGGCGTCCACGTACCTCTTCACCACCATGCAGGCGACGGTGGCGGCGCGCAACCCCAACGAGCGCGTCGGCGTCTACTACGACCAGGCGGACGCGTACGCCGAGTACAAGGGCGTCGCCATCACCGTGCCCACGCGCCTCCCCGTGCAGTACCAGGGCCCACGGGACGCGTCGGTGTGGTCACCGTTCCTCCGGTCCCTCGACAGCGTCGTGCTCCCGCCGCAGCTCGCCGTCGCGCTGGCCCAGGACGAGACCGCCGGCTACGTGCTCATCGACGTCCGCATCGACGGGTGGGTGAGGTGGAAGGTGGGCACGTGGATCTCCGGGCACTACCACCTCCGCGTCAACTGCCCCGCGCTGCTCACCGTCAACGAGGGCAAGGGAAGCTACGGCGCCAACACCGGCGGTGGCACCGGCTACTTCCGATTCCAGCAGGCCGCCGCCTGCGCCGTCGACGTCTAGTGATCTAGTCTAGCTGGCTGTGGTGGCTGGTGTTCCTTTCGTCTTGCGTCGTTGCAGCTTTTGGTACAGCAACATTCCTTCGTTCTCGTGAATTGATGATCGCATCGGAATCAGCTGCGTTTGTTAATTCATCGATCGAATGGACGATGGTGTTTCATTTCAGAGGTTGGAATCACGAGCGTTTAACTAAGCATCAAGCTGATTAGGTAGTCATGGATCGGATTCTTCGGGTTTTGGTGGGTTGGTTGGAGTCTTTAGATTGAAGAAGGGAGCTAGAGAGATGGAGGATATCATACTGTACTATCTAATCAATGGGGCAAACGTGAAGGCTGCTCCATACATATATCAATAATGTGAAATGTTCATATATCTGCACATACATACATAATTGTCTTGTCTCGGCCTAGCTAGTTTGATGATCTCTTGATCGGTGTTCATCATCATTCAGGCAGAGGCACTAGCTTTTGTGACTTTTCATCGATCCATTGTTAGTTGGTTGGTTGATGTTAGCCTTTCGATCGATCGATTCGTCGAAAAGCAAAGGGAAGGAAAAAGGCTCGGACTTTTTCGCCGTGGATTGAAGCATACAGCTGCAGGAGCAAAAGCAAACTACTAGTCGTCGTCGTCGTCGTCGTCGTCGTCTTTGCTTGTGGCGGAAATGTTGGACCTTTCTCTTGGATCCCAGCTTGTTTGGTTGAAATAAAACCAAGGATCGTCGATGCAAGACTGAGAAAACGAAAATCTTTCTCTTGAGTGAGTATGAGCTGTTGGTTGGATGGCCAATAAACTGCCGACGCGCACATATATATACATACATAGACACAGCAGAGTATTTAGAGTCCCTATCGTCTCTTGGTTGCTCGCTCGCGGCAACTGCTCTGCCCGGTCCGCCGGGCTGGGCGCCGGGCCTGCCTGCAGCTATAGCAGCTAGCATCGATCATGGCAAAGTGGCTTTCAGGTCGGTTGCGGTTCTACTTGCTGCACACCACCAGCGACAGCCGACAGGCTAGCTAGGTGTGCTTTTCAATCCAATTGTGCAGTTGCGATATTATGATTTAATTTGGTTTGAGACAGAGAGAGCCCCGCTGAATGCATTGATCGATAATACGGTCGATGCAGACAAGTTCTCAGTCAGTGACAATCTGGAGTACTGACCTGACTAGCAGGAACAACAATACTTGCTAATTGCTATGTACTAGTATATTGGGAAAAAAACTGATGGATATGAGACGCAGTTAAAGAAAATGGACGGGAGCCTTGGGAGGAGAATGCACGGGCAAGGACAAGAAAGTGGCCGGAAACCTTTGCGTCGCCAAGATGCTAAAGGGTTGGAGCAGGAGGAGGAAGTGGAACCTTTGCGTCGCGAAGATGCTAAAGTGGGGCAGAGGAAGGTGCAGCGGCATTGTGCATGCGTCCAAAGGCATTTTCGTAGCTTCCTTTGCTGGTTTCGCCAAAGCCAAGAGAATGGAGGGCTATATAGGCTGCTATTTTCACCGTCTAAGACTAAGAGAGTGTAGCTTGCATTGTATAGACAGCACAAATAAATTGATTTGTAGGAAGGATCCACAACTCCCCCAAATCCCAATGCAACTCATGAGAGGAGCGACGAAGCACGGAGGAACATATATGCATGATTGATAATATCATGTCAGTGAATAATAATGTAAAAAATATATAAATTGAAAAGGCCACTGATTGGTTATTATATATATTCAGAGGATTAGGATCTCCATCGGCCCAACTTTTTGCCTCAACGTTTTTCGGAAAAAGATTTTTTTTAAAAAAAACAAAAAGGTTTGGAGGAAGTAACAAGAGAGAATCAATGTGTACTCGCCACTGGCATGGATGGATGGACGATCCTTTCATCAATCAAGAATATGGTGGAGCACGTTCATCACATGGATCGCCTCTCTCCATGCACAACCACAATGATAATCATCGTCAGTGCTAGTGAACTTGGAAGAGTCAAGTGGGCCGGGTTGCGTCTAGAGGAGCAGACAAGTTTAGAAGATTCGCCGATCGCCCATCCGATCATGCAACCATGTCCATGTGTCATGTGTGCGTGCAGAGTGGAGCTTCTGCTTCCGGATGATGGGAGTTGGCTGGCATCGCTGCGGTATGATAGATCTTTTATATAATAATTTTGAGGAAAGCTTCGGTGTGATAGATAGATGGGCCGTTCGTAGGTGGGTTACGTGGGAAAGGCCTGCCTACCCTATCGATGGAGACACGCTTCACATGTCATTTGGGTCATCCTCCCCCCAAAGCCCACCAGTAGTAGCAACGCCAGACCGTGCCACCCATGTAAAGAAAGCTTTCCTAAAAAAAAAAAAAAAACCCATGTAAAGAAGCTGGGGACCAACTGCTGGCCCACCGGAAGCAACGCCAGCCCGTGCCAACCATGTATGTTTTTCAATTTCTTCTCTCCAATTAGAGATCTAGAACAAATGTTTGGCACAAGACTATGTGAAACATAAGGTGATTGTCAATGGCATCTCGGGGCCTTGAGTCACCTGCTGAAGAGGTCTGCGCCAAGGAGACGCACTCTCCCCCTACCTCTTCCTGCTGGTTGCAGATGTGCTCCACTGCGATGAAAGCGGATTCAAGGATAAAACACCCCATGACTGATGGAGGTGTTCCCGTTCTCCAATATGTAGACGACACCATCATCCTAGTCAGAGCTGACAGAGAAAGCGTGCTGCGCCTCAAACAGACTCTGGACAACATCACCTTGTGCACCGGGCTCAAAAATCAACTTTGGAAAAAGCACGGCCACACCTATGCATGTGTCAAGTGTAGAACTACATGACCTCCTAGCTATTCTACAATGCCAGCAAGGTTCCTTCCCCCAAACCTACCTAGGGCTGCCCCTGTCCAATATCAAACTACCACTATCAGCATTTGCTCCGTTAATAGCAAGGGTGGACATGTACCTATCCACTTGGAAGGCCCTGTTGCTCAGCACGGCGAGGCAGGCGATCCTGATCAATGTAGTCTTGGACGGACTCCCAACATATGCAACAGGGGCAATGGAGCTGCCCCCGGGGTGGTCACGGCCCTGGACGCACGGCACGGAGCGTTCCTCTGGATTGGTACTGGTGAAGTAAACAGAGCTCAATGTCATGTTGCCAAGGAGAAGGTGTGCAGGGATAGAGAGGAAGGGGGATTGGGAATCAAACGAATTGATACTCTCGATGCCTGCCTGTTACTCTAGTTGCTACATCGGCTGCACCAACACACAAGCTCAGCATGGGCAACATGGGCGAGAGGATGTGTGGACATATCCAACCTGTGCGGTCAGTTGTGTGGCACCCACTGGGCGGCGCTACGCGACCTGTTGCCGGCATACGGACAGACCACCACGGTGGTGGTGGGTAATGGCAAAGATACAGCGTTCTGGCATGATTGCTGGATCGCTGATATCCCCCTGGTGGAGATGATGCCCGTGCTCCATAGCCATTACTTGGGAGACGCAAGCTCAGTTCATGATACCATGAGCTCTGAGAGGCGCAAGCTCAGTTCATGATACCATGAGCTTTGATCTTCGTAGCCAATTCCAGCGCCGCCTATCAACCACAGCGTCAGTCAAGCTCGAGAACCTGAATATCTTGCTGCAAGACATGGCGTTTTCAAGCGGGCTAGATGATCGAGGGAGCTTCTTTGAAGATAGGAGCCACAAGCTAGTGGCGGGTCTAATCTACAAAGCCTCCACCCGCAGTGGGCATCGGAGTGCGTCGTACAACTATGTCTGGCGCAACTTCTCCACCACCCCCCCAAGATTTAATTTATAGTCGTTCAGCGCTCACATGAAAGAGCATCATCGAAGATGATAAGTGTCCTCTTTGTGGCCAAGCTGGAAAAACAACGGATCACATAATCTCTGAGCGTCCCTTTGTCTAGACTTTCAGGGTAAGCATCGGTTGGATTCCTGTCGAGATAGCCAAAGTAGCAGAACTATGGAACACACAACCTCCTCCATTCGTGGCGAAGCAAGTTCTCAACCCCCTCTTGCTCCTCCTGTCCTGGGAAATTTAGAAGCACAAGAATGGAGTCGTATTTAGAGGTGACACCTGAATGTAAATCGCCTCAAAGCCAAGTGCAAAGAATCAGTTCAAGACTGGGGGTGTCGAATTCCCTGAAAAAAAGATGCTATAGCTAGACAATGGAGAAAATCCTCCCCCCATGTAAATCTCCCCCTATGTAATCTCTTGTGCTTGAGTTTGTAAACTTGCGTGAATGCTTTATGCTATATGTCAAAGTTGCGCTCTCCACCCACCGGTTTTTCGGCATCTGTGGAATTAATATAAGTAGGTGGGGATAATTTTATCCCCCAAAGTTGACCTCAAAAAACACATAAGGTGATTTATATGGACTATATGTTGTCTACATAGTATGTACTGAACTAGATTTTTTTTTACCGAACTAGATTTAAGTTGCTATGAACTTCCAGTTTATTGGTGATGAACTTATGATATATTCATAATTGTGTTACTTTCTCTCAGATTTTATAGTTTTTTGTTGTATATTAGCTTCTTATTGACACATGAGGTTTAGCTAAATATTATGGTCCTCGTCCTTGTACCTTAGCCAACCCATTGCCATCCTTACCACAAATGCCATCCGTTTGCACAATGCTGAGCCACATCCCTAATCTACCCCTTCCACGATCTGCGGTGTATCGATCCTACCCAAAACTATATTTCATGATAGTTTTCGCACTCTTACGAAATCTCAACTTTTTAGTAGTGTCTGTGTATGGGCTTATCACAGATAGCATGCATTTTTTTCCAAAACCTTGGTACCTTATGACACAGGTGCTTGCACATGCACCAACACCATTATTGTCCTTGATTGGCACTCCATGTTGGGTATGTGTTCACTTGTCCCTTTTGTAGTTCCGTAGGTATAGTATGGAATGTGCCATAATATTATAAATAGGTTGCCCTCCATATGTATCAAGCCATGATCATGTAATACTATAAATAGGGTAATAGGGTTCCCTCCATATGTATGAAGCCATTAGAAGTGACAAGTAGAAGCCAACAGAGTTTACTATAGTCTCCTCTTTAGAATTAAAGAAATATTGTAATACAAGAAGAACAAGTTGATAGGTTGAACAACTTCTCGGTGGTACCTATAATAAAGAAATGGAGTGTGAAGTACTTTGAAGTTAAAATTTTATTCATGTCCTTATTATTTTGGATAAACTTAGGACTATAATATATGGTATCAGTACTTCAGAGCTAATGATGAGAAAATCCATTGATGACAATATTGCTACTAGTGGTGTCGTTCTCATTTGTGTTTGCATGTTGAGGATACATTTTTGGCCTAAGCAATCAGCCACTAAATGCAAGCTTCCCAATGACTTGGTGCCCCAGTTTAAGAAACACAATAGTCAGTGCAAATATTGGAGGCGATCCTAAATATAAATTGAGTTTGCTTATAAAACATATGTCTACCCTTATGTTGTTTAACTTAGAAATAGCTTAACATTTGATTAGATACAATATAAGACATGTATTCCACATGCTCATCTTAAGAAATGTCTTTTTGCACTAACATGATTTGAGGGTAAGAATATTCTCCATTAAGAGCCCAATGGAAAGATAACAAGCAATTCAATTTTATGTGATGATCATTTCTGTACCAAGTTGGACAAGGATGTCTACGTTGTTCCAATATGAAGATGCAAGAAGTGGTGTGGACTCTGTGATTGTCAAGATACTTAAGGAATAGTCAGTTGGTCTATCGTTTAATAACATAGTAAAGGGAATGACAGGGTTTCTCAAAACCAGGTTTCGTGTCACTCCCCGTGGTGTGTAGAGGAGACTAGATACTTTGATGATGTGGAGTTGGACAAATTAGAAGAGCAGTATGTAAAGATGTACTACATATATGACATGTACTACCTGTTAGTGAAGGTGAGTGCTTTGGACACGTTTATGACTTGTTTATTTGTTTCTTTTTGCTCGTACACGTTTATGACTTGTTTATTTGTTTCTCTTTGCTCGTAGGATTGATGTACTAGTTTTGTACTCTATGTAGCTACTTGTACCTATCTATATGTTTACAATCGATGTAAATTTGCTTTGGTGTCTGGTTTAAAAATCAAGCTCACATAGTTTCTTTTTTAAGAAGACAAAAAAAGAGAGAAAAGTACTTAAATAACTATGTTTACTTATTTTAGGATGAACGTCCTGATTTATTATTTTTATTATTATTAGACCCGTTTAATCTTAAATAACCCCGAGCACTGATAGGTGGGACCACACTCGGACATGGTGATTCCTTTTCGTTCGATGTAGCACCTGTGTATACCATCTGACCAACTCATGCCAATTTGATGCAACAACTGTGAAGCGTCATGCGCTTTGTCTAGGGGTGCCTAAAGCTACCTTTTGAGTTACTTTTCAACCCTTTTTGTAAATGTGTAAACTCCAAATTTGTTCCATCATCTGTGCAAGTGAGCATTTCCACAACCGTTTTTCAAAGGGTTTTTGGTGTCCTTGCTAGGTCTAATGCATATGCAATTGATCCACCTAGTGGCACATAATAACCAAAATTGAACTTTGGATTTTCCCTCTTGATATACTACAACTATCTATCCTAAATCCAATCTCGCACTCAAGTGTCTTGAGTGGCAAAACAAAGAGCCTATCTTATACCTTTGTCTTGATCCATACAATTTTGTTTTTTTCCAAATATTGAGCGAGCGATCACCTTTTGGCCACCATCAACACCTCCATGAGTGCCATCCTTGCTCAACCTTGCTGTGGACATAACCTATCTTAATAAAAACATTAAAGATAGATGTTAGTCCACTAGTTGTCTTAATTACCAAAATAAAATGTAGGGCTTTTTGCATGGCTCCTCCACCGCATACAAGAGCAAAGAGAGAACATTGTGGACTAGAGAAAGGCGGTCGCATCCAAGAGCAAATAAAGAGAGGACGTGAGGAGTGAATTGGAGATAAACACTAAGGCTCAATTATATATTGTTGATGTTGTTGGCTAGACCTTATTTGCAGAGTCGGGGCATCTAAGAGGCCCACCTTACTAAATAGAATTACAGTCATGCCACTTTTTAGGTATTTGCGTAAATAATAAGTTGTTCATCTTCAAAAAATATGGGGTATCTTAGAAGGCGGTAAGAAATTTTTGTCCACCTCTGTTAATGAAACAAATTATCTGCTAAAGTGCCTCCTAAAATCCTTCTCTAGCAGCATCGGCCTCCATGTTAATTTCCATGTCATTCATGATCCCTATCAACATTAATGGGGAAAAACTAGCACATCTTGCTAATACCTTTGGGTGCTCCACTGGATCAATGACTTTCACCTATCTAGGACTTCCCATGGGCACCATGAAACCATCAGTCCAAGACTAGAGGGAGAGAGGGGTGGTGAAGCTAGGTCACAAAAGCCAGCAGCATAGCCAGCTCACGGAAGCCGGCAGCACACCACGAATCGCATTCCTCCCTGATGCGAGCAAGGAGCAAGGTCGTCGTCATGTAGAGCTCGTCGAAGGTCCTCCAGTTGTGCTCCTTCCACACTTCCCAGGAAACTAGCAAGCCTAGCGCATCAAAGCTGTGATGCAGCACGTCAGCAGTGGCGGATCCAGGAAAATATAATAGGAGGGGCTGAACATACATGTGATTGACTCAAGTGATGGTTAAATTAGCTCCTTATCCAATCTCTAGACACACTCTCACACATGCAACCTCTCATTCTAATTTCAAATTTTAGGAGGGGCTTAGGGGGGCTCCATGGGCTTGCTGGTTGTAGGGCGGCTTGAGCCTCGGCAGCCCCCCTAGATCCGCCACTGCATGTCAGGGACCGCGGCACGTGCAAGCAGTCACCAATCAAAAATGACGTTGCGATAATGGAGAATTGGTTGAGGTGTCGTAGTAGTTTTTTGTGTTTTGCACAAAAGACAATGGGGCACTCTTTGTAACGGACTTGATACAAGGGGATGGGGCATTGTGGCAGAACCTCCTAAATCATATGGCCCACACGCATGATTATTGT
>CM041642.1:763296-776754 GCA_023333625.1 Bothriochloa decipiens
TGTAAAAAAATAATGCATAAATATAATTAATACTATGAAATAAAAAATCAAAAAAAGCAGACATACTATTATTTTTAAAGAGCATTTTTGCCTTGATTCCGAAATCCACGACGTGCACGAGGGCGCCGACCGTCTTGCGGATTCCCTGAAGGTCCTGCTTCTGCAGCTCCCTCTGTGGTGGTTGCACGCGTGCACTTCTTGTAAGTATGTCCTGTGCCATTGCACTTGGTGCACCGATGCTCCAGTCTTCCCACTTCTGAGTAATCCATATCATTTCTAATGCGCCGTGTCTTACGACGACCAGGCTTCTGTCTTAATTTGTCCTTATCGGGCCCCCGCAGGTAGTTACTTCCAGGATTGTTTGTAAAACTACCAAATATTGCGAAACCATAAATCTCAGCATTCCAGGTTGTCATGACTACCTCCTTCGTAAAATAATGTGAGACATACGGCTTCGGGGACAAATTAGTAAGTGAACAAGCTGCTATAACATGTGAGCACGGCCTGTGTAGAAGTTTCGGTTTCATGCACGAACAGCTGCATGAGTTATAACGAATAACACACTCTTGTGCAATTCTCTCTCGATTGCCACCACGACGGCCCCGATCTCTACACAGAACTTCAAAGCGATTCTCTGCTGTGCCCATAGGACGTGCACGATGCAAGCTTGCCTTCTCCACCTTTTTTTCATGTAATTTGTCATGAATGTTGAAAAAATCAATGTATTATCTGACATCGCATTAAAAGCAACCATATATCTTTCACGGAAGTACTTGCATGTTCCATGCAAAATACCCTCTACGATTGCTACAAGAGGTAATCCTCTCATGCCTCGAATGACCCAATTGTACACCTCCGCCAAATTTGTTGTCATTATTCCAAACCTCGCCCCATCTGTGTCATATAATAATGACCACTTCTCCTTTGGCTCATACTCAATCCAATCTGAGAAGCACCTGATTGATGACCCCGACCTCCGAACCACGTTCCTCAAGGCATCCGTTGGAAGGCCTGAAAGAGGAACAGACATATCATTCGGGTCTTCATTCGTACGAGTCGCTAACTCTTCTGTTTGCTTTGTTGTTAATTCATCAAGACGTTTCCACATTGCATTGAATTTTCTTTGTTGGTTCTGATTGCACAACCTCTTAAACATATTCATAAGGTGTTTATTTTTGAAATGGCTGAAAAAATTTGCACCCAAGTGCCTCATGCACCATCTTGATTGTATGTCCGACCATCGAGGAGGAAGATCACGCTCCACTGAACCATATTGCATATCCGTTATCGCCTTCAACAAACCGGCATGTCGGTCATGTATGACACAAACATTAGGTCGCCCTTGCACCACTGCTAACTTCACACGCTCTAGAAACCAATACCAACTATCTGTGTTCTCACTTTCCACAAAAGCAAAAGCAACTGGTAGTACTTGATTATTCCCATCAACACCAATAGCAGTTAGAATCTGACCTTTATACTTTCCTGTTAGAAATGTACCATCCATGCATAAAACAGGTCTACAATGACGAAATGCCATTATACATTGACCTAGTGCAAAAAAGGCTCGACGAAGTATTAACTTTCCGGCCTCTTTTGGATCAGACACATCCATGATATCATAATATGTACCAATATTTCTTTGTCTGATGGTTTCTAACAATCTTGGTAGGTTCTCATAAGATGCTTCGTACGAACCGAATCTCTTCTCAATGACCTTCTGTTTCGCTCGCCACGCCTTCGAATAGCTGATGGTGTATTTAAAATCTTCCTCTATAGTAGTCACTATAGATTTCGGCTCATACCTTAAATTATCAACAATTCGATTATACATGTACTCTGCAATGAAGCTCGATGTAAGAGCAGTATTGGACTTCTCTAATTCTTGTAACTCACATGTATGTTCTGTTACTATAGAGCACTTCCAAATTGTACTCCATTTTTGCTCATAAGCATGTACCCTAAATGGACAGTCCGAAAACACACATTTAACATCATATACTTTCTTGTTGGACTTCACAACTACAAAAGACCGCTTCATTGACAGAGACCAGTACTTCACGGCACTCATCACTTCATCTTTGCCTTTGTACATACCTCCCTCTACTAGTTCATTCTCATGATATTCCCACGGCACAGAATTTCCTTCGTTGATCATCAAATTCTTCGAACTGTTACTCTTCCACTCCAGTGGGACAGGAATTTCATTCTCATCTTCAGATGACTCAGTTTCAGATATATTCTCATTCTCCATATCTTCCATCGCCATCTCTTCAACTATATGTTCTATGCGCTCTCCTTCGTCCGCTTCACCCGTCGGTACCATAGATGACAGGTGATGATCACCCTCTTCATTATCTTCCTCATTATCATTGTCATTGTCATGGCTCGGACCTCCTTCTTCTTCTACACCGTGTACCTCATGAACCTCCTTCGTATATGCCTGAACAAGAAGGACTAGAGGCCACCCACATTCTACAGCTTTGTTCACGTATTTTCTCCATGTTGATGTTGCATTAAGCGGTACTAACTCCCAAAAAGTGCCCTCCCGAGCACGACTAACGATACCCATGACCTTAACGTCATGTTGGTTGCTGTCAAGCCCAAATATTCGCATCAACCAATTCTGCACACCACTAATTGTTCTCTCATTTGCCCTAGACACCCATCTAGTTACTGAGGAAAATCCTGACAGATCAACCCCGTGTACACCTTGAATAATTTCTCCTTCTCCATAATAAATTTGAAATCCTAACTTCTCCGACATCTGTGTAATCTAAAAATTTCAGCTAAAATACCTTTTTAGTAATATATTACTAATATTATTTCAACTGAAATATAAGAATATAAATACCTTTAACAATATATATAAAATAAGAATATAAATAATACTACCGAAATATGACATTAATCGCTTAACTGCTAATTATATTATCTAACAATTAATATAACACACATTAAATAATTATATATAAAATTATTTTTTTACTTACCGAAAGTTTTCCTCTTCTCCTCTTCCTCTTCCTCTTCCTCTTCTTCTCTTCTTCTCTTCTCTTCTCTTCTTCTTCCTCTTCCTTCCTCTTCCTCTTCCTCTTCCTCTTCTCCTCTCCTCTCCTCTCCTCTCCTGTTGCGAAATCCCAGCCGGCAGCGGCCGGCCGCGGCCGGCCGCGTTATATATAGCGGTGGCCACGTCGCCCCGTGGCCGGGCGACATGGGCCAAGTCGCCCCGTGGCCGGGCGACATGGGCCAAGTCGCCCCGCGGCCGGCCACGTCGCCCACTGGCCGGGCGACGTGGGGCCCACCCATGCCAGTGCACGGACAAGTCGCCCACTGGTCGGGCGACATGGCCCTCTTCGCCCTTCCAACGGGCGACTGGTGGCCTATTCCTGCAATTTTTAAAAAATGAAGACTAATTTTGTAATTTTTTTAAAAAATAAATTTATTAATAAAAAAAGTTCGTCTTTTGAGATTGCGTACCAGCTTTCACTCTCGGTTGCTTTGGAGTAGGCCGATCAATGCAAGGCCCACTGCATGTTGTGGGGCCTGATTGAAAACGAGGTACAAACAGAAAGTCGAGCCCACAACAGTACAATGCACTAGCAGCAGCACTCGTGTAGGACTTTATATCAAAGAACAAAAAAAAAAACACTCGTGTACGAGTACAATGTTTTTACTGCCGGCCGGCAGTGCACAGGTAAATAATAATAATAAATAAATAATAGAATGTACAGCACACATCAAAGGCACCCGGTCGTCCCTGCACTGCACTGCCGACACGCGAGCAATGGCACATGGCCACATTCACGGAGTACTCCAGTGAATTAGGTGGGGAATTGAAAGTAGCCCTGCCCCTGCTCCTTGCACTGCCCACAACTACATGCAATCAAGGCATGCGACAAGAGATAGGCATAGGCCCACCAAACATTCCGCCCGTCAGCCCGGAAGCCAATGGCCGAAATCACAGGCACATGATCGCTGTTCTTGTTTTTAGTCCAAGAAGAGAAATGCTGAAATGTGCTAAAAGAATACCACAAATACGGAATAAACTACTACGAATACTATGGAGTAGAACAATTCCAGACATCGATGCACATGCTTCCCCTCTTTCCAAAGCAATCCTAAAGAGAACGAACAACATCCGTCTTTTTGCTTGTCTTTTCTTCACATACATACCATGCCATGATGATGATCAACGTCTAAAGTCTAAACACGTCCTATTGACATAGTAATTTCTTCTCAATCTTAGATTCTTAGTAGACGATTTAGTTTATTGCCAGTACAATCCGCAAAAGCACGATAGTAAAGAGCAGACAGCCAGCTTTTGCATTTAGCTTTGCCTCTACGAGGACCGGAGTAAATAATAGCCTCCACTCCGATCCCGCCATGCCGAATTGCTGATCGACGTCGCTCACGACGACGACGCGCATGGCTGCCGGCGGAACCCGAGCCTCTCCTTCTCCAGGTCGTACTCCACGAGGTAGTTCTGCTGCTGGAAGCTACCGAGGATGATGGCTGGGCCGCCGCCCACGTCGCCAGCGCCGGATCCTCCGAAGTCGGTGACGACGGCGAGGCAGATGGCCTCGGCGGCGCCGGCGCCGGTTCCGGCGCCAGGCACGGGGGCGCGCCCCGCGACCACGAAGTAGTTCTCGAGCGGGAGCTGCATGACCGCGCCGCCTTTGAAGTGGAGCGACAGCTCCGGCAGCGCCATGGACTTGGCACCCTGCGGCAGCGCGAAGCAGGGGTGCAGGCCCAGCCCGTCCTCCACGTCCTTGGACCGCTTGTACCGCCCGCCCACCGCCGCCACCACCGCGTCCGCCACGGGCTGGAACACGGTCGGGTCGAGGTACGTGAACGTGGTGCCAGAGTCCACGATGGCGCCGCCGGCCCCCGCGGCGTTGGCGGCTAACGCGCGCGCCGGGAGCCGCACCGCCTTCCCGCCAACCGTGATGCCCGACAGCGGCAGGTAGTAGTACACGGCGTACGGCTGCTTGTCGCCCGCCGCGCTCTTCACCAGGGGCACGTACTGCATGCCGTCGGAGTTGCTGCCGCCGAGGACGAGAGAGCCGCTGACGGCGGAATTGTCGTCGAAGCGGCGGGACAGGAGGCAGTAGGAGAACTTGGGGAGGCGGAGCTGCGCGGGCACGGACGGCGCGCCACGGCCGAAGCCCGCGAGGCCCGACGGTGGCTGGTGCACGGACACGAGGCTGCATCCGAGGACGAAGCCGGGGACGGCGCGGCCCGGCGCGCGCAGGGTGTCGGCGATGAGCAGCCCGGCGGTGGAGCCGGATCCGTAGACGACGGCGTAGGGCGGGCAGACGTTGCTAGCGGGGGTGCTCTCGGAGCCGGGGGCGCGGCACTTGGCGAGGTGCTCGGCGGAGTGGACCCAGAGGCAGGACGGGTTGCGGCAGCCGACGATCCGGGAGGAGGAGGAGTTCTTGGGGTGGAAGACCGGGACAGCGGCGGCGGACGGGTAGGAGCAGTTGCGGCAGTCGTAGTTGGAGGTGCACGGCACCCAGGTGAGGTGGCTGCCGGTGTCGAGCAGCACGGGGAGCGGCTGCGGCGGCGTGCCGAGCGACGCCGTGAAGGCGTACCCGCCGTACGAGTGCGGGTACAGCGCGGCGGTGGCTGGGATCGACGGGCGGCCGCCTGAAGATGATCCTTTTTGGTGCTGGCTGTGGTGGCTGGGGCTCCGGCGCTTGAGGTGCGACGCGCGGGCCAGCGACGCGGCGGCCAGGCGGGACAGGTGGTGGTGGTGCGCGTCCGCGTCCTCGGCCTCGGCCACGTGCGGGAGGTGGCGGTAAAGCGGCAGCGTCGTGGCGGTCGGAACGGCGGTGGGGAAGAGAGGCGCGATGACGAGGAGGATGAGGAGAGGCGGGAGCAGAGGTGGTGGAGCCATGGTGCCTGGTCTGGCTGTTGCTGGAGGATGACGAGGGGTTTGGGTTTTAAGCAAGTAGCAACCAGCTGCCACTGCCAGGAGCAGCGCGTGCTTTGTCTGTGATTCTTTCTTACGATGGCCGATGGGACGAATATGTGCCTTGCTTGGGTTGGTGGACATGGCGGTCGCCGGTGGGTCCCCCCTCCTCCGCCATCGTCTCCGGCCTGGCCGTCCTTGATGACGACCATTAGTCCATGAACATGGATTGCACTGGGTCACGGGCGTGTGGCAGGACGCAGGACGCGTGCGCGGCGCGGTGAGGTGACCACTTGATCCGGACCTGTGTCTCCGCCACGACTGACTCGCCGACGCGGTCCGTGTGGAAGTTTGAGGCGGGTTCAGACTTCAGAGTTCAGACAAAAGCCTCCAAGGAGAAGGGCCCTGCCAGTATGCGTGCACCATCACAACTTATCAAAAATCAGGAGAACGTGAACGTGCATCTTGACTGCAGTATACTGATCGTGGCTACAACTAGCACGGTGTCTTGGTTGCGTATTACAGGATGCAATGCATACCACAATGTATTACTGATGGCAACTCATGCAACAGAGTCCAGGGTGTTGATGAAGAACAATGTGCTGCAGCAACACACAAAAAGTCGTTCGGAACAACACCAGGAATAAACATGACTTGTGGGTAACCACTTATTTGGTGCTTCTGATTTGCAAGATCTTTATTGTTTGTCACCTCCTCTGATTATCTCAGTTGTGCACTAAAGAATGTTTGAAATTTTCTGACATATCTTAGCTATGTGATTCCCTCTTTATGCTTTTCATCAGTTTATTGGTTTGAAACGTCCTATAACGAACGAGAAGGTATAAAGTGATGATGCTCATGTAAATAAGAGGTGTCCTCCTCCACCTCATTAATGATGGTTTGTCAATTCTACAATATGCCGATGACACCATTATCTTCATTGACCACGATCCGGAGCAAGCAAAGAATCTAAAACTTTTGCTTTGCGCTTTCGAGCAATTATCTAGGCTTAAGATAAATTTTCATAAGAGTGAGATCTTTTGCTATGGGGCAGCTAAAGAGATGGAGGAATTCTATACTTCTCTCTTTGGCTGTAACACAAGGGAATACCCTTTCAGATACTTAGGGATCCCAATGCACCATAGACAGCTCTTGAATTCTGAATGGAACAAGGTTGAAGAACGCTTCGTGCAAAAACTCTCTTGCTGAAAGGCAAAATACCTATCTTATGGGGGAAAACTAGTCTTAATCAAATCAGTCTTAAGCAGCCTACCCATGTTCATGATGTCCTTTTTCGAAATACCGAAAGAAGTGCTTAAAAACTTGAATCATTTTAGATCAAGATTTTTTTGGCATGGATTATCAGAGAAACATAGATACAGACTTGCCAAATAGGACATCCTTTGTCGTCCTAAAGAACAAGGGGGTCTGGGTATTCTTGATCTGCAAAGTCAAAATAAATGCCTCCTTGCCAAGTGGTTAGTTAATTTACTAAACACAGATGGAATATGGCAATCGTTGCTTCGGAACAAATACTTAAGATCAAAATCTTTAACACGAGTGGCAGCCAAACCTTATGACTCTCATTTTTGGAGAGGCCTCATGCATATAAAAGATGAGGTGTTGGCAAAAGGTTCCTTCAAAATCAAAGATGGGGCCACTGTGAGGTTCTGGGATGATACTTGGGTAGGAGATAAGCCTCTCAAAGTTCAATATCCGAGCTTATATAATATAGTGAGGGATCCTCACGTAACTGTATCCAAAGTTTTGGCCACAAGTCCTCTTAATATCTCTTTCAGAAGGGCTCTGGTGGATAACAAACTTAGAGAATGGCTTAGCTTAGTGGCATGGATCTCACATGTACAACTGGTGAAAGGCTCGGATTATTTCAAATGGAGCCTAAACACATCCGGCCTATATACAGTCCGGTCTTTGTATCACCATCTTATGGATACACAACCACCTTTTCAACATAGGAAGATCTGGAAGATGAGGATTCCACTAAAAATAAAAAATTTTCTTTGGTTTCTGCAGAGACAGGTTGTTCTAACTAAAGATAATCTGGCTAGGAAAAATTAGAAAGGTAGTCAGAAATGTATCAGCTGTAATAGGAATGAGAGTATCCAACACCTCTTCCTTGACTGTCCTTTTGCTAAAACGATTTGGCGAATCATCTTTTTTGCTACTAATCTGAACCAACCTAGATCCATCAGCCATATGTTTGGTACATGGCTGAATAATCAACCAAAAAATATGAAAGGTTTGATCTGGGTGGGTGCAGCTGCGCTGTGTTGGGCTATCTGGCGATGCCGGAATGATGTAATTTTTAAAAAATTAAAAACTAATTCTATTATGCAGGTTATTTTCAGGGGAGCATATTGGCTACGCTCCTGGGCCCAATTACAGCGTGATGAGCAGGCCAAGGACGCCCTCACTCAGATGAGCAAGAGATTGGAAATTATTGCTTTAGAAATATCAAATAGAGGGTGGAAGCACTTATATCGTTTGCTTTAGTCCGATTTTCTATTTTACAGATTTTGGCTTGCTTATTTCATCAAGAACGGTTGTAATAATTGGCTGTGTACATACTTGGATGTAGAGGCCGGATTCTGTGATCCCTTATCTTAAAAAAAAACTCGTGATTACAAATTACGTTGCATTTTTAGAGAAACGTGGCCCATTCCATACTGGGCTTAGCGTATAAACGGCCCATTCCCATCGTCGTCGTCTCTGGCCCATTCAAAAATGAGATCCATATCATCCTATCCGTTGGGCCAGCCCAAGTAAAATCATCCTAGCTGCCTTCTCCAGTCGCAGGCCGCAGCCTCGCTCGGACGGTTCTCTCTTCCATAGTCGCGAGCCGCTTACCGGCGCAGCCATGGCGGAGGGGGCCGGCGCGCGGCGCCGCCCCACCATCGCGGCGTCCAGCTACGAGGTCGACCTCGTCAACCTTATTGCGTACGACCCGTCGTACCAAGTAGCCACCGCCGCCAGAATGCGCTGCCGCGGTGGTGTTTGGTTGGGGCGGCAAAACTCAGGGAGGAGCTGAGTGCCTGCGGAAGGGGACGGAGCTGGCACAGGTGGTCTTCGCTCTGCCGCCCAACGAGGACCGCGACGGCCGCATCGCCACCTCCCGCCGCCCACCGTCCGACTCCCGCGCGACTCTCTCTTAATTTCCTACTGATTCTGTTTACCGGTATATAGTGGTGATACACTAGAAACATCCTCTGAAGATGATGCGCTTGCTGCTATAAATGTCGTGACCAAATTAGAACCTCGTTTCTGAAGATGATGCGCTTGCTGCTATTAGAACCTCGTTTACTGCAAAACATGCACTCGATTCACTAAGGGCTAAGGCATCTTATTTTTATTCCACTTGTGACGATGAGAATAAATGCTGTGCTTCTAAGTTCTAACATGACTGTTAGCCGAACTACTATAGCCTCAGGCATATTTGCTTCTGTTTTCTTAAAACTTAGCTCAACCACTAGTTCTTTGTGTTTATGAAAACATTGAAGATTGGTGTATATTCTTGCCAGCTACCCAAGCCAAAGCCACCGACCAAGTGGGAACTTTCGCAAAGGCGAAAGGTGTATGGTGTATTGTTTTTGTGACTCTGTTGTGGAAATTGGGAATTTACTCAATTTTCCTTCATTTTTTGGTGATCGTAACATAGGAATTACCAAGCACAAGAAGAGCAAGCGTGAGTTGGATGAACAAACTCAATCCTGGAAGCAGACTTATGGCTACGACCGTGTTAATGATGACAGATACATACCGATCATTGAAGCCAAAGCAACTGACGGTTAGTAACTTGCCTTCTTGAGCAAGCCAATAAACCTGTTGTGCAACAAGAGTACAAGACTGGTTGGCTCTCCTCCCCATCCAGTAGCATGTTGTAATTGCCATTGCATCTCCTTATGCATGCTGACTCTGTTCACCAATTCTTAATGTGCGATGCTTCACCCCATTTTATTTGAGACAAGTAGTACTTCTATAGTTTAATACCTTTTGGTACTATACTAACAAATATTTTCTTCCTGTCGCTTATCAATGATTCTCATGTGTCCTAAACCTGGTTTGCCAACCTGATACTCTTTTAATCAACAATTCATTTGTTGTAGAGCCTGGTATTGATCCCTTTGCACAAAGAAGGGATGAGAAGAAGAAGAGGGTTGGAAAGCAAGAAAGAACAGACTAGAGAACTTAAAGAAAACTGCAAAGATTGGCGCTTTGCCAAGGTTGTTATCCTTCACTAGTTGTCGTGTACCTGAATAAGGGGTACCCTTAATCCTCGACTAAGCAACTCCCTGTATTAACAAACCTAAAACCACCATTATTATCCCCTAGCCCAAAAGTACATAAGATATCCGATCCAAGTATCAAACAGCGATGGGCCGGCCCACGAACGGGTCTCGACGAGCCAGGCTACTGTTCACTCGACGGGACCCTCTCGACTCGAGGCTGTCTACTCAGTGGAACGATCACCCCCTCGAGTGACGGAACTCCCCCGGGCGAACGATCACCCGTCGAACACCGTGCACCCCTTCGACCCGCCAACTTCCTGTACGATTCTCCAGGCATTTAATCAATTTCAGCTGCTCCCTCCTAACCTTATGGCTACAGCCGTGGTAACAGTGGACAGTACACCGGTCAAATCCTCTTTTTACTGCCCATACCCAGAAAATCAGCGGATTGTACCGCACTATGTCGCCATACCGCGGACTGTGCCACATTCTGCACCCCCTCGAGAAGCATTTGTCAACGTAAATCCCGCATTTACTGGGGCCGTTCCTATCCGTTCCGGCCTCGACCTCCCTCGGGCACCCCTCGACTATGCCCTTAGCCGGTTTCGGTTAGCGCTACGACGACCCCACTGCGTCATCTATAGCGAGCTGCACGCTCCTAACAGGAGATCACGTCTTTCGCCATGCCGCTGAGGTACGGTAGCGTCATCATCAAGACCGGACAACCACCGACTTTACCGAGACACCGCGGGATGGCAAGGCATGCTGTGTGCAGAGCTTAACCTCACTTCGACGCACGTCGCTACAGTCTCCCGGACATGATCGCCATCCACTTTCGACGTCACCGCCTACGCCAGCCCTACAAGCACTATTTCTAGGGTTACACTGTACAGTCGTGCCCCTCCTTGGCCTATAAAAGGAGGCGCCGGGCTAGCATAGGGAAAAACGGACCCATAAACAGAGGAAAACCAGAGCCCGCAATGCTCAAGTTCTAGCCAACCTCACTCGCTCGTTTGTATTCACCCCTGTACAAACACTTCAGTGCAAGATAATACAAACTCTCCTCCCCCCGCTGGACGTAGGGCCTTCTATTGCCCAAACCAGTATAAACCTTGTGTATTCTTCTTGTATCACCGTCCGGATTAGGGAGCACGCAGTACAAATTCACACAGTACAAATTATAGCTATCCAATATCTTTTGTGTGCAGTCATATACAGCTCGCTGCAAAGGCATTGCCCATCACAGGAACTACAGCTGACCTCCCAAAAAAAAAATCTAGAAAAGAAGATCTTGAGAGTGTCGTTGGCATGGCTTCATCAGCAACAACTAATGGTGGGAAGTTTGACAAGAAGTTGCCTGGCGAGTGGCAAGAAACCTCCAAAGTGCCCTACCGCCCTGGCAAACATAGAAAGGCTTTTATATCTGAATGACTTTGATCTGTGTTTCTGCACCTTGGTAGGCTGATTTTGTTCACTAGGTGAACCGTCTCGTTTCTGCAGTTCCTCCCAGTTGCCGAAGGGAAGGGAATGGGCACCAAAATCCTGAACTCTACTTACCAGAAACTCCGCTGAACGCTTGATGTCGGCAAGGCAAATTCCAGGATCCAACCGCTTACATGAAGTTGTGTTTCGTCCACCATTATTGGTACAACTCCATGCTTTGTTCGGGCCGAGCTAATAACAGCATCTGTGAACAATCTTCTAAGCAGGCAATCACAATGTACAAGGTGAAAAAGGAAAAGCAAAGAAGGAAAGAGAGAGATGTGTCATTAAGTCCGATAAGCTTAAGCCCCAGAAGAAACCCAACAAGAAGTCATCGAAGAAAAAGGCTTAGGTCCACGTCTTTCAGGTGACCACAGTTTTGAAAGCTTAAGTAAGGGGGCCTGTCAGCATTTTCTATTGTATTTGCCCACTTTGAGAATATGCGCCCATCTTGTACATTAAAATTTTGAATGGGGTGTGGTTCAGGAGAGTCCCTATTGTTGGTTCCTGAAACCCGTCCAAAAGAAGTCCTAGTGGATCTGATGTTGGCCCCCGAGTTTACATTTCAATTCAGTTTCAGCCAATGTGCAGAGTATTTGGTTGATGTGATACCGTGTCAAGTTGTCATGGTCCGCAGTGATACAAAGTTATGATCAAGTTGCTTTTTTAGCGATGAAAACCTAACTGCAACACTAGTGCTGTTGGTTGTGACGCGCTAATGTTTGATGCCATCGTGAGCCACCGTAAGAGCCTCATGTGCTGTAGCTGAAGGAGGATCAACCATCGTTTCTTTATATTTATCAAAATAGAAATATTTTTTTAGAGTACGACAAAATAGAAACATTAGATGTGCCGTGCATGGCGTTCTGCAGTAGCAGTCAGAATTGTGCGCGGTGCAGACACATGTGTTGAGATTTCAGATAGAAAGGCCAATCAGGATCAGTGTTCAATTTGTCAGACAAATAGCGGAATTCTGAATCTCTGATGACCGTCTAATCTGCCTCCTCTCGGGCAGCACCAGCTGGTCTACTATGCTATGCACGGTGGCATCTTTTGATTTGAAGAGCGGGGCGGGGGCGCTTGCTCTGCGACCGCGGCCGCAATGACCCCCGTGATTCCCTCGATCGATCACCCCCACCAACCCCGGCCCCTGGCCTGGAGCTGGAATTGGAAGCACACCAAAAACCTCAGGCACAACCAAGACACAGATGCGAGATGCCGCTACAGCGATATACTCCAACGTCGAGTTGCAGTAATGGCGTTGGCATTATCGGCGGCGGTGCTGGCTGTGGCCGCTACTCTCTCTGCTACTGTGACTTGGATCATGTAGTACATGTACTGGTAGGAAGGAAGCACACCGCGCGCATCAAAGATTCTGCCTAAAACCTTAGTCCAGCCGCCGGCCCGTCACACACCTGCATCTGTCCAAATAAACCTGGTGTGCGCGTTTGATGAGTGATGAGTCCACCAGATTCAGCTCGAGTGATCTTAACTCATCTCAAGTCAGTCCCAATCAGCTAGCGACAAGTTTTTATCTCTTCAGTTGAGAATTGAGATATAACAATGCTGCTGATGCTGTGAAAGAGCTCGAGATTGTTTGAGAATTGGGGTTTGCCTTCTCGTGAAGCTTGTGGTAGGCTTTGGGCAGGCTGGGGCGACCACTGTACCGCTAGGCTGTTTTGGCTCAGGCCAGAGGCCACCACGCACAGGCCAAGCCGCCCAACAGTGTATGGCTCGCTTCGATTGCTGTTGATCTGCTCTCTGCCTGCGCTGTTGGGACCTCGATGGAATTCACGGACTCCAGAACACGGCGATGGT
>CM041642.1:811754-882987 GCA_023333625.1 Bothriochloa decipiens
GTGGCACCGGAAATCTCGGATCATTTACACAAGTCCTGCTAAACATGAGGATCCAATTTATGGCTCATCTCTCAAGCTCCCTCTTTTCCATTCTTTCTTCAGTGGTTGTGGTTTCCTGTCCTTCATTCATAGTCCATGTCTCCATACTACACTCAATACCATATCAGATGTGTGCAATGCAAGTGCAAACAGGCTAAGGCTCCCACTCTATCTCATCCATGAAACTTGTGACACATAGTAGGTTGCTGGAATGTAAGAGCTAGTGATCCTCATGGAATTTTGATCGAACTGCAAGACCACGTTTGTTTGGCACCAAAGTCTTACCAAACATTCTACAACCGTTGCAGCAGAATCAGCTCATGTACGTATGTCCGTCAGGGATCGTTCCATTCAGGGAGACAGTGAGGCTGTCCTTACTCATGCCATGCCGATGGCGTAGAAAGGCAGCAAAATCTTCTCCAGGATTCTTGATCTTATACAGAAGAAAAGATTTGAAATAATTGACGCCTTCACAGACTTGCATTGCACAACATGAAGTTCAGACAAGAGGCGGAGGCCACGGCGTTGTCCTGAATGCGACGTATCGACCAATAACATACTACCTCCATGCCTGAGCATGGCCATGGCCTCGCTCATGACCTCATCGTATCATTCAGGCCATTCAGGGTTATCCGAATGCGCTATCTTCAGAAACCAACCAGAATATTATCACTATCTCGAACCACACAGCACAGCACGTCCACATATCATCACGGTTCATTTGTCTTGGATTTACACCGATTCACCGGGTAATTAGGTTACTGCCGTGCCGGACATGAGCGCACACTACCACTATCTGACCGGCGGCAAGACTGATGCCGCCAATGCATTGGTTACCTGTGTGCTAGCTGCAGTAGGCCGCCGCAGAGGACAAGCCCAGATGACTGTAGCCGAAAGCCTGTATGCCACACTATTTGCAACAGTATCAATGATATCATCTCGGGCGCTTTCGTTTCGTTTTAGTACTACATTTTTTCAGCTACTGCTAGGGGAGCACGTCGCAGAGATTGTTATAAAATATTGATATTAATGAAGAAGTAAAATAAGATTAAAATACACAGGGGACACGAGATTTAACGTGAAAACCCTCTTAATAAGAGAGAAAAAAATCATGGACGCCAGTCAGCAAACCAGTTTTTACTATATTTGATAGATGTTACAAACGCCGAGAAATTACCACTAATCTCTTTCTCCCATGCGACGGCTTACAGGTAAAATATAAGGTGAAAACCCTCAAAGGTCGGGCCTTCGCTTCGCTCTGGCCTGAAGCTAGACTTTTACTTTGTGAATAGAATTTGAAGCAACAAACAACAGAGATCAGATGGTCTGATGCTATGCACAGCAGCTTTGCATCGCGTGATCGACACTTTTCACGTTCCTTACTGATTTTTGATTTACACCACGGGTAAACTTGGGAGACAGGTTTGAATGCATTCCCTGCCTGGCAATTTTGTCAGATCACAGGCTCGTTCGTAATCGTTTACCTCAAAACAGTCTCATCCTTTTCGACGCTCCAATTCAACTTCTCGGTTCGAAACGACGGACATAGGGAAGGAGGGAGATCCAGTTTTGAAATGCTTCCTGGTTGCAGCTGCTGAAACAACTCTGTAGTCTGTACTTTCTCCGAGCTTACTAAATATCAAGGCAGATCGAGCACCTGCCATTTTGCCCTAAAAAATTGTTTCACAGAGAGCTTTTGTGTTGGCTACGGAAAAGGTATCCTCCGTACTCCGTAGCCTCTTCTTTCTAACAGATCCACTGGAGTAGAACATGCAGAAATGCAGGCTGCCAAGAGGCAAACAGGGGTCTACGAACAGTTGCTATTGGATTGGATCGCCGGGCTGCATTGCATAGGACCAGTAAGGATCACAAAAGCACTGACCTCATGTGTTCCCTTCTGCATTGCCAGAGACCAATGATTTGGAGCTCTCTCTCCGGTTTGCATAAATAATCACGTTTTCACAATAATTCATAAAATGAAGATGCAAATGATGAGATGCAATAATATGAGACATGTCTGATGTGCCCACTGCATATACTATTCCTTGTCTGGTATCCGCTGCATGGACAGGACAGCTGCGGCAGAGAAAACTGAAAACGAGAGGGCATCAAATCTTGCTTCTGAATCTCGGATCAAATAGGCGTGCTGTTGGCTGTTGCTGACCGGTCACCGGTTTGTTCTGTAGCCATGGGATGCATTCTGGGCTTTGTTCATTTGCTGGGCTGTGGGCCGCTGGTTGGCCCTGGCCATCAGGAATTGATCTGGGATTCCAAGAACTCGAGGGTGACACAACATATTTCCAAGAACTCGAGGTTCTAATTTCTCAGTGAGACCGCTGTTCGATTCAGTAAGTAATATAGTCCATTAATCTGTGCTTTTGTATGGACTATAATCCTACGGGACCTATATATGTACTAAAACTTACACTAGTACTTATAACTGACCAAAATTTCTCTTTCTGTTCTATCTCTATTCATTTTCTAGCATAATAGCTATAAATATTTCTCTGATTATGGTAATGTGCCTGTTACTCTATATGTTTTCATCCATATTTAAAGTTTTTCCACCTCTGCACTGAACTTTCATGTGTCCTCAACATATTTTAGTATAAACATTAGCTCAAATTAAATCAACATTTTGTTAGCACGAGATATGATGTCATGAGTGTAGATTAAGGCTTGTCCTACAAGTTTTTATCAATATTTTTATATATTTTAGTTTTTAGGTTTTCAAAAAATATCAATATTTTAAGTAGAAGTTTTAGTCCTTAGATAAGTTTATTCAAATTCTCAACCTGTGTTTGTATTTTAAAACTAGCAGTTGGGCTGAAAAAATAGCGTAGGTAGCTAGTTTGCTTATTATAGTATTTGGATTCTTTAATACATATTAATATGTTTTTTTTTTGCAAATTTGTTTGTTTCATTATAATTGTTTTCTCTCCAGGCGCCTGTACTCCATCTATTGGCGTGAATTCCTCAACTGTGACTTAAACCTATTGCGATCTCTTCTTCTTCTTTTCCTATTACTATCTCATGAATGTGCAATTTCACACACCTATCACAGATACAAACCACTTTTAAAGTCTTATAATCCCTTAGCTTTCTTATAGATTTAAATTTGAAATGATCTTGCTTCTTCTATTATGGATCTGTAGTTTCTTTTTTTCTTATAGTATCATTTGATTCATCACAATGCTTTTCACGCTTTGTAGTCATCCGCTAAGAGCCATACACCACAGTTTAGTTCCACGTAATCATGAGTCAATCTAAGACAACTTATATAGTAAGTTGTCCCTTGTCCTTTTAATTGTCTCATAGTAAATTATAACTCCTGTTTTTTTCGAGACGTGCCCCACACGTTTCATATTAAGAGGAAAACCGATAATTCCTTACTTGTGTGATAATTCCTAGGTCAAGGAAAGACGAGAGCAACAGCGACATTTCGGATCAAGGATCCATGCGTTCCGCCAGTTTCCCATGTGATGGAAAATTTTCTGTATAGTTTGGGTGTTGCCCAACCAAGAACTGCACACTGTCACACAAAAAAAAGAACTGCACACCATCGGCCTTCAGTTACAGCAGGGCGAGCGGCCGAGCGTGAGCTCCGAAATGGGGCAAGGTAAAATAAGCAGGACAAATATTCTGCAGCTCTGCTCAGCCTTGTACTATGTAGATGGGCTGACGCCCTGGCTGATGTGAAATCTCACGTCTGATCGCTCACTCGTCTGAGAAACAAAAGCTTGACATGTGCTAGTAGTACACAGAAGAAGGAACAGTATCAGCGTCAGTTGGTGACTTCGGCCATGTTAGATTCATCAAAAGTTATAATTTTTTTACTCTCTCTCCATCACATCAATATTTAGCTGCTTGCATAGAGTATTAAATATAGGTAAAAAAATAACTAATTACACAGTTTAGTTCAAAATTTTTTAAGCCTAGTTGGTCAACGATCAGACAATATTTATCAAATAAGACGAAAGTAGTACTATTCATCGAGTTCAAAAAATACCACAATCTAAACAAGGCCTTCACTGCTTTTTGACGCAGAACTGGAAGACAGTGGCAACATCCAAAATACTCTTACGCATGCAGCAAAATGCCAGGGGCTTGATTAGTTGCTTGGTGTGCAAAGTTGGCAAAATATACGTTATTTTAATATTTTGTTTGTATTTATGAATAATTATTCAAATATTAACTAATTAGGTTTAAAATATTCGTCTTATAAAGTATAATAAAACTATATAATTAATTTTTAATTTTATCTATATTATTACTCTATGCAGTGTTGGTATTTTGATGTGATGGAGAATCTTCTTTTTTATAGTTTTTAGATTTGTGTTGCGGCGTTCCTTGCCCCGGTTGCTGCCGAGGGGTTAAGCTGCATTTCGATTAGCTCTGATGCATACCTCAATAATCAAACTTTACAATTACTAATTCCGTCACATCTTTTAGCTATTGTAAACAAACTCAGTACTATTCCTAGATTTCCGGTAATTATAAATTTATACTAATAAATAATACTATAATATAGAATGAATGAATAATTAAAATATAACTAGAAAAATGTGTTATGTTTAACTATGCCTTGTAATAGAAATTGGAACGGGGAACATCCTAGCTTGTAATAATTTTAGCCGGCACACTTAACCCTTTAGCACAATCAATCAATCATGTTCTGTCCGAAGTGACGTCCCTTTTTTTTTAGAGAAAAAAAGTGAGGCATTTTATTACCCAACAATGTAATTATAGTCCGGAGCAATAATATCCTCAAGACAAATTGCCATAGAGAACAGCCAAATGGTCCAGTATATCATGATAAGTGACATGTACTCTCTCTCTGTGCGTGCGTGTGTATGTCTCTAAATAGTTATTATTTTAAATATAAATCTGGATAAATATTTGTTTAAATTCATGCCTAAAGTCTCACATTTTAAGATTTATTATAGATATGTTCTTGCATGCAACCAATAATACAAATACTAGTATTATTTCCTTAGCTAAATCACACGTAGTATTTGAGTATATACAATGACCTCACATCATACTAAGTGGTTTTTATTTTTATTTCAAAAAAAATAAAGTTTTTTATTTATGTTCTATAAAGAACATAACAAAGTCAGCATATAATAAAATTTTCTCTTTGATAAATATCACATTTTATTTTTTTTCTCCCAACTTCCAGACATTGGGACTTGGTAACAACAGAGAAAAGATTGGATAGTACCTGTTGAAAGAGAACTTTTTGAATATGCAAATTCTAAGATGATTATCTAAGAACGGAGTTCATACTTAGAAGCATAATGGGTATTTTTTTTTCCGACTAGCATGATGGGTACCTGATACGATGAATAACGCTATTTGTTTAGTTTCTGTGTCTTAGGAGTTTTACGAAGCAAATCTCAGAAATCCTTTCGGCTACAAAGCAAAGGGGTATTTAGTGGTACAAGGTCAAGAATGATGGAAGTTTGACATTTTAAAAACAAGAAGAGTGGTGTAGTAATACAATTTCTGTCCGAATTTTTGGATTTTTGAATGAAGTTGTATAAAGATCTTGGGATTTTCTTATGTCAGAGATCCCAACAGTAGCAGATCCAGAGGTGAGAACCCCGCCTGCACCAGGGGCCCACTGGTCAGCGAGACAAAATCCTGAGACGCCTAAACCCCATGGCGCCGCCGCCCCGTGTTCACTGATGGCGGCCACCTCCACCTCCCCCCATTCGGCCGGCGGCGGCGGCACCATCTTCGACGACCTCCACGGCTTCCTCCGCTGCAGACTCCGCACCCACTCGTCCGTCCTCTGCGCCCACGCCTTCCTCCTCCGCCGCGGCCTCCTCCTCGGCCACGAAGTCACCGCCGGCATCCTCCTCACCGCCTCCGCCTGTTCCGCCGCCTCGCCGCCCGCCCACATCCTCCGCCTCCTCCTCCACCACCTACCTCCTCCCCTGCCGGTCTTCTCCCTCGACCTCGCACTCCGCTCCGTAGGCCCTCGCATCCCCTTCTCCGGCCTCATCTCCCTCTTTGCGGCCCTCCTCCGCTCCCACCAACCGATCTTCCCCGACCACTTCTCCTTCCCGCCTCTCCTCTCCGCTGCCGCCTCCGCCGCCTCCCCGCGGCTCCACCTCCGCTCTGCGCTCACCCTCCACGGGCAGCTCCTCCGCCGCGGCCTCCTTTTCTCACCGCCGCCCCACGCCGCCAACGCCCTCCTCCACTTCTATGCCACTGCCGGCGGCCTCTCGTCCGCCCGCCACCTGTTCGACGAAATGCCATTCAGGGACATCGCGTCCTGCAACACCATGATGACGGCCCTAGCTGGCACACCCGGTGGCATTGATGCTGCACGCCAGCTGTTCGAGGGAATGGGCCTGAAAAATGCGGTGTCATGGAACATCATGATTAATGGGTACGTCAAGGCGAAGCGGCCTGAGCAGGCACTGGAGGTAGTCCGGTGGATGGAAAAGGTAGGAGCGAGGGGGACAGCAACAACCATGGTCGGGGCGGCCACGGCGTGTGCTAGGCTGGGGAGGCTAGGGGCTGGGAGGGAGGTGCACTGTGTGTTCCTGCGCCGTTTTGAGGATGATAACCTGTTGGTTTGGACTGCATTGATTGATATGTATGGCAAGTGTCGGAGGTCTGGGGTTGCAAGGAAGTTGTTTGATCGGCTCAGAATGAGGAACCTGGTATGCTGGAACACGATGATCATAGGGCACTGTGTGTATGGTGAACCTGGTGATGGCATCAAACTGTTCCAGCATATGATCACACCAGGTGGGTTCAGATTTCCAAGATTATTTCTTCAGAAAGCAACATATTGCTACATTTGCATTTTTGAACTTTATATATATATCTAACTCCTGTGCTGACTTTTCAGGGAATGTGAAGCCAGATGGAGTCACTTTCATTGGTGTTCTCTGCGCCTGTGCCCGTTTAGGCCTCTTGGAGGACGGAAGGGCATATTTTGAGCAGATGAGCACCGTGTACAACCTCAAGCCGACATTTGCGCACTACTGGTGCATGGCCAATCTGTATGGGAGTGTTGGGCTTCTTGAAGAAGCCGAGGGCCTCTTACAGAGTATACCAGGGGATCTGAGGACACGGGCATTGGGTGGTTTGCTTGGGCTGTGTCGGTTCCAGAAGGATTGGAGACTTGGGGAACGGATAGCTCTCAGGTTGATTGAGCTTGAACCAAGCAACAATGCTCACTATGCACTGCTTTGCAATGTGTACGCTGCTGTAGGGAGATGGGAAGAAGTTCACAGGGTGAAGGCTATGATGAAAGGGAGAGATGAGAGGTTCAGACCTGGACATCGCCTGGCGAACTTAAATGAGATTGTTGATGAATTCAAAATTAGGGAGAGACAACCTGTGAATCGGGAGATATATGCCATCATGGACGACTTGGCATCAAGGTTGAAGCTTGATTGCAAAGAAAAGGAGCAAAGTGATTTTGGAATAAAATAACTCAAATACATGCCTTGGGATTGTTTTGGAGCTGCACAGGCTTTGAACGGGCTGCTTCAGAAGGTTAGGCTGGGTCTGAAGTCGTGTATCTTCAGATGTGTCATTTGTGCAAAACCACTCATTGATTATGTAGTGACAGAAATGCTTGACATCAATAGTCGGTAGTTGCAAAAGGTGACAATTATTTTTTGAAGGGAAAGGATAGGAAAAAAAATTGAAAGGAAAAAAGTGACAATTATGGTAGGGTTGAGATGGACAGGAAGAACAAAGAAGAAACAAGCCTTGGGAAGCAAAGATAACCTTTCTGTTGTTGCCCTCTAATATTAACACTGGACATTCTCCAACAAGAACACAAGTACTTTCTGTAAAAGTTTTGGTCAAATGATATTTCAGTGCTTTGCATTGTCTTGTGTTTGGGGATCTGGCTTTGAGAATAAGATTGCACATTTGCGCGAAGGTAATACTGTCGGTTTTGACAGTAGCTAAGTTACCCTGGTATATGTTTCAGGTGTTCAGCCTGTCAGGTAAAAGTACAAGTTGACTGCTGACCTCGCTGGCTTTATTACTGGAATGGTAAAACAGCTAGTTGACCTTCTTTGGTGACTTATCCTTTTATCTTTTTCCTCACAATGTGACATGAGATGTTCTTGTGTAAGTGTGTTACATGCATTGGAGCACAAGGGATCCACAAGTTTGACCTCAACTCAAGGTTACTAATCTTCAGAACTCTTCTCATTTTTCCAAAAATATTATTTTCATCTATAGGCATCCTGAAATCTGTTTTTCCTTTGGTTCATGCATCAGGAGAACTGGCACTCTGCAGTTGTTGGCTTCACTGGTGTCACATATTTCATAGCTCTCGACAACATTCTTGAGTTACATAAGTTCCTTTAACTCTCTGGTTGGATTAATGAGATCTTTGAATTTATACCCTGAGAATTGAAAACATTGATAACTGGTTCCTTTACCTCAAGAATGTCTGTTTGCTGTTGAAGCTAATCCATCGGCTACACCACTCTGAGGGATCTGCATGGGCATCCTGGGCTGAGACACAGATTCATCTGGATAGCTTGCAAGGGGATCTGGCTGGGACTCATTGGGAGGCGCTCCGGGACCTGCTGCCGGCTTACAGAATGATCACCAGGGTTGATGTGGGTGATGGAAGGAACACAACCTTCTGCGATGATGTGTGGCTAGGCGAGTGCACTTTCGCAGAAAGCCTCCCAGCCTTATATAGTCACTTTGACGGTCAGAGACATCATGGCCGGGACGCTGCGTTCACAGTTCCAACGGCACCTGAGTCGTCGAGCAAATGAAGAATTACAGAAGTTGGAGCTGTGGCTGCAAGATGTTGTCTTCAACGACTCCAGTGACAGTAGGGCGTGCTTCTTTCCTGACAGTAAGTTGTGGCTAAGATCAGGCATGGTATACAAAGCATCAATGAGAGGAGATAGCAACTGTCCTGCCTATCATTTTGTTTCGAAGAACATTGCTATTCCAAGGGTGAAGTTCTTTGGCTGGTTGCTGACAGAGGGAAGAATCAACTGCAAAAGCAATCTGAAGAATAAACACGTGCTGCAAGATGACAGTTGCCCCATCTGAACCCAAACTCCTGAAACCGCAGACCACACTATCTCTGGCTGCCCTTTTGCTAAAGAGTGGATGAAAATTGGGTGGCGAGCAGAAAACATTGCAGTGGTGTGGTGCTTGTGGGAGTTGACTGTGCCAAGGATCATGCCGAGAATGGCTCACTCATCCCTTGTCCTCATTTGCTGGGAGATATGGAAACATAGGCATGATTTCGTCTTTAGGGGCATGCCCCCTGATCACTCACGCCTAATTGCTGCCTGCAGGGATTCTGCTAGACGATGGATCGCCTCCCCAAAAAACAATGATCGTTTCTCTTCTTTCTGGTGTAATCAGTTGCTTATTTGAGTTAATCCCCCCCTCATGTAACTCTTGATGTAAACTCATCATACGCTTGATCTGTACTGAGGGCCTTGTGCCCTGCCACCTACCGGCATCTATCAGGTGGGGTGCTTCAACCCCCCGTCGTTGACCTCAAAAAAGAAATGATAACTGGCTTCAGTTGAAAATTTTGTGTTCGTAATGTTCTCACTCAGCCGATGGTGGCCTTTACTTAAAAAAAAAAAGCTGCACTTGCTTATAGAATAAGTGCCTCCCCAGATACTGTGGTGTCTTCCAATGCCATCAGTCATCATTAGAAGAAATTATTTCATTTCTTGAACTGGACACTGGAACACAATCGCATAAGTTCCGGTTTTTGGCTAGCGAACTCTCATGCAATGCAATGTGGTACAAGCGAAAAGGCTTCTGACTGGTATGCAGTCTTCCTGTTGACAACCTTTTGTAAGTCTTCTGCTCAGCAGCAGTGAACTTATGTTAGTGTTAGATATCTATGTGTTAGATATCTATATATCTAGGGGTCTAGTTGTAAATGTATTGATGACCTTGTTATATAAGAGACTCACCCCCTCCCTAATGGGTGTGAGATGGTGTCCCTATCGTTTTTTACAAGTGTTTTCAGGCAGACAATGGCACCGAGTTCGTCAATAATGCTATGTCTACCTTGTTGTCCAGTCGTGGCATTTTGCTTCGTCATTCTTGCCCCTATACATCCTAGCAGAATGGCAAAGCAAAGTGTATGCTCCGCACTATGAACACCACCATCCGCATCCTTCTCATCCATGCTTCCATGCCGCCAACCTTCCGGGCGAGGCACTTGCTACAACCACTTATTCCCTCCGTTCTGGATTAAAGTGCATTCTGGCTATTCTCGGACAAAATAAGAGAGATGGCAATAGACGTATGTACCCCTCACTTAACTTCCTAATATAATTAAATCTGATCCGATTTCACATGATTAAAGGAAGTAATCTAAGTTTTCTTATACAAAATAAGAAGGAAACATCAATCAGCCAATCACGCACTATTTTTATTAAGGAAAAAATATCCTCATGTTTTTAAAATACATTATATTTAGAGACACCAGCCAAAAGCTAAAATACACTTTAATCCAGAACGGATGGAGTATTTGCTCAATCGTCGACTCTCCTCTTATGTTGGCAACAAAATCCCGTACTAGCTCCTTCATGGCACTTACCATGAGTACTCCCACGGTGTCCCACATTTGTGATATTACTCCATATATGGTCTTATGGGGCCTTGGTCGCTCCTCCCGCCCATCTAGAGCGAGAGGTGGTCTTATTACTCATATATGGTTTCAATGGAAGTTTCATGATAATACTACTTACCAAGATTGCCACATTAGATTTTGTGTGGTAACTATTTTTTTTAGGAATTTCATTAAGGAGAAGACAAGAAGTTTTAGTACACGTCCAAACATTGTGTGGTAACTATAACAATTAGTTTTATCTAGATGAAAATCTATGCAACTCTCTGTATCTCCATCTTTATAATTTTTTTTTCGAGAACGTGCAACCGCATATATTTTATTAAGCAGAAGAAGAGCCCGTACATAATAAGCCAGAGCTTACCGACCCCAAACACACACACACACACATACACATCTCCATCTTCATAATTAACTTGCCACTTCTTTGAAACTACCATCAAGGAGGAGGATGGGTCGAGCTGGAGCTGGAGTGTTGGAAAAACTTGTCGACGCACATATGGGGAAGAAAAGAACTATTAAAAATATAAGAAGGCTGGAGGAGGGAGGATGCAACAATTGTGAACTCAATTCAAGGGACTGAGATCAGGGTGCAGGGGAGGGGACAAAACGTCAAAGCGTCCCGAAGACATGGATTTCGGCAAAAGAAGGAGCAAGGGACTCTCGAGGATGATGGCGGTCTCATCGTTTGGGAGACACAAGAGAGAGACAATGACCGCTCACAACGAAACCAAGTTTGCTCGCTCTAATTCTCACAAAAAAAAAAGTATGTTCGCTCTCCCTTTGCTTACTTGTCAATCATCAATCATCAGCAGAGATAGAGGGACAGGGAACCCTGTAGCCTAATAGCAGAAACTAAAGCAGAGAATTGGGCAGGCAGGAAACCAGCCGGCAAAGAACAACTCTGAAAATTCATGCTATGCGGTCGCTTTCGAGCCATCCTCGTCTTCATTTGAAATTGGAGTTTTGCAATTGTAAGACGCCTTGGTTATTTCTTTCTCTTCTGCCTTCAACAGATATACTCCTGCTAATGTGCCTTCAATAGAGAAGCTCGTCCTTTGCTGTTTCTTCGGGGTAAAAAAAAGGAAAACAGAGACGCTCATTGTGTGACAGCAGACGCTGTCTGAATATATGCAGCCGTGGCGACTGAAGGAAAGATAGAGAATCATCTCGATACCATTATTTGGTGTTGACCACAATATGAGCCATCAGGTAATCTCACAGTACCTAGACTTGTCAGAGCTGCTTCAGTCTATACCACTTGTGCAATCTCTTCAAGACCAGATTATCTGGACACCAACGCCAAGTGGATTATACTCAGCAAAATCTGCCTACGACATACAATTCAAGCAGCTAGGTCAATGCAATGTTGCCAAGTTCATCTGGGAAACACGGGCTCCCCCGAAATGTAAGTTTTTCGTGTGGTTACTCCTCAAGGACAGATTGTGGACAGCAGCAAGGCTGCAGATTAGGCAGTGGCCGAACGAGTACTTCTGTCAGCTGTGCCTGCGAAACCTGGAAACTTCTCTGCATCTTTTCGTGGAGTGTCCGGTGGTCAGATCGGTTTGGGAGAGAATCAGTCTCTGGGTGAAGGCGGGCTGCCTTCAGCCGGCTGTTTGGGATGATGCAGCAAGTGTAAAAGCATGGTTCTTACAGGTTATGAACAGGATGCCTCCAGCGCTCAGCGAAGGACTCCTTTCACTGCTAACTCTGACATTGTGGGAGATATGGCGGGAAAGAAATGGTAGGGTGTTCAGGAAAGAATGTAAGCAGGTGCAGGGTATTGTGGAATCCATCTATAGCCAGGCAAGCGAATGGGCAGCTACAGGCAACAAAGATATTCAGGTTCTGCTTCCTGTGCTTCCTGTGCAGGTGAATGGCGATGATACCCAGCAGTACTCACAGCCGCAAATAGATCACATTGTGAGCTTCAAGCAAAATGGGTGGGCGCAGCTTGTGCCATCATGTAAATTTTTGTAAACTCCCTTGGTTCTTATCAATGAAGCCGGTAACGGATCTTTCGAAAAGAAAGATACCATTATTTGGTGGCTGGTGCACACTTTAGCAAACAGGGCAGGAATGCTGGGATTTTGTGTCGACGTGTCGGTCAACACAAGGGACCAGTAAGCAGCACAGCCAGCTGGAGTCTACTAGTGTATATTTAGCAGAAAACAAAGGTGAGTCTACTGGTATTTAGCAGAATACAAAGCAGAGAGACGACGACGCGAGAGGCTTCAGTTTTTGTACTTTTCTTCATTCAAAATGGCTCTCGACGTGCAGGCAAGTATGTACGGTATTCTGATCTGCTCTACTGTATTACGTATTATTCAACTGACCTTGTTCAACCAAGGTGTATATCCTTTCTTTTTGAGATTAAGGTGTATATATATCCATGTAATAATATTAGTTCAACCGGCACCCATGTTGACCTGAGCTCAACAGTCGTGTTCCAGAATGACGTCTTCGATGATGGATGTCATCCAGTCACCGATCGCCACATCACTTGGCAGCTTCCAATTGAGCCCAGTCAGCAGCCGGACATGGCAGTCTTGTAATATAAGGACGTTGTATCAGTCAAACTAAAAATTGTTTGGTCTAGCACTATTCTAGAACGGAGGGAGTACACCAAAGAAGCAGGACTGGTGCTCTTTCTTCTTGTTTATTAGTAATTAATTTATTGTTGGTTGGATAGAAAATATTGCTAGCTTGATTCCCTACGTCTGCGAGCATCTCTCTCTTTTTTGGATGGAGTCAATTGCTACAAATAAATTAAGTAGCGTTGAACAATCATAATCGCGAAACAGAAACAGTGCAGCAATTTCAAATACTACTAGGTTTATTTCGATAATTGCGTGTAGTACTAAATTATCACTAAACCGATGCAGAATTGGTTGGACTGCTTGCCAAAGCAGCCGATTGGTGACCAAATAAACAAAATAATAGCGTTGGTTACTCTTTCGTGCTACTATAGGTGGCTGCCGCGCGCTGTGTGTCTGAACAGAAACGGCGAATATATAATTTGGAAGAATCAACGAACTTGACGTTGACCCAACCGAACCAAACCATTGTGTGGTGAGCTCGCCGATCGCAATCGCAGAAAGAGTCATCTGATTCTACTAGTGCACAATGCAGTGTCCCTGCCCGGACGCTCTCCTCTTGTTCGTTTAGAAGAGATCGATCATGGTGGGCACTCACCATCAGTGCACCAACACAACGGCCAAGGCCGGCTGGCTTTCCGTGCCGTGCGTTGACGCGGCTGCTGCTTCCCTCCCTCGTCAGTCGTCGTGTGTGGTCGTACGCGCTTCAGCGAGAGAACTTGTTTGTTTGGGAGTTGGGACAGCGAGAGCGGCAGACGGTAGTGGAACTCCATCAAATGGCACGCGTGCTTGCGTTCAAATTCAAACCTCCAACAGCCCAGCAGAGTGGTTGCTGGGGTCACTGACTGTTCACTGTGTCGGCGACGGCCGACGGCGATCACAGTTGAAATTTCGAAATTCATGCATCGGAATAGAGGACCCATTCAAACAATCCAAGAATTTAACCAATCAAAGAACCATCTTTGTTTATGTTATTTCCCCCCAAATTCAGTCTGGGAGGTTCTGTACTGTACATCACAGCAGCGCGCACTTCGCCGCCGGCGGCTTGGTGGTGGCGTCACCGGCGCCGTTGCGGAGCTCAAGGCCGTAGATCACGCCGGCGCACACGTCCAGGCTGCCTTGCTTGGGGAAATACAGCCTCGCCATCTCCCTGAACGTGTCCCACGTGAGCACGCTGTCGGACGCCGCCTGGTGCCCCCTCCCGGCGGCGCGGCGTACCCGGAGGTTACCCGCGACGCGCTCGAGGCCACCCAGCAGCGCGACCTCGCCGTAGGCGTCGCACGCCACCCGCGCCATGTGCTTGACGTCGTACACGGCGTTGCCGAAGTAGACCCGGACGTAGCGCAGGAACTCCGGGAGCGCCTTGGGCAGCTTGCGCCCCATGAGCACCTTGACGAGGTAGGCGAAGTCGTACGCCGAGGCGAAGGTGACCCAAGCCACGTCGGGGTTGCACACGAGCCCTGACGACATGAGCAGCGCGGCGAACGCGCGCGCCGAGACCCCCCTCGCGCGGTGCGCGGCGAGGTCGACGCCGCTGGACTCGAGCAGGCGGACCGAGTCCGGCGCGTGGCGGTGCACCCGCTGGTCGAACTCGCGGAGGTTGATCTGGAACGCGAGCGCGGGAGGGGAGGAGGGCGAGGCGGCGAAGGAGAGGCCTACCTGGATCAGGTGCAGCGCGTCGACGTTGGACTTGAGCAGGGCGTAGCGCTGGGACGGGGTGAGGGTGGAGTGGTGGACGGCAGGGGGCGGGTGGTGGATCACGCCCGGGAACTCCGTGTCCATGGACACGTACGGGAAGTGCTCGATGGCGGCGCGGATTAGCTTGAACTCGCGGTCCACGTTGGCCGCCCACACCTCCCGGATCTCCAGCGGCGAAGGGTGGGGGTGGGGATGGAGCGGAGACTGCTGCTGCTGATAGGTGTAGTACAGCTGGTGGTATTGGTGGTGCAGGTGCTTCGGCTGGTACTGCTGGTGCAGGTGCTTGGGCCTCCACCCGCCGGCGCCGCCCACCTCGACTGCAGGCATGTCGGCGGTTGCTAGCTTAGTTTCTTGGATCTGATCCGATGAATCGGGGATTGGATTTCGACGACGGCCGTACTCGGATGCTGCTGCTTCGGTAGGTCGATCTGATCGGTGAAGGCGGCGCGAAGGCTCTGGAGCGGCGGTGGTGTGGCATATGGTGGTCAGGGCAGGGCAGGGCCGCCGGGGTTTTATAGGATGGGATGGGGGAGCCTGAACCCGAACGGGACTCAACACGAGGGTGCCAGGAACCGGAGGAGGAAGCCGGCGGGCGCGCTGAGATTCGTGCGGAGACAGGGATCGACGGTGGGTGGAGGCCGCTCGACCGTGGACGCGTTTATGGCGTGCGGTGCGGGGAGAAAAATTGTTAATGATTGGGGCGTGTCCAGATTTGACTGACCCGACCACCAGACCACGAAGGAGGAACGAACCCCAGCCCAGCCAAGTGATTTGTTTTTGCTATAGACGCACCTGCACCTGGACTGGCTTCGTGTCATGTTCAACGCAGGCCGACTTGGTCTACTTTTTTTTTTTTAAAAAAAAAAAAGAAGAAAGGAAACAATAGTCGGTCTGCTGCTTATCCTTTCTTTCGTCGTCAATAGATAGATGTTCAATCTCCAACAACAGTGTTTTATGATTTTATTTCCTTATTATGTATGGTAGGAGTATATGCTTAGCCTGTCCAAGAGACAAGAGATGGAAACAACACGTCATTTTGTATTCCGATCTTTTATTTATTTACGGAACGGAAGGAAGGGAGGCAATAGGTAAGGAATTCATAAACGGAAATCCCAGGCAAAAGGCACAGATCCAATGCACCCAGGCAGGCATCGATTGGTAAGCAACACCAACAGGCGGTGCGGCCGCCGTTGCATCTCCTCCATCCCCGGAGAATATTGTGCGGTTTTGCGGCGCGGCTTTGGATGGAAATGGAAATTTCGCCGTCCCGTCCCCCGCGTTGCTGACTAGTCAGTCGGCTGAGCGTCGTCTACGTCGTCCTTGCGAAAGAGTCCACATGTACAGTATGCGCAGGGGCAACGACGTCGCCACTCGCGCAGTCAGTCTGCATGCCGGCAGGATTGACCGGTTAAAACTGCTCCATCACCATCAGTGCAGCTCACTCTAGGACCGATGGATGGGATGGACGTACGGACGGTCATATCCCCCCGCACGTGCACGATCGACCAACGACCAACGACGACCCAATGGACGAGTAGTCGACCGCGGCTCGGACTGCACTCCTCGTCGGCCGGACGGGAGCCGGCCGACGCGGTCTCCTCCATGTCGTGATTGCGTTGTTTTCGCCTTTTCTGTGCGTGCCAACCACGCCGGCCGCCAACCCACTGCCACTGGCCACTCGATCGAGCAGGACGGCCCCTCGCTCCGAATCTCTCCACCTTTTTCTTCTTCTCTTTTCGTTTTGTCAATTTCGTCTCTTTCCTTTCTGGGCCGGACGGGCCGAAAAAAAGGTCTACGGCCCACATCCTTCGTTTCGTCAACGCCGGACACGTGCTTCCGCGCGGCAGTCATTAGCCACCTGCTGCTGCAGGGACGGCAACGGCAGCCATACCTGCCGGCTCGTGTGACGTCTCGTGTTCTAAAACCACCATGCATGTGAATCAAATCAACCATGATGCAAAACGACACAAACGTTTCCAAAAATTGTCATGATAACATCTGACTATGTAACCCAGAGGAGAAGAGATCCGATTTCGAGAATACTCCGTATATAGACTAGACATATAGTTGAGCGAGATAAGAAAAACCAAAAAGGCTAAGTAAGGATTCATGAGGCCTTGCATCACATTACATGTAGGTCAGTGATAACATCTCGAGGTTGACAGGAGGCAGCCCTGCTGTGTCACATTTACATCCCTCCATTGACGGGGAGGATGGATGGAGAACACAAGCACAGCACAGAAAAAGGAAATTAAAGCACGGGACGGCCACTGCATTGGAGTGGAGATGGTCGGGATGTGATCAGTCATGTCTCTCTCTCTCTCTCTCTCAACCGCCCCTCTCTCCCTGCTAGCAGTCCCTCCATCTCTAATTGTAGACTTATATTTATTGTCCCTGTTAGTAAATATGCTAATTTTATCCACCACAATGACCAGATGATTTCACCGTGTGCAGGAAACCTATTAGGCTGTTCCATGCATCGTCTGCTCGATCGGCCAACAATTAAAGATGCACACAAGTTACGCATGACGATATTGAACCATCCTTGTTACCCCGATTAATTAAGCCACCACCAAAGCTGGAGGTTGATTGGTCGTCACAAGCCTACTCTACCCATATCGATTTTAATTAAAGATTTAAAGGTAGCAGGAAGCCCATTGAATCGTGCACAGGGTACTCGCCTCCCTCCATCGCCAAGTGGTGGCTAATGAAAGCAATTCCTCCCCACAGCACGTCTACTGCTTGTGCTTGAATGTACAGATGCAGAGGAACGACCTTCAATTCCCTCCCTCCCTTATCCAATAATAGCCACTCCATAACATAAGGACGCACAGCTAAGAAAAAACTTGCAATCTTCTTCAACAAACACAGCGCCTAAAATCAAAGTTTTAAATAGCGGGCTATGGCAAATAGCGGCATGTTTTTTTTCAGAGGCTATAAAGCTATAGCGGAGCTACGCCAGATTGCGGTTTATAAGAAAATCATGAAAAACACATGTAATTGAATGAAAAAAAAATAAGGCAATTATGATATTCAATGAACACAAATAGTTCTAGAGTCTTTATAACATTACTTAATACCAATATGACACTACGACATGGTTCATGAAAGTTTCATTATTCAAAATAATAAATTAATAGCAAATGAAATATGAAATAGCAGTAAATAGCGGCGCTATAGCGGTGAATAGCAGTAAATAGCGGTGCTATAGCGGAAGACAAATAGCTTAGCGCCGAGCCTCTCCCGCAGCTATAGCGGCGCTATAGCGGCACTATAGCCCGCTATTTAAATCAGGGCCTAAAATCCATTCATTCATTCACTGCTGAAGGTAGTAGTGGTAGCTAGGAAGCAATCTACGTACGGTTCTTGCATTGGATCGATCCATCCATCAACACCAGCAGGCTAATAAACTCAACTCACTGCACCCAACATGGTGGCTTGCATTGCATTGCAATGCAATTGTTGGCTGCCTAATCTAGCCAAATGTGTAGTACTTCTCATACTTCTACTAAAAATTTTAATTAGATCCATCCATCCATGCATACATATGCTAGCAGCTAGTTATTACGTACTATACCAGTACATGCTAGTACCAACTGGTTAAGGAGAGGAGGCAGCACAGCTTACCATATGAATGAAGATGAAGAAGAAACAACAAAGAAAAAGAAAAAAGAAAGCAAGGAAAACTACAAAGGGAGGCAACGATTAATTAAAACACACAAGAAGGTTAAATTAGAGGGACAGATCGATCGATCGATCGACCTAGCTAGCTAGCTAATAGCGCCATCAGCATGTTACTGCCGGCCGGACGGCAGCTTGCCGTTGATGTCGTCGCCGCCGGCGCGGAGGAAGTGCAGCAGCACGGGGCTCTTGCACCGCGGGCACTTGGGCTGCTGCTCCTCCCCGGACAGCATCACGTACATGAGGCACTGCGGGCACCCCACCACCACCATCGGCTTCGTCGGCGCCGCCACCAGCTCGTCCTCCGCGTCCGACGACACGCACGAGCTCGCCGGCGACTCTGCCGCCGACCCGTCGCCGGTGACACTCCTCTTGCCCTGCTCGCTCATGTTCTCAGCTGATGATTCTCCGAGCGCTACCTACCTACCTAGGCCGGCCCCGGCCGGTCAGCCGGTGTGGAACTGGAAGAGAGGCTTTTGTTTGGCTTGTGAAAGAATGGTGCAGCTCCAGACCACTATTTATAGTGCAGTGCAGTGTTGTGCTGTGTTCGTGCCTTGCATTGCGTTGCAGCCTGAGACCAAAAGGCTGCCGTGCACCAGTGCACATGCAGCAGTAGCAGCTGCAAGTTTGCAACCAAATGAAATTTATAAGCCAGTATATATTCATATGTAGTTGTGCTTTCGCGCCCTTTTCAAATAAATATCCCTATATGAAAGCATTGTATTTTTTTTTACAAGTTTTTCCGTCATTCCTCCTGTCAAAAGGCCAGCTGGCACCACCGGTCCCTTTCACAGTCTTTATTCATACTGTAGAACCTCCAAATCATACGAGCTACTTACCTTTATTTCCAGACATTAATTACTTTTTACGAGACTATTACTAGCTTGTTGCTTACTAATACCACCCTCTAGTTTAGCTATACTTTAATGTCAACTTGGGCCCTGTTTAGATGCGCAATTTTTTTCAACTTTGATACTGTAGCACTTTCGTTTGTATTTGATAATTATTGTCCAATCGTAGACTAATTAGGCTTAAAAGATTCGTCTCATGAATTACAATAATACTATGTAATTAGTAATTTATTTTACCTACATTTAATGCTTCATACAAGCGGCTAAAGATTGATGTGATGGAGAGATAATGAAAAAACTTAAAATTTTAAAGGGATGTAAACAAGGCCTTGGCTTCAAGCTTCAAACACTCGATATGTTTGAGTTTTGGCTTATCTATGTATTTAGACATGGTACACATAATATGTATAGATGCATAGCCCAAGAAAAACCAAAACGACTCACAATTTAGAGCGGAGGGATATAGTATCATATTTTACCATATAATAATTCATGTAGACATAGAGATTTCATACGAGTAATTAGTGGTTTTCTATACTCCTCTCTTTTGTAACCAGAGAGTGGACCAATTGCAGTGACTTCATGATATTTTCTTTTCATATGTCCATCTCCACTATGATGTTTTCCATGTCCAAAAGGGTGGGAAGACATGGAACTGTTTTTTCCAGGAACCATTTTTGTTTCCTTAGTCCAAGCACATGATAGGCTTGCATTATGGCAAGCATCTGTTTCAAAAATGTCGTCCAACAACCATAGTCCAGTGGTCAGAAATTCCTGCGGTAAATTCAACTGTGCATAGTTGCATACGTCTCCTTCGATACATCAATGCATGGTCTATTCTGATTTGGAAAAACATGCATGATTCTTTAGTGTAGTTATATATAAAGACGCATAAAGGATTCATATTCAAAATATTTTAGAAACAGATATTTGATTTATAGCAAGGCAATGTATTTCAAGAGAAAAATACGAATCAAAATCAGAATAATTGTAAGTGTAAAAAATATGATTCAAAATCAGAATATGGTAAGAGAATATTAATTTGTAGCAGTTAGCAATATATTGCAAGAGAAATATTATTGAACAGTTTCTTCTATCAAAATATGCGTGGAGGGAGTACTTCAAGCAGAAGCAATGGGGCATAGACAGAGGCAGAGGCAGAGGAGAAAAAAGAGTACTCAATTGACATTGTATTGCACTGCATCTATTATTATATTTATTAAGAACTATAATTAGATGTTTATTCGTGAAAAAAGAACATTCAATTCAATTGACATAGTATAGCACTGCAATTACAATCAAGAAACCCTTGCACGAATTTATGGTGTGTATGGATTCAGAAGGGGCAACGCAGCTAAGCAAACATAAATAACGGGCATCTATGGAGCACTGTTTTATCTTGTGGCAAGACTTGAATGTGGGAGGCCACTTTTGATTCAATGAAAGATACCGGCCAGCTAAGGTTCGCAGCACATATTCATACCACACACAAACGCACAAACATACACCAGTCTCAAGAAATATAATGCCGTCTTGTGCAGGCAGGCATTCAAGTGTCCCGGCTAGTAAAGGCACTCTCAGCTTGGGCAGGGGCGAGCAATTCCAAGCTCTCACACTGACCGGGCTGTGCTACGTTAAGGCTCATTTGATTGAAGCTGTTGTACTGGAAGATGCCAAATCTTAAATGAGAAAACAGTCATCATGTATGACTTGATTGGAGTTGTACTTCAGTTTCAAGGAGGGAATTCCCCCATTCAATCAGCACACAGACTGCAATAAAGCACAAGGCACCAATCTAAACTCCTATTTTACCATGTGTAAAATCATCAGAACAACCACACACATTTTTCCTATAGAAAGTTGGTCTAAAATCATGTTTTTGTCATGTTTAAAATTTTAAGCTACTCAATTCAGCTCATATAGCTTGCAGAGGAAGAGAAGAGGTTACAGTGCTCTGCATATATAGGAGTCCAAGCCAAGTGCAGTTACGAGTCCTGTGCTGGGAAATGCTCTCTCAATGCCGATGACAGAGCCACAGAGGTGGTATTCAACTATAGCCCTGCAAACCCTCTGCAGTCTCTATTACTCTAGTAGGCCCTACTAATGTCGTACTATGAAATGCGTGCAGAGACCTTAATCTGTTACTATCACAGAAGGTACAGCTGGTGCAGAACAACACAAAAGAAAGCCAAGAATTGCCTTTTGTAACATAATATTGCACAAAAAGTCATTGTACACAAAAGTAAAAGCATAACTTCACTGTCATTTCTCCAATTACACAAAACTAGATTTATCTTATGAGTTAGAATACTCTTAGAAGTAGAGCAATAACAAGAATGAACTTATCAATATCTCAAGAATATAGAGAATATTTATCTGTACTAGAGGAGTCACTGATCTGTGCAGCTAAATACATCACTAGAGTTACTGGACCTTCGTCGGTAGCACTGACAGCCTGTGTCTTCAGCCCCCTCAACTATTACTGGCGGCCTGCAACTCTTGAAGAAATGCGGCAGATGATAGACAGCTTAAAAACACAATAAGATTCCAAATCCTCCTCTTGGCAGGCTACAAGCAGTAACCTGTAATGTGAGGGAATAGGGATTCATCAAAAGCACTGTCAATTTGAACAACGATGGTTTCAGATGTGGCCTGGAAACGAATTGTGAGAAACTACACAGGTTGCCGATCAATGATCATTATTGGCAGACTTCTCTTTCAACAATGATTGTTACAGAACTTGCAGTCAGCTCACTAATGATACACATTCCATACTTCTACAAAGATGACAACAAGGGTTGAGGTATATTAAAGCACAAAATGTGCACGACGTACCTTGATAGTTCAGCTCTGGCACTGAAGCTCTGATGGTTTATGTGACTGAGCTGATGTTGTTTTATTGTGAGAGAAAAACACTGTACCATGGCTGATAAGTTTCACTAAAATCTGAATGACTACAAGAATGAGAAAGTCAGAATCTCCATCGCTTACAGATTTCAAAGCCTCCAAATTTTCTGATGAATTTCAATCAGGTGGATATATTCTCTGAAATGCTTCTGTTACTGCCTCGCCCATCCTTTCAATCTTGTGAAGCCATTTTGACCAACGAACAACAATGTGCAGGTCAACAGTCAAATCTTTCTCAAACATTTCCCTACACTCAAGATTCTTGTGAAGGTGCTTCCCTCCATCACGGCTGCCCTCCAGAGAAGTGAGGTCACACAGCCCTGGTAAGCAGCCTCAACAGGCTTTAGCCCGGCTGATTTCATCTCCTCCAATCATTTCAACCTTTATGAATGGGGATAATTGTTTATTTGGTCTGAAAAAATATCTGGTTACTTATTTGATTTTTTTTTAAGTTTTGTATTTAGCCTCAAAATAAAATTTTGTTACTTAGCCTTCTGTTAGATCCGTGAGCCCAATACGTTAAGTTGCCCACTGCATCACATGCGAATAGACAAATTTGCCCTTCAGCTTCTTCACACCGCCTGTGACCCATGTTGTCCACCTCTTCGTCTCGGCATCCTTGCTCGATATGCGAAAAAAAAGCCGCGGCCTCCATGGACGACGGCGCCGCCGCCGCTGCCCTCGACGCCCAGGAGGGGGCCGCCGCCGCCACCCATACCGGCGGATCCGGGGCCACCAATGGCAGATCCGCGGCTCCTGGTAGCTGCAGCGGCGCCCCCTGCTCTATCCCCTCCCATCGGCGGCGTGCGAAGGCTTCCCTCCACGCACTCCATCCCCTGGCCGTCCGTGCGCGCTCTCCTCTCTCCGGCCGCCGGTCTGCAACTCACAATCACAGCCCGCTGCTGCCGCTGCTCCAACTGTGCGAGGCGGCAGCGGGCCAGCGGTTCGCCTGCGCACCTGTGTGTGACAACGACGAAGGCCACGCGGAGGACATCAGCAAAAAGCTCGAGCAGCGCTCCTCGGGCAGCTCCACACGGCTGCTGGCCTGCTGCTCGCCGTGGCGCACCAGGCCCTTGCCTTGACGGTGCGGGCGCCGGCCGCGGTCCTGTGGCAGATGGGCGCATGAGGCTCTCCTACATACATCGGCTGCTTAGTGCCTTGGTGGAGTGGTTCCGGCGGGATGAGCGTCGTGGCAATTCCTCATCGTGCGCAGGCGTAGCAGGGAGCGAACAACAGCAGGCAATAATCTGGACGCGCTCAAGCGTCTCAGCGACTAGAGAGCACGCACATGGGTTGGATTGGGTTTTCTTTTTGTTTTTCTCCTGTTAACGTCAAAGCTTACAGTGCTAGATTGTCATAACGGAACAACCTTTGATGCAACTTTTACAAATCCGAATCTTTTTAGCACAGGGGCAAAATGGTCTTTCTACCGACCACTTGATACTGTTACGTGCTCAAATCTAACAGAAGACCAAATAAGTAGCAAAATTTTATTTTGAGGTCAAATACACACCTTCAAAAAGAAAAAGGCTAAATAAGTAACTAGACTTTTTTTCAGGGCCAAATAAACAATTATCCCTTATGAATGTGGACATCAGGGTTCGGTCGACATTTCTTGAATCAATTTTGGGCTCTCTACAATAAATAGTTCAAACAAGAAACTAGTGAACAGTGTGCAACAAAAGGAAAGGATAATTGCTTCTCCATTTGCAATTTTCCAATGAGAATAAGATGAAGCCATGTAGGCGCATTGTGTGAATAAAAGAGCCTAACAAACACTGTGTTCAGGTACCTTAAACAACATCCATTAGTATTAGTATTTATCTTATTGGGCCGTACTGTCACTATCAGGCCATAACCAACTGTGTCATATTTTGATCCATTAGTAATCAAATATTTTGATTCAAAATGCACATACCTGCATGTCTCCTGCTTTGCAGCGTGCATTTAACAGGAGGTAAATGTATGGATGTTAGGAGGGATTCCATCCTCTTCAATTTGTTTCATCAAATCTGAGCCTCCCAGACATCTCTACGAGTCCAACTGCATTAAAGAATGGAATTACAGACTATTTTCTATTATAAAGTACTCTTAACAAGTATTTGACAAACTATTTTATGAGATTATAATATGGCTCAAATAAACCATAAATGACCACGAAATGAAAGCAGGTGTTAGCTAAGGTAAAATCTATTATTTTGGTCAGTTTCTATAACATTTCACACAATTGACCTCTATAGTAATAGTTACTGAAAATGGACGCTTTTGCACTGTGTTGTGACATTTAGAACCGTATTTTCAACTTAACTGTTTAGTAACAACATCAATATGGTGTTGAAAGAAATTAGAAAACCAAAAGTGTAAATACAGTAATGGTCAGAAATGGTCATAATGATATCAAACGGAATGTTCCATTTTCAATTTCATCCAGAAAACCTAATTTTAGCATGACCTAAAAAAATACAAGCATTTGCAAAGACATGTGAATGGATAAATCCATTAGTCAGCATAGAGCAAGTTCTGTTTAAGGCTTTGGGAACCATCCCAATCTGTATAAAGAAAATCCAAACTGGCATTAGTGACTAGTATTTTTTCCGGATGATTAATATGCTATTTAATTTCCACAAAGTTTAAATCAGAGATGCACTTCAAGTATCATATTTTATCGGTCGTCCTTCTACTGAAATTCCAAGTATAATGAAAAGCAAAGAGAAACTGGAAAGCACGACATAAAATCAGCTACTTCAAGGCCCTTGAGGCGTTGACCCAAAAAGGGAAAAGATAGAAGAGATGGCAAAGCGACTCGGCTCGATCATCCAACAATCTCAAGCTTGACTCCTTAAGGCAATAAGCTAGGTCATTTATAGCCCTAGTTAGCTGCAATACATGAGAAGAATACACAAGAGCAGAACTGACCTTAACATACAGATTAATAAGGCAGGCATAAGATATTATTGATAGTTTGAAGCCTCACTCCTGGAAAGTGAGAAAAACTTTAATCAGACTGGCAATTCTTTGTTAGGAACACATGGCAATTAGCCATGAAATGCCTTCCCACTGTACCTTCAGCCTTTCAAACACAATAATTACCAGATCAATGCCATCATCTTCCATTTCATGAGCTCGATATATGTTCCCAGATTGGCTGCATAAGCTTACAATGTTCTATGGACTGAAAAAAAAAATATATGGAATATACTCTCTGAATTATTATCAGTGGATTAAAAGGGCCCACAAGTGGTTATTCCAGAAACAAATCTATGTACCTACATGATTTACATGAGCTGTCAAAGAATGTAAAAGTAAACTTCAAATACTGAAAAAATTACAAGGATGCAGCAAACACAAATGCAATTGTTTGCGATGGTTCTAGTAGCACAATTGGTACACAACATCTGAGCAAAGAAACCCGCTGCATTCCAGACATCTTCTCATGATTCAAACAAATAATTCTTGTAGAAGAGAGTCCAATCAGAGTCATCCGATGTGACAAGCTCGAATCCTTCTGCATTCATGGACTCTGCAACTGAAACATGATTTGGAGAGGCCTTGATACTATCATTGTTCAGTTCATCACCAGTACAACTGAACTCAACAGAGCCAAAACCACATGCTTCCTGTTGGTCGCCACCCTCATGCTGGCAAGAGTTGGTACCATCTGCCAAAGCCTCGTCAGTGTGTGAAAGCACTGGTGAATCTTCATCGTCAGATAGCCATTTGCAGCAATCCAAATCACCCATATCAAACATTCTGCTAACAAGCCCCTCTCGCCAAGAGATCCGGGTGTCTGCCATGACTGGTTTCCGGAAACTTGTCTCCTTTGCCTTCAATTCTATGTCTCGAGGAGACCTCTTAAAAGAGGTCAAGTCTATGGATTCCAGAGGCGTCGGAGCTCCTGCAAACTGGAAGCTAAGCTCAGGCAATGGCACAGGCGGTGCGCCATTTCCATCATAGTCATGGTCCCCAGGCCTTGGGGACAAACTCATCATCTCAAGACATTCCAGCACTGGATCCATCATCTGCAGGGGACGACTGCCTGTCCTTGTAAACCCTGACCGTTTGCCATTGCTGACACTATCAGGCCATGACTCGCTAGAAATCGGTGTCGGATCCGCCGCAGAATCATACCTGTAGCTGCTGGCCAGTGCCTGCTGGGCACACAGAGTCCGAAATCTGGAAGAGGACTGTGATGCCCTCTTGACAATGAGCGAGAAGGGACTAATGCTATCGCCACTGCTAGGCGTCCTCTGCGCGAGGAGACACCCTGACGACGGCGTCGTCCTGGACGTTTCCGACGCCGGAGTGCCGAAGTCCAGCAGACCGCTGAGCAGCGGCGAGCCTAACAGCCCCGTGCAGTCCGGGGAGAACCGCCAGAAGGCGTCCTCCGAGGAGCATCTCGGCACGAAGATCTCGTCTTCGAGCAAGTCCACCCCGCCTTGGTCGCGCGGGGACGCCAGCCAGTTCACCGAGGCTTCCTCGTTGCCGCATTTCGTCGAGGACGTCCAGGCCTCCGCCCCCGACGGCGAGGACAGCCAGTGGATGGACGCGCGGGACGGCTCCTCCTCAAGGTCCTCGCTGGTGAACCCCTCCCCCGCGATCGCCAGGATGCCGCGCGGCCGGCACTTGCGGCGGTCCCCGACGCCAGGGATGACATGGTGGCCCGCCGCGAAGCACGCGGGCGTCGCGGCCCCGCACGCCTCTGCCACCTCGGGCGAGATCGACGCGTGGACCGGCGGCGTCGCGCCGGTCGACGGCGTGGCCTCGGAATCCGCTTTCTTCTCCGGCGTCAAGGCCTGGAACTGATCCAGCTGCTCGTCCTTCGCCGGCCACTGCTTCTTGCCGGCGGCCGGGACGGTCTTGTTGATCCGCGCACCGATCGGCTCCTGGCCACCCATCCTCGGCTCTTGCCCGGCGCATCTCTGCGCCCTGGTCCTCGATTCCTTATCCGGGAGCCGGTCCGGAACCGGAACCCTGGTCCCGGGCCGGGGCTTGGAGTCGGGGCGCCTAGGGGTCCGCGGGGTGGACGCGGACCTGGCCCTGGACCTGGACCTGGACCCGGAGGCGGCGGCGGTGGAGGGGAGGAGGAAGCGGAAGCACCCGGGGCGCTCGCGCCCGGCGGAGGCGTCCCTGGAGTTGAGATCGGATAGAGGGCTGCGGCGGCGGCTCCAACCAACAGTATTGTGCTTGGGCGCCGTTGCCGGGGATGGGGAAGGGGACGGGGAGCTCTTCCGGGGCTTGGAGGCGGCGGAGGAGGAGGAGGAGGATGGACGGGATGATGGCCTGGCCATGGCGGCGGCGGAGGAGGGCATGGCGGTAAGGGGGGGAGGGGGTGAGAAGCGGCGGCGGGTCAGGCAGTTTCAAATCTCGGAGATGGGAGGCCGGAGGAGGAAGAGGGCCAACGGATACATTTTGCAGAGTATACACCGGTGGCGGAAATGGGGGTTGACCGTAGGACAGAAGTATTTTATTGGGCCCAAGGCCCGGTCCGGCCTGCAGCGCTTAATGGACACTCGGGGAAATATTTTTTTAGCTCAAACATGGCCCATTGAGTACAGAGGAGAGGAACGACGAGGCACTTCTGACTGTGATCGCACACTGTCGAAACCCGAGCAATCGATGCAACACGAACGAATAAGTGCGTGCAGTGCAGGAGCAGGTCATCAGAGGTGCATGCATGTGTGATGAGCTCGCAGCAGCTGCAGCAAGCCTGTTACTTTCTGTTCCACTTCACTCTTCACACATATCTCATGCACAGCAGACAGCACGTTCCCACCAGGCAACGCCAACTCGATCTGCTGGGCTAGCTAGATCCTCCTCGCGTTGCGTCGCGTGTGTATAGTATATATACAGATGCAAGTCCCAACCTGACGCAACGCAGCTCGGAAGAAGTTCATCATGAAGGCTGTCGCGTCGATGCTTCTGCTGCTGGCGCTCGTGGTCGCGGCGGCGAACGCAGACCATCACACCCGCCACCACCACCACTGCGGGCACGGCGGCCACAGCTGGCGCGACGGCGCCGACGACGGCGGCCACCGGCGGTCCCCTCTGTCCGGGCTGACGCAGTGCGTCACCATCTGCGGGTCCAGAGTGACACCCTGCATGCTGGACTGCTACCAGCCGCTGATCGACCTGGACCCCGTGGAGCTGCCCGTCTGCCTCCTCAAGTGCACCAACGACGCCATGATCTGCGCCTCCGGCTGTCCCGTCACCGGGAACATCTAGGTCGTCTAGCGACTAGCTAGCCAAACGTTACTACATGCCCAGCCATTTATATATATACCGATCAAACGCGATATATACACCCGCCCCTCTGAACGCTAAGTCCCGTGCTAAGATTCAAACGATGAAAAAGGCTTACCCAAGGCGACTTGGAGCCTAGCTTCTTCATGTTCATGCTCACCTCATGGAGTTGTTCACACATACATATATAATGAGAGAGGGCCTACCAAGATGAATGGCTTGATTAGTTGGAGAGCCCACTTGAGATTTGGGGTGGATTCCTTTCAAACAAACCAAGGGATTTAGGGAGAAATCAAAAGAGAGATTGAGAGTTCACACTAGAACTCTTGCTTGTATCGCAATAGAAGGAAGGGCCGCCATGTCTTCTTGAGCTCCATTTGCTTCTTCTATGGAAACATATATCCTTTCCTTTGCTTGCAGAGTGTGGTGAACACATGGTACCAATGCCTTCCAACAACCATAGACCAGTCGTCACAAGTTGTAGCGGTATTCAATTGAACTGAACTGTGCATGGTTGCATTTGCCTAGCAACGGACTCCTTCGATCCATCAATCCATGATCTGTTCTGATTTGTAAGAAAAAATAAAAAACGAACTTTACATCTTAACAACAATCAGCCTGTTCGTTTGAACTTATCGGCCAAACCAGCCAGCCATTCAACAGTATTTTTCTTTCACAAAAAATCAGCCGCAGCCAAAACCAGCCAGCCAGAAACGACCAAGCGAACAGGGCGAATAATTCGAAGTACAAGCATATGTATCCTTAGTGTAGTATGGAAAAGTTGCAGTTGCAGCAATAAATTCATATTCAATAAATATACATGTTTAAAGTTTTCATTTTTACAGTAAATGACATTTGCCAATATACTGTAAGAGAAAAATAAGGATCAAACATCTTTGCCCTTTCCATCTTTCGTAGTTACAACACCCTAGAACTTAATTAGCACTGGACCTAACTTTTTCACCTTTATACTTCAGCATCCAACTCCAACCAAACACTGTGCTCTGCAGGGTATTGCCACAAACCAGCCACCGCAGTGGAAACTTTTTCCAAGAAAATGTATATGACATTTTCTCCCCAAGAAAACAAAACTCGAATGGAATTTCCAACAAAGGATAATACATAACGCATACTACAATAAAGGTTTATTTATGGAAAGAACATTCTAAGTCGTGTACTATCACACTGCAACTGCAATCACGAATTTACAGTGTGTATAAATTCAGACGGGCAATGCAGCTAAGCAAACATAAATGATGAAGCACTGTTTTATCTTGTGGCAAGACTCGAAGGTGGGACTGTGGGAGGCCACTTTTGATTCAACCAAAGACACCGGACAGCTAAGATTTGCAGCTCATGTATCACACACAAACACACACCAGCCTCAAGAAATATAGTAATGCCGTCTTGTGCAGGCAGGCATTCAAGTGTCCCTGATAGTAAAAGCTCTCAGCTTGGACAGGGGCGAGCAATTCCAAGCTCGCACTGAAACGAGCTGTGCTACGTTAGGGCTCATTTGATTGTAGCTGCTGTACTGGAAGATGCCAAACCTTAAATGAGAAAACAGTCATCATGTATGACTTGATTGGAGTTGTACTTCAGTTTCAAGGAGGGAATTCCCCCCATTCAATCAGCACACAGACTGCAATAAAGCACAAGGCACCAATCTAAACTCCTATTTTACAACGTGTAAAAACATCATGACAAAGGCAAAGATCCATACATTATCTACTCCCTCCATTCCAAATTGTAATTCACTTTGACTTTTTTGGTACATGCATTTTCCTATGTACCTAGATAAATAATATGTCTAGATACATAGCAAAATACATGCACCAAAAAAGTTAAAACGAACTACAATTTGGAACGGAGGGAGTAGCAAGTTGGAAAATCATGCTTGTATTCCTGTTTTAACATGTTTCAAACCATCAACTATTATTTTATAGCATTCAATTCAGCTCATCAGTTCATAGCTCACAAAAGGAAGAAAAGAGGTTACAAAGCTCTATACACTTATAAACATATGTTTATAATGTAGGAGTACTGTCCTGGCCAACTGCAATTACGAGTCCTGTGCTGGGAAAGCTCGCTAAATGCCGAATGACAGAGCTGCAGTGGTGGTATTCAACCAATAGCCCTACAAACACTCTGCTACTCCAAAACCCTACTAATGTTGTAATGTGAAATGACTGCAGAGACCTTAGTTTCTTATCACGGTCACAGATGGTACATTCGGTACAGAATACTACAAAGGAAAGCCAAGAATTGCCTTTTGTAACATATTGTACCGAGTCATTGCACAAAAACCCTACCTGGAACACATGGGAAATAAACTAAGTAAAAGCATAACTTCACCAGCATTTCTCCAATTATACAAAACTGGATTTAACTTATTTATTAGTCAGATTGCACTAGAAATAGAGCAATGATGAGAAATGAACTTGTCAATTTCTCAAGGATATAGACAATATTTACCTACCTGTACTACGAGTCACTGATCTGTACAGAAACACACATAACTGGACCTTCGTCTGTTGCATTGACAGCCTGTGTCATCAGCTCCAGCAGAACTGTTACTGGCGGTCTGTGACTCTTCAAACACCGCAGAGGACAGACAGCTCAGGCTTCAAAACACAATAAGATTCCAAACCCCCCTCTTGGCAGGCCACAAGCAAGTAGCCTGTGATTTGAGGGCACAAAGTTTCATCAGAAACACTGTCGATTTGAACAAAATTGTTTTAGATGTTGCTTGGAATCAAATTATGAGAACTCAAACTGCCAATTGGTGATCATTAAGGCAGACTATGCTTCTAAAAAGATTGTTACAGAACTTACGGTCAACTCATTAATGATAGGCATAGTATACTTCTAAAAAGATGTCAACGAAGTTGAGATATATTAAGAACACGTGTGCAGCATACCTTGATAGGTTTAACTCTGGCACTGAAACAGTAGTGAGGGATCAGGAAAAGGTTAGAACTGTCTTGATATTATATCACAAGTCATCAACATTATGATCCTCATCATTATCACTAAACTCTGAGTCACTGCAAGACTCAGAATCTCCGTCACTTACAGAACTCAAAGCCTCCAAATTTTCTGATGAGTTCCAATCAGGTGGAAATATTCGCTGAAGTGCTTCTGTTAGAGCACCACCTGTTCTCTCAATCTTGTGAAGCCATTTTGACCAGTGAACAGCAGTGCGCATGTCAACAGTCAAATCATTATCAAACATTTCCCTACAGACACTTAAGATTCCTGTGTAGGTGCTTCCCTCCATCACAGTTGCCCTTGAGAGAAGTGAGGTTGCCAAGCAATGATAAGCAGCTTCATCAGGCTTAAGCCCAGCCAATTTCATCTCCTCAAAGCATTTCAATGCTCTATCTGGCTGTGATACTCTAGCCCAACCTTTAATCAATGTGGTAAACGTCTTGACATTCGGTTTCAGTACAACATCTGCCATTTCTTGAATCACATTTTCCGCTCTCTACAATAAATAGTTCAATAAATTAGTGATAGTGTGCAACAAAGGCCACGAATACTCCTCCATTCACATTTTTCCAATGAGAACAAGATGAAGCCAGTGTGCAACAAAGGTACACTGTGTGATTAATGGACATTATAAACATTGTGTTCGGCTGCCTTAAAAAAAACATCCACTAATGTTTACCTCATGGAACTGTACTATCACTATCAGGCTATGTCCAACTGTGCCACCACAAACTAGTAATCAAATATTTTGACGAAAAATGCACACACCTGCATGTCTCCTGCTTTGCAGCATGCATTTACGTAGGAGGTAAATGTATGGATGTTAGGAGGGATTCCATCCTCTTTCATTTGTTTCATCAAATCTGCTGCCTCCCAGACATCTCCTCTACGAGCCCAACTACATGAAAAAAGTAATGACACCGTATTTTAGATTATATGCAATACTCTTATCAGGGATTTGACAAACTATTTTAGATTATAAAAATGGCCCAAATAAACCATAAATTGACATGAAATGAAAGCAAGTGTCTGAATTACTGAGGTAAACAATAATGTTGGTCCTTATATATAACATTTTCACAAATGAGCCTATAAAGTAATAATTTCTGAAAATGGAATGTTTTGCATTTGCTGTGACATTTGGTACCAAGGTAGTACCACTTAAGAGCCTGCAAATCCAACATAGTATATCATATGTGGCAGCTGCCATGGTGTCAATGTCATGGACACGGCAAAAGAGTCCATTTTTTACAATTGTTTCCCCAGAGGTTATCCTAAAAAGGTCTTTAAAAGGATCAAATTGTAAAAGCTTCTTGTTACGTAAGCAGTGAATAAATAAACAAATTTAAACCAAATAGGACAGACAGAAATAACGTTAACTGGCATTAACTGTGTTTATGTAGTACCTACCCATCAATCAAAATATTATATATAAATGTATTCCTCGGTATCTTCTGAAAGCTCATCTCTCTTGTAACTGCTAAGGCACTTTGCATCCTTCCTGATTTGCAACAGGCTCTCAACAATGTTTCATAAATGTACACATCAAGCTTTAGGCCACTCTCTTTGATTTTGGTGAAATACTCAAAAGCCTTCCCAATATCTCCACTAGCAGCATAACCTCTCATAATGATTGTGTATGTATGCTCATTTGGTGCAATGCCAGCAATAGACATCTTGTCAAGTACAGAAACAGCTCTTTCAACCTGCAAACATGCACACATACACAGGTAAACAAAAATAAGAGGCTAAAACCAGAAGTACATGGTTCTCAGTGAATAATCTAATATATATTTGAGAAATACCTGGTGCTTTCTAATTAGCCCATGGATGAGAGCATTGTAGGTCATTATAGTAGGAGCACAACCACTTCGCCGCATTAGGTCAAGGGTATCGAGAGCCCTTTTCATATCTCCAGAAACTGCAAATCCTTCTATGATAGGCCTGAATGTTCTATTTGATGGTTGCATTCGTTCCTTCTGCATTCTTTCAAATATGCGAATAGCTCGATCCATATTTCCCATCTTACAAAATGCTTCTACCAGCAAATTGTATACGGCACGATCAGGCTGCAAACCTGATTTTATCATGTCCTCGAAAATGCTAAAAGCATTTGCAAAGTCATGCAGATGGATAAATCCATTTATCAGCATAGAGTAAGTTTTGTTATTATGTTTGATGCCATGTGATTCCATTTCTTTGATAATAGCTAAGGCTTTCGGGACCTTCCCAATCTGTAAAAGAATGTTCAAAATGGCATTAGCGGCTATTTTCCATTCGAACAAGTGCAGGGATATGCAAATAATGTAAGGCCTCAAGTTCAAATGATTAATCAGGCCATCTTATTTCCACAAAGTTTAAATCAAAGCTGCACTTCAAGTATCTTATATTTCATCGACCATGCTTCCATTGGAGTTGCCAAGCATTAGTAATAAATAATAAAAAACAAAGAGGAACTGGAAAGCAGGACATCAAAACAAACTACTTTGAGGCTTTAAACCAAAAAAGAAAAAAGTACAAGAAAAGGTATTTCGTATCTACTATTTAGCATGATGGGCCAAGCTTGAGCCTGGCTGTAGGGAGTGTAGGCTCAGGCAGTTCTGAGGCTCGGCTCAACCCTCCAACAAGCCCAAGCTTGAGGCGATGAGCTCGGCTCATTTACAGCCTGACTGTAATATATGAGAAGAATAGACAAGAGCAGAACTAACCTTAACATACAGATTAATAAGGCAACCATAAGATATTATAGATGGTTTGAAGCCACACTCCTGCAAAGTCAGAGAAACTTGAATCAGGCTAGCAAATATAACACTTTATTTCCCTTCCATCCCCAGATCAAAATCCGCAAAGACATTATAGATTAAGAAGGTGAGTATATGTAAACGTCCCGCCTCCTCGAGGCCGGGCCCGCTTATTTAGAACATAGACTGCCATCACAGCCCAACACTGGTGCCCTCACAGACCAACACCAGTCTTTTCTGCGCACTTTGTCCTCACTCGTGCGCACCCGGGAAGACTTCCCGGTCGGTCACCCATCCCTAAATTGCTCCAGGCCAAGCACGCTTAACCTCGGAGTTCCTTAGTGATGAGCTTCCGGAAAAGAAGTTGCAACTTGTTTATATGAGTATCCTATTAATCTTATTAAGCCCTAGACCGGGGTGTTATAGTATAATAAAAAAAAAATTGTTCCTCAGGAACACATGACAATTAGTTATTTATTATGAGATGCATTCCCAATATACCTTCAGCCTTTCAAACACAATTAGGCATTTGTTTTCATCTTGGACGACAGTATATCCATGCATCATACTGTGATAAACATCGATAGGAGCATCAATGCCATCCTCTTCCATTTCACGGACCAGCTCTTCAGCTCGATCCATATTCCCAGATTGGCTGCAAAAGTGCATACATTTGAGTGCTCTAACATGATTTATTAGTAAACAGATAAAGCACTAATCATTAAGAGATAAATTGTATTTTTCTTCTTAAGTTCACGATGTTTATGGATCTGGTAACCAGCAACCACTAACCAGTGAGCATGTATAATGTTGCTATATATGATTCCATTTAGGCTGTCAAGCTTGGTCTTAGCCTCTCTGAACAACTTGTCTGCAGATCTTCCAGGACAAGATGAAATCATTAGCAACAAGCCAAGGGTCATACCAGAAAGTCTAGAAATGAATAGGCAGCAGGATCTTTTGCCTAAAACAATGTCTAAGAGACAGTATCATATATGAAAGGGCAGTTATAGCTATTGAAATTCTGGAAGAAAGCATGTTCAGTAACACATGGAGCTGGGTTACGGCTGTGTGGAAAATGAAAATACTCACTGAGCATCATTAATTTTGCCATATCCTGCAATAAGGATACTATAAGTAACAACTGTCATTTCAAGGCCTTCAGATTTCATTTCCTCGGCGCATGACAGTGCCCCACGCATATCTCTAGCAACTGCATAAGCGTGAACAAGGCTGCATGAAATGGATTAAATTTAATGTAGGAGACAAGGTACATAGAGACATTGCTAGAGCTAGTTTGCCAGTCATTCACATACATACATCTGTATATATGATATTAGTAAAGTAAAGAAGAAGATAACTGCATATCACACACCTCCCTCCCTCTTGTTTTAGAACAGCCCCCTTTGTACCTCAATAATGTTATCAGCCACACTTAATTTATCTCAAATAGTCAAGCAAGCATAGAAGTGACCAGGTACAAAGTTTCTTGGTAGGTTACTACCTGTATTCTTCACATGGTTAGCTTCTTATCATGCCATCATGCAAGATCGTTTGCCATAAGTAATCTTTACATACTAAAATTACCATTTATTCAGATAGCAATTTATACATGTCATTTGGTGGCATTACCAGGACTAAAGTTCGCTGTGGATCTCTGAACTTGCACCAGGGCTCCAAAACATAACAGGCAAAACAACCTACCCATACTCTGCCAGACCTCTGTTGACCTATTTAAATTAGTTTAGCAGTATAATATGATATTTTCTTTTCAGTGAGTCAATTTAGTTGGCCGAGCTGTCCAGTTTAGGAAGCCATGGTGCATTTTACCCTGTGACGAGGAGAAGACAATAAATTACTACTAAAAACAGTAACAATGCACCTACCTTGTGAAGACAAATGCATTGGGCTCTATCCCTCTTGCTCTCATGTTCTCAAATGTTGCACGAGCATGATGCTTATCACCTCGCTTGGCATAATACACAACCATCAGACCCAATTCCCTCCTTGATGGCTAAACAATAAAGTAGAAAATAAAACTATAATTAGTGCCACCAAATGAGAAAAGTTAACACTAAGGCAATTCTATATTCTAAGCATAGATTCCTATAAATAACTTAACCTACATAACCCTTCCGTTTCGAGCCCTCAAAATTGAGTAAATGAGGTATGGAACTTCCCTAGGAAGTTTTTAAAACAAGACTACCAGGTGACAAATAAATAAACGACATTAAAACTGAAATATGATTGTCCAGACAAAGCAAATTAAATGATCACTAGCTCCAAATCTCAAACAATTCATAGGGCAAGGATGCAAAATTTTACATGTTAGTGGAGCAATTTACTTCCAATGGCTTAGTACTTGAATAAGGGTCAAAAGAAGGGAATTGTTCATTGAAGCAGTCTAATGAAGTTAGAAATGAACTTTGGTGTCAGCTAATGATTGGAAAATGACAAGATACAGGCACCAAGTAACATGTAATTTACTCTACAACTAAGGTAGCAGATGTCCTATTCAGTGGCATCCTAACAAAGCTTATTCTAACCACTTTGCAATTACATAAATGGCATTCTACAGGAACAAATAAGATCGGGTAACACTAATGACAAGGTGATCATCAATCAGAGAAGCCACTACCCTACCTTGGGAATCCGCTCGAAAGCCGAGACGACAGCCTGCCAGTCCTCAGGCCGCGACTCCAGCACTCTCCGGAACTCGCGGCACGCGTCCTCCCGGCCCTTGTGCCACGGGGAGCGAGGCTCCCGGGCCACCCCGGCTTGGACCCAGCGCTCTCGCTCCTCCGCCCTGGCCCTCCCTTTTCTCCCGTCGTCGAGCCTCACGGTGAGCGACTTCCCCCGGAACTCCGACCCGTCCACCTCCACTGAACGCGCCGCGGCAGCCTCCGGGTCGTCGCCGCCGTAGTAGAGGAAGCAGAAGCCGACGTTGCGCCCGGGGTCGTCGTGGCCCCGCACCAGCTCCACCTTCTCCAGCGGCCCGAACTGGCGGAAGAACTCCGCGATCTCAGGCTTCCTCGCCCACAGCGGCAGGTTGCCCACGAACACCTTGCCCTTCTGCCGGAACTCCTCCTGCCGCAGCGGCTCCGGCTCCGGCGGTGGCGTCGGAGGCGGGGGCGGAGGCTCCTCGACCGTCTGGAGCGACGCTGGCGGGGGAGGCGGTGGGGAGAGCTTGCTCGTCAGCCATAGCTTGGAGGCGAGCGGGTTTGCCGGAGGAGGAGGAGGAGGAGGCGGCGGCGGCGAGGGTTTTGGGGCCGGAGGCGTCGGTGGAGAGGGGCGGCGGAAGGAGGCCGAGGAGGCCACTGGCTTGAAGAGCCTGGGAGTAGGCGAGGAGGCGGTGGGGAGCGAGAGGAATTGCATCAGGATGGTGGCGTCGGAGTTTCGAATGGCCCGGGAAGACGATGCCACCTGCGTGTGCGTCCTCCTCGTCGGCCAAGGAGGATGGAGCGGAGGATAAGGCGCGGCGGCGAGATTTCTCTTGTCGGACGAGAGATTTTCTGATTTGTTCTTCGGCTTGTTCTAATGTGTACGACTGTACGAGTGGGCTGGATTTTGATTTATTAGGGCCGGCTAACCAGGCCACCGGATCCAGCAAACAGCCCATTTGAAAATTCGCAGCACTCTGTCCCTGACGCTTCCTTTTCATCATCATATAAACAATAATAACATTTGCTAAAAAACAAATAATAACAAGGACAAAGTTTCAAATAAAACAATAACAACTATGGACAATGGAATAGTGTGCTTTGAGCTAATTTCATTCAATCGGTGAAACAAACCAACTTAAAGAACGTTAAATGATCGGAAACCTTCATCCCCGGCCGTCCGGGGCCTTGCCGTGCTCGCGGGTCACGTCGTCGATGGGGATCACGGTCGCGGCGGCGCCGGCCTCGCTGGTGCTCATGGTTGATTGCTGTGTTGTCGTTGGAGATAGCTAGGCGCAGGCGGCAGTCGCGAGGGACATAGCTAGTTTGCCTGCTTGCTTGAGTTTCAGTTGAGAGAGAATTAACATGCACATTTATAGAGTCGGATGGCTTAGCTGCTAGGAGCTGTTGGGGTGTGTCTGCCCGTGCATTGTGATAGTGAAGTTAGTGAAGTACTGAAGTTGCATCGCGAAGAGGTTGGGACGGGAGAGGGTGTGAGGGTGTGTGGTGGTGTGGTTTAGAGAATGGAGACCGGAGTGGTTAGCAACTGCTATGCAATGCAACAAGCGCCAATAAGAGTGATTGGAGGACTCTGTTAGTGTGGGATCTAGGATGGAACGAGCAAGTGTTGTCATGTCAATGTCATCCACAAACTCCTTTTAGCTGCAAACCTTGATATGGATCGCTCGCTACGCTACACCGGTCTTACTCGGTTAGCGCTTGTTTGACTACGCTCGTATTCACCTTAATCCAGAATATACATAAACACGAGTGCAACCAAATAAGCGCCCTGTTCACTTGGTCGTTTCTGGCTGGCTGGTTCTTGTTGCTGCTGATTTTTTGTGAGAGAAAAATACTATTGAATGGCTGACTGGTTTGGCTGATAAGTTCAAACAAACAGGCTGAAGATCTTAGTGGGAAGATCTCAGTGGCCCAGAGGAGACCTAGAATCCCGTAGCTTGATCTGCTGTTCTAAACTATCCACCACAGCTTACTTAGTGTGTGTGGACCCTGGACATACTTACCTTGATGTGTTGTTTACACTCCAGGGCACAAAACTGTCATTTTATCTTGATCTTGTCCATGGTGTTCGCTGTGAAGAACAGTGTTGCCCTCGTTGCCATGTGCCAAACTGGCATGGTGATCTAGTTCATGAACTCACAAATACGACTAAATCAGTTTTTGTAGGTTCACGGATAAATTATGTCTCATATTTATAGGTTCATGGATAAATTATGTTTCATATTTATAGGTTCACGGATAAATTATGTCTCATTTCTTGTTAAGTTGTGAAAGAGAATAATTTATTTATATGTGCTCTGTATTGCCTAATACGATTAAATCAGACGTACTGGGTAATGTTGTATTGAACATTACGTAGATATACATAAAAACCTCCACAAAGAACTAAACATGAGCAAACCGCGTGAGGTGCATAATGAGTTCTATGCTGAATTGCTGACAACTAAACAAGCGGCCTATGCTTCGCGGCGCCTAAAAAAGCCACCTAGCCTAAACAGCATGGCAATGCCGGTCCGCTATTGGGCCCGGCAGATTTGCATCCCCTAACGAGGACTTGAGAAGGTCCATATCATCATCATACACTTGAACAATCAGACATTCTGATGGCAGTTAACTAGCATATGATGATATGAATACCCCTGCAGTGCTCCCACAAAATTATCTGGAGTAAGGGGTGAAAGCGTTGAAGCCTTGAAGATCAAGAAATGGAACAACCATAACGCTGACATTTTTTTTTGCCTTTTAAAAGAATTCCACTACCTTATCCAGAATTATACCAATGGGAGCTAACGCATAAGAAACGAAGAACAAGACAGGGTAAAAACAACTCTTGCTGTACAGGTTTACGCACCTACCACCAGCAAAGATGGACATGTACATCAGCAATCCTTTTTTTTACGGTTTCCTTCTTTTGTTTTCAGTAGGACCAAGAAAAAAGTTTCAGTTTCTTCTCCCCATTAATTTCCTGTCTGCGGCACTTATTCGCCTTGGATGTCTTTGTCCTCTCTTTCAGAGCCTCTGTTGTCGCTTTCTTCCATATGTACATCCTACATGAAGATATGGACGAGGGACGACGTTCCACACGCACAAAATCTGAAGAAGGTTAACGAACCCCTAGCAAATTGACAAATTACCAACTCCTGCTTTCATAGCCAATAATACTCTCTTCAAACAAGCACCTGCGCCACAAAACAAAAGGACATATTTCTTCAAGATTGCTTATGGAACTTTTTGAGACTACTAAGACAGACAGGAGCACATTGGTGAACTTGATAAAATTTCATGTGTCAAATGACAATTCTAGTCAAAACAAAATATGGCAGCTTCAGTACTGTTTCAAGCAACTAGCACAATCCAAACATGCCAATAGAAAAAAAAAAAAAAAAGAAGAGGCTCTATGTTCGCTTGATCTTACGAGCCCAGCTTATTAGCCATGGTACAAAGCATCTCGCACAACAAAACAACATCAGTGAATTAGCCAGTTCTTTTATCCTTAACAACCAAAACTGAAACTGGGCAGGTATCAGTTAGTTCTCAAACTGGTTTAAGGCCATAGACTCTCGATTTGATCCCATCTTGCTAAATACTTCCTCTGGTCACAAAAACATGTAGTTTTGGAGTATATAGAAGTACATTTACTTGCTAGTTAGATTTGAAAATCCAAACTCCAGAACTCAACATTTCCAAGAAATCCAATCGACAAACTGCACTACAGAACTCAAAACAGGACGAGAAGTTACCAGGTTACTAATTTTTTAACCCAAAACATGAAATAGAACTCTAGCCAAGCCCCCATCATGAAATCCAAGATTAGCAGGCTATTTGCATAATATGAAAAGTATGGTATAGACCCCAACAGCAAAGTAGCACTTTTTTTTTTTGCGAAACAGTAGCACTTAGTTCTTCAGTAAAGACACATCAGGATTTCGAAAAAGTATATATACCTGAAATTATGTGCATTTTGGGGACTACATGTTCACACTCAATGTCCACCGCTGCTACTTTGCTCTAGGTTACAACCATCCTTGAGTGCTTCTTGGGCTTCATTCTCCATGCCTTGTGATAATAGTGCTGCTGCCTGAAGATAGAATGCTGTTGACCATGTCGGAGATATTACCAGAGCATTCATTGCATCATTCAATGCCTCCTGTGGCATGCCATTCATCAGATATGACAGGCAGCGTCGAGCATAAATGGTTGGAGAAACCATCGTACCAACTTCAATGAACTGCATGATAAAGAACAATTAGGAAAGACCAAGTCAACAACAGCCTTCAGGTAACTCCGTAACTGCAATATGCCTGTTCTTTAAGAACAGCGATACTTTTAGCGTATGTAACCCAGAAAAGTTTTGCAATAGTGTCTTGACATATTGTTAGGGAACAAATTGAAAAGCATTGAACCTATATGACTCTAATCACATTCAAAATCATGCAACTCCAGTATCTGTCACATCCATATAAAATAAAAGAGCAGATCAGCAGAACACATCAAACCTGGGAGTAGCAATCAATGGCAGTAGTAAAATCCTTCTGTCGGAAAGCATTGTCACCCTTCTTTTTTGAGTTCAATGTATCTTGCATCTGATTCGTCCACATCTGAAATGAGAGCTGGAGCAACCAAAAAAAAGGTATAAAGATGATGACATAACAGGAAATACGAACGATGGTAGAAAACATCAAATTTCAAACCACATGATGAACCCCAAAAAACTATTCGAGCACAAAATAATATGTACAATCGAGATTAAGTAGCATATGAAGGGCTTTTAAATGCAACTATACCAAATAAACGTAGGATAAAATTTTGATTATGTAAGTATTTAGAGTATTTGCATATGAACTAAAGTTGTTGTGGGAGACTACAAATCTAATATGCATCAGAATTCAGAATGACTACCGGCAAGTATTATCTATGTTTTGTTGTGAAAAAAATATCATAATGGTTTGCTTGTTTGAATGCATCTGATAATGTTGTATTAAAGTATGATTGTATGAACAAACAATGTCATTAAACGTCTGAAGGAAATAAACAAATAAATAAATAAACAGAACCTCATTTGCAGTCCCCTCATCATCCTTGTAGCCCGTCTTTTCTAGAATTTCATGTATTGCTGTCAGATCCTTTCTGGAACATGCTTCGGCAAGAGGGGAAAGACGCAATTGTTGGATAGAAGATGCACCACCACGTGGAATGCCCATCAGCACATAAGATGGAGTCTGCAAAAGATTTAAACATTGTCAACGGGGATCTCAAAGCATTATCTTCAGATGGGTTGAAATGCCCTGGATTAGACAAAAGGACTGAAATTACCCTTTGCACGATTCAATTATTTTGTCATGCTAAATTAGGAACAATGACTGAAATTACCCTTTGAGCTATCCAAAAACAATGACTGAAATGGCCCTCAAACCCATTGCACACTTTTCTCAACATAGTGCTAGATAATGCAAGCCTGAATTCAAGAATGCTAACAATAAAAAGTTAAAGTATTCACCTCAACATCCCTCTGTAGAGGAGTCAATACTTGCACAAGTGATCTGACATTAGGTCGCTCACGGGGTTCATAGTGAAGGCACCTTGAAGCTAATCGCACCATTTCTGTTCCTTCCTCATTTGAAAATTGACCCTCTAAACATGAGTCTAAGAGCATATTGAAGTTTCGGTCCCGAATCAGGTCAAGGGCCTGCGCATATTTGCTCCACAATCATTAGTCTGGTACAAGTGATTTGTTCTTGGACATAGAACAAATCAGGAATATAATTGTGTGAAGTGATAGTTATTGTTGCATATAACGGTCACTGTTGTCCCATTATACTTTGTTCCAAAACAGGTAATGTCATCAGACAACACTTTCTCACAGTGCAAAATAGTCAAGATGATAATGATACACTAGATTGCCCTTCTTATGGTCTACTAGGTAAGAATTCCAATGCTGCCATGCAGGTTGATTTGAATGAGTAACTATAACCCAATATGAGATGATCCCACATAGTTTAATGGACATGAAGACTGAAACCTATAGACAATATTTTTTTAGAAGGCAATGTAACTAAACTTTTTGCTAAATAACCCTTCTATAGACTATGAGCTAGTCATATTCACAAGAAATTGCTAGTAGATGCTGCCATATCAGTCAGCATAAGAGAGTGCTTAAAACAAGGACATTTCTCAAAGCATTAGAGCTTAGTGTTGTTACATGGCTAGGAGGAATATGCTTCCCACTAAGAACATCAATCAGCAAGGTTCCAAAGCTGTATATGACACTTTCAGGAGTGATACGTCCTGCAGGCAAAACAAAAGACAAATATGCAGGAATGAGATGTTAATACAAAAATAATCTAATACTCTAGTACACTCTACAGTTTTCAGCCAGCTCAAACTACATTTATAATTTTGAAGCTAAAATTACACCTAAGGCAAAGACAAATCCTCAAAATATGAATTTGTGTGATGCTCAGTAAAAATTCATCGTTTGTATCAAGTAGGTTTACTTCACAGATTAAACCATTAGTGCATGCTACATTTTGCTCATTACTATAGGTCTACCAAAAAAATGGTTCTAAATATAATTGCACTGTATCCAGATGCACTATTAATGGCAGAGCCAAATGAGCTTCGCAAAGGTACCTTAGCTTCTATAAAATAACTTGCTTTAAGTGTTCCACATGTAAAAGAACATAACAGGGTGAACAATGCAATGTAGTTCCTCAGAAGCTCAGCACTAATTACTAAATCAAACTCACATTAAATTGCAACTAGGTTTAGGTCATTAAAAAAGTAAGATAAGACCCACCAGTCCTCATGTATTCTGGAGGCGTAAATGCCAAATTGGTACTGTAACTTTTTCCATCCCGACTGTTCTTCATGAGGCCAAAACAGGAAAGTCTAGGGTTACAGTCCTGCAGCATGTAGACAGCGTAACTGTGTTACAGAACCCGCTGCTGATCATGTTGAAAAAATAAATCACATGATACTCACATCATCAAACAGAGCTCTATAGGCATTGAGATCATGGTAGAGAGCACGGCCCCTGTTGGTGCAATATTCTAAAGCCTCAGCAAGACAGAGAACAACCCTTAATCTCATGGTCCATTTCATTGATTGTGACTCCCCTGAGAAATGCACAGAGTAATATGGGGGTAATTACACTATCAATCTCGTCAGCCATTCAAAACAACGTATCAGATATTTAAGTGTCAGTTGAGTAAAATGAAAATGCATGTGAATCTCTCTAGATGTCTTGATCCCAAGAGAAAATTCACATAAAGATGCAAGATCTTGTGCAAAAACAGAAATTAATAATTCATGTGATGGCATCATCCTTAATTCCTTATAGTCGAGGGACAGATTATGAATGCAAATTGTTGTGTAATGCTAAACATAACTAGAACATAGAAGGTCTTCAAAGGACTCACAATGGAAAAGATGTTTCGCTAGCGTATCATTGGGCATGTATTCTGCAACAAGCAATCTCTCATCACCTTCACAGCAACAACCAAGCAAATTTGCCAACCTTTTGCTTCGGAGCAGGCCAACTGATTTAGCTTCTTCCTGCAAAGTACGGATTTAAGGTCAGTTTGAGTGTTTGACCATGTCCTAGAAAATTTGCACTTGCGGGTAAAGGAAACAAAATCCAATCCAACACACAAAGAAGAGGAAGTTTTCCCCTATGTATTACACTTACACTACCACATGCAATGCAGAGTAAAATTAGAACAGACTAACAGAACCGTAAGTGAAAAAATATCTTGTGGATAAGTATCACAATTTTGAAAGGCGCATCAAGCACTAGTACAAGTAGATCTGATAGAATCAAAGATACAAACTGTGGTTGACAAAAGCTGATGGCCATTATTAAAGTGTCATCATTGAGAAGGATAAAATGCTGATTCAGTACAGAAATAAACCTATAAGTTCCCCATTTTTGGCACTATATCATTACTGATATGACAACATGTTCTATTTGTAGCTACAGGTGTAGTTTCACATTAGCCAGTTCAATCTGGAAAGGGGGAAAAAGGCACTGACGGAGCCAACCTAGCGGCGGGGTGGGGCGGCCACCCCAGCTACCCACACGCTCGTGTCAGACCCCGGACCCCTGCTTCTTCCCTTTCCCGGCCTCCGACCTCAAGCTGCTGACCATTGGCGAAGGGCGGCGCCCCTCGGCAGACCACGACGACTCAACCAGCCAGCGGGCTGGCCTGTTTGGCTATTTCTTGATTCAACGCACTAAGCTCAGCAGCAGGCCATGAGCCCACGTGAAGGCCCAACCGTCCATCCGTCCCCTCGGCCACACCGCAAATGTCCAAATGATTCCTGTAAAAATGCCCAGCGCGAGGAGCAACCGCAGTTCGCTCTGCCGTTACATCTTATTATGCTACTTGGTATCCATTTTTTGACTATAAAAAACTTATTATCCATTTTTTGCCATATTTTCAATAATTTGTGTGATTGTAGCTTTTTTGTCAGAACTGTGTGATCATAATAGGTGAATGCTGTGTGATTTTTTCCATATGATTTTTAATTCAGTTCGTCGTTTGAATCCGCCCCACCTATAATTTTTTTCTGGCTCCGTCATTGGAAAAAGGTGATGTTCAGCGATGGACAGAATGATGGGACTCATAGCAGCTGATATGATAGCTGTCTCACACAAGAATTGTTTAGAAATGGAATCTAACAATCAAACAAAACAAAGGAGAAAATGTTTGGCAAACAGTTGGTAGGTGCCACCATTCCATTCCATTTGCAAGCCATCATAATCCATCCAAAAGCAAAATAAGTAAGTAGCAAGCATACATATCATCACTGGAACAGGTACAAATCAACAACCTCCATGATAAGAGGCATTCTCAGCGCTTAGGTATGTCAACTAAAAGTTGCAAGGAATCTACAATGCCCAAAATAATCAACCAGGTAACGAACTACCAATTACACCCACCAGATGCACGTATTTAGAAAGGTTAAAAGAGAAGGCAGCTGGGATACCAGGAACTGGCGCGGGTCAGGCCAGGCAGAGCGGTTGAAGCGCTTGACGGCTATGCGGCGCTGGGCATCGAGCTTCCCCTTGTACACCACATTGGGCGCCTTCTCACCGTGCTCAGACACTATGTTCTCCACCGCAAACCCCGATGTAGCTAGCCGCAACTGCTCGAAGGTGAACTCCTGGAACACAGGCAGGTCGTATGCCTCCTCGTCCTCCGTCACTATGAATAGAAAAAACAAGTGTTGCAGTCAAAATACTCCTAATTCCATGGAAAAGCTAATCCACATGCCTAACAAAACCTATTTGCAGCCTAATCAGTAGGCATCAAAGAGCCCCGAAATCAGAAGCAATCCGAGTAAAAAACCTCCGAAGTTGTGTGAACACGCAACTGCAGATATCATCAATCGAACTGGATTGAAATCAATGGGTGGAAGAAATCAATAGGCACTCTACTCAATCTAGCAACCATCCAAATGCGGATGTGGCGACCATACGCGAATCCGAACACCACAAATCGCATAATCCGCGGACCTAACATAACCACTAGCTATCAAAGAGCGCCGAAATCAGAAACGGTTCCACTAAAAATAGCTCAGGAGCAGTGCGGAAGCGCAACTGCAGATATCACGCATCGAACTGGATGGAAACGAATTGGTGGAGGAAATCAACGAGCAACCTACTCAATCTAGCAACCATCCAAATGCGGACGTAGCGGCCCTACGCGAACCCAAGCATCCAAAAATACTACTCCTGCCGACAATCTCGGTGGTGAAAAAACAAGTACTAGGAGAGAAGAGAAACAAAAAAAAAAAAAAAAAAAAAAGGCAACAACAAAAAAAGTATCTCGGAGAAGGGAAAACCAGCCGCCAAAAACAGCGAAAGCAAAGCGGCGATGGAAGGCATCACGCACGCACCAGTATCAGTCCTCTCTTGGGTAACCCCGTTGTGCGGCTTGCGGCAGCAGCAGGCGGCCTTGGACACGCAGGTTCCCATTTCGATCCACGCAAGCCCGGAGACGGAGGTCGGCGTGGGGGGAATAAAATCCGCGGGCGACCTGCACGGGACGGAGCAAGCAGAGCAGCACGCAGGGAGGTGAGAGCGGAATTCAAAGCCCGCCCGGATCTGAGCACGGGAACGGGACGGGGCAGCTCTGAATCCAAGCAACCGAAGTGCTCACCTGCGCCCAGCAAGCAGAACGGGCGGAACCGGAGCGGCGCGGCAGGAAGGGAGGACGGCGACCGCGCGGTAGCGGATGGGATCCTCTCGTCTCCTCTTTGCTCTCTGCTGGGGAGGAGTAGCAGTTCCGTTGGGGGCGCGTCGTCCCCCTGCCTGAGCGAGGAAGAGGAGAGGAGAAGAGGAGGCGAGCAGCGAGCGCTGGTTCGAGTAGAAGCAGGAGTATTAGTATTTCCTGCTGGTTTATTTCGACGGGAATATTTTTCTGGTTTATTTATACCGACATGCCTGTACTCGGGAGCAGTGCTTGATTACCATAATCGCGTCAAATCAAGCGGTAATTTCTTTTTTTTTTTTCACGAGAGGCGGCATGGATTGGAATCAAAGGACGAGGACGGGGAGGAGCAGAGTAAATAAATGGCGTGGAAGGGTTGCCGCGCCAAACCGCCGGAACGGCACGGCAAGTTGGCGACGTGCGTTTCTGCTCGGGGCGCGCGCGCGCCGGGCTCCGCGGGTGCGTTTCCTCTCGCTCGGGGCCGGGGGCGGCGGAGCGCGGGCTGTGCCGCGTCCCGCGTGGTGCTGGCCCGGCAACGCAACAACCAACGTGAGCCTCACGGGTCACGGCCGCCACGAAGAGCACGCAGACGGGTTCGCCGGCCGGCAGCGGCAGGTGAGCACGCCTGACGACCTCGTTGTCTCACGGAGAAAATGTGCCGTATGACGTGTTGGTTTGTTTGCTCGTCTTTCTTCTGTGAAAGTAGAGGCCTTTCTTGTGTGGAGAAGAGGTGGTGGCGATAGATTCAATCACATGTGGCTAAATGAGAAGCCCTGAGCAAATTAACCTAAAAAATAATACAAGGTCTTGGAGCAATTTTATACGAACAATGAAATAAAGGTTCTATGTTGAAGTGGAAATTACAGAGGGTTGTACTGATACGTGACGCAAAATCTTTATGCACGTCAATATAGATCTACGAAAAAGATAAGGAGGTTGTTATTAAGGGCCTCTTCGGTGCTCCGGCTCCTCTAAATATAGCCGTTTAGGTTTTCAATGTGAAAATGAACCATGAAGAGAATGAACCGATGATGGAACCATAGTTTCTATCTCCCATCAGCTCAAACTACAGAGCTAACACCCTAGTGCACGTCGTTGTTCACCGACATGCATAAGACAACAATGAGTGTGCACATGTGTGTGAGGGGCACCGTGGGAGGGGGCAAGCGTGTTCCTCAAAGGTAGTCGGCGAATCTATGTGAGAAGACATAGGTGTGGCCGGCGCGTGAAGCTCCACTCGTTTCGTTTGGGTGTTGGCCCATGACATCATCTCAGGACTACCGGCATGATGGTAGATGAGAGTAGTTGTGTGGCTCTCCACTCCCAGTGTTGGTGGCGGGTGTCATGATAGTGGCTGCGAAGAAACCACCGCGTCCACACCCATGACACTTTTGCTCATTCTTTGTTCCTTAGATATATTGTGCCAAAATCGCTCTCACTTAGGAGATGATTTATTGTTCTTGTGATCTCTTTTCTCATTTATTGTCTTGACATATTAGTACTCTGTGTACATGGTAGCCTTGTTTAATGGGATGGAATCGATCCTACCAACCATTTTGGGAGTGCCCTCATGAAAAATTTAAAACATGTGGTTATGAGACTATAATTCATGTGAACGAATCTCCACTCTAGAGTAGTCTAGCCCACTCTTATGAAATGCGATCTTTATGTGAGCGACATGTTGTTCTGTCTAGCGCCTGAGAAGACTGAAGAGAGCAGATTGGATATGATCATGCATGAAGATGGGTTTTTTTTTTTTGGATGGACACCTTCGTGTCCAACACATACGGTACTCTTATGAACAAAATGGTATTGTAACATGGGTCTATTATATGATGAATTATTATAATCAAAACACTGACAGTGCTAAAAGTCTACCTTGCCCCTGTTTGTCATGCAACTTGCCAAATAAAAAAGGATAAAAATAGGAATTTCTCACTCTAACCAATTATAATCAATCATCATAATCCACAAGACCCAAAAACTATGGGTTATTAAAAATCATAATAGTGATTATAATAATCTTATGCATACTTTATATAGACTATAATAGTAGAGATGTCATCCAAACAGGCCCTCTGGGGCTAAAAAAACATGTTTGTCTATGGATGCAACGCGGCTACTCTATAGTGTGCCAAAAACAAAACTGTTGCTTGCTTTCAGTAAGCGGTGGAAACTCTTTTTTTTTTCAAGAAAAGAAAAAGGAAAAGTAAAAAAACAATCGTTTGCTCGCCGTGACAAGGATGTGGCTGACTGGCGGTGTGGACTGCGGTGAGTTGGCGCGCGGAAACGTCAACTCAAACCGTTTGAAGCAAACGAAGAGACGTCGTCTCGTCGAACCGAGCTTCACCCTTTCTGTCAGTCGTCAGCGGAGTGGAGCGCCCGGCGGTGTGCGCGTGCGTTCGCCGTTCGGGCCAGCACGCGGAGGCCGAGACCCGAGAGCCGAGACCGAGAGGGCGTGGTGGTTGTTCTGGCCGCTCCAGGCTCCACAGCGCAAAAAGACGCGGGGACCGGACCGGATCCGCGTGGAAATCAGCGCCGCACGCTCGCGCGCAGTCGGCGGGCAACAAGCGGCGGCTGCCGGCCGCGGCGTCTTGCGACTCTCTCCCTTTCTCCCACGTGCAGCGCAGGACGCTGGCTGGATTTGAACACTGGCGTTCTGGCTGGGTTTGACCATGTTTCGTGTTTGAAAGCCAACGATACGAACCGGTGTCCGCTGTTACCTCTTTTCTTTCTTTCTTTCTTTTTTGAAACAATGGTGTCGGCGTTAAGTAGTATACGGAGTACTGCGTACGTTTAGCTAGCGGCGAGAGGCGACGTAAGTACAGAAGCAGGTACGCACTCCTACGTTTGTTCTGACCTTGCATTGTCGCACAGAGTCAGCGGAGTAGCCAAGCCTGGCGTTCAGACGAAGCAGTGGTGAAGAAGTGTGAACGGAACATGTGTACACATCACTGTGCTGCGCCGTGATGTGCTAGGAGTAGTCCATCTGATGATGACGATGAGCAGCGGCTACCGGACAGCCGTGCGGTCACCTCACGACCTTGTACGGTGGCTCGGACGAGGACGGCACTCGCGACTTGACTGCTTCCGCATCCGCATCACGCAGCAGGGCAGCGGCGGCCTGAATCTGCATCTGCTTCAACCCAGAGAGCAGAGTGCTGCTTTTCACGTCATCAAGTTTGGACCCACGACGACCGCGCCAGAGCCAGGCGGCAGGCGCGACGCGGGAGGGAGGCAGCAGTATTCCTTGTTAGTTGTTTCAGGTAGTGGGGTTCGGTAAGAGTGACTGACGATCGAGGAGGCATCGAGCATGCGAAAGAAAAAGTGACAGCCCCGGGATGGAGACAGGAGAGGCCTGCACGACGGAGCAGGAGCAGCAGCAGAGAGATCCGCGATACGCTCTGTTGTGCTGCTGAACTTGCCGGCTGAGTTGGATGAACTGGCCGCCCTGTGCCCTGCTTGCCACCTCGCTTTCATTTCGTGCCGCCACAGCCCACACAGCTGACAGCATATATATATGGATCAGGACTTGAGGAGGTCGGTGGCGACCAGCCGATCTCGTACGGATTCGCGCGAGAGGGTCGGGCCGGCCGCCTGGCTGGGCAACGAAGCCGAGCTGGCGGCCTGCCCAAGTGTGGCAGAAGTAGTATTGTTTTTGGCTATATGCAATCGGAATCAGGTACCGGCTCTATCTGTTGTTTATCGTCGTTGACACGGCGGATGAGGTACCTCCACACGCCCGTGCCCGTGGCAACTCAGCTCAGCTTTCGCAACCCCAATCAAGCTGAGCTGGACATGCATGCACCGACGATCCCTGCCTGGTTTTGTAATCTTCTTTCTGGTGGTTGCAACGTAATGCAAAGGCGGCAGGGGCAGAGGAGATGACTGAATAATAATGAATCCAACCACGAGGAGCTGGAATCCAGCAGAACTAGGCTGCCTGGTGCCTGCTGACTTGGGGGAGATGAGATGAGAGGGACCACCACAGAGGATCGGAGGAGGGAAAGCAACGTGAGGCCCACCCTTCAGTCGCCGCTCCCTTCCCTCCCGTTGGGTCGGCCGGCCGACCGCGAAACTGAATTGAATTTAATTAGGGCAAAGGTAAGGTAATGACCGCGAAACTGAATTGAATTGAAATGAAACGCTGTTCTTCATGCCAAAGAGTTCAGAAGAATGGAACGGCCTTTCCTTTTGATGATGGATGGATGGATGGATGGATTTTTCTTTTTGGTCATCAGGCCGCACGCAAGGCCCACTTTTATGAACCGGGCAAAGAAGCCCAAAAACGACTTGGAATCACGAAATGCGAAGCCCAATTACCAGTCCGCGCTTCCGTACGCAACCTCCCTGTAGGCTGTTGCCAGACTCGCAGGAGCAGGACACAGCCACACAGGGCTGCCGCTTCGCCATGGGTCCATGTCCAGTTGTCCACCACACCACAGCAGCGGCTGCACTTCAACGCCACTGCATTCGGTTGCCTCTGCCTGGACTCGACCGCGCCAAGGCGCCCGTGTAGCTAGCGTGCTACAGCCTACACCTACAGCACGGAGGCAGGCACGCACGCCGAGTGTCCGACGGAATGCCGGCCGGTGGCAGGGAGGCCCAGCCGCCCAACCGGCCACCATGCCGCTTCTCGCGCGCCCCCGCCACTCTGCCGCCGGCCGCTGATTTCCGTTCTTGCATAAACATAATTGACCCCTCGTGGACCTGCTTTGCATTGTTTAACCCCTCTTCGCCTTGGTCCGTGCGGTGCAGGCGCAGCTGTGCCGTGCCGGCCCCTACCACACAGTCTCAGTGCGTGCTCTGGGCTTGGGTTAACGGGGCCGATCGGTTTCGTGCTTATTGCCTGACAAAGCCGTGCCTTTCTGCTTGTCGTGTCGTCGTGCCCTCCACTATACCACCATAGTGCCCGACAGTCAGTGCTGCATCTGTGGGCTCATCTCATATACTATACGTCGTCTTATGCTTTTTATCACATTCCTGATGAATGCTCCGCATTGGATGCACTGACAGACGCCGCTGCCCCTGCTTGCTGCTTAGGTTCTCTTCAGACTTCAGTGCTGGTGCACATGACAGAATGCTGACCGCTGCTGATCCATACAATGCCACTAAACCATGTGGACGGTCAGCTTTATATATAATTACAGCTACATCATCTCTTACTTTTTTTTTTTGTGCTTATCATAAAAGTCACTGCTCACTCAATCACTCGCGATAGTTTTGTTTCATAATCGGACTGCTTTCTTGGATGCCTCAACAGCTACCAGGGTAGCTGGTTTGGCATCACCTGTTCACCGTCTCCATCATCCCAAGCCAGAAGAACACGCTCTGCTCTGCTCTGCTCTGCGATTCCGGAGTGAGGAAAGAAAGAAAAAGAAAAAAAAAAAAAGAACCCGCAGGGGAAGCTGTTCCTGGATCGACCCTGCTGCTGCCCTTCATCGATTGCCCCGACAATTCCATCGCTCCTCAGTGTCCTCCTTCATGTCCAAATCCCACCACGCATGCCTGTCTCCGCTGCTTTGTACATTCTTGGAGCTGCGAAAGCAACGTGACGCTGTCGAACAGCGACCTTGCATCGCCAAAGTTGCTGCACGCAGCTCTCAGGCTCAGCGTTTGCCTAGCTGTCTGTGCAGTAAGTAACTGGGAGGGCGCAGCTGATGCTGATCTGATAGACAGTCCACCTTTTACGCCTGAATGAAAAACATCTAAAAGCAGATTCCCGAGCAAACTCAAGTACTAGTTATTTTTTTTCTCTGTTAGTTTAACCACGGCCACAATCAATAATTACTTTACTTTGTTATTATGCAGGTAAAATATCTTATCTTGGCACTTTCTTCTCCTTTGATCAGCTAGCTTTTCACCTGTGGCTGTGCCATCACTTGAGGAACGGCTGAAAGTTGCCTTTCATCGGCAGGCAGCAATATCTACCTGCTTTGACAAACTGCTGTTTGTGCCGCGCCTCTTTGAGCCTGAGGATCTATCTCGCAACCAGTGCGCTCTGCACAAAGTGGGTAGTGACTTCCAAGAACTTTGCACCCCTGGGCCTGGTTTAGTTCCCTCTAAAGTTATAATTTTTTCACTCTCTCTCCATCACATCAATATTTAGCTGCTTGTATGGAGCATTAAATGTAGGTAAAAAAAACTAATTACACAGTTTAGTTCAAAATCACGAGATGAATCTTTTGAGCCTAGTTGGTCCACGATCGGACAATATTTGTCAAATAAGACGAAAGTGATACTATTCATCGGATTCAAAAAATACCACAATCTAAACACCCCCCCGGGTCTCTCTCGGCTTATTTTTTGGCAGTGATGTAATTGGCACGCCACAAAGTGGAGCACTTCCATTATTCCATCAGTGACAGTGAGCTGAGCTTGTCCTTTCAAAAGGTAGAATCATGCCACTGTTTTGCTGGTCTATGCCATGGCAACTTTCTAGCAGGGTAAAGCTTGTCTTCACTACTCTTGCTCGGTTCTTCAAAGCTTAGCCTAGGAAAAGGAAGGCCATCGAAAGTCTTGCCTCGTCTTTTCGTAGCAACGCGGGAATTCAAAGGATGCATCGGAGATCAAAAGTTGGGCGAATGGGAAAGGTGGAAAGAAAAAAAAATTGCTGAAATGTGGTTGGTTCTAGATGTTTTGGATTCAATCGCTTCGGTCGGTGCTGTCTTTGTTAAGGTCAGTGATCTGTCCAAATCATATGAGCTGTTTAGACTCTGTTGAGTTTTTCATGTCAAGTTTCCTATCATGCAGCTAAGAATATGATCAAATAGACCCGTTTGATTTTCTGGAGGGAGCAGTGTAAGGTTAGTTGTTTCCTGGCTAACTGTACATGGACGGTTTTCCACACACTTGACACGACCAAGAAGTGGTTTGAGAACACTGGAAATGTTTGACGCCCTGTTAACATCTGATGTGTGCTCCTTTCTAACATCAATGGTTTGACACTGGAAATGTTTCCTGCTGTTATTTTCGTTTATTCCTTTTAATGAAAAACAGGTAAAGGCCCCGTCGCAAAAAAAAAGACACTGGAAAGGGGTTAATTAAACGGCAAGGACTTTTCTATGTGTGGGCACGGTAGCACACTCATCTGCTCGAAATCATTGCGACTTACATGATTCATAAGATAGTGAAAAGGGAATAGATTCGAGCATCATCATGCTACAATACACGAATCATTAGGCTGCTGTGCATCTACCATACATATCTCATCAGAAGCTGCACTGTGTTGTGTTGAGCTTCCCAGGACATGAACATGGACATGAACATGTTGCTTCCCCCTTTTCTCATTATCCCCTCACCGTCTTCTTGCTGAAGCATTTTTCCTCTCTGGGAGAATTCTAACAGAAGCTAAGCTAAGAGCACACCCATCCAGCAGGTTGGTTGGTTTGTTCCTCAAATATATACGTTTTTGATTGACGTTCGGAAGACCTCAGAATTCAAGTCGAAATTTGTAAACATATATAGATGCCAAAACGTGTTACCATCGAGAGCGTATTCTTCTTATAGTTTTTATATTGTTAACAAAAGTACTACAGTGTATAAATGCTCAGATAGAGCGAGCAGTGGTAAAATAAATAGGAGGAGGTAAAGAGGACAGCATGATGGCGGGAAGGACTAGCGAGAACAAATGGGCCCGGAGGTGAGGCCCGCGTGAGCCACGGCAGGGGAGCAGGAGGACGAATCGCTCCCAGCATGTGGGCCCGTTTCTGTTGCAGCGGGCCAACATGGGCCTTTTACTTGCGCGTGGGGGCGGCTCAGACACTTCACATGACCGTTGTCGTGGATAAAAAAGAGCAGCAGCAGGACGGACAAATATCTGCTACTGGGTTTGGTATTGAGGTGGACGGTATGGAGAGCGAAAATGATTTTGGAGATGATAAATAATTTTCTGGCGATTTTGGTTGTCTCTAGAAAATTCAGATGTCACATTTTTCTTCTTCTTTGTTTCCGTATGCTGATGGTTCTTTTCTTCATAAGATATAACAATATTCACCATCTCATAGAAAGTAGCATTTGAGGTTTCAGTCATCATCCTCTGTATCTTACTATTCAGACCCTTAAGAAAACACTCCTTCTTTTACGATCTGTGCTAACATGATCAGGGGCATACTGGGACAAATGATTAAATTTGCCAAGATACTGCATAACTGACATATCACCTTGTCGCAAGAAAAGAAATTCTTCAAGTTTTATGACTATAATTCCCTCAAGAATAAAATGAGCACGAAAACCTTCACGAAATTCTGCCCAAGTAATACGATGACCTTCTAGTTGTGCAGTAACAAAATTTATCCACTAAGCCCCTGCAGTACCTCTCAGCTGTTGTGCTGCAAACAGAGGCTTCTGGTATTCAGTGTACTCAATCAGGCCAAACTTTTGCTCCATAGTACGGAGCCAATCATCTGCCTCCATAGGTTCATCTACCCTAGAGAAAACTGGAGGACATGTATCGGTGAAGTCCACATAAGTGGTCTCATCTCTATTATTTCGACCACGATTCCCCTGATGTGCATTCTGGTTCTGATTTTGGGCCATCATGGTGGTGGCATTGACTAAAGACGCAATAGCATCGGCCAGAGTCGGTGGAACTGGTGGAGGGTTAGGTACATCACCTCCATCACGAGACGTCCCAGCATCACCATGGAAACGAGTATGAGAAGGCATCTGTTTATAAACAAACCATACTTTATTCACAATGACTTTATTGAACTGGATAAGCAGATATTACAAACATGCAACACACTTATGATATATTATTTCTGTTATAACAGTCTGCACTTTGGCAACACTTTTCACACCTACCAGATTTCAGAAAGCAGGGAAAAGATATATTACACAACTTACTACCCAAACACCTCACTCATCCTCTTCATAGCTATCCACTGGGATCACATCCTCCTCTTCTTCCTCCTCTTCGGGATCCTCTTCCTCCTCAGGATCCTCTTCCTATTCAGGCTCTTCCTCTACTATCTCAGGATCTTCTTCTTGTTCCATAAGATCCTCTTCATTCTCATTTTTTACATCCATATGATTTTCCATTTCCTGATCAATGACATTATCATCTGTGGGTACTAGTTCTTCATGTCTTCTTCTTCCTCATCCGGACCCACTACAAGACCGAGATCATACTGTGTTGCTTGTCGCTGGTATTCAGGATCCAACAGGTTGTTTGTAACACTGTGGTGTTAAGCATGCATAATCACTTGCATTCTTAAGCATAAGCATCATTATGCATGGCATTGATGAAAAGATTAATTGTTATTTTATGTGGATGCTTGAATTATTCAAATTATGGTTGCATTTCACATGACTTGGATAAGTGGTATGAGTGTTTGTTGTTTGATGACCTCTAAAGTAATCTAGACATGATTAGTACACCAAATAAACCTAAGTTTATGTTCATGGTTTTGGTTAATTAAGCTTTGATGTCATGGTTGACCAAGGTGGACCATGAAAGTGGTTTTATTTAACTAATTTAAAAGTGGTAGCTAGAATATTTGCATGTGTGTGAACCCTAAATAAAGCTTGTAGATAATTTCATAAGGAACAAAAGTTGTTATTACCACTTTTCATGAAAATGCTTGGAAGATGTTCAAAAATGTTGAAAAAGGCAGGTTTGAGGGCTATTTTTCCATTTTAGGAAATTTTAAAGGCATTTTCATTTGGATTTTTGTATTTCAAAATGTATGCAGAATATGGCCATACTTTGTATAGATGAAATGTTCTACTCTTCTAGAGCTATATTTTATTTGTTTTGGCTAATTCGGCTTGGTTTGGGAGTTATAGGGCAGAAAAGTTTGTATTAGAGGTTGTGGAAATAGCATTTCAGTGACGGTTGGTCAAAGCCGTCAGGGAAATGGCTGGCCACCGCCCATCGCACCCAGCCCGCGTGCTCCACGTGGCGCGCGTACATCAGCGGTCCGGGGTGGCCGCGACCGTCCCGACCGCGTTAAAGCGAGTGCGGGCCGCTCCCTCCTTTCTGTCCCCCTCTCATTCTCTGTTCTCCCTGCCTCCTTCCCCCGCTCCACGCAGCTTGCCGTCGCCGCCGCGGACCGCACGACCGTCGCCGAGCCTCGCCGCTGCTCATTTTCTGCTCCGAACGCGTGCACGGACTCGCCTCGATGTGCGCTTGCTATTGCGCCTGCCAGCAGCCATCCTCGCCAAGGGTAAGGCCCCAATCGAGAGCTTCTTCCCCGTGGCCGGCGAGCCGGTGACCGCCGCCGCATTCCGGTCGATTCGGCCATCCTCTTCTCTCTCTGACTCGAGCTTTAGCTGTGCCTTGTCGTGTAGAAGCCGTAACCCTAGTACATGAAGCCAGTGCGGATCGTTCCTCGCTGGATTTCGACCGCACCGTCGGTCGGGAAGCCGCCGTCCGCCCTGTGCACGCGGCCGAGCGGCCACGGCCCCGCTCCGACCGCACTAGGACCTCGAATCGATGTGCCTAGACCCGCTCGTGCTATCCCTCGGTTCAATTTGGTCGGGGAGCCACGGCAACGGCCGGCGAAGCCGCGCCGACGCCGTCGATTTGTCCATCCCCTATGCAAGGACCTCGTCCTTGAATACGACGAAAGCCAAGGTTCTTCATGCATAACTGCCAGACTCAGGAAACTTCTTTATAGGGCTTGGTGGATTTCTGAAAACCCTAGGGTCTCCGGTGCAAAAGCATTTTCCTTTTTCTTTTAAAGAAACTGATTCTAGATTTTTGTTAAACCTTTAAAAATTCATAACTTCTTCATTTTTTATCCAAATGAGTTGGTTCAACTTGCAGTATTTTTCTTATGAGAAGATATATGCATAAAAAATATGAAATGTGTAATTTGTGATCCTTTTCTGTATAGATTTATTTATCTCTATTAATTGCTTTTATCTTAGAAAATACATAAGTAATTCTCTGTTGCTCAGAAAAATATGAGACCAAGTTAGTCTTATTATGTCATGCTCTATCTGTGAAAAATGTTGTGAGGCTATGTCCTGTGGAAAGTTTGCTTTGTCTAGTTATGGTGCCTACTTCCATTAGATGATAAATAATTCATAATAAATAATATATAAGGAATTTGTGCATGAAACTTTTTAGAGAGTGTTTTTAGGCTAATCTAGAGCTAATGATATTCTGAGATCTGTGGTTTGACATATTCCTATGTACAAAGTATTTTAGCCCCATCAAATTATGCTGCCTTGTTATTTTTGTGTAGGATAAAGTATTTACTATTTTGACCTGAAAATTTTATAGTAGTCCATATTAGCTATGTTTAAGCTCCTGTAATTTTTACAGAATTTTATGAGTAGTCTAAAGTCATGTTGCAGTTTTACCCTGATTTCTTTTAATAAGTAATAATGCTTTAAAGCTATCATTTCATGTGTGTAAAAATATTTTTTTATGATATTTGTGATTTGTGTGATCTATTGTTGGTTTTGGTTCAGTAGAGGATAGTGTGAGAAACGATAGTCGTTTATAATTCCTTATAGTGTGCAAGTGAATTGTGATGTGAGGCTGGTTTAAAGAAGTGTTTGTAGAAGAGAATGCAGATGGCATGTGCTTATCTTACATGTTTTAAAATCATGTCATTTATCTTTAACTAAGAATTCATTCACCATCAGCATAACCATTGTATTCTACGTATACATGATATTCATACGCACTATGCATCATACAGGATCGTCAGAGCTCAAAACGGTAGTTCCCGGAGTACAAGGAGAGAAAGGCCAGCAGGAAGCCTTGGTACAAGGGATAGCAGCAGAAGAGGGTCCCGAGGTTGATCTTCCTGAGTGTCCCGACCATCAGCCAAGCTCTTTCCTAAAAGGCAAGCCCCGGAGCATTCTCCCTGTGGTTTGCAAAATATCTAACTTGAGTCCTTTACTTGTTTGATGCATTAAGTTATAGGCGTTGTTTTATACCATTGCTGCATTATTTATATTCCTTGCCACTGCTTATACTTCAACCCTGTTAGGTTCAGGTGCGATTATTGCTTAGCCCTGCTTAAACTAGATCGGTAGAATTCGGGTGATTTCCTGTCATCTGCGAGTTATAGGTGGTTACTTGGAATGGTTGAATACATTGTTATCTTGGATAACCATGTGGAGATAATAAATCGAGACCGGGCGGGATTGGTGTTGAGACTGAACTGGAGGTTCGGTGTGGTTATCCCGTCTGTGTCGAACTAGGACCCCGTCCATTGTACGTCCTCAAGTCATATTGAATTTATGCCTCATATTTAGCTGGAAGGATAAGTCGTTCCGACCGCGAAGCCTGGGTTTGGTTTGGGCCGGGAGTCGACCTGCTGTACGCATCGTATTGGAGAAGATGGGGGACCACGGGTTATGCGAAGAGTAAGTCCGAGGTCAGGGTCACCCTGAATAAGGCAGTCGGGCGGTTCCCGGATACGATGGTACCTGTTGATCTCGCGATTTTCCCGAATTGAACTTTCGGTGATCTGTAGCTCGCCGTGGCTGGTGAGTGTGGTTTGTGTGAGGAATACCCCACCAGCTGGTTAGTAATCGATTATAATCGCCATCGTTCCTGGACAGTGAACACTTGACTTGAGCAGCGGCATCGTAGTTAGAACTTGAACAAAAGATGAGATGGTTGAGCTGTTGAGATTGAAAGATACTCAACCAGAATTGGTTACTTTTTCTGTTGAATAATTATTGCCATACTTGTTTAGTAAGGTGCTAATGTAGCATGATAAGGTTAATCAGATTAAAATACATTGCTAGAAGGTTCTTATTAATTGTTTCTTTAATGCCAGCTTTTTCGCAATTAAATGAGTCAGCTATTCCTCTTATATATAGCCTTGCATACTCCTTAGAGTCAATTTATTTTTAGTTTATGATGGGTAAGTCTAGCCGAGTACATTCTCGTACTCAGGGTTTTATTTCCCATGTTGTTGCAGATGGTGAGATATTTTATGGCTACTGTCAGCATTGCTTCTATCCCGCCTTGGGAGATGACTAGACCTTGGGCATGGTCACTCTACTCTACCTTATGCTTTTGTTGGATATTGACCGAGGACCTGGCACTGTATTTGAACTAAGTGTGTGTGGATTTGAACTAAATTGCTTTCGCTTTAATTCAAATTTGAACTTGGGTTGTAATAACTTATTTCGAACTCCGACGTTTTAAACTATGTGCGAACTATGTATGTTGTGAATGGTGACGGCTAAACTTATTACGATCTTGGCTATGCCGGAAAGTTTGAAATTCTTCGAGATTTCAGAATGACTACTGGGTTTATTAGGTCTCAATCATGTAGTTTGCTGTCTTAACGGCGAATTATGTGCTCGTGCTCTAATAAATTGGTCGGTTCTGTCACATTGTTCAGCCTCTGGCACTCATCATCGGCGTCATCCGCATACTGAAATGACCTCAATTTTTGTGAAGGGAAATCCACAGAGTCGAAGTGTAATATGACCATTTAAATCACATTGCCCGATAACAGTTGCGTACCATAATCCATAAATCGAACAAAAGAGTGCAATAGAGAGGTTTACAATAACTTATTACATCACCACTTGGCGAAATCAGAATTCATGCAACATAAATTTAAAATCTTGAAGGTGCGGAAGCTATCATCTCCGATCCTACGTGAGCGTAGACACGAAACTCTCAAACGTTGTACTCCCTAGAAGAGTACTCACTCCTTGAACCTGAAACCAAATTTTTAGTATGATTTGTACTGGCCACTTCCACCCTATGCATTGCTTCGTGGTAATTGGATGCAAATCATGGATATAAACAAGGAGACCTATAAAGGCTGGGGTTTCCTATGCAGCGTTCCAGTATATAAAATAATATAGTAATCAAGTTTTAAACATATTCCCAACCGACAACATCCATCACCATCTATCTCTGAGACACCATCCCAACTCCTCCAACACCAACTCAGACTCGTGTCGACAAGCCAACTCCCTCTCGGCTTGTCTCAGCGGCCCGCAGCCCTCAACCTGGCTCACGGCTGAAAATCACACTCTGGGGGAAGGTAGAACACTCCACTCTCTAGTTCGGTGCATGCAAAACACAGAAAAGGTCCATAGCCGAACAAGTCGGCATATGTATCGATCGATCAACCATACACTCTGCAGAGGTTTCACTAATCCACTAGATAACCATCATCGGTGTTGATCACCACCTAGGCAGATTCTGGGCGCCTACTGCCATAGAACAATGCCACTCTACCATCCAGCTCTGGATCGCTGAAACTATGAAGATAGCATGTATCCGCTCCCGTAGAGGATGCCATGCCATGTACCTACTCCCGAAGGGGGTGCATGATCGTCTTGGTGGGTGTTAGCTTCATCCCATGCATATACCATCCTAACACTACTCGCCAAGCAGTAGTGGCATCGATCTATCCAGCGGTTCGGCCGTCTCCCCCCATGGGAAGCGAGTGGAAAACAAGAGATTCCTAAGGTCTGGATACCAGCATAGCAGTTCCTAGGTGTGACCAAGCCAGGATGTCTTCATCAGGGTTCTCATTTAACATGCTACCACGGCACACTCCTCCTGGCTTCTACCCCTCAGAGGCTTCCACCCAGGACTCCCCAACACATCTGAGTTAGTCCACCATAGATCGAATACTCATGGGAATGTCTAGATCCATTCCCCAGCAAGACTCGCTCCAGAAGCTCATCGTAGATCCCGGCTTGATCGACTCAACCCTCACCCTACTCCCTGCCGTAAGCTCCACCCCAAACCTAGATATAGCATCATCAGCTCACCAGCTCATCTGATCCCTTCAACACACACACCACCAGCCTGGCACCCTCTAGGCCTCCCCAGGGTTTATCACGTCACATCAAAATGTAAGTGAGTGAGGTATATATATAAAATAGCAGATAAGCAAGTGGCTAACATAACAACGAGTAAGCAAGTGATAGGTTACAACAAGGTAGGGCTCATCAAGTATTATCTACCATGCAATCCTAGCATAGGTGATCCATTATATTGCAATAGAAATTAAAGCACTAGCCATACTATGTTTGCCATGTGTATTGGGAGCTACGAGGTTGGGTGAGATGTGGCACCTTCACTGACGTAGCTGTCGGACTTCTCCTGATAGTCACTGTCGTCAGACCTATCCTCGCTCAACCCTGTAACTGAGAAATAATGGTCGTGGGAGCGACCCCTATAGATTCACACAAAGAACGACTACCAAATAAAAGATCCAAATGCACTTGAACATAGTAAAAATAGGTAGAGCTCGATTTATAGAAAATTTGGATATGTGGATCATAATTTTTTGAGCTCGTATGAATTAGTTATGATTTTTCAAAGATTTAACCATTTTCTGAAAAAGAAAAGGACTGGTTTATTCTGGTGCTGACACGCGGCATCATGGGATTGGTCCATGTGTCGCATGCGGGTCCAATAGAGACAACTCAACGGCTGACGTGGCGGATGACGTCATGCTGACTTCAGCATTGACTGGGTCAACGGTCGTCTTACATGTGGGTCCGGGGTGACGTCACTGCTGATGTCATCAGTCAACGGTCAACTGACAAGTGGGCCCCACTGGGCCGTTAACGGGCCGCTAATGGGACGTTATTGGGCCGAGTGGGCCAGATATGGGCCAAATATGGGCCGGTCCGGGCCCTCCATGTGGCATGCTCAGGTGCTGCCATGTCTTCATCGCGGATCTCATGCAGGCTCGGTTCACAGACGCCGGTCCATGGTGCACTGGCGCTTGCCTGGCCCACTGTTAGCGACTCGGGTTCACATGAACTAAGTGCACGTTCTTATCCTCTAGTCCATGCGGTCCATGGACCGATCCACGGTGCACCGGTTCCACTTTGGTCTGATTCACAGTGACTCCGGTCCATGAACACCGCATCCATCCTCCTTCTGCCGAATCGTTCCCCTCCTCTGCTTCTTTTGCCCCACGGCGGGGCTCACCGGCAGCGGTGTCCTCCTCTAATTCCCGGCGCTCCGGTGGTCCTCCGGCCCCATCTTCTTGCTCAACGGCTCCAGGGCATCAAGGCGAGCACGGAGATGGCCTTCAAGGTGGAAGCTTGGTTCTCGGCGGCGTGCTCCATGACGAGCGGCGGGTCAACCGTGACGGTGCACGGCTGCAGCCTCATGGCGTCCAAATCCAGGACCAACGGGGCACGGAAGCGCGATTGGGGTCACCCAATATACTCTCGCAGCGCTGGCAGCGACCTCAACTCACGACGGAGTCCGCGTGGGCAGCAACACCCACGGCGCATCTCCGGTGTGACCGCGATGCACGACATGGCACCTTGGGAGGCTCCCTGACCTCCATCTTCTCCTCCAGCTGGTGTAGCTCATCACGGTGGAGGTGCTCGTTGTCTTCTTGTTCATCGGGGCTGTCGGAGTCGGTGGAGAATGGCGTTGCACGATGGCGCTCTGGTGTGGCACGGCGGTAGCATGGTGGTGCGAGGACGGCATTCGGAGCAGCGAGCCTAACATCTAACATGCGCACGGGGATCGTCACATCAAGGAGGGTGCAGATCTGGGATCAAGGGAGCCCGTGGCTCAGCGGAGCGGTGACAAGGCGGCTTCATCGCGGCGGCACGGCCATGCCGGTGCGGCTAGAGTCCAAACGACTCAATGGAGCGAGCAGCGTGCGTGCATGTGTGTGGGCGAGGCAAGCAAGGCTTGGCTTACGCGCCTCTGTGCGAGACGCCATGGCCGAGAGAGAAGCAGGCTAGGCTAGGGAGGTGGGAAGAGAGGCGATGGTGGCGGCGCTCACCGGCGGTTGTAGAGGATGGAGGTGCAGTACAAGTCCAAGCAGCTCCGGCGATGGTGAGGCGACGGCTTGTGGTACGGCTCCTTCTTTCTGCTCCCGGCGCAGCAGCAGCGGTCCCGTCTCGGTGGCTCCTTCTCTTCTCTGGCTCTGGCCACGGCGGAGCTCCTTCCTCTTCTTCTACCCCAGCTCCTTCTTCACCAATTCTCTCCCTTCTCCTCTGGAATTGGGGTGGTGGTGAGGTGAGTTGTGAGCCGCAAGCGGCGACGGTTACTTGGAACCCTAGGGTGCCCGGGGCGCTCATTTTATTTGGCAGCCGCAGCAGTAGGTGCCGTGCGTGCGCTGCCGGGCGAGCTCCTGGCATGGGGATGCTCCACATCGCCCGCTCTGGTGGGGCGCGTCGGTCAGCGGCCCAAGGCATTGTCGTTGCGGCTAAGGAAGAGGAGGGCAGGTAGGGGATAGCGGGCGTGAGGGTGTGCGCGGGAGAGCGAGATGTTCGTGGCCGTGGGTGCCTTGTGGCAGAGCCTGTCGACCGAGGTGGCAGTCCTGGCGGTCATGGATGTGGGGCAGCAGAGGATCGGGTGGCCAGGGGAGCATGGCGCTCACGCGAGTGGGCGCGGCGCGGGAAGAGCAGGGGAGGTCGGGTGACCTCAGCCTGAAAAAGATGACAGGTGGGTCCCATCGCGGGACCCACTCGTCAGGGGCTGCGGCCATCTCCTGGCGTGAAGCAGCGCAGGCGGCTTGCTGGGCCTGCTGGGCCGGTCGGGCGTGCTGGGCCGCTCAACGTGTGAGAGAAGAGAGGGAAAGAGAGCGAGGTCGGGCTGGGCCGGTTTGCAGGTTCAGGCCGAAAGGCTTCTTCCTTTTTCTTTTTATTTCTTTTCTCTTTTCCTTTTCTGATTTTTCCAAATACTTTTATATATATATATATGTGATGTGCCAACTTTGAATAATAAAGTAGTTGGCATACAAGGCCCTTATATTTGTTAGGGTATTATGGTCTCATTTTTAATTAGCACACATAAATTCAAAATAAAAACCAAATCATATGGTAATTTTAAAATGCAACATGATGCTTGCAACATAACTATGGATGGCAAGGTAAGATACATGAGATACTTGTGCAACATGTGTGCGGTTTTTGCTACATGACACTTCATCACTCAAGGTTTTTGAGAAAAATTTTGTGGCTCAGATTTTCGGGTTGTTACACATACTCCTCTAATTTTTCCATGTAATTCTCAAGTTCTTGGATACGCTCATTAGTTGTATCCACTCGCGCCCAGGCTTGATCTCTCTTGTTTTTTGTGTAGTTCAGGAGACGATTCAACCGACCAATCTCAGTGGCCTCCCCAACCCTATCCGCTTCTGCTCTTGCTAATTCTGCTCTAAGTCTGGCTATCTCCGCCTGCGGATCTGGATTGGGATTGCTACTACTTTCACCAATCTCGTACGTGGGAGCTAGCTGATGTTGAGGCACTCCCTTGGGTCCAGTACTCTTGCGAGGAGTCTGCTTAGTATAGGCCATCCTGAAGAAAGATAGATCATAAAGGATAAGGATAGATAGGGAGGAATCTAAAGGTTAGCATGAATAGGATTGGTACTACTAAACCCTAACCACTTTAAAGAGAAAGGTAATTAAATAAGTTAATTAAACATGATGCATGAACGAACTTATGATCTAAGCATAAAAGATTTTTAAAGTAACACATACATAAATGTGACTTTTATAACATAGGGCAATATAATATGCTATTCCACCACCACACTTTTGAAATAAGAATGAGGGTCGATAGAAAGAATCATAGGTAAGAAATAAGCAATTTAGACCCAAAATAGTTAAGTTAAAAGTATTTAACTCAAAAACTTTTGAAGTTTTCACAAACGAATACTACAACAACTCTTTTTAATAATGATCTGGCTCTGATACCAGCTGTAGCAGAACCTCCTAAATAATATGGCCCACATGCACTTATCATTGTCTATACAGACTTCTGATAGCAATGCATGTGTTCCATAAGACTTAAAAGGTTTGTCGGGTGAATCCCGAATCATCCATGATTCTTCGAGCAGGATCAATCATTATAAAGAGATATTACAGTATTACAACAGTTTTTTTACAAATAATATACATTAGAGTAAAATAGCAAAAGGATTACAATAACATAAGCTTACAAACCATTTAGTTCAAAACTTACAAACCATAAGTTAGATTATTACAAACCATAGCAGTAGTGGAGTAGCTATAGATAACTACACCCTGATGGTACGCTCTGCCCAAGAGCCAAACTTCCTACTCATCGTCACTCTCCGCAACGACTGTCATGCAGCAAGATGCAAAGCAAACCTGCTCATGGGGCTCACCTGCAACAAGGGTTCAACAAACCCTGAGTACAAAAGTACTCAACAAGACTGACCCGACGAAAAAGAGGGGTGAAGACTCAGGAAATGCAGGTTAGAGGGACAAGGTAAGGCTTGCAAGAGATTAGAATTTTTGCAGAAAAGCTCGACAGAAAGTAAAGTTGTCTTGCTCTAGCTCAAGATTGCCAACCAACTTCATTCTTAAACCTTATCTATCATTCAAGTTGTTACTACGATGATGAACACCGATCGAGTCTTCTTCTCCGAGAAGCAACAGCGATTTGAATCCATTTTTATATACCCAGCTGGGACCTAGGTCACTGATATACAGGAGACTCTAACTCCTAAGCATATCAGATGACACGATATACCGAGATAACAACCGCAACCATATATCAACCAAATGATATACAGGAGACTCAAACTCTTAAGCATATCAATATACATGGGACTCTCAACCCCACAAGTATACCACACCATGTGTGGGTGGCTATCTAGGTCTCGATAAACATGAGTTCACCAACAAATGGGACCTAGGGTATCAACAGACGAAAACACTACAGAGGGACTCCTTTCCCAATGCAAGTTACCCGTCCAGACTCGATTTATTAAGTACCATCATGATTCCATCAAGAAAAGCCAACCTCATCTTTTTCATTCTTTTTTTTTGAAAACCTACTAATTAAGCAGGGCTAAGCATAACTAAGTATTTTCCAAAAACAGGTAACAAGGAATATGGAAAATAAGACAGGTAATGCAATTGGTGGGTTATCACTCAACGCCTATTACTTAATGCAACATTTCATAACTGAAGCGATAAAACTTTTATAAAATCAAGGAAGGGTTTAAATGCATCCGGGGCCTGCCTTGGTGGTTGGGGTAGACGATCTTGGACTCTGAATCAACACCTGATGTTCGACAACGTTTAACTCTTCGTTAGCGGAAGCTACACGATAATGTAATATGTTTCAATATGATGGAATAGTAAACATGATGCTTAATGAATGCATAACCAAATTAAGAACTTGGATACAACTTTCCTTCACGATAAAGTTGTAAGCCAACAAAACTTACTAAGTTCATTATGGTTAACTACTTTATTAAAGAAGTTCATTAATTACATGAAATAACGTTAATTAAGCCCTAAAGACATGATTAAGATAAGCACAAACAATTAATTAAAGTGCCAAAGGTCATTAGAGTTAATGACCTAAGGTTATCAATCAATCCTAAAGTCAAACAAATCCTATAATGATTAAGCATGATTAAAGGGATTAATTACTTAATTAAAAAGCATAAAATAAAGACGTAAAACTAAAGTTGTCTAAATGAGCTCAAAATTTTATTTTGAAAAGATCTTGGTCTAATTAGATGGCAAACAAATTTCAGAAATAAAAAATATTTATTTTATTTATTAAAAATCATTGAAGATGGATTTTTTAATTAAAAGAGCTAATTTTAAATTATGTAAAAATTACTCAAATTTGGTATTTCATATTTTTCCTAGGTAGAGAACATCATAAAGAGCATACACATAAATTTTTGAGAATTTTTGGAGCTATACATGAATTAGTATGATTTTCCAAAAAAATAACATTTAAATCATTTTCTGAAAATAGAAAAGGAAAAGGAAAAATCCTTTCCCGACGTTGACCGGCGGTGGCCGGATTTTGACCGGCAAGAACTCACCGGCGGCGAGGTCTTCGACGACGAGGCTTGGCCATACAGACCCAGCTCAACACGACAAGCAAGCTAGGCTAGCTAATGAAGCGGCGAGACAGGAGCAGCATGCTTGCCGGCGGTAATGGCGGCACGGCGGCGCAGCGGCGCAGCTACAGGGCTCACCAGAGCTTCTCCGGTGATGTCGAGCATACGGACACAAGCACCACACCCAAGCGAACATGCTAAGCCAAAAGATAGAGCCATTCTGGCCCCCTAGCCATCTTGGCTGCGCGCGCGGCGGCACTGGCAGGGTCATGCCAACGACGAGCTATGGGGGTCGGCCACTACGGCGCGATAAAGGCAAAACTGAGGGCATGGACAGGTGCAGGAGCTCACCATGGGTCTGGTGCGCACGCTAGCTGGCTCAGAGGTGTGCTGAGTCGAGCTGCAGACGGCGACGGTGCTCCAGTGGCAAGGATGGCGTCACGGCGACTCCGGTGATGCACTGTGCAAACCAACGAGTCAACCATGACCACAGTGTCAAGGCGAAGCTAAATCGCAAAGAAGTGCAACCCAAAGCTCACCATGGAGGGCAGGTGACGGCGGCGCGATTTCGGTGAAACTTTGACCAGGTTTAGAGAAGACGGCAGCGCGCGGGCGACTCGGACTCCTAGGGCTTACTCTTCTAGGCCCAAACGGAGCGCAAGGTCAAGGCGGAGCTGTTGGCGAGATGGAACAGCGAAAGGTGGAAGCATGACGGCGAACTAGCACGGTGGAGAAAGGTCGTCGGCGATGGCGAGCAGGGGAAAAGAAAGAAGAAAAGGGCGAGTGGCTTGCTCCATTTATACGACGATGGCGACGAGTAGGTAGCCGACACGTCCACGGCGAAGTTTCGCACGCGAGGGGGCGAGCTGGCGGTGGAGGCAGGCCGGTATGGCGCCGGCGGCCACGGCGACACCATGAACAAAGGGGGAGAAGGACGATGATGACGTCAGCATCCACTGTAGCAGGTGATGTTATTTTGAAATTTTGCAAATTACTCCAGATTTTACATAAGCACTTGAAAATATCCCAAAATATAATTTGCATAAATTTTCAATAGCTACACTTTTCATTTAATAAGCATCTTCAAATTCTACCTAGATTTTGAAATATGAATTCAAATTCAAAAGGGAAACAAAACCCTAGAAATGAATATTTGAAATTAATTTTGATTTTTCAATAAAACTTGAAAATATTCAAAACTATGAAATTCTCAACTTTTCAAACAAAACATTTTTCATATACAAAGTTTTACTAAAATGTGCATAATTTTTGAATCATGGGTTTAAAATCAAAAAGGGGCAAATGTAGGAAAACTGTATTTTCAAATTCATTTGAAATTATTTTTGGAAACTTGAAAAAATTTGAATACCAACTTTGTAGATATTGTCAAGATCTACAAACTATCTTTTTAGATTATCTCCAAATTCTATATAGATTTTGAATTATCCAAAAGGGGTGTAAAACAAGCTTTTGAAATAAAGGGTTTTTAAAACCGAAATCAAACTCGATTTGGTTTCTAAATTAATTGGTTGGTCATTAGTGATCACAAACATCATCCAAGGACATTTTTAGGTCCATGACCAAATAGTACCCTTGGTTGACCATGTTGACTTTTGAAAATCATTTTAAAAGACTCCCAATTTAAATTCAAATTTGGAAACCAAATCTAAATCCAAACTGGGAGTTTAATTTTAACTGTTGGACTTGACTTTATACACCATGCCTGACACTAGTGTAAACATAGTTTACACCTCAAGGTACACAGGGCATAAATCAAGTATTTGAGGTGACATTCGAAATTAGAGTTTTATGATTTCATGTAACACAATATTTCAGAAACACAAACAACCTATGAAATGTAAACTTATTTTAATTGATGCACATCAAAGGTAAACTAATCTTGAATGCTTTATAATGCATATGATGATATGATAGGTTTTAATTAATATAACACCAGGGGTGTTACAGTTGTCGTGGGGGCTTCTTGTGGGTGCCACGTGGGGACCAGAGGAGCACACACATGCGCACGGCTCTGTGCTCTAGTGTAGTGTGTAACCCACCATGCATCACAATTCACACTCACGTAGTATGTGGAATCTTTCTTTCATGTTTCCTGGTAGCTTGTATATTCACACTTGTAACTCGCAAGGCCGTCTGTCTACTTGGAATTAATTCATTTTATATTCAGATAGAGGCTGCGACATAATGTAAAGAAGCAAATATATATCTATATAGAAAGAGGAAGGTAGTATTTATTTTAGTTTCGCCGTGTAGTACTCTATTCTCTATATATGACAAGTAAAAGTTTACTGTTCCGTAAGTTAAAATGGGGTGAAAGTGAAACCGGAGACGAGGAGTTTGGAGGACGATCCTCCTTCCGTGTGTGGTGAGTTGGGTAGGTTGGGTGGCACGTCGCCAGTGCGCGCGCAAAGCGACACGCGCGGCCGGCTGACGTACGACAAGGCGAGCTGGATCCATGGACCACGGATTCACTTCACCTTTTTCCCGCGCTCGCTCTCCTGTCTGCTCCGATCCTGTGGTGCTCAAAGCCGATGTGACTGAGTAAATACATGCATGTTAGCTCAGGCTGCTGGAGTTTTCGGAAACAAAATTAATGAAGGAGGTTGCAGGTTTACAACGAACTACTATTATACTGTACGTACTACAAGCTGCATGGCCACTGTGTACACACATTGGATCGGCCGGCGTGATCGATGTTATTAGCTAGCTCGAGATCACTTTGTTTAACCCTGCCTGGGGAATAAAAAACCAGGATTGCAGATCAACTCAATTTTTTCCAACACAATCTTGCTGTCAGCACAAAATGGAATGGATTGGGTGGTATATATATGAGAAACAAAATGCATAGTTGAGCAGTAGGTACGCGTTGTTTTCCGTGGCTGGCTGTACGCGTGTGCGGTGTGGTGATGCTGCTAGCTAGTGAGCTTCTTGTCCGATGCTTTCCTGGCTGGCTGTGTCTGTGCCCAGTCGTAGCGGACACTGGTGTTGTAGCACGGTCGGATGGGAGAGGGAAATGATGGAATTGGTGAGAGATGAGACAGTAAGGAAAGAAACAGGGATCGGACAGCAACGCCTTACACCATATAATGTACGCCACTGAATTAAGATTGGTTGGACCACGTACGTCGATATCTACGTACGTACGTACATACATACATACATACATACATACATACATACATACATACATAC
>CM041642.1:882997-933673 GCA_023333625.1 Bothriochloa decipiens
CATACATACATACATACATACATACATACATACATACATACATACATGCATCTATACAACAAACACTGAAATGACCAGGGCGCCCCTGGCTCGACCGTGCTAAAATTAAGGAGTGCGATTCTAAAATTCTAAAATTTAAATCAAGTCAAATTTGTTCAACTTATTTTTTTAACTTCATATAAGAAGCAGAAGTACATGATGCATGTTATTAGTAGCTTTCTTTTTGCGAGGATATGTTGTTTAGTAGTTTTTTTCTTTAAAAAAAAAAGAAGACGATGTTGTTTGTTAGCTTGATGACCAAACTTACCACTACTAAAATAATGGCGGTTTTGCTTAATCACCAATGATTAGGAAATCAGCTGAGGCGATCGAGCAAGCATGCCTACTAAAATAATTTGCGTGCTTGCATTGGTTAACGACTTTGTTGCATTATATTGGCTGATGAGGTTGCAGTGTATGCACACACGCGTGCACATTGCAGGAGATGGAGTTGCATTGAATGGACCGACGGCGATGGCGCAACCGCCGCCCCACCGGCCGGCCGCGGACGGGGCAGCGCTAGCTCGTGCCTTGCCGGCTGCATATGCATGCCCCTTCAATTCGATCTCTTGTGCCAATTAAGCCGGCCGGCACACGGACGGACGGCTGATGGTGGTCCTGATGCATGATCGGTCGATCAGAGCCGTGTCCTGCTAGCTGATTGCTGCTGCATGGCCATGCGTACGTGTGTGCGGCCGTTGTGTGCCATTATCCATCGTCCATACGTCATGCATGGCCATGCATATATACCTGGCTAGCTAGGACGCTAGGTGTAAGGACTCGGCATCATATCACTCCTTCCTACCAGACGACGACACGAGCTACCTAGAGATGGAGGGCACAATGAACAGGCCAATGCAGTGGATGACGGCGCGCGTCTTTCTGCTGTTCCAATCGATCAGATCAGCATAGATCCATCAACCGGCCCTGTGCTGTGTGCCGTGGTCTCTGCTACTCTCTGTACGACGGCATTATTAGCACAAGTAGACGGCATTATTAGCTTTGCTAACTCTTAAGAGTGCTCGAGCTACAGCTACCACGTGCAGTAGCAGCAGGTGGACTGGAGTGTGGGGAGAGTAGTACTGTAAGTGGCAGCAGAACACCTCTAATTAATAACACTACCGGCCGGCCTAACGAAGGGCAAGATGCACAGACATTCCGCTGTGTGCGAAGACTCGATGCATGGTGCATGGCGAGCACGTCGTACGACGCATCATCTGCGTTGCACCAAATTATTAGAGGCACGACGATCGATGATGGTGCATAATATGCGCAATGCAAGCCAGAATATATAATAACGTGTGCTGCGACTACGTACCTAGTACGTGCCTACGACGATTGATGATGCATGGTCGTCATGGAAGGTACGTAGGACGATCGGAGCGAGGGTACCCTCAGCTCGTCATTTCCACCGACGACGTGCTACGGCCCGGTGGAATGCGATCGAAACGGAGCGCGCGCGCACACACACACGGTGGACACGGTGACACGGAGGGGAGGAGCAGCATCTCCGTGGTGGGTCTGGCGTGTCTCCCGGGGCGGGCGGGGGCCCACGTGCACGTCGAAAGCGTGAGAGCGAGAGGGCAAAGGAAAGCAAGCAACAGCCATCGCCGGACCAACACCAACACCCCCAACCCAACCCGCGCCTGTCTGTCCTCACTGTCCCTGCCTAGCTAGCTGCCTCTCTCGTAGCTTTCTCTCATCTCGCCGGCCGGCCCGAACCCAGGCATCTCGCGCGCCTCTACCTCTTTCTTCGACCGACCCAGTCCCATCCATGGCGAAGACGTCGCGTTATAAACCCCCTCTCTTGCTAAGCCTACACTATATGGGCTTGTTTGGATTGTGACTGGCAGGCAGATTCCTCGCCAGGCAACGATCGTGACCCCAGGCGAACGAAATCCAACGCCTGGTGTTGCTTGCCTGTGCCAGGCAGATTTCCAGTAGAGCATCCAAACAAGCCCATATGCTAGCCACCTAGGAGGCGACTGCAAGCTGCATGCTGATAACAGCCGCTGCTAGAGCTGATGCGCTCTGCCATGATCATCAGCAGCACGAGCGGCGCAGTCTTCCGAAGCATAATATGCATGGAAACTGCCGCCTAGCTATAGCAAGATATGCTTCTTCTGTGTTTCTTCGTATATCCAGGAAGCTAGTGGAGGACTCCAAAGGGATCGCATTGATCTCACCTCCTCGAGAGGACAAGATCAATGCAATCCCTTTGGAATTTTCCACTTGCGCCTCGTCGCGCCGCCCGCACCTAAGTACGCGCCCTCGATCGGTCTCCACGCCCCGGCCTCAGCTCCCTCCTCGAGCTTTCAGCCTCCAGGCTCCATGTCCAGGCAGGGGCGAAAAAGAAAAACATCTCGATTTTGTCAGGTAAGTGTATTCGTTCTGCTCTTCCTGCTATGACCATCCATATGCATATATGGTGGGATTGGGCAGATGGTGGGAGGCCGGAGAGTGATTTCGAAGCTTATTATTTGCAAAAGTTCCGTTTCAATCCAGCATCCCGCCTGTTTCGTCCTTCGTTTTTACCAGATTTGATTCAATTCGCCCCGGCCAGCTGCTACTACTTGTTCACGCCTTTATTTCTGCTCGATATTGCTATAGCACGCGTGGAGGAACCGGAACCGGAGTAAAAAAAAAAACTTATAATTCATTTTGAGAAAACAGAGATAAAAGGCGACTCTCATTACTATTGTGTGTGGCTGGAATCGTGCATGTATATCACCATCTATACTCGTTTGAGGTCGTCAGAGAAGGAGAGGGGTGTGCATGCTTCTCTGGGAAATTTTAATTCCGGAGGGAACAATTCCTCGCAACTTGTGCATATTCTTTGCTGTCTCGAACTCAATTTGCCGTGGATGCATATCCACACCAAGTGCAGGTGACGATGAAATCCACGGAAGAAACGTAGAGAATAATCCATCGATCGGTTTCAGGTTTCATCAACTTTATTATCAATTTGGACTAAAATTCCTAAGTAGATGCATATGCATGGCCAATTTATTGCTTCTTCCTTCCTTCCTTCGTTTCCTCCTTTTTAATTTCTTGGTCGTCAGCAGATGGGCTAGCTAGCTACTGACAACGATCATCAATTCCCTTTCGCTCGTACGTGTTTCACATTTTTTTTCTCGAATATGCAAAAAATTAGCATCGTTTCGCATCTCAGTTTGCAAACTGATCGCATAGATGCCCTGCCAGCATCTTTCTCTTTCAGAACATACATAAAGGCTTGCAGTTTTTTTGACTCCCTACGTTACGCAACATAACAAAGTTTGATCGATCAGAGCGAATCAGAACAATTTCAGATGAAGCAAGAATGTTATTTATGATACACGCAAGTGCACTGATATTCTTAGCCTTAGCATAATGTAATTCGACGCTGTTTAAATATAATCATGTCGTTGCAAGCAACACTAATTAGTTACCATGCTTAGGATGCATGTGTGAGTGTTGAGAGAGTACGTGGGGCTCTTCTCTCTTTTGCCAGTTAGGGTAAAAAGGTGCATGCAGCAAGGCCCAGACAGGACCCATTTAAGAGGATTGAATATGCCTGCAGCGGTCGCCCCAACTGCACGCATAGGATATCTTGTTTCGATCTCTTCTCTCTGTCCTTTTCTCCTTTGTCCAAATATATGCCAAACTTATTCCTCACACACTGTCGCTCACTAGTAGTACGTGCACAGCACAGATATTTGTATGTATATATTTGCACACCAACTTGAGTGCAGCTTAATTTATTGCGTGCCTTCTTTCATATATATTTTCCTGCACGCTCTGGTCGATGGGATGTATTCCTCTGTCTTGAATTATAGTTTACTTTAACTTTTTTAATGTATGTATTTTGATATGTATTTAGACATATTATTTATTTAGGTACATAGTAAAATGCATGCACAAAAAAAGTTAAAGTAAACTACAATTTAAGACAGAGGGGGTATGTAAGAGAGAAGAAGAAAAAAAATGTAAGTGGAGTCACGGGGATGATTTCATATGTATTAATTTATTATTATGTACATGCTGCCTGCAGATTGGTAGAAGAGTCTGAAAGATCTAGTATGTTTCATGTGTCTCTGAAAGAAAAAGGTGTGTTATATATATTCAGCTCGTTATTAGTAGTACGTGGATGCTTAAAGAAATAGTTACCCATTTTTTTTCCTTCTTCCACTGCTATCTGATGTCAAATTAAATCAAGGCAGCTAGTATTCAGTTTGAGCTCTATATTCCTTGATAAAAAAAAATTAGTGTTCAAGTCTCTCATATATGTGTCAAAGCAAGTCTCCCCACACGGTGTTTAGCTTCTTGGCCCTCTTCTGAATTAATTTTGAGACCGTCTTGTACAATCATAAAGTTGCTTTTGTAATAATGTTGGAGCTACTACTGCATCCGAGTAGCGTGTGGATCCCAAGTGCTTTATTGATTTTCGTGGCCATGTCAAGACATTGGTGGTAGTTTTTATTTCGTGCATGCATGTAGTCTCTCACATAGACATTCCTACGGTTTACTATTTTTTATTACCATGAAAAAAAAATCCAATTGAAAATAGTGATTGAATTCTACACGACTACAATTTTTTTCATATATGCTGCATCTATATGAACTCTTTCATTATCTAGATAGGATATCTTTTCGTAAACTTGATAATTATAATCTAGAATTATGTGGTCAATGTGGTAGTTTTTACCACTTGAGCGCAAAAGTGATGATTTATTTAAATTTTTTTGTAGTTAATAATACATTAATTTGTTTTGTTGAGTCACCTTTTCCAACATATGGACATCATGACTACTATTTAGTAAATTTTAATTTTGAATTTAGCTATTTACTAGTTATAATTTATATGGATTGTTTATTTAGGTTTTCTTCTTTCGTTCATTTGGAGATACAGTAGTTCTTATTAAAAAAATCACTTCGGATGTAAATTTAGTTATTTTTATGTCAACTAGTGTGGTAATCAAAGAACTTAGGTATGGGCTCTCTGGTTAATCTTAGTCGATAGATCATCATAAGTTTAATAGTGTGCGTGTTTTCTTTTGTGCCAACCAAACAGTAAGTTTGCTATAAAAAAACAAAACAATAAGTTTGCTAAAAAAAAAGTAAACAATAAGTTGTACTCCCTCTGTTCCAAATTATAGTTCACTTTGATTTTTTTGGTGTATGTATTTTTCTATGTACTTAGATAAATAATATGTCTAGATACATAGCAAAATGCATGCATTAAAAAAGTCAAAGCGAACTACAATTTAGAACGGAGGGAGTACATTCCTTGCGACGCATAGATATGTTTTTGTGTGCCCCAAGCCGCAACGTATATGCATTGTACCATCCTCCGTAACCTCGCATGCATCTAAGCATGCACGAAGTGTGAGAATAGTCTGAAATGAACATCGTATTTTTATTCTAAGTGACTGTATTTTCATCATGAGGAAAAAATAAAAATAATTGTTACAACAGTAAGTACCGAATAAAGCAATCACCTGGAGGCGCCGGGCATTCAATAGAGCTCCAAAATTCGCCTCAAAAAACATAGAGCTCCGAAATCACAACTTGGAAGGGCCCAATTGATGTCTGTGGGTCGGTCCGGTTCCAGCAAACCGCTCGGCGTGTTAGCTCATCATGGGCTCGCATCCTTGCTGAGCCCGGCCTTTAACAAAAGGGGCCTTGACAGAAGGATTTGGTGCCTGCCATCTTGGGCTTTCGCAGAGGGGAGCCCACACCACAGCCCAACAGAGAAGCGAAGCGGAATAATGCCGGCCGCTGGCTGGTGGAGCCCAGGTCGGCGGGGGCGGTCACTGTTGGTCCGGTTGGTATCTTGCGCCTGCGGCGGCGGCCTTATCCTGTCCGTGCCGTGCTGTCACCATGACCATGTGGCCGCACACACTTATCCACTCTCCATCCTCCCTCTACACCTCCACTGCACGTTGAGATCGATGGATGGATGGATAGACAGCAAACCAAACGAAATAAGCCACTTGTCGCCCGTACACGCGCCTCTTCCTCCATCCCAAAATCAAACCATGATGACGTGCACAGACATATGGAATCAGGTCAGCACAAAAGTCTATCATATCTAACAACCCTCAAATTAGGTCATGTCTAGATCTCTAAAAACATGAGAAAGACATACATTGTAAAATCAAATTATCTACTCTTCGAAGACTTTTTCTTCTCTATATAAGGACAACAATTAAGTTCAGGACTAAACTCTGTACCACTTCTCACTTATATGGCCCAATGAACTAATTAGTTCCATTTTTACTATCCTCGTTCAATAATCAACTTAGGCCGTGTTAGCTAACTATCTACTCTTTGAAGACTTTTCTTCGCGATAAAGACAACAATCAAGTTCAGGGCTAAACTTTATACCACTTTAGCTTATTTGTATGGTCTAATGAACTAATTAATTCCACTTTTACTATCCTTGTGCAATAATCAATTTAGGTCGTGTTAGCTAAACTTTATATATATCCCTGCTCAATCTCATGGCGGTTTGGGTGACCGGTGGCCGCAACAATTGCGGGCAACGTGGAACGTTTGACACGATTTTTTGCTTTTTCCGACAAATGACAACCAATAATGCAATTACTGAAACAGGGTTTGTATATACCAACCAAAATTTATGTAATCTCAAATGACGGTCTCTAGCTATCATGGCTGATGTCACCGGAACTTTTTAAGAATTATTTTGAGGAGCACCCATTTCTCCTCTAACCTTGGAGATATCAAATGACAATTAATTACGAAGCATGCCTTAAAAAAATTAATTATGAAGCACAACCTGGATTTTTGTAATGCAGATTATGACATCATCGTGTATCCTATCATGCACTGTGCTTGAACCTAAAACCCAACTTGTACCGTTGAAATTAAAGGCGAAAATGAAAGACAAGTTTCATACGGTGTTGAGTGCATGTTTTTGTCGGGTTAGAATGAGGTTTGACTCTGCAAGGGTCAAAATGTCAAACGGATATATACAAAGCGAGTTGTACTTGTATTGCCAGTATGTACATCACGCACTTGAACAGCACCAAATTTCGTTGGAGAGTGGCTGACTTTGGATTGTTTAATTTGCTTCAAGCCAATATATAATTAATTGCTGTCCCTGCCGCATCGATCCGTGCGTCCCCACGTATCAGATTGTCTGAAGTCGGCACGCCTGAATTGACATTTGACAGCATGCATAGCATAGATGAGATTGAGGCCTCCTCCTGAGATCACACCCTACCCAGCCCAAGTTGCTATGGTACATTTATGTGCGATATACACACTTTGCAAACACACAAGTAAGCAAACAACGGATTAGACCACGAGTCGACCCTCATTTTTTTCCCTTGTCAAACAATAAATAGTAGTGCAGCACTGCGCCATGGATTCGAGGTACGTCGACCGGTCGTTATTAGACCATGCAACTTGGGGCAATACTACAACTACAAGAGAAGAGAGCGAGGAAGAGCATCAAGCAGAGCTGGCCGGTGGCGCGTGCTGTGTTGGTTCTTGGCACGCAGGGAACGCGCGTCGTCGACCACGGCCATCGGCCATGCACGCACGCATCACCGGCATGGCACCGGCCGGGCCCCTCGCCCCCACGACGACGACGACGCTAGCTCCTAATTATTCCCGCGCTGGGCGCTCCCTCCACGATCCCTCTCCATCGGACCAGCTCGATCGATGGCTAGGCAGCAGGCAATCGATGGATCACTGGCTGGATGGACGGGACAGCCGGCCATTTGCGCCCGCCCGCCCGCCCAAAGCGTTTTCATTCCGGCGCACGACAGCGCCGTCTGCCGTGCCCACGACAGCTTGTCCTCGCCGCCGCGCCGCTGGCCGCCGGGGCCCCCAGTCCACGCGCGCGCCCGCAACTTGACCATTGGTCCATTGCCATCGATCGATTGGGCAGCGGCGGCACCCGAACACGTACATGCCGGGCCGCGGCGTGTGTCGTCCGTCTCGCCCGCGCGCGCCGGCCGAGTCGTCGACATGATTGGGCAGGGCATGCAAGTGGCGCCGCGGACCGAGACCCGGCAGCCACACGTCCTGGCCGGCCGATGCCTGGTTGCGATCGCGCCGAAAGCGACGCCACTCGGAGAACAGTATTATTGGGGCAGGAACAAATAATATCTAGTAGCTATCTTGTTGCGCGTTGCATGGCAATGCCATTGCCATCGCCATCGCCATTGCCATTGTCATGGGTCGATCGGCTTGGGGATACGATATTTCGTGCCTCATCAGCTCTGTGTGATCGACCCATTCCATCAATCGATCGAATTTTGCCTGCGCACCATAGGCACGTCGGACCTACAGCATTTGGTTGTCAACTATGTCTAGCCAGGCATCATCATCCATCTCATGCATGGCCCTGGGGCTAGGATCAATGTCTGGGTGTGGGTGTGGAGCTGTCTTGTAGGGTCCAAACCAAATTGACGAATACTTTTAAGATAACGGAACAAAGTTACAGCAATATAGATTAATATACTAACATATCTACAAATATAGATAATTGTTTTTTACTGAAATTTGGATACAAATAGTGTCGAATATATATGCTTGATAAGAAATGAAATTATGAATAGTTAACGACATATAATATATTCGAGTTTGAGTATTTGGATATGGATAATTAAGTTACAGACATTGAATGTTGTATATAGATTATTCATTTAGTATATGTACAGTCACTCACCAGATTAATATAGATCTATTCATTTATGGGCTACCCGACTCGAACAGCCTGATCCAATCCGTCTCAAATAGCTCGATCTAGCTTAACTCGCCAATATATCAGGTCAGGCTCAGCTAAAGATTTTGACTTTGAATTTTTTTAGCCAATCTAAATCCAACCCCAATGTTACCTATAGAGAAAGTCTATACTTCATTCGGTTGATTTGGTCGTTGTTTTCAACCGGCTGTTTTGGCCGTCGGATATGGCGTTTGCGGTTCGATTTGATGACGCTTCTGTTCCTGCCGATTTGTCTCCGTTTGTTTTGGCTGTCATGTGGGCCCCATCTGTCGGTGCTTCATTTTTTTTGTGACTGACGCAGTCGGCCTCCTCCTCCTCATTTGATTTCGGATCCCATTCCTTCATTTCGGCCGCTTGTCTCCGCTCTCTCGCCGGTGGTGTTGACCTTGGCTCCTCGGCGCCGGTGCCGCGGGAGACGGCCCCGAACTTGCGCGCCTCAGCCTCGTCGGGATGGAGGCACACGGCGTGGCGAGCGCGAGACGACGCCCCCACGCGGCCGGCGGAGCCCAGCGCCATCTTCGTCTCCTGGTCCGCGAAGCTCAGGCCGCGGTGCCCCTCCGCCAGGCCGTAGACCAGGTACGCGGCGTAGGAGGTAGCTGGCGTCCGGTCGGCCACCGGGAGCCGGCCGTAGATGTCCAGCGACGTGCACTTAGGTTCCTTGCTCTTCAGATCTGGTTTAGTGATCGTAAATGTGTTGTTAGGGTTCATGTGCTGGTGATTTTTTTGTCCATGAATTATGTAGCAAATTGAGTTCATAAGTAGGCTGATGGCATAGATTCGATGGTCATAAGGGTTCCATTTCAGAGTTTTTATTATGTTTTGATCTGATCATTTACATCAGCCTAAAATGTAGTTAATGGACTAGTAGATTAGTCATTAGTGACTTTTTAATTGGAATTGTAATCTGTTCTACTGCTATTGTGAATATTTGTAAGTTTCTGTAGTTTTCTTTTCATTTGTGAAATATTAGTCATATATCATTTTGATATTTGGCTACTATAGGAAAATTGTAATACATGTTTTTGAAGGTTTGTCAAAGTGCATTAGTATAGTATCACTTTACTGTCCCTTTGTGTTTTGGCTACTATAGAAGATACTATCAAGTATCAGTTTAATTTACTGCTAACTGCAGTGTAATTTCATTTGCTTTGGTCATGTAAATTTTGGTGTAAGTGTAATGATGCACATTATTTAGATTTGCATAGTCGTAAGTGTCTATGAAATGGTCATGGCATAGATTCAATGGTCAGAAGGGTTGTGTTCATCTACTCCTTAGACTCCAATATTTTTGTATTTACTCCTTATTGTTCAGTGTAATTTTTTTGGCAGGGTGACGTAAGTTGGGTACGAGTGAGGTTGATGTTGGCTCCAATTATTAGCCTTTTGAATAAAAGTATGTTTTGCCCTTATTTTTGTTAAATAGTAGTATTAATATTTAATTTTGTTATGTCGGTTCGCTATAATAAGATTTGCATAATTTGTCTTTCTGTTTTTGCACAGGTTTTTGGTTGCGAAGCTGGAGGCACTGACGGATGGAATGGTGAACCTTATGATCTGTCAATGCACCATACTTGACAAGATACTTGTAAGGTACATGCTCTTGGCAATCCTAAATCACTAGAGCATGTGGCTTTGGCTCTTCTCTTTTTTCGTTGAATGTTTATATCTTCAGATTTTAAGTATCGGTTTTGTATCTTCAAATTCATTCATGTCAAAGGACCTACCTAATCAACTTGCATGTCTATTGTCTCATCTATTCTAGATAGCAAACACATCTGTTTCCATCATGTTATTGAAGTCCTAGGATTGCAAATTGGTGAACAAGATCATTTGATGTCAGTTAGATCTGCCGTTCGAGATGTTGGTTTTTTTGGTGATCCTATGATTGCTGCTCTTGCTTGAAAGGAATTTTCTGGATCATCTTCTTTGAAAAATCTGAAGTTTTGCTATGATAATTATGATGACTCAGTTTATATTCTTACAAATGGTTATCAGAAAGCTATATCTTTTGATGGTTATCAAGTTTCAATTGATTCTGAACTTATTATTTTCACTAAAGTTAATTCTATTGTGAGGAGGGAGATGTTCTTTTAGGGAGTATGTCGATATCCCTGTTACCAATAAGGTTCGATATTTTGTCTTTTATTTTTTAAAATATATTTATTATCTTAGAGTCATGTGGATGTATGCATCCAGGTACTTTCATAGTATCTCTCCATGTACTGTTGGTTAATACCTAATAATATTTCGATTTCCGATCAGTCACAGCTATCTCTGTTTTTTGTGCATTGATTCATTTCCAACAAGTTCAGCAACCAATATAAGGACTCCATCAGTGTGTATTTTGTTGCCAACGAAATCCAGATCAACTACAGTCTCCTTCACATTGCAGGTCTGTTTCCTTTGTCTACTTACTATTCATTCAGGTTTATCTTCATTTGTCTAGGGATATCTACCTGTGGTTAATAGCAAAAAACAATATAGTTATTATTTCAGTTCATTATTTGGGTTTTACATCATCTTAATACTAAATTTATACCCAATTTACTAGTGTAAATTTGTATATTTGCTGGTGTAATTTTAGTGCTTGTGTGATGTAAGTTTTGTCTGAAGTAAAAGTTTTGTTTTTTTGTTTTTTCCAACTATATTCAGTAGAATTAGTGAATTTCATCTTTGTCTACTTACAGCCACCAGGTACCAAGTGGGTTCTTTGTTGATTTTGATATATAGGGATGCTTTGTCATGTGCTTATTAGACTTATTAGACTTGATTTTGATCTATCTCAGGTTTCAAGTGGATTGGAAGGCCCTCATATTCCTTTGGTTTGGTTTAGTTGTAATAATGGTTCTGTAACCAGTAGTGAAATGTCCTGTTTCATTTCAGGGTTATGAATTGCTTTATTTGGGAAATGTTGTTCTTAGTATTATAATCAGATTGTTATTTACAAGTGTTACCATTAGTATTATGAAACTTACACCTAATCGTTACGAAATTTACACTTAACTAGTCGGTGTAAATTTTGTTATTAAAAGGTGTAAGTTTGTTGTTATTATTTCTGTTAGTTGCTAAATTTTTTATTTATTTAAAGTTTTCCCTTTGATATTTGACTACTATAGAAAAAATATGGTAATTTTTAAAATTTGTTTCTTCTGATATTTTTATTTTTGCATTCTGTTCAATTTTTCATTTCTTTAAAGTTTTTGCTTTGTTATTTGCCTACTATAGAAAAAAATCTGTTAATTTTCAAAATTTATTTATTATGGTATTTTCATTTTTGAATTTTGTTCAATTTTTCATTTATTTAAAGTTTTTGCTTTGTAATTTGCCAACTATAGAAAAAAATTTGGAAATATGTTTATTTTTTATTTTGATATTTGATCTCTTATTTGAAAAGTTTCTTTATTGTTTCCCGGGCTTTGGTTGCAAACCGGTTGAGTGGTGCAGGTGCCGGTTGATTTCTTCCCACCTCTTAATCGGTTGGATTTGTTTAATGGTCTCAACCGGTTAAGCCCATTGATCAAACCGTAAGGTAGACAGGCCCTACCTATAATTCCATTTACGCTCATGTCACTTTTCAAATGAACTCAAAAGCTTTGTCGCTATTCTTATTAGCAGACAAAAAATTAGAACAAACGTCAGCTCAGATGTTTCAATGATACACAGCTAGCTAGGGAGTACCGCACACAGTTTGTGGTACGACCGATTAGCGATCAAGTACCAACTCCGTATAACTCTCCATTCGCTGACCCCATTAACCAACTCGCGGTTGAAATATATGATCCATTGAGGTGATGAATAGACAAGATGCTAGTACTCGCAACACCAGCAGAGAAGGAGGTAGTCCAATCGGATGCCGCAGGTTCCATCGCTTCTCATACGTCCCATCCATCATTGGACTGCTCATTGGTTCATCGATCCATCCATCGACGGGATTGGCGATTGGCATGCATGGGAAATAAAGTAAACCGACTAACAAATATTAGGTCTCCAAAAGCACGACCTAGAACTTTAACAAGCTGATAAATACTGCATAGAAGAGAAAGACTGCAGCAAAAGCAACCTTAAACGTCTTGCCGTGAGAAAGAAACAATACATCATAATTTCCTGACTCCACACTACGTCTGGACTGAACTTCCGCAACGGGCCTTTTAGGTTTTCCGCAACGGACCTCGGCGTCCGCTTGCGGTGCCACGCCACGGTAAATCCGGGTGGCACCGCAGCGGGCGTCAATATCCGCTGCGGTAAATATTTTTAAAAAAATAAAAAAAGAAATACCCTAGAGTGGCCCGATGAGCCCATCCACGAGCCCGACGAGCCCATCTAGGATTAGGCGCCGCCGCCGTCGGATCGAGGGCGCTCGCCGGCAGCTGTGCTCGTCCCGCCTGCCGCCGGATCGAGGGCGCTCGCGGCCGCCGGAGCTCCACCCGCTGGCCGCCGGTACTCCACCACCGGGCCCCGTCTCTCCGCGCCGTCCCACCACCGGGCCCATCGTCGTCGCCGCGGATCTGAGAGAAGGAGATGTGAGGGGCAACCTGGATCTGAGAGAGAGGAGGAAGAGAATGACGGCATACCGGCGGTCGTCGTCGTCGTCGCGAGGAAGGGAGGGGGTGCGCGCCGCCTTGCGCCGCCCTGGGCCGTGCCGCCTAGCTCCGCCGTGGCCAGGGGAGGCCACCCTGGGCCGCTTGGACCCACGCGTCGCCTGGCCCCGCTCACCACGCCTCGCACGCCACCGCTCGGCCTAGCCCTACGCGCCGCCTGGACTCGTGCGACGCCGGTACGCGCGAGCCGCCTGGCCCCGCGCATCGTGCGCCGCCACGCCTCGCGCGCCACCGCGCCGCCTGGCCCAAGCGCCGAGCGCCGTCCGCCAAGGTGGTGAGGAAAGGGAGAGGAGCGAAGGGTGAGGAAAGGGAGAGGAGTGAAGGGTGGAGTCAGAGCTCGTTGAGTCGTGGGAGAGGGGCGCCGGTCTCTTCACGGCTGAAAGAGGAAGGGGTGTGAGAGAAAATGAAACCCTAGTCCATGTATATATACGATGAGAGAGAGATTGGGCCGAGTGGGCTGGGAGCTAGGCCTGTATTTTGGGTGACGGGCTTCATAAGTTGTCCGCCACGGTTAATTGATTTACCGTGGCGGGCTTCTTAAAACGTCCAATGCGGTAAATGAACATTTACCGCAGCAGACAAATTAAGTTTTATCATTTACCACAGCGGGCACTTCGGTGGCCGGCTGGTCACGACCGACCACTGAATTTTCATGGTGGACAACGTAAACGCCCGCTGCGGGCGTCAAAACCCAATGCTGCGGTAATTCATTTCTAGCGTAGTGCCATGAAAGTAATCTTGGCTTTTACACTATTAAACGATTAAAAATTGATTCAATCGGCGCTAATCTAGACCTAAAAAAATCTAGATCATTGGAAACACCCAAAGAAAGAACATCTACGGACAGCCATTAAGATGAAAGGGTTGTATTAGCCACTTATTCACATAGGACTCTAAGGTGTAGTTGTAGGGAAGCAATGTGAGTCGCGCGGTAGGAGTTTGGTGGTGGGCTTCTTCCAATATTATATTCTGTCATTTCTTTGGCTTTTTTGAACAAATAGAAGGGGTTTTGAGGCCCCTACTGAATTTGGAAAATGATTGCAAGAGACAATTTATGTGTAAGAATTGCCGTTGGCAGCAACCTTAAGCTAATCACCAGTGTAATCTGTCCGTTCTTAAGCGGATGTCAATGCAATATTACCATTTTCACTGATATAGTTTATAAACATACAATGAAAATCCAAAATATACTGTCGGTACAAACATTTTTTGTACTAGTCAATATAGAAAATCCAAAAAGCAAAAATCATCTCAAACTAAAATTAGGCTTGCTCTCTACTCTACTGGTTTGACAGCCACTCACTAGAAAGAGCTAGCGCTCCCTGGTGTGCTGAAAATTCAAAGCTGGAGCTAGCCCAACAGAAAGAACATCATCGTGTGAGCTATATTTAATGGCAGCTAGCACGCAGCAGGCTTGTAACATGAGTGCGAAAGAGATGGGCCATATGCTCATATTGAAGAAAGGCCACATGCATGATGGATTATTGATTGGAACATGAGATCGTTTTTCGTACATGGATGATTGGTTTCATGATCTGATCTTACAAACATATATGTTCGCGTGTGGCGCTATGACGACCTATATACTCTTGCTAGTGTTTTTTTTTCAATCATAGTACAACACGCCGTCGTTTACCATTGAAATAATAACGCCACACACCCTCACCTCTACAAACAAGATGACAAAATCTCCATAGACAGACATTGTCCACAACTAAAAAACAACACCATTAAATTAAACGGGATCACACATGTAAAGTCTACTAAAAGAACATCACTAAATCATAAAATAAATTTAAAAAATACAAACACTCGTATCAAGGTGATGACTTAAACTTAGGTGGACAAATTCTAGACACCCAACCAACAAAGCTATATGCTCAGTTGGCTATTGCTACAGTGCTCATGTATATGATATGAAGACTACTCCATCCATTGGCAGTTGCTACAGAGCCCATGCATGATATCAAGATTCAAGACTACACCATCTATGACGGTCGACATCCTTGGTGGGTAGAGGGTACAACCTTGTTCCTGCATTAATAACTATCCAGGTTATCACTTAGTTGTTGGCATAACTTTAAGTTGTTTCTGCTGCATCTCAGTTTTTCCTGCTTGGAATAATGGAAACAATTTCCTCGATACAATGGAAATGAATAGGTTGCAGCGATAGCTCAATGAAAATATTTGTATTTATAACATTTACAAATTCAAATGTGACCCACGGTGATTTTTTCTTATTTTTACAAACAACACTACAATTCATCAGTCATGTGTGCTAGTATTTTTCAAATTTATTTAGATGAGATATGTCATGGATGATACTATTCAAAGTCATCCAATTAGTAGCTGAAGTTTGATGGACATCCTAATGCAAAATTCTCAAGATATCCTAATGCTAGGCATCCAAACGGCAGCGAAAGTTTAGCTAGGTCTAGCTATTTGAACTCCGCTAAAGCTAATTAAATTTTAGCCAAGTCCATTATCTTGAGAATTCAAACACCCTAGCTAAAGTTAAGCTAAAAAAATTTTAGCTTGCTAAAGCATTACTTTGAAATTTTAGTCACCTAAACTTTAATTGGTCAACATTATGGTATTAGGTACCTAGTGCATTGCAGTTTACAACTACATAAAAACGTTGACTGAGCAATAAATCTTTTAGAGAAAGGTTTGATGCAGGAAAAACAACATCTTTTCAACAACATTAGGACGTGAAAAAATATTTTAGAAACGAATATATGTGAGAAGTAAATAAGTACTTCCTCCGTCCCAAAATAATGTCGCTATAGGATGCGTACCGGTCAAACTTTCTCAGTTTTGACTAAATTTATAGAAAATACGTACAACATTTAGATCTTGAATAAGTTTACTATAAAAATATTAAACCATCTATTTAATGATACTAATTATATATTATAAATATTAATAATGAATATTAATATTATCTAATAAATAATTAGTTAAAGTTAATAAAAGTTGACTCATCGGAAAGTGAGATTGACATTTATTTTGGGACGGAGTCAGTATATAGATATGGAGACATGACATCCTGTTTTGTATGCTATATTTAGAATTTTAGAGTAAGAAGTGAACTCCAATACCTATACTATTTGGTTTTCTATAAAATATAGTAAGTTTGTTATCGCTCAAATCTCGCTAGGCATAAAAACCAACGAACGCTGTTGTTTATCTTCCGAAATAGCAAATGAGAAATAGTGTGTCTATTGTAAAACTCTTTCTTTTTTGAGTTATATATAGTTTACAAAATTGCTAAACTATAGAATTTAGTTATTCCTTTTAGAAAATCTCTCGGAGTTGCTCTCAATTTAATAACAGACTTTTTTAATAGTGGTCCATCCCAACATGCATAACAAATTCCCCGTCAAATCCGAAACCCTTTGTTGGAGAAAATATGTCTCCAAACCTTGCTTTTCGCAGAAAATCTAGCATTTGTAGCTCTGACTCTCACCGAGGTCCACGCCAAAGCCGACGTCGACGTAGACACACGCGCACCAGCACAACCTGCTTAGCCGATTTTCGCGAGAGGATCACGCGGGTCGGGTCCGCGCAAAAATCTCCCGAATTCCACCGAACTGAAAAGAGGGCGGGCGTGTGGGGGCCGGGCGCGCGTGGGGACGGACAAACAAGCGCGCGCGTCGACGACGACAGCCCACCGCCCGCCCGCGCGGCTGGCATGGCATGGCATGGCCTGGGCCTGGCCCTGGGCCCTGGCGAGGGAGGGACGGGGAAACGAACGGACCGCGACGGCGGCGGCAGCGCCGGAAACCGCGGCGCTTGCTAGCTTTTCGTCGGGCGCACGGGAAATCTTATCGCCTCTGTGGGGTGGGGCGCCGGGACGCAGACGTGCAGTGCTCCCTGTGCTGCCCATGCCCATCCATCCGTCCGTCCATCCTCAACGAACAATTGCAGGCGGCAGCAGCTGCCCTCGTCTCGATCTCGATCGTGCCCAGCCCAGCTGCTGCCTGCCGCTCTCGCCGCCCGTCCCCGCCCCTCCCTCTCGTGTAGGCCAAGGCACTAGCCACCCCAACCGCGTCATCGTCTTATCTCCCTCCCATCATTTCATCTACCTGATCTCATCTCCTATCTTCCTCTTCCTCTCCTGCTCGGCTGCCTCTCCTCCCCGTCTTGTGCCTGCGGCCGGCCCATGTCCGTGGCACCGTGCTCGCTCCTCCTGCCCTCCAAGCTTCTTCTCCAGCGAAAAGGCTGCGCCTTGACGCACCTCCGATCCGCCTTCAACGCCGCCGTCGCCCAAGAAACTGACCAGGAAGGCGCCGGGTCGGAGCGTTCCGCGGCTAGGTAGGGAGGGCAACAGAGCAACGAGCGCCGGCGATTGCTTTATTTGTTGCCTTGGGTGTTCCGGCCGAGAGGGCGCTAGTTGGTTGGGTGGTTCTCCTTCGTTCCATGCATGGATGGCAAGGAACTCATCTCACAGTCCGACCTGCAGTCATTCTACCAGCAGCAACAGCAGCAGCAGCAGCACCGGGCCTTCGGCGGCGGCGGCGGGCACCATAGCCCGTCCTCGCTGGCCGGGATGCACTCCGTCATCCGCCCCATGCCCAACATGCCCAACATGAACATGAGCCCCACGGCGATCCTCAACTCCATCGGCGGGGGCTCCCCCGCCGGCATGCAGTTCCAGATGGACCCACCGCCGCCGCCATTGCTGCAGCACACCACCACTGCCGCCATGGGGGGCTCTGTCTCCGCCCCCGTCCCGCCGCCCCCCGCGGAGCCCGTCAAGCGCAAGAGAGGGAGGCCGCGCAAGTACGGGCCCGACGGCACCATGAAGCAGCAGCAGGCGGCAGCGGCGTCGCAGCAACACCTCGTAGCCGCGCCGCCGAGGATGGGGTCCATGTCGTCTGCAGGTCCCGACTTGCTCGGCAGCTCCGGGATGGAGGACCCCGCGCAGAAGAAGCGGCGCGGCCGGCCGCCGGGCACCGGCAAGAAGCACCAGCCCTCGCCCTCCCAAGGTAACCGCTCATCTCTGCTCAAAAGAAAAGATTTTTTTTTTCATTCAAATCTCATCTCTAATAAAAAAATTATAAATTCTGAATAAGCAACTTGGTGCTGATTTTTGCCTTTAGCTAACTTTTACATGTACATGTACCCAAAGTTCAGAACATGCCATATCTAATATCTCCTCGCCTAATAAAGTAGCTTTTTCTTGAGATGGAAGATTGCAGAAAATCCGAATGAGACCTTCCTTTCTTTCACCAGTTGGGGAATCGTTTTATTTGTGGCACACACATCACAATCTCTAGGTTTTGCTTGCAGTCTAGATTTTCCTCTGCCACCGTACGTATTCAGAATCTCTCTGACTGTGTACACTCTGAAAAACAAAGAACCGCTTGTCCAACTCAACTATAGACCAATGTCCATTCATTGTCTGCAGCTTTGTCAGTCTGAAAAACCAACAGGGTTTCTGAAAAACAACGTTTCGTCAGTCGGAAACCAACAAACCAAACCTATCATTGGGGAACTGAATGAATGAATTCGTAGACGATTCACATTCTGTCGCCTGATCATCATTCATTCTGTGTGCTCCAGGCAATGCGTTCGCCGGTTCAGCTGGAACGAGCTTCACTCCGCACATCATCACGGTGTCTCCTTCAGAGGTATGCGCACTCCTCCGAATGTTCCAATAAACAGAATGCAGCTTCGGTTTGGGCAGGCAGGCAAGCATACTGAAGCTCACAGTTGGTTTCGCCAGGACGTGGCAGCGAAGATCGTCGCGTTCGCCACCCAGTCGTCAAGGGCGGTGTGCGTCCTCTCGGCGATGGGCTCTGTCTCCAGGGCCGTCCTCCGCCACCCGGCCGATGGCTCTCCCATGGCGAGGATTCACGCTGCGTCGCCGCAGCCGTACAAGAACAATCCTGCCATCTACGAGGTGCGTGCACAATGGCAATTAAGCAACAACAAACCCAGTGGAATTCAGTGAAATTCTACAGCCCCCCCTCCCCCTGATTGTTCTTTCGTTCCATGATCGCAGGGGTTCTATGAGATCCTGAGCCTAACCGGCTCGTACAACCTGGCCGCGGGCTCACAAGCACAGGGCCAGCAGAGCGACGGGCTCAGCGTCACGCTCTGCAGCCCTGAAAGGAACGTGATCGGAGGCGTTTTGGGCGGCCCACTGGTAGCTGCAAGCACCGTGCAGGTACTACCATAACAACATCCTCTCCGTCCTCCCTCTGCTTCGAATATTCACCTCAATTTTGTAAATGTTATGCTATTTGAGGTTTTTCAACCAAAAGTTGACAGAACAGACAAAAATGTATGATTCTTCTGAACATACTAAAAATGGCTGGTGACTGAATATTCAGACGACTTGTGTTCACAAATTGTGGCTGGCTGGGTGGTTTGTGCAGGTGGTTCTGGGGAGTTTTCACCAGGGAGGGTCGAGATCCAAGTCCAAGAAAGCCGGGAAGCAGCAGCAGCAGCAGCAGGCGGCGGCCACGGCAACGGTGGCGACGGCCTTCAGCTCGGACTCGCTCACCGGCGGCCAGGAGGCGTCGCCCAGCTCCGGGCACAACCAAAATCTAACGCCGCCGCCCCCTGTGACGGGAGGGTGGCCCACCTCCGGGATATTTGACACCAGAAATTCCAGCATTGATATCAACTCATCTAGAGGCTAGCTCATTTGTCGATAATTCCAGCTCTCGAGAGATTTTCTGTTTTCGCACAAGAATACCCGAAACCATACTTCGAAATAGCTTATTCGGTTCTTTTTTGAGTAAGTAAATTCTTATAGAATTCACTAGGCATCGCTCAATGTTGCGACCTGTGTTTGAGTTATTATTCTTAGCATATTCGATTCCCAACAGTCCCTCTTCGTCCTCTCTGCGTGATATGCCATTGTGCCAATCATGCACCTCCAGTATTAATTATTTATTCTCTTCTTGGAATCCAGAGACCGCTGTAACATGTACTGCATGGTAGTAATGTGGACACCTCGCTTTTAGAAAAATCAAACAATTTTAAATTTGACAAATTTATACAAGAAAATACTAAAACTTATGATAGCAAATAAATATCAATAGATTAATTATAAAAACATATTTTTAAGACATAAATAGTGACACGATATTTTATAAATTTGGCCAAGCATTAAAAAATGACTTGATCCAAACTTAGAATCGGATTATTTTCTGGACGCTGAGTATACAATGAGACGGACAAGAATTGCTCGCAAGTCATAACAGAGTTATCTATCCCTACTATGAAAAGGAAAAATTTCTATCCGCCTATTTTTCTTCCGCCACCATGCTTGACTCGGTCTCGGTCTGGATCGTGTCCGTACGCCAAACATAGATGAGGAGCCGAGAATAGAAAGAAAAAATATATAAGGTTCCCGTATTATATATTTTTTCCTATTTAGTATTTAGCTGTTCCTCAATAGCACAGGCTGGTTTTATCAGACATTGTAATTAATTATAAAATAAATTATTGTTAGCATAAACATAGGCTATAAAATAAATTATTGTTAGCATCAACATAGGCCAACTTTGCCAAATATTAATCAATTAATTAAAATATATCTTAGATTTTATTACTAGCCTAAAAAATAAATAATAATAGATTATATAGAGAGTTATTCAAATTTACACTCCTACATCAAATACCTATTTTTGTGTTTCTCTTCAGTTCCCAATAATAAAGAGAATTTTTTTTGTCGTGTTTGCAATAAGTTTTGAGGAGACATAGTTACACCATCTAATATAGTTTTGATTAGTTATAAAACTTATTTTTATTAAAATATAGAATACTCTGTGACATTAATTATTTCTTAAACGTGAACCTTGGTCAGGTTATTATCTAATAAAATCTAAACAGCTGTATTTATGTAATTCTTGACAAAGGTGACCGTGTGAAAAAGTTAAGAGAGGCCTCCCATCATAATTGGCAGATAGACCGATCCTTTACAAATCGACAAAAAAGTTAAGATGGGATATGATACATAAAAAAATTATAAAAGTCGATAGTGAGTGCTAAAAACTCGTGGGTAGTATGGAAATTAAAGTTAGAAACTTATTATATATTTATATTTAAATAATTATACAATTTGCAATGAAACTAAAAATTTACAAAGATGTATCTTAATGTTTAATAGGGCATTGTTATTTATTATCAGCAGTTATGAATATTTAATAGTTTTTCTTCCGTTGCAACGCGCGGGCATATTTACCAGTATATGCATACAGATGAATAAGCAGTAGCCAAAAATGCAGACGATAACAAGCGTATTGGTCTTTTGACATAGAGCTCTAGGCCTCCAAAAGCTTCTGGATGTCATTCTGCAGAAGCCATGTCAGCCAGGTGAATTACTCTCGGTGTTAGTGAAGAAGAGCTCTAGGCCTCCAACAGCTTCTGAATGTCATTCTGCAGAAGCCACATCGACCAGGGGAATTACTCTCCATGTTGGTGGAGAAAATGAGCATGCAGGGGCAGACAGTTTATACTAGTATAGATTATCACCTCGATACTCAACGGGGAGCTGGTTGGTGCATATCTGCTCACAACGTGCCCATCTTTGTCAACCAAAAACTTGGTGGAGTTCCATTTGATGCCTTCTCCAAAGAGGCCGCCTTTCTCTGACTTCAGGAACTTATACAACGGAGCAGCATTGCTACCATTCACATCAACCTGGTTTGACAACTCTAGGTAAATATTAACATCGGAAAAATGCCCGTCTCGTTCCAATCTAACACAGAACAGAAAGGTTCTTCATTGGATGTACTCCGTATGTACCTTGCCAAAAACAGGAAACTCTGCTTTGAAACGGGTGCAAGCAAACTCAGCAATCTGTTCATTGGTACCTGGCTCTTGTCCAACAAACTGGTTGCATGGGAACGCCAGTATTTCAAATCCTAACAAGTGCCGAAAACAGACTAGATAAATAGAAGTTGAAGATAGCAGAGGGCCAAAAGCTTCGGTTATTGCCAGGGGAATGCTGAGACAAATTTAGCCCAACAAAGGTGCTTCAAAAGTCTCCAAAGCAACTGAATAATGTTTAACCAGTTTACGTGTAACTGCTTATTTGTCATTGATACTTTGAGGGACGTAGAAGAACACATGCAAATATGCAACTGGTGTATATAAAGTACCTTTTTCGCCATACTTCTTGTGGAGTGATCCTAACTCAGTATAGTTGGAATATGTGAGACCACTGCAAGGATACCAAGTCAGGTAGGAAAACACGCATAAAAAGAAAGGGAGGAACTCATCAACGAATCTGGAAATGATTATAAGAATTTTAACCATTGGGAAGCCACATTCACGATAAGCAGAACCTTCCCCATGTATCCACTCAACTCCACATCATTTCCCCTCGCATCCTGCAAATTAAATCGTGGAATAATTAGAGATTTCAAATACACTAACTTTGAATTTGAAAGTTCTCTTCTTCATATTACAATTGCATCCATTAAAAAAAATCAAAACACCTTTTCCAAAGTTTCGCATATAAACCATGCCATGTTTGATATGAAAGAAAGGATGTCTGAGAGGCATGAAGGGAAGGATGGAGATTAGACCTTGACGCTAAAGTCATGAACTGAGCTAGCGAGTTTGGAAGATGACTCTGCTGCACCCATCTGTGCTTCAAGAAATGTTGGCATGTTTTTCTGGACAAGGCAGTGGAGAAAGGATAGCTGAAGAAAAATGAAGTGATAATGGCAACTGGCAAGTACCTGTCATAGAATCTTTTGCTGCATTTCAGCAAAAATCACATTTAAGAATTCTGCCATTTTTTGCTGTCCAGATGTTTTCCATAGATGCTAAACACCAACCACAAAAAGAACTACTCAGAGAAAAAAAACTGCGATATTTGAATGTGGCTATTTATGTATCACAAATATTACAATGGAAGATATAATAATAAAATGAAAAACATTCTGCAAGATTATATGCCTAAAAGAAACTCATTCCTAAAATGGCCAGCACCTCCATCAAATAGATGCTGGGCATGTATCCCGATTTCCGAATGTTGAATCATGCAACAGTAGTTACAAAGGATAGCATCTTCCTATAAATACATGCAGCTGAATTACAATTTTAATCGCATGCAGCGATCCTGGGCTAATAACAAAGAAGAAATTAACCGCTGAAAACAGGGTGTGAAATGATCAGTAATTTTTATAGGTTTTTAGTACAAGCTAGCAGATCCATAGCTAACAATTTAGGACTGCAGATGAGCGGATGGAGCACAAAACAAAGCAAGTGAGCTACTAAACATGGAATAACTTGATATTTTAGAAAGGATCAACACAAAAACAAAAACTAGGTCTGCCAATTATTCCCAGAACTCAGCAACTGATACGATTCACAGGGACTACAATGATAAGTCCTGAACAAACACAGTTATAAATAGCAACAAAATCAAGAAAACTACAGTAACAGAGGAAGCCTCTCTAGGGATTACGATATTACAATGATAAGACCACCAGATAGCGGCTCCTTTATAGCATAGAGTCGGTCCTTGCTGGCAACCGTCTGAAGAAGTTCACTGGTACTGAAGGCAACCTATGTCTGAACCTTGGGTGCCTCATCACATAGAACCCTGCCAATGCAGCAATAACTTGAAGCGGTGTAATATAGAGCCCTATTGCTGCTATCAAACAAAATAGGACAAAGACCGCTGTGGCCCGAGGGTCCCTCCAGCTAAGCAATGCTTGAACCCTCTCCCCTTGTGTTGCAATATCACCAACCACTGTTTGTATCCTTCCAGCAACACTCCTGAGTCTGTCATACCTCATCCTTACAACCTCAGGGTTGCGGCTGGTTGGGAATGTATCAAACTCCTCATCAAGTTCATCAGGGTGAACAGCCTCTGCATGAGAGATCTTGGTATTCATGTGTGGAGGATAACGAGGTCGGTAGCGGAAGTTCCAAATCCCTATAAGAAACATGTACAGGAACACTGTTGGAAGTATGAGCTCAGGAAAGCACACCAGCATAATATAGAGGATGTGAACTAGCACAGTGGTAATGGGGTTCCTCCATGAACAGACGCTACTGAACCACTTGCTAACTGCAAACAAGCCTGAGAAAACTGTCATGAGTCTGAAGAAGTTTGCTTTGCTTTTCCTCATGCTCCACAAGTGAGAATCAAAATCTGTCATGTATTCAACAACTTCCTTTCTCAAAGGTGGCTCCATCCGGCTAAGTCGGGCAGCCACAATCTGGACAGCTTGATGGCGCAACATATCAATCTGAAGCACTGGTATTGGGCGCACATAGTGCATTTTTGGAAGCAAAGGCCTAGAGTACAGGTACAACATGTTCACCAGAGATGTTGATGAAAATCGAATTGCCAGGTGCAATTCCCCCATCTTTTTGACCCCTGAAGAATGCAGAACCAGGAGAGGATACGAGTGGGTGTACACACGACCAGTTTCGAGTGTGGAAAGGCGTATCCTGACCTTGCCTATCTTTCCATCTTTGCCACCAGATGTCTTCTCCCCACTCTTCTCTCCAAGTTGGCCATTGTCAAAAACACCAACAGTCAGGACAGTTGCAGGATCATAGACTTCCCAGGTGTACTGTTCATTGAATCTGGGATTTGGGTTGTTCATGATGGTCCGTGTCCTTACCCATTTCGACCCATACTTGGCAACACAATAGGTGTCTGATGAACCTTTTCCATCTCGAGTTTTCATGGGAACAATCCCTTGAGCACCAAGGACACCAAGTTCAAGCAAACCAATAGACGGCTTCCACAGTTGCTTGGCTGTTGGTCTCAGGTCACTGCTGTAGTTTGTAGACTCATCAAGAACATGGTAACCTCCATCAAGACAGACACGGAGATGAAGCCGAGTAGAGAACTTCTCCTTCTTCAGTTGGTCAACATCAACAAGTACAGGCTTCTCAAGATTGAACCACTTTCCATGGACAATACGGTCATCAGCACGTCTATCAATCATTGCCAAAGGTATGATTACACGACCAAGCATTTCATCTTTATTAGGGCCAACACGATCCTCAAGAGTCAGAACAAGGTGGTCTTCAAATGGTTCAGCAGCGACAAACATAAGGTCTTCATTCCAGAAAGGGTTGAAATTTCTAGCCTGCACAGGTTTTGTCCTCCCAAGTTGATGCCCCACCTGCACTCTCACAAATACATCTGGATAGCGGGTCTTATCAAATATAACAACATCTTGGGCCTCAATTATATTGACTCGCAGGTACCACAATCTGGGAGCATGATAAACTTTGGACTTCATGTGTGTTACTGCAGATGGATCTTCAAGTGTTGCAGCATCTGAATGCCAGGCATCAGGAAATGCTTCATCAGCTTGGGTGCCGACCCAAACTGCAAGCATGAGCTCACCCATGGACTTATCCCCGTTCTTACCAACAAGCCTGTACCATTCTGGAGCCAGAGGGCTGTCAGGGGGCACACGTATTGGGACGTCATTCAAATCAAATCGCACAAAGCCAACAAAATCATCCTTAATCAAATCTTTGTCTTTGACCACAACTTCAAGCACAGATGCCTGCATACGGTCCCTGGAAAAAGCAAAGACTGCATTCCACTCTGGGTTCTTTTGCTTCTCAAAGTGCTTAGTTATCCCCCTATAGTTGCCAACTCTCACTTCCACATACGGATCCAGGCTTCCAGTGACGTCCATGTCGGGCAAGTCCCGTGCCTTAACCACACGTACAAACAGATACTGCATTCGCTCCACAAGGTCATAAGTGCTAGCATTCTTTTCGCCACGTATGACCCGGCCACCAACAACCTGCCCACCACCAAGAAACGGACTAGTTTCTTTAAGTGCATAGTCCATGGGCTGCTGGGAGGCTGCTGAATACATTCTCACAATCCTGGGTGGTTGAGATACAGGTTTCATCTGGTCAACAGAGTACTTGGAAGGCTGCCCACCAAAACTAGCTGGAAGATGGCCATGGTTATGATGATGTTGTACCTCCTTAGCAATGGTGTGTAAGGTCTTTGCCTCAGACCTATGCTCCTGAGATCTGTGCAGATTAGTACCAGTTATATCAGCTGCAATCTGCTCTGCTGGACTTGGTGCTGGAGGAGGATTGTTGGAAACAGGATCCATTGCAGGAAGAGGGTTTGAAGCTTTGATGGCGGGGTCATTGGTGATGTACACTTTCATGCCCAGTTCTCCTTTGACGCGAGAGAACATCCCACGCTTCTCTAATGGATAATGCATGACCACTGCATCAGGGAAGGGCACAAATGAAGTGCCAGAAATCCTGACCTTACCAAGGAAGGACCTGGAACTTTCAAGAGCTTTGTTGACATTGTAGACATATGCTTCAAGGGCAAGCTCGGGAAGATTAGAAGGATCTGATATGTTGAAGTAGAAGCGCTCATTCCAGACCGGGTTCAGGTCCTTTTCCTTGACAGCAGTTCGGAAGCGCTGCCCGTCAAAGGTGAGCTCAACACAAGCGCTTGCAGAACCATGCCCATCCTTGGGCATCAGGTCATGAGCACTTTCGACCTCCACACCCAGCTTATATGTTGCCATTGGATCAGCTGATGTCGTAGCCCACAATAATGCACTGCACATGAAAAGATTAAATAGTCAGAATTGCCTAGATATAGGACACTTTTATTCAGCAAAAGACAACAAAAAGGGAATGTTAAAGCCTAACACAGAAGACAATAAACAGCTAACAGGATGGCTAAATGAAAACTAAAAGTACAACCAGATCAAAAGATATATACAATCATTTTTCCGATCATGCCCTAAAATTTAGTACTAGTCCACATCAAACTAAGATTAAATCCCTAGAACAGAGTTCAGTTAAATGACACCGTTTTTCATAAACAAGTTGATACAAGTGCTATCTCGAGGAGCAAGAACATCCAAAGAAATCTGAGTGGTTATCAATCCAAGGATCAAATAATTGCAGCTTAGGACCGACAGACAGCAAAGCAAAACTCAAACAGTCCAAGCAAAGCAAGGGCACCCTCACCTACAAGAGAAGAAGTCAACTCAAAGGCCAGACGAATCCCCACTCCACGCGAACGCAGAAGGAAGAAAGGCACTGGTTCTGGTGGAAGGACGCCTGGATCTGGATCAAGGAGTGTTGCAGCTGACGATGTAGTTCACTGTACTCCACTGCAGATAAACAAAATAGTGTAGTTTCAGCAACGAGGGGTGACTACTTAAGCAGCTGAATTCATGGAACAGACTATCAGTAACCAAAACAAATGAAAGAAACAATTAAATAAAAAAAAGAAAAAGAAAAAAGAAGAGTTACTTGCTCGATCATGTCATAAAACACGTATCAGTCCACATCAAGCGACTAAGCGAGGGACTAAAACCCCTTTCACACCAGATTCTGGGGCCAAAAGGTCGGGCGGAAATTCGCTAATAAACCCAGAAGCCCTGTTCGGTGACACTGACACCAGTGTTTGGTAGAGTAGTAGATCAGAGCCGACGTCGATAAGAAAACAAAAGGCGGATTATTAAAATTCCACTTTTCTGGACTCATATGAGGCACAAAGCACATCGGCCTTTTCAGATATACAGCAAGCGCAGCTAGAGTATCATATCATATCATAGAAGTATCGAAAAATCCGCGCACGTTGGAGCGATTAGTTAATTTGAAGGATATGCGAAAAAGGTTTCGTATCAGCGTAAAAAGAATCACGCTTTTCTGTCGCCGCCTCGCCGCGCTGAACTCAGACGCCCGAAAGCGACGCGACTGAAGTCGAAATGGAAACAAAAGAAAGGAAAAGGAAGCACGCGGATGAACATCTACGATTTCCACAAAACACAGAGGAAAAGCTAGGATTTCATTCCTTGAACAAAAAAAAAAACTAAGATTTTACGTACTACTCCACGCCTGCTGCGCGTATGGGTAACCAGAGCTCCAGGAGGATGGAAAAAAGAACCTAGCAATCCGCGAACAGGCGGCGGCGACGACGGCTTGGCGTCGCGGGGCGCTGAATCGACCGAAAGGGGAACAAAAAAGAAAAAAGAAGAGGAAGAGAGCGAGGTCCAGATCCGGTCACCTGTCAGCGCGGCGCTCCCAGATCCGGCAACGCGGAGACGATGGGAGACGATGTGATGGCTGGCTGGCTGCTCCTTCACTCCATGGGAGCCGTCCGTGGATGGAAACCGTGGAGTGGGGAAGGAGAGGCTTTTTGGTGGGGTTTTGGTATGGAAAGGAGGGAGACGGCCACAAGGGAGCGGGCCGGTGGCCAGTTGTAGACGACGAGGACGAGGACGAGGAGCGTCCCGTCCCGTCCCTTGGCCTGAACTGGTGCGCGTGCTCCTTTTTCCGTGCAAGGCCTGCTGCTGCCGCGGCTTCCGTTACCAGCGCAGTGCGGCGGTGCGCTCGCTGGAGTGGAGCGTGGATGACGCCCGCGGGATTTGACCGTCTGGTGGGCCACCGCTGTGATTACAAATTACCAACGGTAAAATGCCTTGCAAAATCTAATCTAAAACCTGGGTGGATCATGGAACGAAATCTTGTGCTTTGTTCGCGGCGGCCAGGCGTCAGCAGGCAGCAGGACCCATGCGTGTTGACCTTGGATGATGGGATGGCCGGCCGGGGCCTGCGTGGATCCCGAGACGGACGTGGGTTTCCCCTTCCCTTTCCTTCCTTTCCTTGGACGCGGCAGGACTGCAGGAGACGACGGGGTTGCGTCCCGGTAAACGCGTCAGAGGACGTCCTACGACTGTCACATGCCAAGGGGCCGTCCTCCTGCCGACTGCCGTGCCTCCAACCTCCAACGACCGACCGAGAGTTACGGCCACGGCGGCACCGACGGGCGACGCCGGCCAGCCGGGCACATGGCCTGGCCTCATCCATGGCAATGTGCCGAGATGGCATAGCCGCGTAGGCTTTGCCCTTTTACGTGACGTGCGTCCTAAAGTTTCGATGGAGGTGCATTCAAGTCCAAGCAAAAATTAAATCCATGGAATCACTGCTAGAAAAAAAATTATGATTCTCTCGCTTATGTCACACAAATTTTTTTAACATCGGTTTATAACTGACAGGACATCGCTAGCAACATGATAGAGCATCGAAGGAGTCACAATTATATTTGTGCCGTTCTAGGGAGAAGTTTTATCTATTGTCCTTCTATAAAAAGAATTGTCCATTGTAATTGTCCATTAATTTGTATTTGTGCCGTTCTCGAAAACCAGAACATCAGAAGAATATCAGAGGATATACACCAGAACATCAGAAGATATACTGCAGAACATCGTGTACGTGACTCAGGCCGACAGGCCAAAGAAATATATCGAAACATCGCTAAAAACATACGAGAACATTAGAACAAACACTACAGACCATCGTGTGACGGATGCTTTAAATCACACGTGTGACGGGTAGCCAGACAAAAAAAAATCCATGGTTAGGGACATCAGGACATGGGCAAGCCTATGCGAATTTATTTGGAACACAGAAATCGAAAACATATAGGACAAATAAAACAAGAATAAAAAAATATTATGGTAAAACAGAGAAATAGTAAGAGTTGAGGACTAGAATTATTCAGTTAATCATGTCGCCAAGGAGATAATTGTGGTGAATTGTTGCTTTGCCGCTGCTTCACGTTAAGCCTGTTCATCACACTTATTGATGAGATCGATGGCCAATCACCTTTAACTCTTTCAACAGCAAAGAGTAGCGGACACGCGGCGCAAGAACATGATACACCGACGACAGACAGAGGCCGTCGCCGGCCTTTGCTGACTGACTCTAGTTACAAGCGTTGGAAACTACAGCCTGACGAAGTCAAAAGGAAAACTGGGAAGCCAAATTCTGTTGACTTGACAAAACTAAAGTTTACTAATGTAGAAACTCAATTGAGCTTCGAATTGTGTTGTGTTACAGACTTACAATCATATGAAACATGCATACGATCCAAATTCACACCATGGATCATGCAAATCATGTTCGTTTGCATGACGAAGTAGTGGCACTACAGTGACATACACAGCCTCTGACGCTTGTTCCTTCTCGGTGACACTGATGACACCGGGCGCTGAGGCTTCTCTGCAGCACAATTTGCACAGATGACAGTATAAGGCGGCAGCCTGGATTCCCAAACCAACCGAAATCGATCAGGCAGGATCTCAGCGCCGGCTATTATATCCCCAAACGACATCGTCGGCAACGCTACCGCGCCGCCGTCGTCCGAAGCACCACCACCACCCTTCGCCGCCGTTGCCAGCAGCACCAGCCGGAACGACGCACCAGACAGCGACGACAGAGAGAACCCGGTGATGTCAACCTCGCCGCCGTCTCTCTCGAGAAGAGCCGTCGGATGCTCACCGAACACGGCCAGGTTCCTGCTTGCCATGGCTCTGAACAGCTCGAGGACACGCGTCCAGAGACGGACGCTGAGGCAGCTCCTGAGCACGGAGGCGTAGACGTTGAGCATGACGAACGAGCCCCGGAACAGCGTCGCCAGCTCCCGCCCTAGCAAGGCTAGCCGCGGGTGGTCCGCCGGGTCGGCGCTGCCGAACGCGAGCACCTTGAACAGGTACCTGTACTCCTCGCGCGACAGGCTGCCGATCCGCACCGGGCTCACCGTCCCGAACCGCGCGAGCTTCTCCAGCCTGCTTATGATGATCACCTTGCTTCCTCTGCCTGTCGATGCTACCAGCAACGACTGGAACTTTAGCCATTCCTCGTCGGTCACATCCGAGGCAAACTCGACGGTGACCAGAGTCCTGGCATGCCTGCGGAACTTCTCTTCGTCGATTCTCTGAATCTCGTCTCCGCTGAAATGGAGGATGCAAGGGTAGCAGGAACGGATCCTGTCGTCGCTGCGGATGTTGCCAACCAAAGTCTTCTTGCCCACCCTGCAGCCTCCAATGATAGGCAGCACGGTAATTGCAGACCTAGACGGGTCGTCATCATCATCCGTGGTCGTCAGGATGCTGATCGCTTGCTGCTTCTCAACTTGGCGACCAAACACGAAGTTGTCGACGTAGAGATAGCTGCTGTAGGGGCTGCGAGACATGCTACGTCGTTCGCATCCGGTTAAAAGCACGACGAATTCAGCCACGCTAGCAACAGTGGTTTCTAAGTTTCTAACAGTGCTCTCTACCTGACGATGCTTAAGACGCCTCAGACTGCGAAAGACCCGCTCACCTCCTCTGCTTCGTCTCTGAGCTTCTCCAACGGCGTGCAGGTGTCCAGCACGTCGTACCCTCGGAACATGGCCGCCGTCAGAGTCCTGAGCTGCGCCAGCTTCCCTGAGTTGGACACGTACCGTCCCTCGGCCTCCTCGACGATGGTGTGGGCTCTGAGGAGGAGACGCTGCAGCTCTTCTAGGCTCTGCTTCAGACATGCGTGCCCGCTGTATTGCTTGGAAAGGAAGGAGATGAACCGGCTCAATAGCTCGCTTGCTACTGCTGAAATGACGATGTCCATTTGTGTGTGTGTTTTTCTTTTTCCTCTTTCTGTGTGCGTGGGGTTCTCACTTCATCACTTGAGAGTACTGTTGTATATATATACAGAGAACAGAGCACAGTGGACTGGTGCACGACGTACTCCGTATAGATTACGGCTGATACGTGGCGACCATTCAATTCAACAATGGAAACGTGTGATACGTGGCGTCGATCAGGTGCGTGGTACCTGCCAGCAATGCAATTGTTTGAGGTGTGATGCTTGTCAATCTGCACTACTGACCTGTGAGATGCTTAACAAATACGTACAGTATTTTCCACAGTTTTGACTTTGGTACTTTTGACCGGTCAGCAGAGCTATACTCCTACTTGAACGCCGCCAGTCTCTTGGACAAACCTCAATGCGCTTGCGTTGCTGGACCTGGACTTGAGCGCCGCCGCCACTCAGACACAGCCCACAGGCCACAGCGGCCCGCAGGCCGTTGGGCTTCTTCTTATACTCGAAAAAGAAAGGAAAGTCTGATTTCTCAGCTATCATAAAAGTTTATTTTTGGTCTCTCAACTTAAAAACCGAATAAAATCGCCCCTTAACTTTTAAAACACGCAGATTTCGTCCCCTGGTGGTTTGGAGGGCGGGTTTGCTACAGTAACTATGGTTTTGTAGCAGAGGATGCTTAACAAATACGGAGATTGTGGCAGAGCAGAGGATGGTGCTTTGAGCTTTGGAGCGGCGGAGAGAGCAGAGGCCGAAGTCGTGGATGGAGTTGGCGGAGCACAAGGATTCTCCACAGGCTGGAAGAAAGAACGAGGTTGCAATTCGCGGAATCAGGAGGAGATCGAGAATTGGAACATGGGGATCAAGAAATTGAGGAAGATTGAGGCAGATTTGGTAGGGATTTAGGGATTGGAATTTGGGGGAAAAAGAATCGGCATGAGCGCCGCCACTCCACGATGGGAAACCCTAGCGTGCGGCCGATATTTGGACTTCCCGCCTTGCGGGGGAGTTGAAGTTCTTCCGTCGCAGTGGGGTTTAGGGGAGGAGAGAAAGAGAGGCATGGCGAGCATATGGACTATGGAGAGTTGCCAAGTTGCCACCTATGCATTGCACTAGTACACTATTTTTGTTTATTAACGACTGGAGAGCATGCACTGCTACTCTTTTTCCATGGATGGCGAAAAAATAAAAAAAAGACACAAATGCTTCCACGCGACAGCATGTGCAGCTAATCCTTTTATTTAATGTAACACGAACGGCGGAGATGACATTCGTATGAGATAAGTTATTATTATTATATTGTCAGCCATCGCAGGTAGTACGCGTGCGTCCATGTGGATTAGCTTATATATAACAATTCGCAAAAAAAAACACTTAAATCATATAGCAAAGGATCGGACGTGGTGTTCGCCACCTAGACATAAACTAAAGTATGGATTAGATATTGCATCGCAAATGAGCGATGATCTCTTGAAATAACTAATTTGTTCTCAATGCGTAGATGCTCACGTACGTAGTGGTCCATCGTTAATCATGCGTAAATAATGCAGACACGGAGGATGAATCGAGCACAATGTGGCGCAACATGCATGGACAAACGAGTAAGGTTTTGGTTTTTCAAATTATATATCGTTCTGCTTTTCTAGATGCATATATATAGGTTTTACACATAATGTATATCTAGATGCGTATTAAAATTTAATATACCTAAAAAAGGTGGCAGCAGTTGAAAAAATTTAATACACCACATCTTAAATAATGCATTGAAAAAAAAAGAAGAGAAAAATGAAAATGAGTGGACTAGAATAAATGATCGTCTTTAATATAATATGAAAGAGGGAAATCATTTTTGGAACGTAGCTCTTACATCTGTCTGCCTACTAGTAGCGCGTGCACTTATGACACATTATTTATGCAAAGTAGCCACACTATCCACTTACATATATTTATTTGTGCAAGTTCTCGTAGCGCACCTTCGACTAATATTTACTGGTCTATTCCAAATTATAGTTCGTTTGATTTTTTTACTCTAAGTTTAACTATTCGTCTTATTTAAAAATTTATGTCAAATATCATTTATTTTGTTGTGGCTTTCTTTACTAACAAAAGATCTTTAAGAATGATTTAAATGTAACCATATTTGCAACAATTTTTTGAATAAGACGAGTGATCAAAGTTTGAGTCAAAAAGTCAAACGAACTACAATTTAAAACAGATGCTATCTCTTGTAGCAATGCATGGGATCATAGTATGCTTCTAGTTTATTGAAAAGAAGAAATAAGCCATAAAAATCTGCTAGCAACGATCTTTTTTTTTTTGAGCAGCATCTTATTTTCCTCTAAATTTTCTCGGAAGTCCCTCGAAGATCTTGTCATTTCTCGCTGTCCATATTGTCGAACACAAATGCACAACAGTTGCATTCATGAATAAGCTAGAATTAAGCTGATCTTTCTTTTTTTAAAAAAACTCAGAACATCTGGGAAACTTGCTTGAGCTGGGAAAAAAGTCTGTGTTTAATAGGCTTCAGCATGGTCTTGTAAATGGTCAATTTAAGAAGAATTTAAATCGAGTTGAAGAAGACCACCCCTTTTTACCTAACAACATTTCCCTAAAAAAACCTAACAGCAGTTTAGCTAAACGTCTGGAAAGCCATTGCATTGCCGTCGTATCGATTTGAGCTCGCTGTGGCCGTTTATCTGGGCCATGTTTAGATTCCTCCAAAAGTTATAATTTTTTCACTCTCTTTTCATCACATCAATATTTAGCTGTTTGTATAGAGCATTAAATGTAGGTAAAAAATAACTAATTATACAGTTTAGTTGAAAATCACAAGATAAATCTTTTGAGCCTAGTTGGTCCACGATCGAACAATATTTATCAAATAAGACGAAAATAATACTACACAATCTAAAAAGGGCCGTGATTCGAGTGTGGTGGTCTGATGGAACGATGGATGGATGCCGACCGGCGGCGGATCTGTTAGTTGAGCCGTCAAGGTCGGTGGATTGATTGAGCGGTGAAGCCTGCGCCAGCCACTGCGAGGCCCCCTGCTGGGCGCTCGGCCAGCAGAGCATGGTGATGGAGGCCGTCCGGGAGAGTGAAACGATCTATCCGGTGCACGAGGCACACGACGGGACGCGAGACCACGCAGAGGCGTGCACGCGACGGCGTTGGTGGCTATAAGTGTAATCTGTTTTAAAATATCTATCGCTTGTGTTTTTAAGAAATATCGATAATTTTATATTAAAAATATTAATATTTATAATACATAATAGTATCATTAGAAAAATCTTTAAATCTAATTTTTAATAAATTTATTTAAAAATATAAATATTATACGTGTTTTTTAAAATTAAATCAAACTTATGACATATATACACTGACGATAAACATATATACACTGACGATAAACAGGTAATGTGAAAGTGAGGGAGGATACTGGTTCCTAGGCAATCCGACGCGCGGCCATGTGTGAGGGCAGCTTTTTTAGGTGACAGAACGCATGGCTCGCAGCCATCAATTCGGCCGCGACACGGTGGCTGGCTGCTCCCGGGTGTGTGTATCCGGGGGAGGAGAGGGGGAGGCCTGCTTTTTTGTTGCAGCTCAGCTGTGTGCGGCGCGAGCGTCTCCATCTCCGACTCCCCCATGAAACGAAGGCGACTTGGACGGACCGACCCAGACGAGGATAGGTGGCGGCGTGGCGCACGCAAATGTAGATGCGGGCATTAGGAGGAACGCGAAAATCTGGTCTGTACATGCTAGACACTGCCTATCTCAGCCGTCCAACCAGCTTTGGGATATGTGTTCCTGACATTGACAGCCATCTTTCTTTATTGCTTCTTGCTCTTGAGTTGTGTACATACAGTACAGTACTCCGTATGTACTACTATACATGTATGTACATATTTTTTTCTCCTGCACTGACACTCAACTTGCTTCCTTTTTCTTGATTCCCATTCTCACTCGTTCTTTCTCTCTCCTTCTCTTAAACAGATTCACGTTTTTTGTTCACTTTTAGTTCACCCACTTTTCCTTTTCTTTAGTTCACTTCTTTTATTTTGTACGTAACTAAATCTCTGTTAACGTCTTTTCCCCCTTTCATACTTGTGTTCTGTACATAAGTTTGTAGTTTTTTTTTTCTTATTTCTTTTTATTTAACTACACATGTAGTCCCATTTTGTGTACTTCTTTTACGAGCCGAACATTTGATACACTTAACTATTTTTTGAGAGAAAACTAATATACACTTACTTTATTTAAATGAGTTCAAACTTGTGTCTGCGAATCAACATATGTCCTGAAAATACATATTTATGTGAATCAACGTATGTCCCGAAAATACATATTTCAAGGTTTTCTTCCTCTAATTTTGAATTTGTATTGCTAAGCAATATTGTATAATTCCTGTTGACTGTTATGTAGTTGCTCATTTGCTCTACTGATCCTATATAGTTATTAATTATGTACTAATTGTTATGCTTTTATGAGTTTTAGATGTTAAGCACTGGACCATCTTGATGAAAATTATTACCTTCAAATATTGTTTAATCTAGTTAGTGGAGTACTTATTAAAGAATTTTGAATCCTCAAAACGTACTTATTCTAGAACGAAGTACTACATGTACTTATTCTATAGTGGAGTACAACAACTTTGCATAATAGGAACAGATCATTAGTCGAATATAGGAACAAATCATTTATGTTCCTTCATATATTGTTTTGTGACAAGATATTGTTTGTAAAATAAGTCTAGAATATTAAGGCTGGAACCAACATGCCGTGCATTTGGAAAATAAAGCTAAAATATTTATATTGGAGTAAGATATTAAAAGGCATGTTATAAATGCTGCGATAATAATAAGAGTTAGAAGTAACAAGAAAATAAAAATGGTTCGTCATATGAAAAGTTAAAAATAGAATAAAAGATTGGAGAGGGTGTGTGTGTGTGAATAGTGAGTGACAGAAGTAATACGATGCTGCAGCAATGGCGCGGGCGGGCCAGAGCACATGGGTGGGCGGCTGCATTTAAATAAGGAAAATACAAGCAGAATACGGTGGAAAAAAGGTGAGCACAAATGAATACAAGGAGAGAGAATGACGTCACAAATCTCGAGAACAGCATTTGACGGTAAGGATAGTGGGTGCTGAGCATGTACATGCCACAGTACATTTTTGCAATAGGAAGAGGAGTACTGTACTGTACTCCAAGGTGGGGCGACGGGATCGCCATGATAGCAGCTCTTTGGCAGGCAGTGGCACAGGCAGCACAGGACAGGGTCGCCCCCGGTACCCGCCTGTCCGAACACGCCTCGCCCTCGCCGCATCCACAACCACCACACGCTCACAAAATTGATTGGTGCCCTCGCAGGCTGGACTCTGAATCTCATTTGCAAAGTGGCTATTGTAGTGAAAATCTCTAAATAGTGTGTTTAGAGTATATATATATATATATATATATATATATATATATATAGTATAGTTGGATACTAAAATACAAGTGTTTGGAGTCCATTCTCAATTTTGTCCCACTCGTTCTCATTTTGGTCAGGTGCTGACTTTTTTTTTCAACCGGGGTAAACCCCATTTCCATTCCATAGAAACGGAAATACATCATATTTGTTACAGGCCTGATCAGAAGCTTAGAAGGTAAAGCCCACAGAAAGTGAGACTATCCCAAGTTCAACTGAAACACAGCAAAACGAAACGATAGAGCCCTATCCAGAACTAGCAAACTCCCACATGGAAACAACTTGCCCCGCAGAACCTCGAACACTACTACACTTTCCTGAGCATCGGTAAAGCAACTACTTGACTAAAACAACATCAGTAACTTTTTGCAAAAGACTTCTCATTCCTCTTCATATTATCTGAAGGTCTCGTGCTTGGGGGAGTTCAGTGAGTCGTGCCGTCAGTATCTGGACCATCACCATCCTGAAGCCTGTTTTGCTGATCATTGTGTGTTGCTTGATTGGTCATGATTCTCTTGGCCACGCGCAGCAAGATCTCGGTGCCTTCTTCCAGCTACTGTTTATCCCATCCTTCATATAGACCTGCCCAGTATTTAATCAAAGAACAAGCATGGCATATTATTTCAATTGGGTTTTTAATCAACTTGTTCTCAAAAACAGCTTTGTTGTTATTCTTCCAAATGGCCCAACAGATAGCTCCTATCCCACAAGCAAAAAAAGATTTCCCAGAGGGAATCCACTTATTACACCAGTTCCAATACTGATTAACATTCATGGGGATATCAGAGGCACCATTGGTAATAGCAACAACCATCCAAATAGTTTTAATCACAGGACACTGAAAAAACAGGTGATCAGAAGTTTCAATGCAGTCACAGTAAACACATGAAGGGTTCCCGATCCAGTTCCTTTTCAACAAATTATCTTTAGTTAGCACAACATCATTCATCAACAACCAAATTTTTTTTTGATTTTTTAGAAATTTTACTTTTCCAGATCTTTATGAAAATTGCCATCATTAGTTTTAGTTATTGCTTCATAAATAGATTTGACAGAGAATTTGCCCAAATTACCAAAGGCCCAGGTTACTTCATCCTCCTTATCATCCATCACTTTGTTAATAGCCTTGTTATAAATAAGTTCCCATTCAATTCTAAGCTCCTTATAACTATATCCTAAACGTAATCTGGGTACCATCTCTGAATTGCTTGACTGTAATATTTTTTATGTCAGCCAGTTCATACAATATTGGTGCAACTTTCATAATAGGCACATCAAACAACCAAGGGTCAGTCCAGAATTCAGTCAAATTGCCTCTATTAGTAACAATCTTCCTACCTATCAAATAAACTTCTTTGACCTTGAGTAAATCTGTCCATATTGGGGAATCACCCATTTTATGTGATACCTCTTTAACAGTTGAATTTTGCAGGTACTTGAACTTAATGATTTCTTTCCAAAGGCCACTTTCTTTCTCCAATCTCCACCACCATTTACATAAAAGACCGATATTCATCTTTCTTAAGTCTTTGATTCCCAGACCATCTTTCCTTTTACTTTTACAAATAACTTCCTATTTAACTAAATGATATTTCTTTTTTAAACTACCACCCTGCCAGAAAAAGGTCCTCCTAGTTCGTATCATCTTAGCAATTGTGGTCTTAGGTAATAAGTAAATTGACATGTGGTAGATGGGTGAATTATTTAAAGTAAAACTGATTAAAATGCATCTCCCAGCCATGGATAGAAAATTTCCTTTCCAGGTATCCAATCTTTTCTCCCCTTTTTCAGCCAAAGGGAGCCAGTCTCTAACTTTCAACCTACTATGGCTAACTGGTACTCCTAGATACTTAATTGGAAATAAACTACTTGATAATTAAAAAGATCAGCATATTTCTCTCCCCAACTGTCCTCATCATTTATCATGTACACTTCACTTTTATTAAAATTTATCTTTAAGCCAGCTAACATTTCAAACAGATATAGCAGAAAATTTCATATGATTTGCTGAACCAAGGTCATGTTTCAAACAGATTATCGTGTCGTCAGCGTATTGCAACATGGCCACCCCATGAGGGATAAAATGGCTGATCAACCCAGTAATAAGATTGTTTCTTTGAGCACTAATGACTAATCTGGTTAAACAGTCAGCCACAAATTTGAAAAGCACAGGAGACAGGGGACCCCCCTGTCTCACACCCTTGTAGCTCTTGATATATGGACCAATGCTATTGTTTATCTTTACACTACCAATACCTCCCATCACAACTTGTTTAATCCAATTGCACCATGTTTCATGGAAGCCTCTTTTTTCCAAATAAATAAATAGCAAATTCCAGTTGACTTTAGCATACGCGTTTTCGAAATCAAGTTTTAGAATTAAACCCACTTCTTTTCTTTTCTTTGTTTCATGTAAAATCTCATGCAAGCACATACAGACATAATATTTCTATGTTTCATGAAAGCGGTTATCAACTTACTGGCAACTTTTTCAAGTCTTATGGTCAGAGTCTTAGTAACCAGCTTATACAGACAATTCATCAAACAAATGGGCCTGTACTGTTGAATTTTAGAAGCGTTTTTAACTTTTGGAAGTAAGGTAATTATTCCATAATTGACTCTAGATATTCTACTTTTTTACTAGAGAAATCCTCAAACAATAGAATCACATCCTCTTTGACAATTTCCCAACAACTTTGAAAGAATTCTATTGGTATTTTGTCAGGACCAGCTGCTTTGTTTTTTCCCATGGAATGTAGGGCTTCTTTGATTTCTGCTTGAGAGAAAGGTCTGCATAATAACTGATTATCCTCCTCAGAAATTTGAGGTGTTGATGACCAAATATCATCATTAATGCTAACATCGTAATTGATAGGTGGACCAAATAACTCAGTATAGTATTCAGTTGCTACTTTTAAAATATTATCCTCACCCTCAATCAATAAGCCATCCTTTTCTAAATTAAGTATTGTGTTTTTCCTTTTCCTACCACTAGCACACATATGGAAAAAAAGCAGTGTTAGCATCCCCTTTCAACAACCAATTTTCATGACTTCTTTCATGCCAATAATTTTCTTCTTGTTCCAAACTTTTCAAACTTTCACAAAAGAGCCAAACTTCCCTGTCTAACTGTGTTTCAGATAAACCAAATTCTTCTTCAATCATTTCTAGATTCTCTAATTCAGCTTGTCTTTCTTTTCTAAGTTTTCTTTGTTCACCCTGCCAATTGAAACCCCAACCTTTAAAGAATTGTTTGACAAGTTTCAGTTTTTGAGATATCCTGTCTAGGGTAGTGGGAGCCTTGCATGGTTTACTCCATATCTTCCTAACAATCTCAAAGAATTTAGGGTTTTTTAACCAACTTAGATCAAATCTGAATTGTAAGTGAGGTAACTTATCACATATTCCAGCAGAAATGATTAGAGGGTTGTGGTCATAAACTTCTCTAGGCAATTTACTCACCAAAGCTCGAGGAAACAAAGATTCTCATTCCTTAGTAACTAAAATTTCATCTAATTTTACAAGTGTTGGTGGATCTTGATTATTGGACCAAGCGAAAGTTCCCGCAGTCATAGCAATTTCCTTCAATTCATAAAAGCTAATCAAAGAATTGAAAATGGGTGTGTGTCTATGCACACCTGCCCTGTTATTTTTTTTTACTAGAGTATCTTATCAAATTGAAATCCCCTCCAATAAGGACAGGCTCCTTGTTACATGCACAGAAATGAGATAACTCTGTCAAAAAGGCAGTTTTGTTTTCCTCCTGAGCTGCCCCATACACAATCAGCAAATTCCATTTTGATTTAAGAAGTTTGTCATATAGATTCATTTGAAGCATAAATTTTCCTTGCTTAAAAGATCCAACATCAAATCTATCTAATCTTACTCCCACAAGAATCCCCCTAGATCTGCCTCTAGAAGGGTTATTCAATCATAAAAACTCTCTATCTTTATCAAATTTTCTGAGCAAAGATTCATCACAGTCTTCCACCATGGTCTCTTGTAATCCCACAAACAATAATTTCTTCTCAAAAATGAGATTCTTAAGAAAAGTAGTCACACCCTTTTTTTCAGACTTCTACAGTTCTAGATCAATCCAGAGATTGTTATTTTTTCTTCTATTTCTTTTTATTTTTTGGATTATTAGAGATAACTTCATCTCTAAAATCCAGCAATCCAGGAAGTTCCTGGCCTTGCTTTCTCCCACCTGAGGAGACTCTCATCAACTATCTTCTTTTTTTCAACACTTTTTTTTGAACTGTTAACCAACATTTCTTTAAACTCATCAGCCACATTATCACTATTTTCATCATAAAAGGCACTATCATCAGCATTAAATTCATCAATGACAACGGTTGATTGGTTTTCATGAGTAAACACTTGTTTAATAGAAAGGTTTTCTCCTAGCTTTTTCTAGGTCCTTAATTATGTCAAAAGTAGCAAAACAATCATCATAAACAGTAACACCCATAGTTCTAGCAATGGAATTTAGAGTAGAGTTGTCAGTATCAACAAGCTTGGGGATGGATTTGTTGTTACCTTCAAGAGACCTCTTCTTAGCCATATTCTCATTCCTTTCTTGGGTAGTTAGCATGGTGTCCTTCTTGAGCCTCTCACTCCTCTCACCAGGAAATTCCTGGAAGCTTTGAGTATCTTGTTGAGTCACCCCCTCATGAGTTTTTTTATCATCAGTTAAGTTATGATTGCCTTCCACTTCTATGATAGAGCTTTCCTGAGAAAGGACTCCTTCATCAGATCTGTCTTTATCAGCTGAAGGATAGGGGATCCCTGTCCTTGGGCTATTTTCCTTCTCCTCATGTTCTTCTTCACAACTCACATTAACTGCCATTCTCTTCCCATTTTGCTTGGAAAGTGTAAGCTGGCCTTCATTAACCTGATCACATCACAAGTCAACTGCCAGATTTCCTGACTTTCATCACCATCATGTTTCTTGCTACATTCAGCATCTTCTTGATATGCTCCTATCTTCTTGAGTTTCTCATTGTCATAATTAACCTCATCACCTCTAATCATCTCCTCTTCCTCTTGTTCTCCAGGTAACAACGTAGTCTTAGTGGGGACTATTTCTTTCCCTGCATTTTGTTCTGTAAAGTGCTTAGTAACTTTGATCTCCATTGACTTAGGTTCAGCTATCAGAGAACTGAGAGTAGTAGCTTGAACTGATTTTCCCTGACTGGTTTGTCCCTTACTGCCACTAGCTGAGGTACCAGCATCAGTGCCAAGCTTTTCATTACCACCCTTATCTGCCTTCTTTTCTGTCTCAAACTTGGTCTCCTTGTTTGGAGGATCCTCCCCCACTTTGATGCCACTAGAGGTAGTTCTCCCTTGCTGCATTTCAGGTACCTCTCTTTCAAATGTGAACTCATACTCATCATACCCTAGATGGGCAACAACAGTTTTGGGAACCTTGGTGACGTCCCTGCAAGCTATCATCACTCTTACATATTCTGGTTTGAGCCTTGTTTTCTCATCAAAATGATCCACTTTACCAACCAAGCCTCTCACTTTTGCAATTGTCCTGGTGGATCTCTGGTCAGTGGGTATGTTTCCCACTCTAAACCAAGCAAGATGAAGTGAACTCTTGATTGCACTCTTAGCTGATAGTGGGTTAACTTTAATAAAGGCCTCTGCTTCATTCATGACAATCCCTCTGACTCTGCCCCATTCTTCCAAGGCCTCTGGGCTAGGGAATCTCATGTGGTACTTCTTTTCAGTGATTTGCCTTGCATTCCACTTCCAGTTGCTAGATCTCATCAGAAACTTGAATTCCTTCTCAATATCTTTAGCAGTTGTCTTTCCCTAGAGAACCAGAATCTCACCAATGCATCCCTTCTCCCTGGCCATCTTGGGATCTTTGCATTCCTCAATGAAAAAGAAACTTTGATCTTCTACTTGAGCTGCACATAGCTCTGGGCCAGTATTCCACATGACACACTGTCTACAATCATAAGTGACATGGTTGTTCATGCCACATATCTCACATATCATTCTCCTACATTCTCTAGTCAGATGATTGAATAAGCCACAGATTTCACAAGCGGTTCTCACTGGATCCTTGATTTGTCTACCAGCCCCAGACTTGGCATCAAGAGAGTTGGGTAAGGTATCTTTGGATGTGGTTCCTTGGATGCCCACTGGTTGACTGCCCAAGTCTTCCACTCCATCTTGAGTCTTCTTGTCTTCTTGACTGCCAGCAGTCTGCTCCCCCTTGGAATTATCTGATGTATGTTCTTCCTTTTGTGCAGCTGTGTTGATGATCCTGGCCTCTGCTTGATCTCCCCTACGCTCCCATGTGTTCTTGCCCCTGATAATTTTGTTACCCCGGCCTTGATTTCTGTTGTATCCACCCTGCCATCTCCCACCGCCGCCCCATTGACCACCATCGCCGCTTGCACCACCTCCCCCCTGAGCACCACCGTATCCCCACTGTCCACCGCCGAAGCCTCCTCCTCCATAACCCCCACCGCGCCTATCGGGCCCATTCTCCCACTGGTTGTCGCCGTCGCCGCCACCCGCTTTCCACCGCCCCGCTCTGCTTCCATCGCCACCCCACCCTTGCTTACCACCTCCTTGATTCATGTTGATCTTGACTATTGGAGCCAGCTCAGCCTGAGTCGCTGATGCGAATGATTTGGTTGGAGTTTTCCAAAAGTGACCAACGAATCGCGCGAGGTTTGATCTAGATCTTGGGTCTCTATGAGGCACCGGCGATGTGCAATCCGCCTCAATCTGAATCGGGGTAGGTGGGGAATTCTCTAAAGCCAGATGGTGGTAACCAGACTCGCCCGCTGCGTTTACCTGGATGTCATCGCCTTTCCACGCGCTGCCTCGTCCATCCCACGCAGGAATCGCACCAAGGATACCCGGTACAATCGGCACTTTCGGTAACCTTTTGAACCAGGGTCTCTGTCCAGTAGGTCCATTCTGCTAGGGGCGGTTTGAACCTCTCTTCTCCCCGCCCACCGCCATAGATACCTCCCTGCATCGCCTGTAGAGTTCCATTTCAACTGAATTGGAAAGTTCTTCAGAAGAACCTGATCTTCCTCGATGGATAGAAATGGATTTGCCTGTGGTTTTGACTTGTGGATGAACTCATTCAGAACTGGCTTAATTGGGAAACTGATACTCGTGGATCTCTTCGCACTTTCAGCAATTGATGGGAATTCTGCCCTGTACCTTGCTGCAGCACGATCCTGCTCGGTAGCCTGTAAACTAGATCTCCCAAGCCCTGAGCTGAATAGCACCTGGTTTGCTGGTTTCCCAGTTGTTGAATTCAACGCCTGCTCCCGGACAGGTGTGACGGGAATCGGGTTCGCCATTGTCGATGATGACTCTGATTCCCGATCCCCATCCTTCGACGCGATTAGGGTTGCCGAAATTGGGGACGCGCTCAACGATGAAGTCGTCGCAGCGAGCTCCGAACTTGCTTCGAACGCCGCCGTCGGCCCCGCCCCTTGAGCGTCCGCCAGGATAAGGGTCGCCGTTGAGATGGATGTCGCGATTGTTTCGATCGCCGATGTTGTCGCGACCACGTCCACTGAGATCGCCTCGAGCGCCACGCCCGCTCGCAGGGACTCCACCCCCCCCCCTCCCCCTCAGACGAGGGGAGCATGGGAATCAGCGACACCGGAGGCTCGAGGATCGCCGAGGCCGGAGACGACGCAATCGCCGCTATAGTCTCCAACCGCCTCCTATCTTCGCCTCTGGCCAGGTTTCATAGTGCGACTCACTCTGAATATGTTTTATATTACAGTTTTCTCTAATTTTGTGCTTTGCCGTCGTCAGGTGCTGACTTGAGTTTGTCAGAGAATGATGTGCGTGGTGATGGATGCTGCCACATACCAATCAAACAGTCTGTTTTATTTTTTTATTCCGAATAAAACAGTATGTTAATGTGCAACTCAATTGGACCGCAGAGCTATTCGAAAATGAATGAAAAGACAAAAGAGGCGAACCCGTTTGGGATGGATCGACCGCATGCACTCAAGAGTCCATCGATCCCGGTGGCCAATTCCCTCAACCCGTGTTGGTGACCATCCACGCTACTAGGCTGGCACTAGCAGCCAGTCTGGTGCAAACAAGAGCAGTGCACTGTGCACTCGGCATGCTTGACCCCTGGCTAGCTACAACTACAAGCATGGGTCGGGTCGAGGGCTGTGACGTGACCTAAGTGCGCTGGCCCACTTACCATGAATGAACAGGACTCAGCGACTGTGCTCGGACGAGGATCCAATCTCGGATAGGACGTGTAGGAGTAGCAATTGCCGTCGTGTTCGTCACTTGTCGTATCTGCTTATTATTCTGTCTAGCCCTTAACCCTTTGATCAGTCATCATCATAACCTGGTATGGTATCCTAAGCAACGCAACGATTGATCGGCAGCTATCAAGTGATATAACAATTAAAGCTGGACTGGATTCCAATGGGGTACATATTCATTTGCTGCGCTCTCCACCCATACTGTCCTTTGCGGGTACATATAATATAATAATTAAAGCTGGACTGGATTCCAATGACGATGAGGTCTGAATCCCATAGGAAAATTAGCAGTTGCATTGATTCCTTTTCATCGGCAAGAAGCCAGGAACCGTGGATTTGATTTGTCAGTCTTCCAGAAGAAAAGACGTGGCGCACGAGTTTCTTCATTCAAAGTTTGAAATTTCAGTCCACCCCTGCAAGACAAAGGCCGATACGCCCGGCAGCAGAAAAACCTCCCCCTCCCCGGGGGTCGTCGTCCCTGTACGCAGGCGCACCTGACTGAACTGAACCGAAGGGGGCGGCTCTCCAGCCGGGGGGCAACCAAAAAATTGATTTGGTTTCTTGCCCGGAAATCAGACACGCCGCCACGATCGCACCCACCCATGGGGCCCGATGAGTACCTAACCGACTTCCCGCTGACGAAGCAACCCGCCGGGCGCCGCCGGCCGTATAAATACGCACCGCCTGGCGCTGCCACGACACGGGCTCAGCTAGCCGCACAATCAGAAACAGACTCGCCGGCCGCGCCACGCAACGCAACACAGCCCACCCCACCCCGCATCTCCCTCCCTCAGTTCAGTCCCCATTGCGATGGCGGCGGCGACGGAGGCCACCACCACGCTGACGGCGCTGCTCAAGGAGGCGGCGGCCGCCTTCCCGACGCGCCGCGCCGTCGCCGTCCCGGGGAAGCTCGAGCTCACGCACGCCGCCCTCGACGCGCTCGTCGACGCGGCGGCCAAGCGGCTCGCCGCCGACGCCGGAGTCTTCCCGGGCCACGTCGTCGCGCTCGCCTTCCCCAACACCGTCGAGGTTCGTTCGTCCCCTTCTTCTTTCTCTCTCGAATTCGATCGATCCATCATGTTCCTGCGGGGGGGGGGGGGGGGGGACCTGACGTGCGCGCGATCTGCAGCTGGTGATCATGTTCCTGGCGGTGATCCGCGCGCGCGCCGTGGCGGCGCCGCTCAACCCGGCCTACACGCAGGAGGAGTTCGAGTTCTACCTGTCGGACTCGGAGGCGCGCCTCCTCATCACCAACGCGGAGGGCAACGCGGCGGCGCAGGCGGCGGCCGCCAAGCTCGGACTCGTCCACGCCGCCGCCACGCTCCACGACGCGGCCGGCCCGGTCCACCTCGCCGGCCTCGCCGCTCTGGCGAACGGGAACGGAACCACCAAGAGCAACGGCGGCGCCGAAGCTGGCTTCTCCAACGACCCGTCGGACGTGGCGCTGTTCCTGCACACCTCCGGCACCACGAGCCGGCCCAAGGGCGTCCCGCTGACGCAGCGCAACCTGGCGGCGTCGGTGCGGAACATCCGTGCCGTGTACCGGCTCACCGAGTCGGACGCCACGGTGGTGGTGCTGCCGCTGTTCCACGTGCACGGGCTCCTCTGCGCGCTGCTGAGCTCGCTGGCGTCGGGCGCGTCCGTGGCGCTCCCGGCCTCCGGGCGGTTCTCGGCGTCCACGTTCTGGGCCGACATGCGGTCCTCGGGCGCCACGTGGTACACGGCGGTGCCGACGATCCACCAGATCATCCTGGACCGCCACGCGGCGCGGCCGGAAGAGACGTACCCGGCGCTGCGGTTCGTCCGCAGCTGCAGCGCGTCGCTGGCGCCGGCGATCCTGGAGCGGCTGGAGGCGGCGTTCGGCGCGCCGGTGCTGGAGGCGTACGCCATGACGGAGGCGGCGCACCTCATGACGTCCAACCCGCTGCCGGAGGACGGCGCCCGGAAGCCCGGGTCCGTGGGGCGCGCCGTCGGGCAGGAGCTGGCGGTGCTGGACGACGAAGGACGGCACCTACCCGCGGGGAGCCCCGGGGAGGTGTGCGTCCGCGGGGACAACGTCACGGCGGGGTACAAGGGGAACCCGGAGGCCAACGAGGCGGCGTTCCGGTTCGGGTGGTTCCACACGGGGGACATCGGCGTGGCGGACGAGGACGGGTACATCCGCCTCGTCGGGCGGATCAAGGAGCTCATCAACCGCGGCGGGGAGAAGATCTCGCCCATCGAGGTGGACGCCGTGCTGCTGGGCGCCCCCGGCGTGGCGCAGGCCGTGTCGTTCGGCGTGCCCGACGACAAGTACGGGGAGGAGATCAACTGCGCTGTGATCCCGCGGGACGGGTCGGCGCTCCGGGAGGAGGAGGTGCTGGCGCACTGCCGCCGGAACCTGGCGTCCTTCAAGGTGCCCAAGAAGGTGTTCATCACCGACGATCTCCCCAAGACGGCCACCGGCAAAATCCAGCGCCGCATCGTGGCGCAGCACTTCGTGCAGCCGGCCAGTGCCTGATCGATTTCGTGTTGCTCCACTCGTGTGTCGTCTGATTGGGGTTTCGCTACAGGCTGCACCTCACTAGCTAGCAGTTTGTCGTTGTTGCCGCATTGTTATTGTTGCGAGGTGGACATGGCCTGGAAGCTTGGAACGAGCCTGAATAAACAAGGCAAGCTAGCATGCTCTTCTCTCTCTGTATCGATCGTCTCGTCGTCGTGTGGTTGCTCTTTGTTGTCTGCGTGCGTGTCGGCTGGCTCGTCTCCTGTTGTTTACCGGATGGCAAGGCGCACAATATGCGGCAAGTGTCAGGTCAGGCGTGCACTGATTTTGGTTTGGTCCCGTGGTAACGTGGCATATTCTGGAGTGTACTAATCACACTAGAAAGAGCACAGTATACAATTCTAAGGCAGATTATGTTAAACTTGACTAAAGTCGTATAAAATAGAAATGACACTTTTTAGACGCAAGAACCAATGCAGTTTGTGAAATAGATAAATGGACCATATATTTACAGGAAATACGAAACCACTATATGAGTAGGTTGTGAGAGGTGGGCTGTAAGAATCTATACAGCAAGCAGCAGCCTATATCATAATACTTGCTCTTAATTGGATGTAAGATTTTTTATCTACACTATTTTCTGTCAATAAATTTATTTGGATCTAAAATAGGGCTTTGTTTAGTTGCTAGCAAAATTGCTAGTTTTTTTACTCTCTCTTCATCACATCAATCTTTAGCCGCTTGCATGAAACATTAAATGTATGTTAAAAAAATAACTAATTACACAGTTTGGTTATAAATCATGATACGAATGTTTTAAGCCTAGTTAGATTATGATTAGACAATAATTATCAAATAAAAACGAAAGTGCTACGATGTCAAGATATAAATTTTTTACGCATCTAAACAAGGCCTACGTCGAAGCAGGTCATCATCAAACTCAGCAAATTGTATCTTTTATGGGATAAAAAATTAGCAGCGATAGAATACAAGCATGGGATGTCGTGATGTCTGTGGTGGTTCCGTCAGGGCAGACGACGAGCGAACGAGCTTGACGTTTCAGCGGTAAATAAAAAGAAAGGAACGTCTAGTCTTTTGTCTTTGTGTGGTGGTGTCTTTGTTCCAACAGCTCTTGACAGCGACTACTTAGTAATAATTAATTAGTAATCAGAAATGCTTAGCACAGTCAATCAATCAACCGCGAGGGAACGAGCGAATATTCGGCGAAACCACGAAGAATCCTGATGGATCACGGAAACAAGTGTTCTGTGGCATGGCAGTACGAGTCGCGTGCGTGTGCCTGGGACGCTGATGGTGTCCCAGTCGTTCACTAGCGCGACAGTTAGGCACGAGTGGGCGCACAGCCGCCGCACAAGCACACATCGCCCCGTCGGTCCTCCGCCCCGGCGTGGTGCCTGCCGTGCCACCCAACGCGCCCACGGCCCAACCAGTTTCTTGGCCTGGCCTGGCCCGGTCTTCCCCTCGCTGTGTTTGACGGGGGGCGAGGGGCTCCGGCGGCTTCGACTCCAGCTCCTCCGGCAATGCCACTGTGCCGTTGTCTTTCGCCGGCGGGCTCCGCGCTACAGTGCATCGCTGTGCCAACGGCTCTCTTTACTCACGAACGCGACAGCCACGTGTGCGTGTTCTCCCCGCGCTGCTCGCGTCTGTTCCTTCCACACATTTTTTCCGCACGCGACGCGAGTAGGCAACGCCAGCCACTTTACGATCTCGCTCGTCTTCACGCCTTGTTCGGTGCCCCACACCACTTGATCCATTTCGACCAGCAGACTTCTCTCCGTCCCTGCCTGTTACTGTTACTACACAGCTAATCAGAGATTCCTGTGTCCTGCCTAAAGCCTTCAGGATTCACTGGCTACGTTCAGTTCACAGACGACGCAGGAAACAAGTTCGTTCAAAAACAAAAGTAGGAAACCACGCAATGGCTGCTCAGTTCAGGTTGAGACTTGAGAGACCACACACAAATACTGAGATACAGTGGTTTTCACCACACCATCAGAGGGGCAGCCGAGATAGATACCCGACGAAATGGATGCTCCTGCTCAGTTCAGTTTCAGAAACCACACAATAGACACACAGGTTTTCATCACACCGTTACAGGGTTAAACCAAGATACGTCACCAAGGTCCCCGTCAGACATTCAGACAGGGAGCACAGCAATGCCTCCCGCTTCCCGCACATCAGCTATAAAAACCCTACTGTACGTAGTATGTCCGTATTACACTTACAACACCAGTCAAGGAAATCAGTGTCTCAAGCAAGCATGCCGGGAACCGAACCGAGCAGGCGCCTGCATGCCAATTCAGTCCACCGCTCGCCTCTCTAGAGCCCTGTCTATACGCCAAGCACACAACATCAGCGCTCGCGACTTCCCATGTTAGTAGCAGCGTGCGCGGCGATGGATTTACAGGGTGCTGCAGGGAGGAGGGGGGAAGAGGCGTGTCAGTGTCACAAGGCGAGGGCGAGCTCGGCCCACGCCAGCGAGGAATCCTTGAGGACGGCGGCCGCCGACAGGTCGATCCCGTTCTCCAGCACGCCCGTGATGATCTGCATCGACGGCCTCTTGGACGGGTCGGGGTCGATGCACCGGCTCACCACGCTGCACAGCACCGCCAGGTCCTCGCTCCGCGCGCTGCTCAGCTCGGGGTCCACCAGCTTCCCGATCTCCTCTGGCTGCTGGAGGTAC
>CM041642.1:968673-993938 GCA_023333625.1 Bothriochloa decipiens
ATAGACATACATGGGCCTCATGGGCCTAAACCTCATATACTCCAACAGAGGATGTAGTCCTGTGCTAGTTGAGTGATACTCCTATCTCAGACCCTCACTCCCTAAGACATCATTTCCATTAATCTCTCCGCTAATTAATGACTCCAAGATATACTACTTCTGCCTTTGATTCTGATTCTACATGTAATAAGAAACTGTTTATGCACTACATCAAAATCTAAAGGAATGTAACAAAGTAATGAACTTGTGTCTGATTGTATTCAATATATTGGGAGAAATAGACAATGAAAAAAAAACTGCTTTTGCATTCTTATTGAATGATAATAGCCTTAATCGCCACACTTTTTTCCATATACAGATCCAAGAATGACATAGTAATTGCAGGAAACAGGGTGTCGAGGTTAAACCTATGTTCCTCATCCTAGGTATGTCATCCCTGCCCTAGGAACGCAGGAACATTAACAACCCCTTTCTAAAATATTTTTCCTTGCAAGTAGTGTACCACATTTCTCAACCTAGTTCCTCGACCCCAGGAACTTTGTCACTATGTAACTTACGATTAGAAAATGCATATGTGGCCAAAACAACACACAAATACATTCAGAAAAGGAAACTCCATGATATATATTTCTTGTATAAGTTCCCTATTTCATGACATGGTTGCCTTAACTTTAGTCTAAAACAATTAAAGAAACGCCGCACAGGAGACCCAAGGTCCTCTACGAAAGTTAATCATAGTCAATGGGTTTTCCCATATGTGGTATGGCATAAGCATACACTTCATTATTTCAAAACAGAATCTAATGAAAGGTAAACTGAAAGTACATAGAACATACCAATAAGAATGAATTATACATTGTTACGTTCACACCGAGATAAGGGAGATAAAAAAAAGATAGCATTTGATCTGAAACATCTTATTGTGAGCCACATAGCCATTCTATTTGTCAAGCTTAGTCGTTGGAACGATCACATTTATTAGCTATTTCTAAAGAAATAAGCACTATATAACAAAGAAACATGCTTAGCAGATTTATGTCATTTGTTAACTGTAGAGTAACAGACACTACGTTACAGAAAATAATGGAATTTCTTTACTCCCTAAGTGTAAAGATCAAAAGATAGTACCTGTAGTCACAAAGCTTGAGTAAGGATACATGTAATGGAAGTCCTTTTCTTCAGATACCTTTGTAAACTTTATCGACTCTAGATTGATCATAAAGGTGCCAATTGGTGTCCACAGGAGGAGCCCGTCGCGGCAGGCGACCACCTTCCAGCCCACCGTGCTGACGGACAAGCGCGCGGCGGGGACGCGGTCTGGAGCCTCCAGCGTGGGGAAGAATCTGCCGTATTTGTCGAAGAAGCCGAGGAGGGGAGGCTTGCTGTGGTGGCCGCGGAAGCGGCTGAGGAAATGTGGATCGGTGACGATGCGGCGCCAGGCCTTGCACACAGCTGCGGCGCGGGGGAGGGAGCTAGGCCGCGGCGGGAGGCGGAGCAGGAACTCGGCGAGGAGGTTTTCATCGTCCAGCGGGGTCGCCGGCGGCGAGGTTGGGTGGCGGCGGCGGCGGGGCATCGCGTTGTACCCTCGCACTGCTCACTGTCGCTGGTGCGGGGAATCTGGGGGTTGCGGCGGCTGATGTTGGACTGCTCACTCGGCCCGTGGGCCGTAGAGTGTGAAGAAGCCCTTGTCAAGTGTCTATACGAGATTGCTGGGGACCACTTGTAAGTGCTATCCTATGAATTAGGACTTAGGAGGGAGGAGAGAAAAATTGGACGTGGAACAGTATGAATTAGGACTACATGTCAATTCAACTGTAAATCTTGTTCAACCGATACCATGAATCCATGCTGAAAAAAAAACAGTACCAAGAAAGCAGATGATTCCCTTCTGAACTCTTGAGAAACCGATTGATCATGAGTGAACGAATGAGGCAGCAATGAAAAGCCAAGAACGGGAGACGATCCCGGGGCCTCTGCTTTTGCTGCCTGCGAATGATTATGATTCTCTCTGAGTCGCGGTAGCCGCAAGAGCAGGACGGCTCGGCGGCTCTGGCTCATGTCGTTTTCTCTTGACCCGGTTACCGGTGCCCTGCAGCAGCAGCCTCAACTACTGAAGAGGATGGCGGACAGGGACAGCACCAGCCAGCAGCTAATTGGAGGCAGGCAGTCAGGCAATGGTAATGAGATAGTTTGCACGATGAGATTCTATTTGACGGCTGGAATAATTGTGGGACAAATATGACTATGCTCAGATGCCATCAACACACCATATATTAGACTGTACATTCTTCATAATAAGTTGATGTACACATGATAAATTACAGGCTACACTGCTATCAATAAGCTAACATTGGTAGGCCATTGTTCTTCACCAGGCAGCACAAACACACAAATGTTAAATGTAAAAAACAGAGTTTTTTCAGCTACACAGAGATAAGCGTAGGTAGTCAATGAGTTGTAAGCCGAGGGAGCTGGAAATAGAGTTAACACTGCCACGGGCTCGCGATAGGAACCTGGCCTGTATATGCCCTTCAGCAGAGTCAAGATTAAATGCAGACTCCAAGCTGCTTCTGGCATTCCTTAGGATTCACCTTCAAATTTAGTTGCGTCATATATACCACGATGTGATTGGTTCCTTTTGTACAGAAACTTCCTGTATCAATCCCTCTGAACCCAACTCCGGAACTTCAGCAATAGGCAGCTTACCTGCACCAACAAAAGTGCAAGACAAATCATTGTGACATCAGATCTACACATTTCCCTGTACAATATCCTAAACACCATCAAATTTAACAGGATAATGCAGTTAAGTAATCAAAACATCAGTGAGAACCAGCAAGTAGAGCATCTACCGTGGCTTGGGCTACGATGGACACGTAATTTTTTTTTTTTTGAGACGATCTCTGCAGCACATGTAAATGTTGACAGGCCCTTGCGCTCTAGGACGGTTTTTTGAACACCTCTCCGGTTAGCTTCTTCATCACCAAGCATAATAAAGGGCATGGCTATGACAAAATGTAACCACACAGATATATTGAGAGAAACAAAAACTGCACATAAGGTGCCTCTTTGCTTCCTGAGAAGAAAGCTAGCTTCTTCTATAACAATTAGTTGCTAGGTAGCACTCAACCATTTGACAATTTTTTTTATCTATGGAGTATTCCTTTGGGAAGCATAGAAAAAAAAAAAAACCTTCATCAAGCAAACTTTAAGAACTGAAAAGTCACATATACTCAGACACAGTATAGATAAATTCATAAATCAGTACTTGTCCTATGTGGCTATGTCATTGATCTTGTTGCTCACATAAGGCATATGGCTTAATTTATGAATAATAACTTCAATTGTTCCATTTCTAGTATTCAGCAACTATTTCTGAAAATTTCCTTGTCATCAAGAAAGCTGTGATATGCTGATTAATAACAATCTTGCCTTGTGTTCATCTCTTATTGGCTCATGGAATTGTTACAAGCAATGATTGATTGAACAACTCGATGTGCTGCAAATTCAAACAGCAAGAGCCAGGAAACAGCAGAGCTACAAGCTCTGTCTCTGAATGGGTTTTTGAAAGGTTTCGAAGTCAATAATCGATTCAGGTAAAGAAGTTATTGAGGTAGACTATGTATTGTTCATTGCTTTAACTTAGTAGAACTGTTATTTTTTTTTTTGAAAAATTGGCAGGAGCTCTGCCGTTCAATTAAGAGTGAGAATAGATGGTTGGTTTTCAAGTACAATCTAAAACAAAGAGCCCACCCAAGTTAGAAACAAGACCGATCACACAAACATGGTTCAACCCCTAAAAAAAAGAAACGCTCTTGTCCAGCCCCTTATCGAAACGCTCTTCTTCTTTGGTAGAACTGTTAATTTTTACTGTGGTATGCAATGACAATATTTCGGGAACAAGAAATTGCATGGTGCAGAACGTCCTTACTTGTATTCCTCCCACAAGCATCTCTAGTGATGGGTTCATGATCAGATTCTCTATCGTAACCCCATGAGCGGTTGCAACAAGCTGTAGGCCCCTCTGTGCAATGGTGCTTGCAGCCATGGCCTCTAGTTTATTTCCAATTTCATCAATAACAATTGCCTGAGGCATATGGTTTTCCACAGCTTCTATCAGTACCTGATTGATAATGAATATACAAGTTAGCACACACAGTAAGTGGTCAGGGTACAGAAAATCAAACAATATCAGCACAACAGTTTCACTTAGATTGAGCTTGAGCATTACTGCATTAGAATTTGTTAGGTCAGAACAGAAGAGAAATAGAAGCAACAATATGGCCAACTCCTGTCATATTGAATTTTCATAGTAGGAGTCCCTATTCTCATATAAAATGCTAGTAATGATCCATAGACAACTAAACATTCTACTGAATATTAATATTGCACAGAACAGGCCTAGCTACAATAGGTGGCATTAACTTCTTATTGCCTGGAATCAAACAGTACTTGGAGAGGCAAAGGTGACAACATCAGTGAGATAAATGTTATACACGGAGAGCAAGGCAATTGCATCTGATATGGTTAAACAAGGCCAACACCTATGGCTATAAAAGTGCCAGTTATTACCAAGAATACAGAACTGTAACTAAGTCGACAAAACTCGAACAGCCGTATTTCACTGCCTACTCCTATCAACATAAAAAAACTGAAAGGCTTTCTAAAGAAGCACAATTATATAACGAAGGGATGAAAGAAGTACATGATCACCACTCAGCTTTCACTTTTCAAACAAAAAAATGTAGATAAGAATTCTACAATGGATTTATGTGCTACAATGGATGCAAAGATGCAAGGTAAAACATACAGGATCAACCATGACTACTAATTTCCTTTCTCTAGAGTCATATAGGAATTATGAAATTGAAAGAAGAAGCAAATGGATAGAACATTACATGCATTCAGAATTCCAGTATAGTACAGATATGTTACAGAAGCTATAAAGTGCAAAGATAATATTGGCCCAGCTACAACTGCTGTTTTCCTGCCAGATTGCAGCTATTGAACTCCTACTACTCCAGATGACGGAAACACTGAAAGGAGATGCAGCTGCTGGTTTCAGCGGATTGCTGCAAACTTGTTGTCTAGACTCAGTGGCAGCTATCTGCCAACCAGTCAGAGGAACCTAAAATTTATATGAATATTTTTTAAAAAAATATATATTTCTACAATTTTGAAATAAAATCTTATCGACCTTTAAACTATCACGAAAGTCCAGCTAGCTCTATGTTTTTCTGGAGAGGAAAAAGACTGAAGAACTCAGAGGAAATTAAGGGTGCAATCTAGCCAAGTATGACTAGCTCTTGATATATGATACCAATTGTGAGGATCCAAGGAAATTTGTAAAAAATAAGACGTAAGGACTTCAAGAACATCAGATTGCAATAACAATAGCAGAAATCTAAGACTGAAATCAACCAGTTACACAGACATGATATTACTGCTACTATTCTAGGGTCTTAGATATCCATGACTGTGATAAAAGATGTACATCCAGATCGAATCCCTGGTTACGTGGTCCTAGGATGATTAACTTAAGTATACAAGCCTAAAAGAAACACAGCAGGCAAAGTAAAAGCATGAAAGCACGCGTAGGCACTATTAAGACAAGAACTAAATCTTGGCCATGGATGAAAGATGGAAGATCATGTTTGAACTCGGTGGAGCATTATCTTGGCTGCAGAGTGCAGACTTGTTGCTTGCTTCGACTGACTGGATACTGAATTATGCAGAATTACTCACTTGCCTCGGTGAATCTATCATGCACCTCATCGATCAACAGACAACAGGCCGACATCTCTACCTGCAGAAAAACAGCAAGCCCATCATCAAGGAAACTTTTACTTCAAAGCATCATGCATGTGGATTGTTAACTCTCAGGCTCATGAGGCTCACAAGACAGTACCAGCAGTCATGAAGCTTGAGTAAGGATAAACTTTGTTGTAGCAAGTTTGTACAGACACCTCCGTACACCTCATTGACTCAAGGTTGAACATGACGATGCCAGTATGTGTCCGCAGGAAGATCTCATTGTTCTCCTCCTCAAACCACACTATTCTCAATTCCGGCCAACACAACCACAGTTCTGGTGGCAGGGGTGTGTCCAACAGGACAATTTTACGCAGCACCCACTTTGCATCATTGCTAAGAACTGTATCCAGCACCCAGAATTGGATAGTGTGCTCATATATATCTGACATGACAGTACAAAGGAGGCCATCCTTGGTCATGAAGAGATATCTGCAATCATATTCATAGCCTCTTTCTTCATTCCACGGTACGCCGATCATGTCAAGGGCCTGTGTTCCCAAATCAAAACGAAGAATTCCGACATTCTCGTGGAACCAGTAAAATGCATTACCAACAAGGGTGCCAGGGGACCGCATGAACCCAACAGTACATCGAAGAACCAATGCGTCCACTGAATGGGTCCAAGCGCCTGAATCAGACGAGTAAACAGAGGCAGACAGTCGTTTATGGCCAACATCTGTGGATAGCGCAATCAGGTGGAAGCGGAGGCGGTCCAGGCAGGTGGAATCAACAGCCAACTCGACTCTGAGAGTTACAGGTAGCTTGACTTGTGCGGTTGATATGGCAGACCCCTCGCCGGTCATGAGGTCGAGCACTTGTAACTTGGACTCTCTCCTGCATAGGACGACCCCGTCGCGGCAGGCGACCATATTCCAGCTCCCGGACAAGCGCGCGGAGGGGACGCGGTCCGGAGGCTCCAGCGTGGCCGTGGGGAAGAATTTGCCGTATGGGTCGAAGAAGCCGAGGAGGGGAGGCGTGCCGTGGCGGGCGCGGAAGCGGCGGAGGAAATGGGGGTCGGTGGCGACGCGGCGCCAGGACTTGCAGACAGCTGCGGCGCAGGGGAGGGAGCATGGCCGCGGCGACAGGCGGAGCAGGAACTCGGCGAGCAGGTCATCGTCGTCCAGCGGGGTCGCCGGCGGCGAGGTCGGGTGGTGGCGGTGGCGAGGGCGCATCTAATCTGAAGAGCAGGAAAGGTCGCCTCACAAGTCACGAGGCGGAATCAATCGAATCGAATTGAATCGAGGAGCAGCAACGACGCGCGGGCGGAACTAGAATTTCGCAGCGTGCGCGTGGCTGTTTTATGGAGGCCGGCGTCGGCGGTGTGCGGTGGCGATTCCCTGTCCGTGTCGGGCTCCGGTTCCGGTCGTCGTTTGTCTGTTGGTGGTGGTGGCGCCTGCAGCTGCAAGTTTCTTGCGGCCCGGCCCGGCCCAATATGTCCAGCCTACCAAGCCCAGCGGACAACCCAATTGGCGCCTTAAGAGGCCCAACTGCCACGGTGGCTGACGTTGCGGGTTAGCCAGCGTGTGGGGCCGGGCCGTGACTGTGAGCGTTCGCCGCTCGGCGCTCGGCCAGAGCTCCTGGCCGTCTCAGCAGCCCTGACCGTTATGATTCGGTCCTCCCCTCTCGCCGTCTTTCTCTGGACGACAAGTGCTGCGTGATGCAAGCAAGGGGGTCCAGCACAAGGATGCAAGCAAAACGTCCAAAAAAAACCCTGAATGCAAGAGGCGAAAGCTACGTCTCGTAGACCAATTATTTTCTACTCCCCTATACGTACGTACACCATCGCAGCAGCCATCTCTCCCGTTTGTTTATTCGCGTCTGGCGCGCCGGTCCTTGTCCAATCGGCCGGCCGCCACCACCTCCATTGCCGGCCTTGGGCAGCGAAGACCAAGCGATGCGACGCATGCACCACGCCACGCGCTCGCCTCAGTCACCCGGCCCCGGCGGCCCTCGCAGCAGGCGGGTCAAACATCACATGCGTGTATATAAGACGCACCCCCTCCTTCACTTCATCCAATCTGTGATCGGTAGTTAGTAATCTGTGCTAGATAGATTGTTGCACCGGAGGTCGACCAACGTCGTACGGCGGCGGGCGGTAGCAGCAGCACAGCAAAAGAAGCCATGAGGCAGGCGAGGCCGTACTCGGGGATCTTCTGCGGCGGGGTGTCGGCGCGGACGGGGCCGCACGCGCTCCCGCTGGCGCGCATCAAGAAGATCATGAAGCGCTCCGCGGGGGAGACCGCGGACGGCGGCGCCAGGATGATCTCCGGCGAGGCGCCCGTGGTGTTCTCCAAGGCGTGCGAGCTCTTCGTCGCCGAGCTCACCCGCCGCGCCTGGGCCGCCACGCTCGACGGCAAGCGCCGCACCGTGCACAGGGAGGACGTCGCCACGGCCGTCCACAACACCGACCTCTTCGATTTCCTCGTCGACGTCGTCAACGCGGATGCTGCCGGCGCCGGCGCCGGGCACGATGACGACGACGTCGGTGACGGCGGCGCGCTGGGGTAAGCAGGCTCTCTGGAGACGAAATTTCCAGCGTGCGTGCCCGGCTCGTGTGGCTCAGAAAACCACATATATGCTGTGTATCTATTTGTGCTGCGCCACAAGGACAACGATGCTCTGATGCAGTGACTTGTAGTAGCTTCTTTCATGCAATCCTATATGCAGTGGCATGTTGTTGTCACTTGTTATTACTACTGAATGAATGAAACTGGGCATTTGCTACTGGATCACATACGTACTCGTTGCCAACTGGAGATCTTTGCCAGGAGACATTGCTTTCGAAGATTTTCGTCTTAGCATATTTTTGATTATACAAGAGGAGACGAGGACTTTTATCTTGGAAGTAGGTCTATGACAATTCATCTTTTTTTTTTCCTAAAAAAAAATCCGTACCTTGTCAAAAAAATTTGGGTGTTTCTCTTGTCTCCAGTAGTTGTCCATGACCTGAAACTGAAAGCAGCAGCAGCACCCAGTGCAAAATCCAAACGTATACCCGCACACGCAGCCTGCTCGTCACCTCCCCCTCCCTCCGCCGCCGCGTCCCGGGCCTCCCGGCGCTGCTCGTCCGCCGCGCCACCGAGCTCGGCGACACGGCCCACGCGGACCTGCTCTTCTCCTCGTTCCGGGAGACAGAGCCCGCCGGCCCCGGCGCGGTCGCGCTCTACAACGCCGTGATCCGGGGCTGCGCCTACCACGGGCCCCACGAGCGCGCGCTGGAGCTGTTCGCCGAAATGCTGCGCCGGGGCGCGGACGGCCTCGCCCTCGCCGTCACCCCGGACAGCTTCACCTACCCGTACGTCGTGGACGCGTGCGCACGGCTGAGGATGTGGCGCGCCGCCGAGGCGGTGCACTGCCGCGTGCTCAAGGAAGGGCTCGCCGCCGTGCCGGCCGTCGGCAGCTCGCTCCTCGCGTTCTACGTGGCCCGCGGGTCGCTGGGCGACGCGAGGCGGGTGTTCGACGGCTTCCGCGACAGGTCCGTCGGCCTCTGCAACCGGATGGTGTCGTTGTACGTCAAGGCCGGAGACGTGAGGAGCGCGCGGGAGGTGTTCGACGCAATGGAGGCCAGGGACGTCGTGTCGTGGAACGCGATGCTCACCGCGTACGTGAAGACGGCGGACGTCGTGGCGGCCAATGAGCTGTTCGCGGCAATGCCGGTGAAGGATGTCATATCGTGGACGACGATGATCAGGGCGCTGTCTGACGCCGGGGATTTCACCGGCATGAGGGGGCTGTTCAACCTGATGCCTGTGAGGAACCTGGTGTCCTGGAACTGCATCCTCTCGAGCTACACCAGGCACGGAAGGTTCTGGCAGGCGCTCCAGATGTTTCCCCGGATGCTGCTTGAAGGTCTCAACCCGGACAGCTTCACTGTCGTCTCGGTTCTGTCAGCCTGTGAGAACTTGAGGAAGTTGAGGCTCGGCCGATGGATCCATGCCAACCTAGTGACTCCGGCACTCCAGGGCCATGCTGAGGTTGGGACAGCCTTGGTGGAGATGTACGCCATGTGCGGCGATGTGGCCCGGGCATTCGTTGTCTTCCTGAAGATGGATAACAAGGATGTTTTCTCGTGGAATGTTATGATCAGAGCCCTCACCTTGCATAGACGAGCCGACGACGCGCTAAGGCTTTTTGGTGTCATGGGGAAACAAGGGTTCCGTCCCAACCATTTCACCTTCATGGGCGTCCTGCTGGCATGCAGGTGTGGGTCTCTCGTCGACGAAGGCCGCAGGATGTTTAACATGATGCAGAAGGAGTATTGCATCCCGCCGTCGTTGCAGCACTACACCTGTTTGATCGATATGCTCTCCTGCAGCGGCCATGTCGACGAAGCGGTCACCGTGCTGCAGGGCATGCCTTGTCGACCTGATTCTGATGTCTGGAGGGCGCTGCTTGGTGGGTGTAGGATTGAAGGTGGCCTCGGATCAGCCGAGGAGTTGATAGCGGGTGTAGTTGAGTCATCTGGTGATGAGATGTGTGTGTCATTGACATGAACTCAGATGATATGTGATAACCTTGATTTGGCTGTCGAATAAGCTGATTCTTTCGGTTTTCTTCGGTCAGGTTTTGGTTATGTAACCGAACAATGAAAAATCACAGGAATTTTTCATGGTTCGTTCCTGAAGGCTTGCAGTGGCCAGTGCTTAGGCACGGTTCCAAAGAAAGAAATGGCTTGCAGTGGGAAGCACAAGTTAACAAGAGTAGCAGATTGCACTTTGTAAAATAGTGTTGATGATGATGATGACTTGTGGACTTTGAGGATCAAATTCCGTTTAACATGGTACTGTTCTCATATGCGTCACTGCTTTGTGAAGCATCATATGTAACAGAGCAGTGCAACTACTGTACTAAGATTGCCTTTGGCTCACAAACAGTCATTATAATGAAAGAAAGCCTTTATTTTTTTAGAAAAAGGGTAAATATCTAATCGAATTGTCAAGTACTAGCTGACGATTTGGAAATCGACCTTTCATGTTGTATTCGATCAGTTGTCATAATCGAACATAAATAATCACCTGGAAGCCTGCTATGGCAAATTATCAATTGGGTTGCTGCTGTACTTACTGGCGAAACATAAGTCAGCAGGATTGGCAGGTTGATTCTCTTAACAAGTGGATTGTGATTTGTGAGGAGCATAACTCCGTTTTACACAGTCCTGCGCCAAGAGCCTGAGATTGACTTTTTTTGGATAGTTAACAATCACAAACAAAACGAGTCACCAAAATACATATATTTCCAATCGAATCGTCAAGCACTACCTGATTTGAAAGTCGTAAGAAATTATTGCTACGAGACACTTCAATATTCTTCTTTTTTTTTTAAAGAGAGACACTCCAATATTCGAAAAAACGAAAACGTCAACTTAGTTTCTGCAGTCCTGTTGAGCTGCTACGAGAGACTTCAGTAAACGAACAAGTTGACTGAAACGGCTTAGAGATGGATCGGACGGCTCACGTTAACAGCTGCCGGTGTACCGGACCATCCTGTCCACCCCTCTATAAACGAAGCCCTGTCTGTCCAGTTGTGATCGAGAGACCCTTCGCAACGCCTCCCCCAACAGCCGGCGGTCGATTCGAGCAGCGCCCAGCACCCTCTTGCTCCGCCGCCACCCCGCCGCCTCCGGCGACCGCCGGAGCCCGAGGAGGAGGTGCAGGAGAGGGGATATCTCGCTCGCTCGATCAAGGAGGTGGGGAGAAGATGGTGAGCTCCTCGTCGCCGGTGGTGAACGTATACCCGCTCGCCAACTACACGTTCGGCACCAAGGAGCCCAAGATGGAGAAGGACACCTCCGTCGCCGACCGCCTCGCCCGCATGAAGGTCAAGTAAGTGCGCTCCGCCCATGCTCGTTTCAGACCCCCTTCGCCGCCCCGACCCAAACCCTAGGTTTCGTACTCGCGCCGGGAACCACCCTAAACCCTAGCGCTCAGATTACAAAACTACTTGGTTTAAGTTGGCCTGGGGAGCCGCTTGAACTGTAGAGTAGCAGGCAACGTTGTTGAGTCTACTGTTGGCAGCGACGTCCTTGCACGTACCCAGATCATTTCTGTAAATTACTTGAATGGGACATATCATGTTAGATGAGATCTCTTGCATGTTGTGCATTTGTGCAACATGACTCCTTGAAGGAAAAAAAATAGTTCGTCAATATATGAAAACATAGTATTGAGGTTACATTTTGTTGGTTCTTTTATCTTGTTTGTTCTAGATTTCAGTTGAGTGGAAAGTATGTTAGGTGGTGGGTGGGCAGGGTTTTACACTGCCTTTTGAATAAAAGCAGAGCTAGAAAACTTAGAATGCTTTAGTTTTTGAAATCAGGACATTTTTCTTCCTGATTTAGGCTATGTTACTTTCAAGTAGGCATTATTGGATGCCAATTTTGTTGTCTGCAGCGGGTTGACTGTACCGGCATAAATTACTAATACTTGGTTGAATAGTTCCAGCCTTTCATGTTTCAGTTTTGTTAGGATGAATCTTTCTAGTCAATCATTTTACCACACAACTGTATCCATAAAGGCAATGGTACAGAGTTTCATCAGGTCAAATACACTAGAAAGGATGTGATTGTTTTATTTAAATAATGACCTTTACATTTAGTTGTTTGTAACAAACAGTATGGTAATTTAAATCTATTTCTTCTGATAGATGCCCATACTCCTGTGTCTTAAACAGTGGGCTCTATATTTATTTGTCTTTTATAAAAACACTCCAATTTCCAAAATTCATGCTCTTGGTAGTTATGTTCTTGTAAGCTTGTTCCATCCAATGCACCGTAAGTTAATCACTACTCACTTCTGTGTATGTCAGCTACATGAAAGAAGGAATGCGTACAAGTGTTGAAGCAATCCTATTGGTATGTATATTTTCATCAGTATTTTCTTAAAAGACTCCTTTTTTGATTGAGATGTTCAAATGTCTTGTGAACTTGAAGTAATTTATGATAGTTAGCCTATTAATGAATTTTGTAACTCGAAAAGAAAACCTAATATCTTTATTTGGCACTATCCTATATAGGTGCAAGAGCACAACCACCCTCACATACTGCTCCTGCAAATCGGAAATACATTCTGCAAACTTCCTGGTGGGCGGTTGAAGCCTGGAGAAAATGGTGAGTATCTGTGCTCAATTTCTGTCTGATCCATTCTAATGCTAATTCTATCTAGTTATTATGTATATATTTACTGACTCATGTGACTGGAATGCTACTTGCAGAAATCGAGGGTTTGAAAAGAAAGTTGTGCAGCAAATTGGCTGTGAACTCCCCTTCCTTTCCACCTAACTGGCAGGTAATGCATTGAAGAAAGTGATATATGAGATAGTTGTTATCTGTTAGTCATTTAGTCATGGCATATTCGAATTTGCCATAATTTAGTAGTATCTGACTGTTTTCTAGTTTATATTATGCTGAATGGTGATTATCTACATGGTTGCCTAGAAGATCATAAACCTTTCCATCCCAACATATCTGATTCATATTGGATGATTTAATGTTAATCTAGAGAAGGAGAAAATGCATTGGATATCCAGGCTTTCTGCTTTCCTCAAATCGTCCTCATCTCACTATCTATCTTCCTCCCTGTTTGCCCTTTAATCTATATTGTGGTATGCATAAGTGGAAACATTGGCATGTTTGGTTATTTGCACATTGTCAGCATCACAGGCTTCAAGATGTGACATGAACTGGCACACCCTCCTTGCTTAGAATGGTGCTATCTTTTTCCATCACTATTTCTTCACATAGAAAATTTTGTGTAGAAGTATCAGGTATGTAGGTGGTTACATACATGCTAAAATACTTAGGTTTATGCCTGACTGGCCACAGTAAATATCTGGGTACTGTTCCTGTTTTACATGTTAAAAATATCATATGATGCCTTCAAAAGGTTGAGATAAGGCACCTTAAATATCTTCCCATAGTTAAAAAAAAGGTTTAACATGCTTGTGACTTCCAGATTGGAGAGTGTGTTGCCGTGTGGTGGAGGCCGAACTTTGAGACTGTGATGTATCCTTACTGCCCTCCACATATCACCAAGCCCAAGGTACGTTGTTGCTTTGGGAGCATTTCTTACTGATGCTGTTAGGATCATATTTGGAATAACCAATTTGTTGAACAGGAATGCAAGAAACTTTTCATTGTTCACCTATCCGAGAGAGAGTATTTTGCTGTTCCAAGGAATTTGAAGTTGCTTGCTGTTCCACTGTTTGAACTCTATGACAATGTCCAGGTAATGTAACATTCATAGTCCTGTTGTCTATGATGTCTGACAGAAACTTTGTGTACGCTTACTCATCCATTGAGTTCTCAGGAAGGGCAGTAAATTTATTTTTTGAAGTAGAGATTCCAGAAGGCACACTTGTTTTACATATTTTGTTCTGATTAACCATTGTTGGTTTTCTACTACCTCTGTTCCAAATATTTTTTTTCCTGAAACTCAATATAGGTTACTTAAGCTTTGTCCTAAATCAAACTTCTCTAACTTTGACAAAGTTTGTAGAAAAATCCACAAACATGCACAAAATAATTAGTTTCACACTTTCACGAAACTATCCATGAAATGTGTTCATAGTACATTTATTTCAACTTGTATATGATAATATATATCTTTTCGAAAGGTTTGGTCAAAGCTAGGGAATTTTGATTGGTATAAAGAAAGTGACCTATAAACTGGGCCGGAGGGACTATCTCTTTACGTTGTCAGTTCTTTAATCTAGTCTACATCACTTCTGTTCCAGCAACTGAAGTTTACTTGTTACTTGACCATTTATATATAAGAAAGCAGTATTGCTAATATGATAATTGAAATGCAGTTTATTGATATTCAGACCAAATCTATTCATGTTAGCCTTTCCATCCATGACTGTTGTAAATGGTTTTCCTTCTTTTGTTTGGCCATCGCCATTGGTTTTTATTATTGTGATGTGCCATCAAGTTTAAAATATGTTTCTGAAACTTGTTTCCTGTACATTGATGCAGCGATACGGGCCTGTCATCTCCACCATCCCACAACAGCTTTCTAGGTTCCAGTTCAACATGGTTAGCTCTTAGGGTGATGACACAAGGAGATTAGTGTGGCCAAGGCAGCTCGTTTGTGGACTTCTGTTGAGATGGAGAGATGGATCTTTGACATGCTGAGCTAGCTGATCAACGTACCCTGACTGATTTTATTTCATTGTGCTGGATTTTTATTATCTAGACTACTACTATCTGAACATGTATTTCTGATTGTATTTTTGTTGAATTGTTCCGTTGTATCGCATCCGAGGGGCAGATCCAGTTTAGGACACATATATGTACAAGCATCATCGAAGTCAGCCATTAAGGGGAATTACCCTGAAAGGCCGATTCTTGACAAGTCATCATACCCACAACGATTCAGAATTTGGGCGAGTTCATCCATAACCATTTTCGTATAATGATGGTTAAAATCCTGTAAATGTTCACTCAAGGCCGGAGAATTTATCGCAACCGGTTAGCTTGTGTTCTTTTTCCTTCTTTTAAAAAAATCGAAGTTAGTGTGTATAAAGCATATATGTATGTGACTGGATCCGGATACCACAAGCCAGGGCTTGAGGTGCTCGGTTTAATACAGGTGGGGTGGGAGGGGCGTACGGCGTACCACGGAGTGACCGACGTAGATATGCTCGTCGCCGGCGAAGGTGCCTGACGAAGAGGGAAAGAAGATACGAGGGGAGGAAGTGAACGCGGCTCACAACAAAAAGGCCAAGCTGTTTGCAGGCCTTCTTCGTAAGAAGCCGTTTCAACTGAGGCCTTATATTATATCTGGTATTTGTATTTCCTTGCAATCTCCCAATAGAGTAAGTAACCTCTCTCACACATTGTGTTTTTTTACGCGAGGGCCATTCCCCTATTTCTATTAACGAATTAACGGAAATACAAAGTCTAGAGTTTCGACAGAAGCAAAGCAGAAGAACAGTCCAGGCTAACATAACAGTTCCAAACTACTTGCTACCAAAGGGAACGCTCACTTAGCAACTAACGAAGCCGAGCATGACTAGCAAAGATAGAGTCTACAGTTCAAAGCATGGTTGTGAAGATATCGCAGCAACATTTCTCGCGATCTACTTTAGGGGGGGTAGGCTCCACTTCTCAGTTCTGGTCTTGATCTGTAGCATCATCTGGCTGGGAATGCTTCTAGGTCTTCGTCTTCTTGGCCACCAACCTTGTTACAATGGCCAGCATAGCGTCGACTCCGTTCAGCAGAGTCTCCTTGTCCTCCTTCAAAAACAATCCTGTCCAGTAACCCATAAATGAGCATGCACAACAGATAATACTCGCAGGGTCTGAAATGCTTTTCTCCTCAAAGCAAGCAGCATTTCGCATTTTCCATATGGCCCAACATATATCTGCAATTCCTAGAGTATGAAATTTTGTTCCATGAGGTAGCCATTGCTCACACCAATCCAAGCATTGGAATATGTTCTTGGGATGTTTTTTGCATTAATTGTGTATGCTACAATAGACCAGACAGCTTTAGCAGTACTGCACTCAAATAAGAGGTGGTTGACAATTTCATTATGCTCGTAGAAAGCACAAAGGGGAGAGCCTGTCCAATTCCTGTGTAGCAGGTTGTCTTTAGTTAGCAGAGCGTTATTCATTAGGAGCCACGTAAAGATTTTAATCTTATGTGGGATCTTTTCTTTCCATAATTTCCTATGATAAGGACCAGCATCACTACTAGTTAATGTCTTGTACAATGACTTGACAGTGAATCTGTTAGTGCTTGAAAGTGTCCATATGACAGAGTCATCATCGCTACTAAGTTGTAATGTATCTAGTTTCATCAAGATATAGTTCCAGGATGTTCTGAGATCACCAACCAGCCATCTAGTAAAAGTTATATCATTTGGTGCTCCTTTAGCCTGGTGAATGGTTATGTTAGGCTGTTCACAAATTTTGAACAAGTCAGGGTAAACCTGGTATAGAGGTTTACTGTCAAGCCAAGAGTCTTTTCATAGAAGAGTATTATGACCATTACCAATCTTTACTTTCCTTCCCTGAGCATATATACTTCTGATCTTAAGTAGATCATACCACATAGCAGAATCAGACTGCTTGTGGTTTAGGTTGCTAAAATATTTACCATTCATGTACTTGGACCTGATGATGGTTTGTCAGAGACCCTTTTCAGTTTCAAGCTTCCACCACCATTTGGCCAACAAGCGTAGGTTCATCTTCCTGATATCTTTGATACCAAGTCCCCCCTTTTTTCTTATGTTTGCACATTCTAGACCATTTAATTAAATGGTATTTTCTTTCAGTCCCTCCTCCCTGCCAGAAGAATTTTCTTCTCAGCTTATCCAAACTGTTGATGATAGATTTGGGTAGAAGGCATATGGACATATGGTAGATAGGGGCATTGCTTAGACTGGAATTGATGAGCATGGTTCTCCCAGCAATTGAAAGACAGTTTCCTTGCCACACATTAAGTTTTTTGACACATTTTTCATACATAGGCATCCAGTCAATTACATGTAGCCTACTTGGGCTGACTGGGACTCCCAAATACTTGATAGAAAAAGTTCCCACTTGGCAATTGAAAATATTTGCATATTGTTCAGACCAATTTTGCTCATCATTGATTCCCAACACCTCACTCTTATAGAAGTTGATTTTTAATCCAGTCATCAGTTCATAAAGATAAAGAAGTAGTTTAATTCCTAGCTTTCTCTAGATCATGCTTCAGGCAGATGATGGTATCATCTGCATACTAAAGGGCAGCAACCCCATTGGGTATAATATAATCAATTAGCCCATTGATTCTTCCATTAGCTTGAGCATGGTGAATCATTCTTATGAGGCCATCTGCTCCAAAGTTGATGAGTATAGGAGATAGAGGGTCCCCTTGTCTCACTCCTTTGTAGCTCTTAATATAAGGGCCAATGAATATAAGGGCCAATCAAGTTATTAAGCTTCACACTAACTGTTTCTCCAGCAACCACTTGTTTAATCCAGTAACACCATTTTTCATTAAAGCCTCTTGCTTGTAGACAGGTGAAAAGAAAGTTCTAATTCACCTTGTCATAAGCCTTTTTGAGATCCAACTTGAGGACAATACCAACCTGTTTCTTGATTTTTGTTTCATGTAACACCATAATCCCAGTCATTATGTTTCTCCCTTTCATAAAGGCTATCTGATTGTGGTGAATAAGCTTTTCAGCAATTCCCTCCATCCTGATAGTAAGTGTTTTGGTGATCACTTCATATAAACAGTTCAGGAGACATATAGGTCTAAATTGCTGGATTTTTGAGGCATCAACCACTTTGGGTAGCAGGGTGATGATCCCATAGTTCAATCTACTGATGTCTACATTGGCTTTATGAAAGTCATCAAATAAAGAGATGATATCTTCTTTCACTATTTCCCAATAGCCTTGATAGAATTCAATTGGAATCTTATCAGGGCCAACTGCTTTATTATATTCCATTTAAAAAAGGGCAGATTTAATCTCTTCTTCAGAGAAGGGGCGGCAAAGGGTTTGATTTTCAACATTAGTAACCAGCGCAGCATCTGCCCAGAGAGCCTCATATATGGATATGTTATGATTAGTAGTGGGGCCAAACAGCTCAGCATAATATGCAGTAGCATGATTCAGTAAGTTTTGGTCCCCTTCTATGATGTTGCCATTATCTTCTAATGATATAGTGTTACTTTTCCTCTATCTTCCATTAGCAATTCTGTGAAAGTACTTGGTATTGTTATAACCTTTTAAAAGCCATTCTTCATGGCATCTTTTGTGCCAATGAGACTCTTCTTGATCCAGGAGATTTAAGTTTTCTTTTATCAGAGAGATTTTAAGTAAAACTTGCTGAGGTTCAAGGCCTACAGTTTCTTCAATATTTTTCAACTCATACAGTTCTTCACTTATTTTCTTTCTCTATTTCCTTAACTCAATTTGTAGGTGAAAGCCCCAGCCCTTGAAATATTGTTTGAACCGTTTCAATTTTTGTTGAATTCTGTCAAGGGTGGTTGGGGCCCTACAAGGTTTGTCCCATATTTTTTTGACAGCAGGAAGAAACTCAGGGTTGGACAACCAACTTAGCTCAAACTTGAATTCTATCTTTCTGTTGTGTGAAGTCTGATGGGGGGAGATGACTAAAGGATTATGATCAGATACCTCCCTGGGTAGTTTTTTCACACCAACTTGTAGAAATATATCTTCCCATTCTTTAGTTATCATGATTCTATCAAGTCTTTCTAAGATAGGGGTATCTTAGTTATTAGACCAAGTGAACCCACCACTAGCCATTTCCAACTCTCTGAGTTCATGAAATTCAATTAGAGTGTTAAACAGATTTGAGTATCTTTGTACTCCATAATTTTTATTTCTCTCAAAGGCATATCTGATAATGTTAAAGTCTCCTCCAATTGTAAGAGGCTCAGAGCATTTAGAACAAAAGCTAGATAATTCAGCTAAGAACACAAGTTTTTTATCTTCATGTGCAGGACCATAAACCACAAGGAGGTTCCATTTTATCTTGTTGGTTTTGTCCCACAAGTTCATTTGCAGCATAAATTCACCTTGAGAAAATAAACCCACCTCATAAAGATCAATTCTTACTCCTTCCAGAATGGCCCCAGCTTTTCCAATAGAGGAATTATAAAGCCAAAGGTAGTCCAAGTATGGATCAAACTTTTTGGTCAGCTTCTCATCACAATGTTTGACCATGGTCTCCTATAGACCAATGAAATGAAAACTGTTGTGGCTATGACGGTTTTGTCACATTTCAGAAAATATTGTCGATGGGGATTACTACATCAAATTTGTCTTAAGAAATAAGGAAGACGGTTTTCAATGAGTACTTTTGTCTGTATATGGTGTAGCATGGGAAAAGCACAAACATAACATCTTATCAGAGTTAGTACGTGCTTGTACTAACTGCGGGGATTTACCTCTTATAGAGGGGGGAGATTTCAATATTACCATAAGTCCATCGTAAAAATAACTCAAGGTATAATGGTAAAATGAAAAGTGGCATCTACTTTTTAATGCCATTATTGGAACTTTAAATTTGGGAGAACTTGAGATGTAGGGTAGAAGTTTACTTGGGCTAATTGTGCTGAAATTCCAACGTATGAGAAGATAGACCATATTTTGGTTACAACAGAATGGGAACAGAAGTTTCCGCTAGCTTCTGTTCAATCTCTTGCTAGAGAAGTCTCAGATCACACACTCTTTTACTGGATGGAGGGGAATCGTCTCATAGAGGTAACACTAGAAATTTTAAGTTCAAGCTTGCGTTACTGACAAGGGATGGTTTTTTTATCTAGTAAAAGAGGTTTGGATATTTGAGAATAAGGGTACAACAACTTTGAAAATATGGCAATCTAAGATTAGAAGGTTGCGAAGCTTCCTTAGGTGTTGGGCTTGAAACTTAGTATCACATAAGAAGAAACATAAAGTAGAGTTGATGGATAAAATATGTCCTAAACAGAAAAGGCTGAAACTTAGTTGTTGTCAACAGAGGAATAGATATTAGAAATCATCTTAAAGGCCAATCAACTAAGTTGCTAAGAGAGGAGGGGATCTATTGGCTCCAACAATCAAAACAACAAAGTTGTTGCGAGGGGATGATGATACTAAGTATTTCTTTATAATGGCAAATGAGAGACATAGAAAAACAAATATCAAACAACTAGAACATGAAGATAGAATAATTGTTGGGATGCGAATTTGCAAGATCACATTACAAATTATTACAAACGCATGTTTGGACCTCACGTACAAAACTCTTTCTCTTTGGATGAGACATTGAGGCATGATATACCTCAGATCTCGGAGGAGGATAATGAAGTTTTGGTGGCTCCTTTTTGGAGGAGGAGGTCAAATTGGCTATTTTTGAGATGAATATAATAAGGCACAGAGTCCTGATGACTTTCCTGCAGAATTTTACCAATTCTCTTGGGAAATACTTAAGCAAGATTTGATGAGCCTCTTTCGTGAATTTTATATGGCAGATTGCCCTATTAGTTTAAACTTTGGGGTATTTTTACGGATGCTGCTAAGATACAACAATACATGACCCCTTAAATGTATCTTTCAAGGTTTTTACTTCGGTGCTAAATAATAGAATTATGAAAGTAGCGGATAAACTGATTGGTCCTTCGCAGGCGACTTTTATTCCGTGTAGGTATATAATGGAAGGTGTTGTAATTCTTCATGAAACTATTCACGAGTTGCATAGGAAGAAACGTGATGGAGTGATCTTGAAGTTGGGCTTCGAAAAGCGTATGATAATCTTAGGTGGCTTTTTATACAACAAGTCCTTAGAATGAAGGAATTCTCACCAATATAGTATGATTGGGTTTCTAAAGTCATTTCTAGAGGGAGTGTTGCAGCGAAGGCTAATAATAATTTTAGGCCACTGTTTTTTAAAAAAGGACTAGTCAAAGTTAAAAGTCAAACAATATTGGATGTAGGGACTAATTAATAAGCAAAAAATTTGGAAACCATTCAAATCATCAAATACAGTATACTATGCCGTAATAATCCTTAAAAATCGTAGCTAATCAACAGAATTTGTTTTAACCGTTAGATTAATCCGAGCAATAAGGGGAGATTTTACCTTACTATTATCTGAAATCTAAAAAAAAAAGAAAATTCCATCCCTCCCCTGTCCGGCTGTCCCCTCTCCTGTCCCCTCGAGCATACTTGCTCGCCGGGGTCGCGGGCCTCTGTCCGAATCGACAAGGAAATCTCTAAAACCCTAAACCCTTATCTGCTGTCATGGCGCCGCCGCCGCCAAAACAGCTTGTGCTGGCCGCATCCTCCGCCAACGCCGGCGTGGCCGCCTGGGACCTCCGCACCGGCGCGGAGGAAATCCGCCACCGCCCCTGCGCCTCCCGCCCTCGCGCACTCGCCTCGGTTGCCGGCAGCTTCCTTGCCGCCGCCTAGGCCCCTTTGTCTGGCGGAAACTCTGGCACCGTCCACTTCTACCACTGGGACAAGGTAAGTGGCCTCCACGCAGAAACACCCCGAACGGCGGGCGCCCTGGAACTCCGATCCCTGACCCCCGGGCTCGTTTTTCGGTTTTGATGATTGTAACCACAGGTGGCCTTCAAGAGCTTCCCCGCTGAGCCGATACGCGCGCTTCTTGCGGACCAGGAGGGGAGCTACCTCATCGGCGGTGGCAACAATGGCAATTTGTTCCTTTGGGAGGTGAGTGCGTTGTGGTCTCTTGTTGACGGGTGAATTGGTGGAGGAGTTTGTTTTGTTGGTTGCTAGCTGTGTTTTTGTTTCAGTTTGATGTGAATGTGTTCTTGGTTAGTGTCTTGGTGAGGTGGAGGGTTCCGTGAAATGGATGTCCCCGGGTTGGTGGATAATCAAAATTGAACAAGGGGCTTCTCGTGTTTCAGTTAGTTCTGAAAAATGGTTTTGGGAGGGGGGGTTATTTAGCTTAGGAATATGTCTCCAGTAAAATTAGTTTGATTTCCTGAAACATTCTTTTTCTTTCTTTTTTTTGGTGCTGTGTTTGACAGTTTGACATACTGGTTAGGGAATGTGTGATTCAGGTAGTAAAACTTTGCACTTCTTAATGATTCAGTCGGGCATACCTGTGTCTTATGTTGAAGTTGCAATTAATGTTTGATCTAGTAATTAATTAAGCTGACAACTTCAGGAGCTATGGGTTATGCAATATGTTAACAGATTTGCACATTTGGAGCTAAAAGCTTTAACTGAGGCATCAGAAACTATGATATTCAATGACATGGCATTTCCATATATACCAGTATAAAATTTCATGATTAATGAAATTCATATAGGTGTTTTGCCCGCATGTATCTCCTGATGACATTTCCCAAAACAGCATGATGTATTTTTTTCTTTCCCTTTTCATTTTTTCTATCTGAACATTGATATTTCAGGCTAACTTCAAATGAACATACCATATAATCCATGCTTTCTTTCAAAGTTGTGGAATATTTGGCTTCTTTTCTTAGTGTGTTTCATAAACATTAGGGCAGCAATTATATAGTTAATGTTGGGAATTATTCCAGCTCAAATGACTTCCTTTTGGTGATGATGTAGGTGGCCAGTGGAGAGCTTCTCCACACATGGCATGCACACTATCGTGCTGTTAGGTGCCTTGCACTTTATGACTATCTGCTTGTCACAGGATCAGAAGATGGTAGCATCAAAGTTTGGGATTTGATCACGTATGTGTATTTAGTGTGGTAACATTGGGTAAGCTATTTCTGTATAGTCTCAAATTGGGTTTTTTTGTGTTGGTTGCAGGGTGCTTGATGAGCAGTCAAGGTTGGAGGCCCAGAGACCATATCTCTACAGCTTCAATCAGCATGCACTGCCTGTAAATGATATTGCTTGTTTCCTTGGAGCAATTGCTGTATCTTCTTCAGAAGATCGAACATGCAAAGTGCGTAAGCGACGTTACTATCTTTAGTTGAATGCTATGCAGAAGGGCTGTCGTCTATTTCTTGTTGACTGTTCTTATTTACATTGTTTATTTACCTAGCAACACATGTGGATAATTATTTACACCATTTTCCATTGCATTTCTTCTCCCTCCCCAGATTTGGAGTTTATCACAGGGTAGGATGCTAAGAAGTATTCAGTTTCCCACTAGTATTGATTCTGTAGCACTAGACCCAAGAAGTCATGTTTTCTACGCTGGTGGTAGAGATGGGAAGATATATGTTACTGCTATGGGTGTTGATATCGGTTCTCATGGTAGTGATGGGTCCTCTATTCTTGGTGCTTTGGATGACCACAGGTTTGCATGCTGATCTAGTTTTCATTTGTAATTCTTTACTTCCATATATACTCTAAGTAACTTCATTATTTATGTCTAGAGTACTAATACATCTTTTATGGTTATGCTGGTCTAAAATTCTCATGTATGTTTCCTTTACCCAATGGGTGTGTGTACAAGTATTACTTGTTTTATGGTCCTGCTTCTCTTTTTGATCTGTTTCACTGTTGGTCCACTGCTTACAAACTTCGTATAGGCTGGAAGTCTGGTTTGAAATTTGTTGGGGGTAATGATTGATATCCGTTGTTGTTATGCCTTGCTAAAGAAATTTGTTTGCGATTACTTTCTCTGCTTCAGTGTCAAATGCCTGGCATTTGTGGGGCGAGATCTATTAAGTTAATTGTGGTAATTGACTAATTTTTTTAATTGATCTAGCAAGGCAGTAACAAGCCTGGTATCAAGCACAGATGGACTTCTACTAGTGTCTGGATCTGAGGATGGTAATGTTCGGGTGTGGGATACTAGAAGTCAGCAAGTAACCCGAAAATTCAAGCACTCCCAAGGTTCTACTCTTTAATATTACATCATAAAGATACCTTCTGTCTTGAAGTTAATTCAAGACATGGATATGTTTTTGTGACCCTACTTCAGTGACTAGTATTACTTCCTTAGGTACATACTCTTGAGGTTTAATGTGTGAATAGTTTTCATAAGGTACATACTTTTAAGGTTTGGACGTTTGGTAATATAATTGTTTGACAGGTCTGGTAACCAGTGTTTTGATAGTAACGCCAAAACGAGTAAATCTGACACAACTACACCCATTACGTAAAGTTTGCTCAGCAAATGGGGAAGTTGAATCACGGTCTGTAATTCTGCCTCGGCTTGAAAACGATGTTCCTATCCCTGGAAATCGAACCTCCATTTTTATGGAGCGTTACTTGGATGAACTTCAGGTTAGCTGATTTTGCTGTCTTTTATTTGATACACGTCCATGTTACTTTCTGTTGCATCTTATCATTCTGTTTTGGTGCAGAAGTATGGTGGTTCTTCCATGTTATTTGATTCTGGGCTAAACATTCAGAATGGCGCACAAAACCAACAGGGTGAATGGAGAAGTAGATACTTGGAGTTGCAGGATCTCTTTGTGCATGAGGCCCTCGACCAGATGCCATCCTCGAGGAATCCATGATACCATGCCGCTGGATGTATTTTTATCACTGAGATGAGTAAGTTCATCTTAGTTCCACCTTCTAGTTTATCATAGAGACCACTAAAGAATCCCAGAGTTGATCTTCCCTGAATCCTACGCATTTCAGTTATTGCAACTTCAGTAGTTTATGGTTACTTAATCATAGAAGGTTATTCCTGTTTCTCACAAAATCCTGAAGCATATTTGCATTTTTTATGCATGATGTGCTGCTCTTTCTCGGTCAAGGAAATTTATGTTTTTGAACACGTTGCACAGGATCCTTGGTGCTACCGAAAAGGTGATGTTTGCTACTCAAATGCAAATCAAGGAAGTCCATTGATGTCACAGATGAGCTCGTTGGAGTAATGAATCTGTTAGCTATGGTTGAACTTCCACTGAGATATGTGGGTTGTTAAGATATGGCAGATTATGTTGCAACAAAATTAGGAATACAAGAATCATAACGTCGTGCAAAGATGGGCCCAATCTGGAGGATATCTGGGAAGTGCCATTTGGGTAGATTATTAGATA
>CM041642.1:993948-1046227 GCA_023333625.1 Bothriochloa decipiens
AATCTGGAGGATATCTGGGAAGTGCCATTTGGGTAGATTATTAGATATAAATTAAGAGTTTAAGACAGATTTGAAGTAGTGTAAAATGATGCCTTAGAAAATCATTAGGATCTGCGTGTTTGGTTTGTGCCCATATTTGCCAAGGTCGCTAGATCAAATTTGCCCATGCCAAAAACGGGACCTGTGGTAGCCTTGCACCGAGCACCCTCGCGTTCCAAGAAATTTTGGAAAATTGGCTGAGCGTCAGCCATCGTTTCAAAAATTAAAGAAGGAATTAAAAAACATCATCATGTTTGCTGGACTTCACGCTGATCTAGAAACTTTGAACGTTTCACATGTTGAGGAAAATATTTGAATGACCTCAATTTCCAGCAAATGAACTTATCAGTTATCAAGTGAAAGGTCCTCAGTTATCAAGTGAGAGGGCCCTTTGCATCACTGCTTAGGGTATGGTGGCACAGGATCCTCACATTCCTCATCTTTACAAGTCTTCAGATAATAGAGTTGTCGCCTTAGATGAAGTATATGTCAGCACATGAAAAAGTTAGATGCGGTATTTGTTAATGTAGGGACAGTTTTTGGCATTAATATTTGTGAGAAGGAATTAACATCACATGATAAATTTGTTTTTCAATGAGATAATAATGAACGAGCCATGGAATGAGTAAAGACATGAAAGATTATTTTGATAGCGTTCTACTTGTGGAGAGATGCCTTTACATAGCTGAAAAATAAAAATGCTGCTTATAGTTTTTATATGTCAAGGTGTAACGAATAGAAAACTGTTAACCTAAATATGGCGTGAGCGAAATGCTGGGCACTAAAACTTGGAAGAAAAAGGGCTAGGTGCGGGTTAGAATTACCTTTTTTTTCAAATAATAACAATCTGGTTGCGGCAGAAAGCCGTCTTGAATTATCCAAATATATTGGGAGACTATCACAAACATTCAGGTAGTCTTTGAAACATTCAAGTCTTGGTGATAATAACTCTGCCAAATTTAGTTAATAAAAATAGACATGAAACAAGCACTAAACTCAAAAACCCCTGATTAACTGGAGAAATGTTGACTAATCGACCGGAAAGTTCCCACGCCATCCCAACTAGTGCTAGAGTGGAAGCAGGTGAAGGCAAAACAGCCCTGCACCACCTAGATCTTTAAAATTTGACATAATTTGCATAAGACAAAATGACTGTGCATCTTCTTTGTGAGGAAACGTTTTTCTAGGGCACAAAAGTAGAAGGCATGCTTGGATTGTGACAACACACCTCCCGTTTAAGAACATCAGGTAAACTGTCTGTTGAAACAAGAGTCTGAAATTCAGCTTTCAGCCTCTCATTTATGATGCCCAACCATGTGCTGGGATGCAAAGCCAGCAATAGAATGGTTATAACATCTGCGCTTGATGGATAGTTGATGATTTCATTGCCCAAGTTTGAATCGCATGAACTCGTGCTGCAACCTGCAAAGGGACATTGGTAAAAGCATATCAAATTCTTGTTCGTGGCCTTCAGATACCACCCCTGTTTTAAATAGCGGGCTAAGGCTGTTAGCGGCTGTCTCTTTCAAAGGCTAAAAAAGGCTATAGCGGGCTAAATAGCGGGCTAAATTATTTAACGGTTAAGCAAAATATATGTCGAACATCAGTGGATTCTACCTCTATATAAACATAAAAGATGAACCATGTATTAAAAAAACCGATTAAGAAGTGGCAGTCTTACAAGTACTATCATAAACACATAAGTTCAAAGTGGATTATCTTTGCATAACTAGTTTGATAGCTTTGTTCATCTTCTCCATATGCTTAGCGGGCTAAATGGGTGCTATTTAACGGATTTAGCGGGCTAAATGAAGCTAATAGCGACAAATAGCGTTTAGGGCTAAAAGCGACGTAGCTTAGCCTTCAGTCTTTTAAAAGGCTATAGCAGGCTATATAGCAGGCTATATAGCGGGCTATTTAAAACAGGGATACCACAGAGCATAGGGCCATCACCATTCGCTCGAACACCCTCCAAACGTGTTTCCTTGCAGCAGAAATCATCACTTGATCCAAGATTCCCTGAGAGCATTGCGGCTCCTTGGCAGCACACAGAAGCTGCAATCCTGGTAACGGGATCTTCACTTGATGAGGACAAACGATTACAACATTGGATACGAGCGCATTGCAGGTCATGGACTATCATATATAGCTTGGTGTCATGAACTTGCTGTAATACATTTTCCTGCAGGTGATCACAAGGCGTGTTACGTAAGGAAGCAAAAGCTTTAATCCAGTAGCGGGAATGAGATGGAAAAACAACCTTCACAAAAACCCATTTGATCAAAGATCCAGCATTGGCTGGAAGATAATAGATAAAACTGGACAAAAGTGCTAGAACATTGTCAAGACCCTCAGCCTTCAAAATATCTTGTAAATCTTTGGCATAATATTTTGCCATGTTTTTCCAGCTTTCATCTCTACAACTCTGCAGGAAATTGAAAGCAAACAAGAAAAATAAAACTACATCAACTGCCTACATTTACATTCAACAGAACAAACATCAACATTTTACCACTGAGTAAAGCGATGGAGGAGCTGCATTGTGCCTTGATATAAGCATGAACCTAACAGAAAATAAAGATGCCAGCGTTTTTAAATATAAGGAGTTTTTTTAACGTTAGCTTTTTACTAAGGCCTACAAGTGAATGATATGATCATATGGAAGAATAATTAAGCATCACTGCAATTTTCTGAATGTATAGGAAAGAGCATATGGGCAATGTGAGATTAAGATATGTAGGGTAATTTATACTCACTACAGGCACATAAATGCAACAAACTTTATAGCAGCACAACCCTAGCGAAAACATTAACCCAGCTTGTGTGATGAATATAACATATGCAAAAATAAATTAAATCATTTGAGACTGAAAAATATGGTGGCTGATGTTCCTTCCTGCAATTATGTTTCTCAAGAGCGAATGAATTAAATTAAAAAAGTTTTTTAGGCTAAAATGACACATGAAAACATTGACCAAGCAAACGAGGTGTTCTTATAAGGACACGTGATATTTAGTGCTAACAGGCCCGAAGGAAATACAAGACCTTAAACAAACCAGCTACAGATTTTTCATTTTTATCAACCGCAACATTTTGTTCCGCTATATCCTGGTAGTCCCTAAATCATAGTCCAAGGTTCTAACTAGGGTTGCTCAATCCAAATTGTAAGAGATGCTCACCTATATAACAAAAGCAGCAATCCCAAGTTTCCATCTACACAGATGTCGGTTAAGGAAATGGAAATGATCAAGAGCAAGCTAGAGGAAGATGTAGAAGAGGCCCCCTGAGAAGTCCAGTCGATTCATCAATTGTGTTCATGGCTTCCCAAAGAAGTTGCAGTGGAACCCAATGGGGAGGGTATTTGAAGCAGGCGACATCCAAGATGAGCGCCATATCCGCTCCGGCATGGTAGCCGCCGATTGGTGAGAAATGCCCAGTTCCGGTCTGCAAAATTTGGACATGGGCACGCTTCAGTGTTAAATCACCTGTTTGAAATGGTGGATCATGAGGAGTAGCAAGGTTTTCTCTACCGGTATTTTAAAAATCTCGATGGTCACTGGTAAACGGGAATATCGGATATATCAGAAATTTATCGGCGATAGAAATAAAATTTTGGAAGAAATTTAGACAAAAAAATGACTCATTTTGTTCAGAAAAGCACATAGATCATTTCTAAACAATCTAATATAAAAGACTAAATAAAGCATATTATCAATTGCTTATTCCATAAGGAGGGCAGTGACAAGACTGGAGCATGCTAAGTGTGTTGCGGCGGCAACAACTTGAACATAGATAAAGAGAGAGAAAATGAAATATGGACGAAGATTAGAATATTGGGTTGGCTTTGACATCTATTTGGATGGTAAATTTTAAAAATTTAAAAATTTTGGATGACAGAGGAAAAATTTCGAACCCAGCCGGTAAACGGGATATATCGGAAATTTCGGATTCTATCGGCCGATATTTTTTCCCTGAGGAGTAGTAGGTAGGATCTCACCTGTTTGAAATGCCTCCTGTGATAGGAAGCGATGAGATGGTAGTCCCGAGAGGAAGCACAATGGATGAGGTGGCGGCGGAGGTCATCGACGGTGACCTGGTTGGCACAGAAGGGTCGAACGTCGGCACCGGAGCAGTGCGCGAGGCAGGCGACCTTCCCGAAGGTGATGCCCTCCGCCTTGACCTTGTCGAGGGGCTGGCAGCAGTCGAGCATGTACTCATCGAACCACCGCCAGGGGCCCTTCCAGCGGCGGCCAGGGTCGATTGCTAGCGCGTTGAGGACGACGGCGAGGGAAGCGAGGCCGCAAAAGGCAGGCTCGGACTGCAAGCAGGAGGCGAGGCTGAAGAAGCCCTCCATGGTGCCGCCCTCGAGGGCCTCCGAGAAGAGGCGCTTGTCGTCCGGCGAGGTGAAGTCCACCGCCGGCAGCGACGGAAATACACGCCGGTACAGCGACGCCACCGTGGCTGTAGAGTAGAATTGATCAACTGGATAACCTTCATTGATCATGTATGGCTTACATTTATAGGGTACAATGGCCTTTGGCCGAGAGATCACACACACACGCTGTACAGATGGAAGAACGCGAAGCGCAGACGAGTAGGCGCCGTGGAGTCCGGGCGCGGCAACGCGCACGGCTGGACGCACTCTGCGGAGTCCGTTGGCGAGGCGAGTGTGCGGACGGCCGTTGGGGCGTGCCGATCATGGGCGATGCGAGAAACTCGGCCAGGCTCTAGACGTTGGAGGGCCTGATCCGCTGACACCCCCCCAGTCTTGACGTCGCCGTTCGTGACAGAGAGACTGTCTCTGAAGTCGAAGAAGAGCGCTGAGGGAAGCCCTTTGGTGAACACGTCCGCGAGTTGCCGTGCACTGGGAACATGTGTGACAGGAAGTTCGCCGATGGCTACCTTTTCTCGGACGAAGTGGATATCAAGCTCGATATGTTTGGTTCGCCGGTGATGGACTGAATTCCGGGACATGTACACCGAAGAGATGTTGTCGCAGAACGCTATTGTAGCTGTGGTCACCGGACAACGCAGCTCGCCAAGTAGCTGTCGCAGCCAGGAGCTTTCGGAGACGGCATTGGCGATGGCGCGGTATTCCACCTCGGCACTCGACCTCGACACCGTGGTTTGTCGTTTGGATGACCACGATATGAGGGATGAGCCGAGGAACACGCAGAAGCCGGACGTACGCTTGCGGGTTCTTTTCTCTGTGTGGTAACAAATGTCAACAATAAGCATAATATATTGGACATTAGGCTAGTCATCCTGATCCTTGTCGTCGCCACCTCGCTTGTTTGGGGGTTTTCCTTTCGACGGCTCCTTACTACCTTGCTGGGCGATATTTTTTTTATATGTTTGGCTAGAAATAAGCCAGGAAGCCAAATACACGCTATATGTCTAGCCACAATGTTTGTATATGTCTAGCACCCTAGCCCCATCGTTTGGTGCACCGATAAAGTTGATGCTGATCAGCTCATGGGGGCAGCTAGAGCAATTGCATCCTTCAATTCAACCTTTCAGCATCTTGAAGGCTTGAATGGCTGAATTGAACCACAAAACCCTATGGTTGTTGTTGCTGCTGCACTCACATTTCTCGCGTTGGACCGACCAATCCATTACAAAAGTTTGCCACGCACAAGTGCCCCTGCTCTAAACCTTTTTGCCTTCTATGCCATTGTCGTCAATGTGGGCTCTAACGGTGTCAAACTGTAGGTGTGAAAAGTCAAAAATACCCTTAGGTATAAATATGGCATTAAGTTTATTTGAGCATCTTAACGACTTCAGATGAAAAAAATCAAAACTATAAAGTTGTTGATCTCACCGAGATCGTGATGGCTCATCCCCTCTCCCGCCGCCGCCATGGCAACGCTCGTTGGCGACCTCGACGCCCCCACCTTAGGCCTGGCCCAGCCGCCGTCCTCCGCCGTCAGGGCACATTAAACCGCCCCACCGACATCCCCATCACCTATCTTCCCTGCCTCCGTCCGACCAACCAGATAATCTATATCCGGGAAGATGGAGCCGTCGGAGATGGAGACGAGGCCGGCGCCCGCAAGCTCGGGTAGGGGCATCGGACAGCCACGTTGATGGGCCTGCTGGGCCAAATCGCGCGTAAGAGGAAGAAGAGAAACAATGCGCGGTGGGAAGGGAGAAGGTGGTAGGCCAGTATGGAATATTTCCCGTTTGCGTGACGGCTGAACCGAACCAAAAAAAAAAAAAAAAAAAAAACTCTCTCGTTGCTGCTGCTGCCGCCCCCACATTTCCCGCGCCGGACCGACCAAGCGGAGGCGGCGACGCCATGGGCAAGCCCAAGCAGCAAGTGCTTTCCCGCTTCTTCTCCCGGAAGCCTGCGCCCGGGCCCTCGCCCGCCGCTGCCGACCCGCCGCCTCCGCCCAACCCCAAACCTTCCGCGGCGGCGGCGCATCCGCCCGTCTCCACCGTCGCCTCCTTCTCCCCAGCCAAGCGCGCGCGCGCCCTCTCCCTCTCCCCCAAATCCCCCGCCGCCGCCAAACGGCCCAATCCCACCCCTCCTCCTTCCCGTGACGCCGTCCGCCGCAGGCTCCTGGAGCCGCTCGACCCGCCGCCGCTGCCGCTGGCTCGGCCCCTGAACCCTACTGCCGCCGGCGGCGGCAAGGGCTACACCCCGCTGGAGCAGCAGGTGGTCGACCTCAAGGCCCGCCACCCCGACGTGCTCCTCATGGTCGAGGTGGGCTACCGCTTCCGCTTCTTCGGCGAGGACGCCGCCGTCGCCGCCGCGGTGCTCGGCATCGTCGCGCACCCGGACCGCAGCTTCCTCACCGCCAGCATCCCCACCTTCCGCCTCGGCTTCCACGTCCGCCGCCTCGTCGCCGCGGGCCACAAGGTCGGGGTCGTGCGCCAGACCGAGACCGCCGCCATCAAGGCCGCGGCCGGGGGCGCGGGAGGCGCCCCGTTCGCGCGCGGATTGTCCGCGGTGTACACGCGCGCCACGATCGAGGCCGCGGTGGGCGAGCTGGAGGTTGGCGGCGCCGCCGCGTCGGAGGAGGGGAACAGCTACCTCGTCTGCGTCGTGGATAAGGAGGTGGAGGCGGCGGGGAGGGAGGGGCTCCAAGTGAAGGTTGGGATGGTGGCGATCGAGGTGTCCACGGGTGAGGTCATCCACGGGGAGTTCCTGGACAGCGATTCCAGGAGCGGACTCGAAGCTGTGCTGCTTGGATTGGCGCCCGTGGAGGTCATCCTCGGGACACCACTCTCTTTCGCCACAGAAAAGGTAAGGTAGCTGATGAGAATTATCAGTTAGTTGATCTTGACCATCATGTGCTCATCATGTTCAAGTTGTAGGTTTCTTAGATGTATTTTTTTTCTATTCACGTGATAGCTGTAGCTGATATTTTACTGAGTATACTCGACCTCCACTTGCTTGTCACTTACCTTTCATGGCTAGTACGCTTTTATTAATGGAAGTCTGTAGTTATTTAGCAAACTAATCAGAGTTTTAATTTTAATTATAATCTTGTCCATTTGCTAAACTGATTTCTAGCTTAGTAGTTGTGATGTCATGCTTTATGGATAATTATTAAGGATGCTGACACTACAAGTTCAATTTGATGCTATGGTTCCTTGCAAATTAGCAAGGGCCACAAACAATTCACTGTAATGTAGCTTAGATGTATATGTAGCACACCTTTTATGCTCTCACAGTTGCAATTTCCTTTTTGTTTACAATTGGTGCTAAGTTCACGTCCAGTAGTCTATCATGAAGTGTCATTGCCTTTTCAGCTCAGGAAATGTTTTCTGACGGTTGATTTTAATGTGCTACTTGAGTAAATATTTCTCTCCTGGATTTATCTAAATCGGCATCTATTTGTTGTGTAGATTATGAAGGCATATGTGGGACCCACCTCTAATGTGCGGGTTGAGCGTGTATCATGTGAATGTTTTGGTGAGGGTGGTGCTTTGGATGAACTGATAACTTTATTTGAAAAGTCTGTGGACAATGCTTCTAGGGCTGAAGATGATAGAAAGCTCATAGAAACAAATGATGAAAACAACAATCTTCATGGGATTGAGGTACTGGTAGCCTTTGAATTCTATTTTGAGTGACGTTTTGGTGTATTTATTATCATCCTGCCTCAGTCACCAGTTGTTCATCATGTAGCATATGATTTCTCATAACTATCATTTGTTCAAAACTAGGGAATCATGATGATGCCAGAGCTAGTTGTTCAAGCATTAGCATTATTGGTCTGTTATCTCAAAGGTTTTGGCATGGAAAGGATAATATGCTTTGGTTCTTCATTCCGGCCATTTTCTGCTGGTACAGAATTTTCATTATCAGCAAACGCTCTTCAACAACTTGAGGTAGAGTCTTTTGCAGCACTTTCGAAGTAAAGTTTCTGCTTGGATATTTATTAATTTTTCTTTTTCAGGTCTGTCCTTGGCCTCTAGCTTCGTGGACAATTTTGTTGACCATAATTTCTTTCTCCCATACACATACAGTCAACAGGACACCCAGAGTTGTTTTTTTCTCAGTGACCTGCTGCTTGTCTTTTGTTCAATTTGTGGAGTAACAACTAATGTTTCAGGTATTCAGAAACAACTCAGATGGTACAACAGAAGGGTGTCTGTTCCAAACTATGAACAATACATGCACTTCTTTTGGGTCTAGATTGCTTAGAAGCTGGGTAAGGCTATCTATGCCTAATCATGAAAAGGATGTTTGCATGATGTATCATTCGATTGAACCCAACTAAATGCCAGAACATTGCAAAATATGAAATGTGACAACCCCAAAAGCTTTACATTTATCTCAACTGTTCTTTCATAGTTCTTTGATAATGTGATGTTCTTGCAGTTAATGCATCCCTTATGCGATAGACATCTGATTTGTGCTCGTCACGATGCGGTATCTGAGATTTTTGAATCAATGGGATCACAGCATTCAGTTAACAATCTTCAGGATGGAGGGGATAGATCCTGTACAGCTTCAGCGCGTAGTGACTTGTGTACTGTCCTTTCGTCAGTTTTAGCATTGCTGGGAAGATCACTTGACATTCAAAGAGGAATAACAAGGATTTTTCATTGCAAAGCCACAGCTAAAGAGGTGAAATGTGTATTCTTCCTTTTTGTTCTAGTTGATTGCAAACTGAACTTTTTGCCATTTCGTGTATCCTTGCTACATATCATTCTGGTCACTTGGTATTTGTACCAATAGCTGACTGCTGTATTCTCTTATTGGTGCCTCATTTCCTAATGTTTGAATTGCAGTTTGTTGGCGTTATCCAGTCCATCCTCACAGCTGGGAAGCAGCTGCAGAAGCTTGTTCTTGATGATATTGGCACTGTTTCGTCTCAGCATAAACCTGTGCACTCCTCTTTGCTGAGAAGGCTAATAAGTACAGCTTCGTCACCCACCGTACTTAATAGTGCTGTGAAACTTCTGTCTTGTCTTAACAAAGATGCGGCTGATCAAGGAGATATGCTAAACCTATTCATTGCATCTGTGGATCAGTTCCCAGAGGCAAATCCTTTCCTCAAAATGAAATGAACTTATTTTGTTTACCTGTTCTGAGGCTTGACACTCAGCTTGTTGTATAGGTTGCAGAAGGTCATGTAAATGTAAAAATGGCTGAACATAAACTTGATTTATTGATCGTGGAGTACCGGAAGCAACTTGGTACGCGCAACTTGGAGTTTAAAACCGTAGCTGGAACCACCCATTTGATCGAAGTTAAGTGGCCTGAGTTCAGATTCAAATGTTGTTAACTGCATTCTCAATTAGCAAAAAGGTTATATTTATCTTTTGTTATATTATTGAGACTATCTTTTGTGCGCCTGCAGCTACCAGTAGAAAGAAGGGTACCATCAAATTGGATAAAGATAAATAGCACAAAAAAGGCCATCAGATACCACACTCCTGAAATACTGAAGAACCTGGACAATCTATTACTCGCTAAGGAGGAACTAGCTGTTATATGCAGGTCTATGTGGCATAAATTCCTCACAGATTTCGGCGAGTACTATGCACAGTTTCAATCAGTTGTTGAATCTCTTGCAGCTCTGGACTGTCTCTACTCATTTGCAGTTCTTGCAAAGCAGAATGTATTGAAAATTCCTCTCTCCTTACGTCTGACTTGTTCTTATGTGATATTGTTCACCAATGGCCAACCTTTGTTCCATCTTGCAGAATTATATACGGCCTATTTTTGTCCACGATAATGAACCAAGTCAGATTCACATCAAAGATGGACGCCATCCGGTCAGTGTTGTAGCTCACTTTCCATGCCATTTCTAAACATCAGTAACAAGACTATCTAATTTGATCAGCAAATCATAAGCAGTATAGTGTACTTATAAGCTTTCTTGTGGGTTCTGGGGCCATGAAGTAGATTTATTTCATTTAGTTGTGTATGTAGTGGCACTGCACTGCCAAATTTTTATACATCTCAAAGTTAGGAAGACAACAAACAGAGGAACCTTGAAATTTGAGAGTTCCTTTCTGAAAAGGTAGAGTAGTTATGCATACTTGTAGAGTACTGCATGCATTGCATGCATACTTTAAAATACTGTAAACTTGTATTGTACCTTACTACCTTTGGTTGAGTAGCCAACAAGACGGAACATATCTATGTACTGCGTAAATCTTGACACTATTTGCTATTACTACTGACAGATTCCACACTGCTATGTCCATTGTTAAATTGGGCCCTTTCTCTATGCTTACAATGTTCTTTACTAACAAGAGATTAAAGAGGAGTTACTATGAGTCTATGATACTGCTATCTATCTAGGATCATGCGTCAAAACATTGTTCTAAAAATGGGTCAGCTAAGTCTTCTTATACTAGTAGACGGACATGTTCTAAACAAAGTCTTATACTAGGGTGCAAGCATGGATTTCCCCTTCCTATCCGCATTACTTGTCTGTTTAGGCCATATATTACTGCTAGGTGGTGGCAATGAAAAACATCTATAGAAACATGCTTCCATATCTTTAAATCCAACTGTTTATCTGATAGGACATGGTCTTTTTTTTTTCTTTCCTTTTCCCAGTTCAACACCATATATGGGCCTGTCTGGCACATCTCCAGCTCTGAGATTATTGCATGATTTTAGTTTATAGGATAAAATAATATGCCTTAAGCATGTGTTTAATCCAAATAACAACAGAATTGATCAACCAAATGCCTTCATATGCCCACAGTTCCAGCTCAAACAATTCTTGGAGCTGGAGCTGTGCCAAACAGGCCCTATGTTAGGTGCATCGACAATGATGGTGACAGTTTGCTGTTGGCTTTAGGTTCTGGAGTCTTTGCTTGGAAACAATTTTGTTCCAAATGACACTGAGCTTCACATGGATGGTGAGTACTGCCAGATTGTCACAGGTCCAAACATGGGAGGAAAGAGTTGTTACATTCGCCAAATTGCACTAATTACCATGATGGCCCAGGTATGTAAATCTCATGACATCCTTTACGGGAGCACATTGTGAATGTATTACATGATGACTTTTTTTTATAAAATGATTACCTTGTTGTTGGACTTTCGTTCAAAAACCATTACTAGGGCCTTCTCCTACTGTCTCCTAAAAAAGGAGTTATTTCTTTTAGCTGACAAGCTTCATCATGATACTTAGATGATTCCTGAAAAACATCTTCATGTTTTTTGTAGGTTGGTTAGATGATTCCTGAAAAACATCTTCATGTTTTTTGTAGGTTGGTTCCTTTGTACCAGCTTCATCAGCTATGTTGCATGTTGTTGATGGAATTTATACCCGAATGGGTGCATCTGATAGTATTCAACAAGGAACAAGTACCTTCCATGAAGAGATGAATGAAGCTTCAAACATATTGCGTAACTGCTCATCTCGATCCCTAGTTATCATCGATGAGCTTGGTCGAGGCACAAGCACACATGATGGCGTTGCTATTGCTTATGCTACTTTACACTATCTTCTCAAAGAGAAAAAATGCATTGTCATTTTTGTCACTCATTATCCAAAGATCCTTGATATTCAGAGAGAATTTGAAGGTTCTGTTGGGGCATATCATGTTTCATATCTAGCCACAAGGAAGCTTTTGGAAGTTACTGATAAACAGGTGGAAACTAGCCCAGAGGCAAATGATCTTGGAGAAATTATTTTCTTGTACAAACTTGTTGCTGGAGCTTCAGATAGAAGCTTTGGTCTTAATGTTGCCCTGCTTGCACAGGTTCGTTATGCTTATATGTTAGGTCTTGCTGTTTTCATCTAGGTAGGGACTAATTTTTCATCGTCATGGTGTTATTGGTACCTACATTGGTGTGTGTAACTATCCAAATTATTAATGCATGCGTTCTGGTCATCAGTCTTGCAAGTGCTGAATTTCGATAATTTTGATTACTATCAAAATATTATATACATGGTTAATTTTGTCGTTTCTGCATCATTGGTTATACCTTGGTTACTAAGGTTGATCACTACTTGGTCCTTCTTGCAGCTTCCATCTAGATGTATAAAGAGGGCATCCGTCATGGCAGCCAAATTGCAAGAAGAATTAAGTGCACGTGAGGAAAATAAGCTTCGGAGGACAACGGATGCACTAACCTTGGACGGACCATCTGAAAGTTCTGCAGAAGTTGGTTTGCTTTGTGCACAGCCTTACCAACGATTGGCAGAAACATGTCGCAGGGTACTGCTGAACATCACGTTGGCTCAAAGCAATAATGATGTAGCGAACACACTTCCTTCTTTGAAGAATGCACAGGAGATTGCACGGAAGATGATATAAGGCTCAAGTCTGTCATATGAAGCAGTGGCCCATTTGACAATTGACATATTCTTCATCAGTGTGAAGGCAACTTATCATGTAACTATCTTATCCATTCTGTTCACTTGGTTCCAATCACAGCTCCCTAAACTTGCACACTTGTGACACACAGCTTTCTAAAGTGAAATTGTTTGGAGCTTCATAAAACTTTCAGCCTTCACCATATTACTGGTTAGCTAAACTTTGTCAACATGGCGTAGTCAACTAGGTGGCACCTGGCATCACCACCACCACCACAATTTAGGATTTGTTCCCTCCTCTTCCCCTTCTTTGTATTTCCACTTATTATGTTGGCACGTGAGACTTTTTTTATGCCACCATGGTTTGACTGGTCATTGTCTGCTCCCAGCAAGTCTGGTGGTTTACTGGGGAAAAGGGGCAGTCGTGCAAGCTACGCCACTTGGTTAGGGTGTTGAAAAGTTGAAAAGCAGAGTTTTAGGGGTTATATGGGACACATCACACAACAGTGCAGCGTAATAATTGCAGCTCTAGATTTCTTTTGAGGGAAACACTCACGTTTAAGGCTATACTGTACAGCACTTGATGTTCTTGATTCACATTTGGCACATCATTTTCTCCAGAGCTAACATTCTGAGAACGCAGGTAGCATGTTCCTTCTTTCCTACAGAGGAGCCGTAATGCTGGGAAGCATTTTGCTGGAGCCGCCAGGATAGCATGCTTAAGCATTTTTGGCCACAACTCAGAGCAGTGCCTGTGCGTAGTTGGGGTTCTGATCTTTGCTGGCGCCTTAGACCTTAGGGGGGTGATAGGCGAAGAACCTCGAGCCTGTACTGTACAAGCCATAAGCTTAACCTCTGATATATACTGGAGTACTTAGTATGTAAATGTATATTCTGCTCCTGTATTTATCTAGAACTCGTTTCGGTGATGTAAATGCAGAGAAGAGATGCGTTTTCTTGTTATGTCTAATACAGTACCTGTTTTCTTGGCATCCTCGAATGTTTGTGCGTTCCTATACGGCTATACACCTGGGAAGTTTTCCTGGTTTGAGCTAGCAGCCTAGCTCTTTGAGAAAATCGGATTTGGAAAGTGCAAGTGCTCCCGCTCAGCCGCTCCACGAGAATAACTAAAAAAAATGATTTTTTTAGAGGAAAGGTTACCCGCTTTATTTGAGAGAAACAAAGCGCACAAAACGTTACAGTTCTTCAGATGCTGCTGCATCTTCCCAGTCGGAGTTTTTAACTGTTCCAAAACTTCCAACTGCATTTGAGCTTCCTATAACCTCTGTATGCTCGGCGGTTCGTTTGCCATTTCTTCTACTTGCCTTATCACCAGTTCTCAAACCATTTCATTTTTCTCGTTAGCAAGGACATAATTAAACTAATAAACTAAATTTATCAAACCATCGATCCTCCCAAAATATAATACTTTTATCACTTGCTAGTTTCCATTTAAAACCCAATTCGGCAGATTTAGCTGACCGGAGTACGCTCCAATCTCAGGGCAACAAAAGAGATTGGGGTTATGGATGTTACACTTTATATCCACAATCTTTTTCAAAGCACATTCGTGTTTAATGGTACCTAGAGATCCTAGAAGGCAGCAGACACGTGCTCAGGCACCTCAAATCAGGGATCCCTAGGCCTCCCTCCCCTTTATAAAAACAGTTTGACTAGATGCAATTAATCTGTCACAGATCAACATAATCCTATTATTCAAAACACCTTGGAGAAAATTTTGAAGTTACAGTTCAAGAAACTCATGGGTCGGAAATTTTTTTAGATGTTTAGCTTCTGGTTCTTCAAGAATAAGGGTACTCATGTCATAGTTACGTGTAGGCAAGTTGAGGTGACCCTATTCAAAACATTTAAGGAAACCCGTTTTAATTGTTTTCCAAAATTGTTGTTAGAATATAAAAAGAGAAGCCATCATTGCTCGTCGAGACTCGAACTCGAAAACAGCTTCTTTAATCTCATTTTCAGAAAAAGGCCTCTCCAGGAGGTCTTTCTGTAAGCTAGAGAGCTTTTCATCGTTGCCCCAAAAATCACTATCTACAGTAATCTCCACGGCGATGTTGAGCATGTCCTCAGTGTTACTTGGCCATCCGGACCTTCAAGGGTGGTGATGCCTTCCTGGTTAACGACAGCTTAAAAATGAGCTGTGTTTCTATCTTCCTTTTTAATTTTGATCTCCCTATCGTGGCTGTCCCGTCGCTGAATCAGTGGAATATACCATTGTCCGAGGATCAGAAATGCAGACAAAATTTATCTGCGGATCAACAAAGCCCCAGCCCCAGCCCCAGCCCCAGCCCCAGAGAGATTCAGGTCAGGTCGCACGCGCACGCACACGCACACGCACACGCACACGCACCGCGCCCGGCTTGTGCAAGTTTGTGCAGGCGCCAGTTTGGCTTGGCCTCGTCCTCTCCGCCGCCGCCGAAACAAGGGAGAGGATCAGGAGAGGAGGCCAGGAGGGGACACACAAAACAAAACTGGCCCTTGGCCTTGACACCGAGCGCAGGGCCAGCGAGCGAGGTCGCCTCCCTCGCCTCGCGCCTCCCACTCCCCTTCTTCCCCCTCGCCGCGCAGGAATGGAATGAGGCCGAGGCCCCTCCGCCCTTCCTCGTCCTCGTCGTCGGCGCTTCTCCCGTGACACGCCTCCCTTGTTCCTCCGGTCCAGTCGCCCTCGGACCCAATCCGTATCCACCCATCCCATCAGTACGTGAGCACTCTCACTTCCTCGGGGCGTCCCTGTCTCTGTCTTGCGCTTTTGTTTCTCTCGTCCCAACCTCTCCTTTTCCGCGGCTTTGATTTGAGTTTCCGTCCGATTATCCTCGTGCTCTCTCGTCATACAGGATAGGGTACCATGGATTTGTCCAGGTTCGCCTCCGGCGTCGGGCCCAGCCGCGCGGCCCCGCGCCCGGGCCTGCAGATCGGCGCCGCCGGGCATGGCTTCCGCCCCAGCACGCTGCGGCGAGCGCGGCACCGCAACGGCGGCGGCGGCGGGTACGCGAACCTCACCGCCCTCCGCGGCCGCGGCGGGCTCTTCTACCTGGCTCCCACGTGCGGGAGCCCTCATCTCAGTCTCCGCGCCAGGGGGCGGCCGCGCCCGCGCTGCCAGGGGAACGACTCGTTGGCCTACGTCGACGGCCCGTTGGAGGCCGCCGCCAAGGGCTCCGGCGAGGTCAGCGACGACGACGAGGCCACCAGCTCGGGCTCCGACGACGACAGGGGCCCCGTCCCCGGCCCCGCTGACGTCGACGGTCTCAGGGAGATGCTGCACCGGTCCAGGAACGAGCTGGAGGTGGCCCGGCTCAACAGCACCATGTTCGAGGAGAAGGCCCAGCGGATATCCGAGTCGGCCATCGCGCTCAAGGACCGCGCCGACTGCTCCCAGAGGGACGTGTCCGCGGCCGTCGCCACTGTGCAGGAGATCATCGGCAAGGAGGCGGACGCCAAGGAGGCCGTCCAGAAGGCTACCATGGCGCTGTCCATGGCCGAGGCGAGGCTGCAGCTGGCGACCGAGGCGCTGGAGGCGAAGCGGGGGTCGGTAGGGCCCATGGAGGTTGGAGTCGAAGGCGTGGAGGAGGAGGCCCTTGTGTCTGCACAGGAAGAGATTATGGATTGCCGGGCGGCCCTGTCGCAGTGCGAGGAGGAGCTGGGACGTATCAAGGACAAGAAGATGGAGCTGCAGAAGGAGGTTGATAGGCTGACGGAGCTCGCTGAGAAGGCCCAGTTGGATGCGTCCAAGGCCGAAGAAGATGTTGCCAATATAATGGTGTTGGCTGAGCAGGCGGTGGCTCTTGAGATGGAAGCCGCGCAGCGTGTCAACGACGCGGAAATGTTGCTGCTGAAAGCGGAGAAGGCCATATCCTCGGTTGACACTGTGGTGGAGCTAACTTCATCTGCTGAAGAGCAGAAAACCAGTGAAGAAGATAGCGTTTCTGAAGGGTACGAGTATAGCAGCGATAACACTGATGATGTTTCTGTGAGAGATGAGGTGTCAAGTATCGAGCGTCTAATGGTTGGTGACTTGACTGTTGAGGGCATTGAGCAGCTTGAACCATCCCGTGAAATATATGATGAAGCAAGCAGTGATAAGATGCCTGTTGAGGCTCAGAAAGAAGCTGAGCCTGATTCAGATAAGTCAAAGCAAGGGAAGAAACAGGACATGGAACGAAAGGAGGTCTCCAAGGAACCAGTGAGTGCTCCAAAAGCACTGGTGAAGAGATCATCCCGCTTCTTCCCGGCATCTTTCTTCTCCTCCAAAGTTGATGGAGAGTTTACGCCTGCATCTGTCTTTCAAGGGTTAATGAAATCAGTGCAAAAACAGGCTCCGAAGCTTGTTGTTGGGATATTGCTTCTTGGTGGAGGGTAAGTGGCATGACAACTGCTGTGTGTGTTTTTAGGTTTTGCAAGAATTTGATTTCAGATAACTGCACTCCACCAATTTACCTTGTTGGCTGCTATTTGTGTACAGATAAAAACTTACTGTATTATCTATATAGTCACCTCTTGTTTGCACTGAAAATTTGAAATTTGAATGGAAGTGTTTTCCTTATTATAACTGGTGGACATCATTTTCATTCATGTCAGTTAGCCCATACCTGAAAGTTTTTTTTGTTTTATGGGTCCCGTAGGGCATTTTTCTTAAATAGAGCTGAGAAGAGTCAACTATTTCAGCAGCAAGGCATTGCCACAAGTATTGGAAAGGTATCCTCCACGACAAAGCCCATAGTTCGTGAGATACGGCAAATTCCACAGAGAGTAAAGAAGCTAATAGAGCTCTTACCTCATCAAGAGGTACAATTTCCTCGTCTGAACCGATTCTGATTTCATTTTGTGTATGTCTATGATGTTCAACTGTTATAATGGAACTTAGCTTGCATGTAAATTCCTTACGCTCTTCATTTCCCTAATCAGGTAAATGAGGAAGAAGCTTCGCTTTTTGACATACTGTATTTGCTTCTGGCCAGTGTTATTTTTGTACCATTATTTCAGAAAATCCCTGGAGGTGAGTTACATATCTAATATTGTTTGTTTACGGCATGATTCAGCAGCATCTGTAGCTTTTTGCAGTATTTTGGTCACCCACACTCCCCTTCTGGTCTCATCAACTTGTACTGTTAGTCACAACTGTGCCCATTTGCTTTTCCTGAATTGAAATGCCTTGGAGTTTATGAAGCTAGAATGCATGAACTCAAGTGCATACAAAATTTCATCAGTTTTCATGAAAGTTCTTTGACCTTCTGCAAATATATTTTACCTTGATACCTTAGGCAGTCCTGTTCTTGGATATCTTGCTGCTGGTGTCCTCATTGGTCCATATGGGCTCTCCATCATCCGGAATGTGCACGGGACAAAGGCAATTGCGGAATTCGGAGTCGTGTTCTTACTATTTAACATTGGACTTGAGGTACACAATTAAGTGCATATGGGTACTATTTCTTCTTTCAGCATATACTGGCTTAATATCCTGCAACTGCAGCTTTCTGTGGAAAGGCTAAGCTCGATGAAGAAGTATGTCTTCGGCTTGGGATCTGCTCAGGTTCTGTTCATGCTAACGCAATCATCAAACAGTTATCATTACTCAATTACTCCCTGATAAATTTGAACATTTGGCAGGTGCTGGCTACTACTGCAGCTGTTGGTCTGATAGCCCATCGTTTTGCCGCACTACCAGGACCAGCAGCAATCGTTGTTGGGAGTGGCTTGGCTCTGTCATCCACAGCTGTTGTCTTGCAAGTACTTCCATGAAATCACACTTGTTTGTCAAACTCTTGTTTCTTTGTTACTGATCGAACATATGAGCAGAAACATATACCCCTGATTAATATTCTCAGCTAATATGAGTTGCTATTTAGTATTTAATAAACTACTAGGGAAATTGTTTTCTTGCCACGCTTCAAATTACCATGTTCAGGCACAAACTAAGTTTCATTTAGGCAAGTACAAAATTCTACCCCCTCCGTTCAAAGACACTTTGACATTTTGGACAAAAGGCAAGGTCTCCATTCTGTCACTTTGATCACCATTTACTATTTGTAATGCAATCAAATTGATATTATTATGAACGTGCTTCCAACCCATGGTTTTTATGTTTCCAATTAAATGTTTGACCGAAACCATGCCTGACTTATCATGTTCTCATGACTGGGAATTATATGTTTATCTGTAATTTCCAAGTTTTGTGATGGTCATTTGTTGCCTGGCCTTTAAACATAGTGTTCTGCTTTTCTAGGTATTGCAAGAACGTGGTGAAAATACGTCACGTCATGGACGTGCTACATTTTCTGTGTTATTGTTCCAGGTATAACCTCACTGTGCTCAGATATGTTCCCTGTTTTTGAAATAATGCAGCTTATGTTTCAGCTTTCCATTTGTTCATATCTTGCTATTGTACTTCAGCACATCACTTCTGTTCACAACTTTTAGATCACACCTCACAGTTGCACATCTTTATGCTTTTTTAGCTGTTTACATCTGTGATGCATACGTCCTAGTATCGACTTGCATGGCATACTCATTCTGAAGCATTGAGAGCCTTCAATCCTTTAGTATTGCTAATCTAGCTTTCCTTTTTAATATATTTTCTTGTGTTGTCCCCAGGATTTGGCTGTGGTGGTCCTGTTGATATTAATACCTCTCATTTCGCCTAATTCATCAAAAGGAGGGGTAATCATTTTATATTTATGCTCTTTTCCTTGTCTGTTCTAGACTCCTAGGACCTTTTTCTTATTGGACACATAGTTTATGTGCTTGATAGCCCAATGAGATTAGAGTCTACTGTAGCACGAGAAAGTAGTCCCTGACGACCAATGGTAGTATGATTTTTAGTGACTAGGTGCACTTCAAAACTCATGTTGAATCAAAATTCATATTGAATTCTTGTTGCTATTCGGGAGTGTTAAGTTTGACTGTAGCAATAGACATTTCTATATTTCAGATGGCATAGGTGAAATGCAAATTTGTATCATTAGTGACTGATCAGCAGGATTATCCTTGTGCGTGTTATTAAGTAAGAAAATTTGTTCAGTAGTCTGACGATATGCAGATTTTGGAAATAGCATCCAACTTGAGGATGATATATGGGGCCTGGGGCCATGTGTGAGTGATGCAGTCAATGCCTTTCCCAGTTTCATGGTTTTTGAGGTGTCACCGGCGTTGAGGTGTACCCCAGGCACCACAGGACACCACAAGGTTTTAGTTAAGCCATATCGCCTAGGCGTCCAGGGCCTCCAGGCATACCCCCAATGCCACAGGACGCCACAGTGCCTCAAAAACGATGCCCAGTTTACACTTCCTTTTGAACTGTTTGATCTTCGAGGCCTTCATTTAATATATGTTTTTTTATAGGTTGGTTTCCAAGCAATAGCAGAAGCCATGGGAATGGCTGCAGTCAAAGCAGTAGCTGCTATAACTGCCATAATTGCTGGAGGCCGTCTGGTGAGTTGACTGTTCATTTACATTATTTTGCTTGTCCTTTCTGGGACTTTTTTTTGTATGCCATACTCTGGGCCCTGCTGGACATGGGCTTGTTTCCTTGCATGCATGCATGTTTCTGTTTTTTCTTCTTGCAGCTGCATTTATCTGCAACTGTTTAACGAGCAATTCCCATTTTGTATTGAACAGTTGCTCCGGCCAATTTACAAAATAATTGCTGAAAATCGGAATGCTGAGATATTTTCAGCAAATACACTCCTTGTTATTTTTGGCACAAGTCTTCTTACTGCCCGGGTTCGTATTCTATATGTTTTATTTCTAGCCTTTGCATTGCTTAAAACTACTTTTGATTCTATGGTACTACTATTCACAGGCTGGGTTATCAATGGCACTTGGAGCATTTTTGGCTGGCCTTTTACTAGCAGAAACGGAGTTCTCCTTGCAGGTTGAGTCAGATATAGCTCCCTATCGTGGTCTTCTGTTAGGACTTTTCTTTATGACGGTGAGTATCCTGAATATAGTTTCACTAAGAATTATTTCTTTAACGCTGATATGCTGCTAGTGTTATGTTTCAAGTGTTCGTAACCTTGTGCCATCATCATGGGCATCAAATTAAGTTACCATGGATTTGTTACTCTATTATTTACCATGGATTTGCTACTCACTTGCTGATTCACATCCTGAGATATGGAGTTCTGGACAGTGCATGAATTAACTCTCACGAATCACCAATCAATCACTAATATAGTCTTGATGCTTGCTTTGTTGTGTATACTTTATACTACATATAGGTATATCTATAGTATGTATATGTCCTGAAATATATAGGATGGCTATATGGGCGACTAGGACCGATTAGGACTAATCGGTCTGGTCGACGACTAATCGTGATTAGTCACCTGGTCGGTCCAATATGGTGACTAGGTTCGACTTTACGATTTGTAAACATTGCGTGTTACCCAAATAAGGTATCTTTGAGTATCATCTTTCATCAGGTTGTCAAATAAATGCATTTCTTTGTGTGTACACATTATCATCTGTTAGGTAGAATTAAATATATGCCAATAATCAATGCTCGAGCGCTTATTATCTGTCGATTTTGCTTGCCAACATGAAGGTATTTTTATCACTTTCTTTAGGATGATTATTCCTTGCTTAATTCTTACATTGAGATTTGGTTTTCCAGGTTGGAATGTCTATTGACCCAAAGCTGCTTCTGTCAAACTTCCCAGCAATCTCTGTGATATTGGGTCTCTTGATAATTGGAAAGACATTGTTGGTTACATTTGTCGGCAGGGTGTTTGGGGTTTCCACTATAGCTGCCATTCGTGTTGGCCTCTTGCTTGCACCTGGTGGTGAGTTTGCTTTTGTTGCCTTTGGAGAAGCTGTCAACCAGGTAACATATGTCGTTTTCTTTTCTCGAACGATGCAAGAGAGCTGTGTCATTTCATTTTTTTTTAACGTAAGCTGTGTCATTTCATTAAGAAGAGAATAAAAAAGGGATGAGAGGCAGAGCTAAAACTCTTTCTATGACATAGGTATCTTCAGAAACTACAGCTAAAACTCTTTCTATGACATAGGTATCTAGTACTCTAGACCTACTTCTCATGTACGCAATAGATAGTTGATATATAGTTGTTTTATGTCTTGAACCATATGATTGTTGTGCTATGGATAGATGTTATAGAGCAGAGGGAAAACTAATGAACACTATGGACTATTTTACAGGGTCTTCTATCACCTCAATTATCATCGTTGCTATTTTTAGTCGTTGGCATTTCAATGGCTCTGACACCATGGTTAGCTGCTGGGGGGCAGTTTATCGCATCAAAATTTGAGCAGCATGATGTGAGGAGTTTATTGCCTGTGGAAAGTGAGGTATTTGTTTGTTCCCATTTTTGTTTCTTGCTCCGGTTACAATGTTACATTTTATATAATTTTGGCTACATGCATGCAAAAGCACTGTCAGTCTGCCATATCTCACCTAGTCTAACCTGCCATGTGGAATACAAGTTTCAATTGAATGCCTGTTTGTGTAGCCATTTGATATTTGTGGATTGAGTGGTCCTGACAATGTTAAGAAATCAAAGAACTTAGTAGCCTTGTTTACTTTTTTTGTGTGTATTTCAGTACGTCGGATTTGGATTACAGAGTTTGTTGTGGCCAGCCCGAAAATTATTTCCATTTATGTTGATTGACAATTGTAATATCCAGCTGGAGATTCTAATTATGAACCTGCTAAAACTCAGAACTATGATTCTATCTTCTTCAGATGGTTACCGAGATAGTGAGGATGATTGATGAGCACAGTGGGTGTATTATTCTGTTTCAGTTTAGCAGCCATGGCCCACCCAAGAACTGGCAGTTAAATGATGAGTGAGAGTTACATTTTTTTTTTGTTTGTACTAGAATAATCTGGATGATGAGTGAGAGTTACATTTTTTTTGGTTTGTACCAGAATAATCTGGATACTGCATATGCAGAAACAATGCTGAAGTTTGGCTACAATTGTTGGTAGTTATAACTTTAGCTGAAGCATCTGTCTCCTATCTCAGATAATGACCAAATATAAGGAAAAAAAAAATCGAGAATCCAATCAGTTCAAGTATCAGCTAGTGCAGTAGCCATTTTAGATGAGCAATTAACCAAAGAGCTTATGCCAGACAAAAAAACACATGGTGGTGGGACAGTATTGCTTCTTGTTACTATAATCTGCCAACTTTGTAGTCAAATAGCATGTAGCTCTTTACTATTCTTTATTCCTTCAACAGGTCAATTATCACCTAATATTGCTGTCTTCTGTTTTTCTGTCTTATGTAGACTGATGATTTGCAAGACCATATTATTATATTAGGCTTTGGACGTGTTGGGCAGGTTGTATTGCAATCCTCACATACTACTATTTTTTCCATGTCTGACTGATCCTAATAAAAGCTGTTTCCCCCTTACTAGATCATTGCGCAACTCCTGTCAGAGCGGTTAATCCCTTTTGTTGCACTTGATGTTAGAAGGTATGGTGCATTGCAATAACCTGAATTTTAAAGAAACTATGGATAGCAATTCAGAACCTTAGTGTTTGTTCTGAATTAATGTTTAACCATGAAGTATGGCTGCATGAACCTATGCAGATTTAAGTCTGTAAGTTACTGTGTAGAGTTGAGATGGTTGATACCATATTTTAGGCTAATGTGGGACCGCAGTTGGAATGTATTAAATCCACAAAATAAAACAAACTTTGAGGCAGACTCTTCCAGGAATTCAGGATAATGCTGGCAAGACCTGCAATCTGATGGTTGCATGTCTTAACCTTCCTTTTGAACCAAATCATCCGCGTTCAATTTATCCACGTTTTTGGTCAGGTCATCCAAATTTTCTTTTTTCTGATCCATATTTTCTTTGTCAGCGATCGAGTAGCAGTTGGGCGTGCACTTGACCTTCCAGTGTATTTTGGGGATGCTGGAAGCAGAGAGGTAGGGAGAGTTCGTTAACTTCGTTTATATTTTAATAACACGTATAGCTTGTTGAGAGTCCTGTTCTAATTGAATTTTAATAGGTACTGCACAAAGTTGGAGCTGAAAGAGCTTGTGCTGCTGCAATTACTTTGGATACTCCTGGTGCAAACTACAGAGCTGTCTGGGCATTGAGCAAATATTTCCCAAATGTGAAGACATTTGTTAGAGCACATGATGTTGATCATGGTGTTAATTTGGAGAAAGCTGGTGCAATGGCGGTACGTGAATGTTACAGAGCATTCTTGGTGATAATGGTTTCCTGATTGCAACTCCTATTGACCATATACACTTAAAATTTTTATTTGAAAAGAGAGTTCTATTTCTTTTATCATAATGGGACCAAGCATGTACCTAATGTTCCGTGTAACTTTTGTGCTATTATACACTATCGGTAGTTTCCCTTATATCAGATACTTATTTCACATGTAGTACTCATAACATTTCTTTTGATGGAATTGTGTGAACAATTTGAAGGTTGTCCCTGAGACCTTGGAGCCAAGTCTTCAGCTAGCTGCTGCTGTTCTTGCACAAGTAGGCTATTATTTGATTATACCATCCACTGTGCTTATTAGTAATGAATGGAATTTGATGCATAGGCTTTCATTTCAGGCAAAACTTCCAACGTCAGAGATTCAGGAAACCATCAGCGAGTTCCGGAATCGTCATCTGTCAGAGCTTACAGAGGTGTGTAATTATGTATTTATGTCATCATTCAGTGGTCTGCTAAACCTATTATGATATTTGCAACAGAAAGCTTCTTACAAACAAAAAAGATAAGCAGTAAACCAAGGCAAAACAGTAATTCAAGGATAGCTGGTGTAGAACTGTAGATGTGTGTTGAATTAAGCTTGCGATGATAGTCTGGCGTTAGTAACTAGTAACATTTTTGCATGATTAAACACTAGCCATTTACTAACTGGAACAGTGATGGTATACAGTATATAATGATTCTTCTGAATTTTAGTTCGGTGAAGCCAAAGCCCAAAAGTTGAATTAGTAGACTATCATATGCCAAAGGAACAAATACATGTAGTTTAATGGACATCCATTTTTTTAAATATAGCATGTCTTAGATGATTTTTTTAAAGTTCTTGAGTTTTGAGGTTTTCTGAAGTCCATGTAACATGACACCATGTGGGCAAAATTCTTTTTCTTCCAGGTTCATACAATCTGCTGCGTTGATGCAATATAATATTGAGCAATATAATCAAAATTTTGTAACTATCTGAAGATGGCCTTTTGTTATTCCCTTTACAGTTGTGTTCTACGACAGGAAGTTCTCTTGGCTACGGATTTTCTAGAGTTACTTCCAAATCGAAGACTTCTGATGATGAAAACGAAACAGTGGATGGTGCACTAGCAATTTGATGCTGATTAGATAAAATTGGATCCTTGATATTACTAGATTGATTGCACTGTTCAGTAGATAATCTTGTTGCATGTAGAAAGAGAGTGGAATAATAATAATTCAATGCAAGAGCTGTCACAAAAGTTGGCATGCAATTTTGTATGTTAGAATACTTGTATATTTCTTGTTTCTATATATATATATATCTTTTTTCTCATATGAAGTCAGAAAATTAAGTTACAATTATGCAATGTATGAAGTCACACAATAATACACGTATGAACATCTGTCTAATATTCATTTGCATGTCTAGTATTCACGTATCCCATGTTAATAGTATCTAATAGTATTCAAGTATATCCCATAGTGGTCTTCTTTTGTGGACGGAAACGGAGGGAGTACATTTTGTACTGCAAGACACACATGTGCCACACTGCCGTGGGTCACCACCATGATGATCCTCCACTGCACAAGAGGTCAGGACTCACTACACAGGATGGACGACACGACAGTACGACACCCTCGCTTTTTCGTATTTGCTCATACTATTAGCTTAACCATGTTTTTTTATCTAGATAAATTAACTTTCATGTATGCCTTCCACTCACTGAAGTTTATCTTCGTTCTTATTTTCGGTCCAACCTTTTACTGAGTCTTTCATGGCAGGAAAAAACAACAAAAGGCTAGTTTCATGGTGGGGAAGAAGTGTAGGCTCGGCAGACGTAACGAGCTCGGTACTATGGTATTTGATTTCAATGGCCGCAAGCAACAAGACTCAGTGGTGTGGGGCTATATGGGCACCATGCGCAGAACCACCACTAGGGCGCGAAGCGTCACTCAGATTGGAAATACGAAGAACGTCAGAACACTTTCAGAGGCTAAAACGTGCGGGGTGGTTAAAGTGGCAAGCTTACAAGGAGAACCGGAAGAGTATCAACAAGACCGTAAGGTTTCTTAGAGAGCGGCTCGTGAGCTACAAAGAGCGCCGGCTCAAGTTTGGGCTTTTTAACCTGGCACCACACACCACGAGGTTGCCCGTCGTCGTTGTCAGCCATCTGAGCACATGCCGCTCAAGGAAGCAATCAGAAGGTCACGACTAGACCTCGACAGGAGGAGACGCATTCTTGAGAGAGACAACTCTCGTCATCAGCCTCCTGCTCTTTCGTCACCTATAGCTAAACTTGTGCTGTACACAGTTTGCTCCATGATTTGGCTTGTCTAATCATATTCTGTTAGAGAAAAAAAATATCATATGTTTACAATTGACTGTAGTGTGCATTTTTTTTTTACTTGGAGCCGTCTTGATGCATGAATAATAAATATAATGTTCATATTCATTCACAAATGCAGATTCAAACATTGTATCGATTATTTCATCACCAAGATGGCTTCGAAAAAAAAAGTTGTGAGCTACAAAGTCATAGGTCACCTTAAGCGCTGTGATGTATTTACACGTTTAATAGAGTGTTTTATGTAGATCCTTTTTTTTTACTTTTCTAGAACCAAATATAATATAATATTTCAAAGCTTCTAGAGATATTTTTATGGGCTACAATTTTTTATTCAGTTTTCTAGTATCCAAATCTACTATAATATTTTTTGTCGAAAATTTCATAAGTTCATACATTTTGGGGTTTAAAAACCTTAAAGTTTCTTTTGGTTTGATTTTTAGTTAAAAATGGTAAACCGTCTTGAAAACCAATTCTAACCAGAATATAAGGTTAATTTAAATGATTTTGATTGTTGAGAAAGACAAATTTTGCTTGGTTGTTTTTTCCAATTTTTATAGTACGGGCATAGACACTCATGTATCTTAACATGCATGTACTTTTAACATAAATGTACATTTTAACATACATGTACATCTTGAGATGGAAACGTTGAGCTTGGACAATAGTCACGAGGTGAGAAGAACTTTTTTGTTTTTCCAAAGTGGGGGCGTAGACGTATTCACAGGCTTCGGCAGCGCTACTATAGCGCTACCTGGACTGCATGCTGTCGTTTTTCCATCATATCCTTAATATTTATGTTTATTTTTTCCTCTATAAGAAATGGTAGTTCTCACCTAAAAACTGATGGTTTCTTCTCGAAATTCCTACAGATTCAAATATTGTTCAAACAATAAAAAAAATACCACTCAAACAATTCATCATGGTGTAAAATGTTACAAGTGCTTTTGCATGCCCTGGGTCTTCGTCATTGTTCAGATGATTCTCTATCAAACTTGATGCAGGTCGCGAACTGGTTGACCGTTTTGGATGGACCATTGGATGTTTTAAGCATCAGAACCTGCAAAGCACAAAGGTGCATAGAATCACTGGTCCAAATAGACAAAATAACAACAATCTCCACATAATAAAGAGTGTAAAGCACCTAGTACTACCTTAGGATTATTCATATTGCTTCCGAAATAACCAACACCAAATGATGGCGAGGAATAGGCAGCAACCAGCTCAGCAGCTTCCAGTTCAGAAAAATCCCCTCCCTACCAAAAGATACATGGTTCAGCTCACAGAGGTGGGGCTTACCCCATCCAAGATTTAAGCAGATGGGATTGCAAATACTCACCTTCAGAACATCAGCCTGAACTAGCAACAACCCTGCGCCTGTGTCATGAGACATCTTGCTGCTACTTTGAACCACAGAGCGGAGAACTTTAGTGCATGCAGAAGCAGGACCAGATTGTGACCTGACAATATATACATATATATTCATACTTACACTTACATAAGGGGATATTTGCTGGAAAATAATGTAAAAGGAAAAAAAGAAAAAGGAAGGGGAAGGACAAATGAAAAAGAAAATATCATACAATGATGACGAGATGCAACATTCACGGGCAGCAAATCCTCTAATCAAGTGTTCTCCAGCTCCAGATGCACAACAAGCAACTACGAATGGTGTACCAAAGGGTCCTTTGGACGAAGCCCAGCACCCAGAGCCAAACATAGCTGCCAACCCAACCCGGCCATCTACCTGCCAAGTGCTATGAGCCTATGATGCTTTTCTTAGCACCAAAGATACAATGAGAGGTTTTTGCTACTGCTAGAGAAACATAAAGTTCATGACAACAGTGTAAATAAACTAAAAACAAAAGGAGCATTTTCAAAGGGCAACCATTTAGAGAAACTTTGAACAAGAACTAATGAGAACAATGACCAACAGACCTTCAGGGCAATACCACCACTAGATGCACCTGATGCTACATTTCCGTAGCTATCTACACAAATAACACCAACGGTATCCATTACGCAATCTGTATTGTCTTCCATGAATGACTCTGTCGATATCTTCTTTACATTAGAAATATTCTCAGATTCAGTCCCTACAATGAAATTGACACAGGTCAGATGGACAGGTGGAGCAGGAAGCCTTTTATTAGCTAAAAATATAGTTCAAAAATCACAATCACTACCATAGCAGAAAACAAGTGCAAGAATGTAACATTAGTACCACATTGCTGAGACTCTCAGTAGAGTAACTAAAAATTGGGTGGTGACATAAATATTTTCTGTGCTGATATCATACCACATGTCCAAATGAATGTAGTGCATAATATGTTAGGGAAAAATGAATAATCACAAGTGTCTAACTGAACTCAGACCAACCATTGTGCTGATATCTGTTTTATTTTTACATAAATGCTGACATCCGTTGGACATTGTGTTTATGAAAAATATGACAATTGTAACAGACCTTGTGAAAAGCAGTAGAACCAGTGTGTTACATGACTGGTTGAAAGGTCCCTATGTGGTTTTGGCAATTGAGTGACAATTTTAGGTTGGACTAATGTGGATTATATGAGATACACAGGAAATTAGTCCATTAGGTGAATGTGCAATGGAGGAGCTTAATCCCATATGTGACATGACATGGAGTCATGTGACCGAGATGGAGAAGATCAAAATGAGGCTTGGCTCGATGGATCGGTGGATGTGTGAAGGACAAGTCAAGGCTTTGAAGCGATGGACCATGAGAGGTGAAGCTTGAGCAAGACTTGTTGCCGATGGACCATGAGACGGTGAAGAGCAAGTGAGGTCAAGATCGATAGACCAAGAAGGTTGCATGATGATATGAAGTGGATCATATCATTTGATGATCGTGTCGGTGCATGTGTTGCATTGGCACATTGGAGGAAGACGGTGGAAATGAAAATGCGCGTAAGGCAAAGGTATAATCTAGGGCATTTTATTTCACCGGTCATGAGGTGTGTAGAGAAGTTGATGACCGGATTTAGGATTGATAGCCGTACTATCAAGAGGGGCAAACTTGTTTGCATATAGGTCATCTAGTGCCACTTGAGTGATCTAACTTTGCGACATGCTAGGATCGAGTGGCGTTGTGAGAGCAGGAGAAGGTCCTTTGAAAATGATTGTGAAAATGCTAACCTTTGAAAATGATTGTGAAAATGCTAACACACATGCACATGGTGATGTATACTTGGTGGTGTTGGCACCTTTGCAAAGGAGAAGGAGTTGGAGATGTTTCTGCGAACTCGTGTGCTTAGAAAAGAGAGATGATAGTTCTTGGGTTGGAAAACTGATTTGATCTATTGTGAATTGGATCAAGTGGCTATGTGGGTTGTGTAGCCGTCTAAGTAAACTTTCCAACGAGTCCAAGATCATCGAAAATGGAGTTCGGAGCTAAGAGATATGCTCGTTTAGTGCGGGGTGGTGCTGGACCAGCGGAAGTTCCGGTGGGTCTGGACCGGAAGTTCCGGTCAACCCAGTCCAAGCGACCGTGTGCGGCCTTTTGGTTCCAGTCTCTGGGCGGAAGTTCCGGCTGTCACCGGAAGTTCCGATACACGCACAGGAAGTTCCTGTAGTTGACTTTTCGCAAGCGACCGCGTGCGTCCTTTTGGTTCCGGTCTCCGACCGGAAGTTCCAATGAAGTTCCGGTGGATGACCGGAAGTTCCGGTAGGCCTGATCTGGGTTGACTTCGCGTACAACGGCTATATTTGTACTAACTGGAAGTTCCGGTGGGGCTCCACCGGAAGTTCCGGTAGGCCATTTTCAGCCCGAAATTTGAACCTAACGGCTCTATTTTGAGTGGGGCTTATAAATAGAGAGGTGGCCGGCCATGAGTGCTGGGAGAGCACCTTGGGGACTATGTGTCCATGCTTGTGAGTGCTTGGAGAGCCCTCTACTCACTTGTTCTTGATAGAGTTCATTCATTTGAGTGAGAGAGTGATTTCTAGTGCATTGCTTTGAGAGATTGCATCGAGTGGCACTAGGTGTTCGTGTTGCAAGCCGGTGGGCTTGTTACTCTTGGAGGTTGCCACCTCCTAGACGGCTTGGTGGCAAGAGACTCCGTCGAAACACGCGAGGAGATTGTGCGGTGCTCCGGAGAAGAGATTGTGAGGGGTTCTTGAGCCTTCCCCGCGAGAGTCGCGAATTGGCCACTCTAGTTGAGCTCGTGGCTTGGAGGATCCCCATCTTGTGTTGATTCATCGCACCCGAGGCTGTGGGTTTGGTTAGGTGACGCCAATTAGCGAGTGAATCTCCAAGTGAGTATATCGCCACAAGAGGACGTAGTTTGGTGGCAACCAAGTGAACCTCGGTAAAAATCGCCGTGTCATCTTGTGTCCACACTTCGCGGTGGTTTGCAATCTCTTTCACAAGCTTGTATTTACATTCATATATATTGTGCTTGTGTTGTTACTCTTGCAATTAGTTTGCTTGTGTAGCTATTTAGTTGCCTTCTACCTTGTGTAGCATAGAAGTATCTCTTGTGTGGCTAATTAGCTTGTGTAATCTAATTAGTAGCTTTGCTTAATTTGTGTAGCTAAGTAATTTGAGCTCTTGGGTTCGGCTTGTGTAGCCTTGTCCTTGAGCATCTAGTGAGCTTAGGTTGGCTTTGTGTTTTTGCTCATTAGAAATGTGTAGGTGCTCCCGTGCTTGATAAAGTACTAGTTGCTTAGGTTTGTGTGATCTTGCAAGCTAGACTTGATTAGGAGGGCACTAGCTAGTTTGGCACCTTGCTTTCTTGTGTAGGATCCTTTAGAAGGTGCATCTAGAGTTTTAGTTAGAGGGGTGAAATCTTGGCTAGACCGATAGTTTTAATTCCGCAGTTGTTTCGGTTAGCCGGTGCGATAATTTTTAGAAAGGACTATTCACCCCCCCCCCCTAGTCCGCCATCTCGACCTTTCACTGGTTCACAACAAACCAGCCAAAATTATATTTCAAGAAGAACGGCTTGAATATTGCTGGAAACAGGATGTAATTAGGAGATGATGGAAAAAAAGGTAAATACCTAGCAGAATAGAATTTGGCAACTAACAATGTAGGGCCAAGTTCTTAAACTACCCAACAGTCATTCAATATCATTATGCTAAGAAATAAAGTTAAATATTCTGACATTTCAACTTATACAAGGTGGAAGTTTGAATAAGATACCATAGAGATTAATTTAGCCCGAATAAGATGAGTAGCAAGTAAACATGGAGGTACCTGGTGCTTCCAACTGTACTGAATGTTCTGAAGCAGAACTAGTGTTAGGCTCTAATAATTTCTTGGTATTAACAAGCAATGATGTGTATTTCACCCACTGTGCTCTTGCATTCTTAGTCATCAACCACTGTTTGAGAACATAAATGTTCCAGCCAATCAGTAATGAATGATTGGTTTATAGACAACAAAAAACAAGAAGGGACTCACATTATTAGCCCCCGAAACAGATTCAACTAGGTCCATTCCTTTAGATTTTGCCCATTGATATGCTCCTTCACCAACCAGAAACCTATAACAAGGAATAGTTCAGTATTAAGATATAGAGAAAAATGGGTGATAGGTTAGTAGTAAATTGATCAGATTACATGCCGAGATGATATTGTAAAGTAAACTTTGTACGTAACTGGTCCAATGGATAAAGCAATAGCTTGAAGACGAGATGCAAATCATGCAAGTTTGAAGAACATGTTACTATTCAGTTAGTTGGGTGGCACAAGTGAACAAAACAGATGGGCAAGAATTTACAGGGGGGAAACAGGCAAAAAGAAGAGAAGATGCTCAGTTTTCATGATTACATGGGGGGTATCCGACCAAGCAATGACGATCCTGCCATTTGTTCCTTTGCCAAGTGCAAAGCGACTTGGATTGGATTCTTTACATCTGATCTACAAGAAATAGAAAATATGATCAGAGATGCAGTCAAAGTTAACGTATTAGCATTTAGAACTGATTTTCATTCATACTACTTAGCTATCAACCTCCATGCTCCAAATTACAAGTACCTCGAATAGCTCCAACAGCTCCAAAAGAACCAGAACTTCCATCCATGATGCTTGCATCACATTCCACATGACCACTCTCAGTCAAATTTGAACCCCGACCAGCATTTGTGACAGGATCATCCTAGTTAGTCAGATATGAGAATAAACAGATTCAGATACCCTTTAGATTCGAACAAGCAAGCATTTTCCCCGAGTATACCACTAAACCTTTACTGTGGTTATAAACATTTTAAAATCTGAAACAACATGTATCACATACTTGTTTCATTTATTTGCAGTCTATATCTTGACCCCCAATGTTTTCAAGATTAATTATACATAGGTGCTACAAGAGTAAAACTAAGTCATAAAGTGTAATAGTACTAACCTCCAGAACTTGAATGGCAGCTGCAACGGCATCCAGGCTTGTGCCGCTACCCTGGAAATGTACAAAACATCATCAGGAATCCACTACTGGAATGTACAAAACAACATCAGGAATCCACTACTGAAAATCTATAAGGACGGATCAGAATATTGCATTTCCACATGATCAAAATATCACATCGTAGTGTGCCAGTGCACATTGTGCAAACGTCAGTGGTCCAGCACAGCCTGAAACTATCCGTTAAACAACAACGACGACGACGACGACAACCTGAAGCTAAATAAAATCAGTCAACTATAAACCACAAAATTTACAGAACTGAGAACAAGCAGGCCATGGTAGGCTCAGTTTATAATGCACCACGTCTCCCTAACGGAAATGGACAGTGTGTCCCAAACTCCCAATCGCAATTAAACCCTACACACTCGACAATTCCAATCAGCGGCTAAAATCCAGGCGCCACGACCAGACCATGACAACAAGGAACAGGAGGGAGAGAGCGGGTGGTAAGAGTTCAGTGACCGGACCTCACGAAGAACGGCCGCAGCGGCGATGCAGGCACGCTTCATGGCCCTGCGGTACGCCTTCTCGTTCGCCGGCGCGTGGTAGCCGGCGCCCACATGCAGCGCCACGAAGAACTTGCGGGTGGAGATCCTGGAAGCGCTCGCGTTCTCATCCCCGGCGCCGACGGCCGTCTCGCTGGCGCCGCCGCCGGTGGCCATCACGACGAGCACGGGGAGGGAGGCCGAGGCTCCCTTGAAATTATCAGATGGGACCCTTGTGGAGCTGAGATTTTACGCTTGGTATTTTTTCCAAAGGGAAAAAAGTTGCGTATTGTTTCAGTTTAGCCCCCTGTGAAAGTCGTATTAGTTAGTGATCATGGACTTGTGCCTTCTAAAAGTAGAAAAAATATTTCCATATCTCCTTGTACAGAAGATGGAGTTTCCTTGTTCGTGCAACGCTTGTAGCACAAGGCTGCCAAGCATCTCTCTTTTCTTGAAAAAACAAAGGCTGCCAAGCTTATTTTTTTTGGGGAAACGGAAAGCTGCCAAGCTTTTATACACCATTATATTAGCTTAGTACTATACGGAGTATCGTCTACTGCAAGTTGGGCTCGAGCTAGGCTAAAAAAAAACTCAATTGCCTCACACTAAAAAATATTTGCTCATAATTGTCCACTAGACGGGTAAGGTCTCAAGCTAGGCTAAAAAAACTCAATAGTCTCACACTAAAATAATTCTGCTGATAAATGTTCACTAGACGGGTTGGGTCTGATTTGTTGGGACATGGGACGAAATGGGTCGTTCACACAGTTTATATTGTATAAAACAACTAAAATAAATATTTTAAGTTGGGCTTGTGTCGAAGAAAAAAAATCAAGGCCCTGTCCACTAAACTCACGACAAGCCAAAACTTGTTTGACCCATACTCATATCAAATCACTGGATAGCACAAAAATCGATCCTGTTAAGTTCCGTTGATGGCCCACATATCAGACATGCTAGTTTTTTTTAGGAAAAATCAGATATGCTAGTTAATAAAGAAGAGAAATAAGATAAACAAACGAATGTAACTTTATCACTTGACGTGATTGTTGCGTGATTCTATTACACCCAAAATCACCGAACACTTCATGCTAATGAAACAATACTTAACTCAAACGACTCAACAGTTTTTTTATAAAACCACCATGCACTTTTTATTACCCTTTGGATTTATTTTGGCATAGCTTTCCATAGCTCCGACATTTGTCAAAATTTATAATTATATAAATGGTATTTAAATAGGATAATTACATTTATATAATTATATAAATGGTATTTACGTTGAAAGACTGCCGAGTATGAACGCAGCGAGGGAAGGAGACGACTCAGACGAGAGACGGAGAGATTGATTGATTGATGTGAACTTTTTCATTTCAGCCCCTAGTACGCCAGTATCTTCGCTTCCAACACTTTCTCCGCCCGTGCAGCGTGCAGTGCAGTACGGAGCCAAAGCAAAGGGACCTGCAGGCAAAATTCCCATCCTGGCCAGTGGCCACTCCTGTGAACTGCTTCCACCTGCCCACCTCCCCTGCTGCTCTCCTCTCCTGAGTCTCCTCCCTTGCCTTCCTTCCCCAATCTCCACTACACTACACTGGGCCATTGCTGTTGCAGGGCAGCCGAGGGGACGGAAAACCCCACCTCCACCACGCACGCAACCTCCGATCAGGCCGCCACCACCACCTCCTCCGGATTTGTGGCTGCTCGTGCTCGCCTGTGCTCCCTCTCTCCGACTCCGAAGCCGCGAGCTGCAGAAAACCCCCGGCCGGACCAAGCCGAAGCGCCGTCTCTCGGTTGCATCGCTCGCTCCCGCAACCTCGCATTTTCGATCGGAGGTTTGTTTCCCCGCGCTGCCTCGTCCCCGAAACCCTCCTGATTGCTCTTGGCGTCCGTCGTTGCTGTGGTCTCGTGGAGGAGGAACCGCGTGGTTGATGTACGATACTATTCTCCCCCGTGCATTGCTTTTGTCTGCCGTGTCTCGTGGGGGTTTCTGTCTCCTACTTGGCTGCGCTACTACATGGCTTTTCTTTTTTGAGCATCAAGGAATTTTGTGTATCATCTAGGTGGTCCTTTTTAGGGTGAATCTCATATAGGGTTCTGAGGTTAGCATCTCTTTTTTTTTTAAAAAAAGGAAAAATTAGAGGAGGATCACGGCACACTGGAATTACCAGGGGATGAGAAGGAAAAAAAATGTTCATGTACCAAGAAACCTACCAAATAAGGCCTTGTTTGGATGTTATCGGATTCACCTCAATATACATGTGCTGGGGTGGATTGGGGTGGAGTTTTGTTCAAGTTTCACTCCAATCCATCCCAATGCATGTGGATTGATGCGAATCTGACTACACCCAAACAAGGCCTAATGGTTTCACTTGTTACATGCATTCGTTTACCAATTTTTCTTCAACCCAATGTGCTGGATAATGAGTCCAAGTCCTTGGGAAAAGTTTAATACACCGACATGTCATGGCCATAATAAAGAAGTTAATTTAGTTGGATTATATATACTTCTCATCTCATACTAATGACTCTGCACTATGGACCAACTGGAGCCTTGGAATTACCTGTTGTTATTATGCCCTTTTAGTTCGATTATTTGCTCAAAGGTGTGATGGTTCTGCGGATTGCGTTAAACTGATTGAGCCATAATGCATCTGTATCACAATATTAGTTTAGCCGATCATGTAGTAACAAGGCAAATAATGCAAAGACGGAGCTGTTACTGAACATGTTGCTGTCGATTTCTGTCCGAGGAATTGAAATTTAAATGATCAGTTAGTTATGTCCATCGCCTTCAGTTTGCGAGGAACACATTGCACAACTGATGATCCAAGTTGTACAGATTGCTTAGTAGACCCCATAGGTTTCATTTGAAATCCATTCCCTTTCAATGAGCTGCTGCATATTCAGTTGTTCATCGTTTAATTACTTTTATCGGTGCCCATCAGTGACATACATTTCCTTCCTTTTTTGGGGCTAACCAATATTCTCTTCTGTGAACCAATTTTCAGAACAAGAATGGGGAGAAGTGGCTTGACTGGTCAGCTGCAGGAGAGTCAGAGTGATGACATGAGTGCTTCTGCTGCTTATGAGGAAGGCAGTGAGGAAGAAGAACCATTTGAGGTTGAATTCTATGATGACGATGATGATGAGCTAGATGTGGACCAATGCAATGGCACTGCTCTGCCTGAGAACAAGGATGCAAGCGATGAGGAACCTTTTGAAGTGGACCTTTGCAGCGATAAAGGCAGTGGCAAGGCTGACTCATCTCATTCAAAGTATTACATCAATCTGGTGTCTGATGGCCGCAATACTTGCAGGAACCAGCTGTATGTGGCTGAGCCGTGTCATGGTCTAATGACTGACGAGGAGCAACTTTTTGAGAAGAAGTCCAACTATGTGCAACCTTCCAAACAAGAACAAAATAAGAAAGAGCTGAAACAAGTGTTGAGGCACAACAACTCTGCACAGAAGGAGGTATCTGTGGCCAAAGAAAAGGAAACAATGCCATTCAAAAAACGGTTATCTGTCAAGTTTGCTGCTGATGTATCTTGTTATACATACAGCACAGAAAGTTTTGCTGCTGCTACCTTAGAGAAAAGGAAAGTTCAATCTGATGACCAGGACAAGCACCTGCGTAAGAGACAGGAGTTTTCATTTTCTTCACCTCATGATGAGGGAAAACTGAAAGAAGGGAATGACACTAATCTGTTTGTGGGTAACCTACCACCTTCCTTGACTTCTCACAAGCTCGTTGAGCTATTTCTGCCATTTGGAAGAATTGTTAGATCAAGAGTTGCGGATGATTGCTTCACTGGTTTGAGCAAGGGTTATGGCTTTGTGCAGTATTCTGATCCTCATTGTGCTGCTGAAGCTTCTAAACACATGAATGGACGCATGGTTGAGGGAAGAATGCTAGAGGTCAGACTGGCTGATGCTCCATCATCAGGTTCCACAAAAGAAATGGATATGAGTAGTTTGTATGTCTGCAATCTTCCCTTGCTCCTGCACGAAGACAAGTTGCATGATCTTTTTGTGCCTTATGGGAAAGTAACCGGTGTAAAGGTAGTGAGGGATCATGCCACGGGGTTAAGTAAAGGATATGGCTTTGTGAGGTACTCTGATCCTCAACATGCAGCTCATGCTATTCTCCAGTTGAATGGACGTCTGATCGAGGGGAAGAAGATGGAGGTTCGACTGGCTAGTGTTTCATCATCAGGATCCAATCCATCTATCCAAGCTGTATCACAGACTGATCATCAACTCACGAAAGAGGTGGACATGAGTAATTTGTATGTCCAAAACCTTCCCTTGCTCATGTATACAGACAAATTGCTCAATCTTTTCCTACCTTATGGGAAAGTGACTAGTGCAAAGGTAGCCATGGATTACACATCAGGTGTAAGTAAAGGATATGGCTATGTGAAGTTCTCTGACCCAAACGATGCAGCCCGTGCTGTTACTGAGTTGAATGGACGTCTGGTTGAGGGGAAGAAGATAGAGGTTCGAGTATCTCGTGTATTTCTGAGACCATCAAGCTCACCTGTGGAATCAGATGCCAACAATAGGACCCTCAAAGAAATTGACATGTCTAATCTATATGTATGTAACATCCCCTTGTCCATGAACAATGCCAAGTTGTTGGAGCTTTTCCTGCCATTTGGTAAGATCACCCATGCAATGGTGGTGGAACAAGCTAACGATTCAAGCAAGAGATATGGATTTGTCAAATTTGCTGATTCCCACTGTGCTGCTGAGGCTGTTACATTGATGAATGGAGCACTGATTGAAGGTGAAATGATCTCGGTCAGAGTTGCTGGCCTTTCTCCGTCAGTATCCAGCTCAGTTTCACAGCATTCACCATACTCAGAAACAAATGTGTCTCCTGAAATCAACAAGTGTAGATTGTACGTCACCAACCTTCCACAGTCCATGTCAGCTGACAAGCTTGTTAGTCTTTTCATGCCCTTTGGTCAGATTGACAGGGTGGTAATGTACGCGGAGTACAGTCTTGTGCTATATGCAGATATAAACTCAGTAGCCAAGGCTCTCAAGCACATGGATGGGTACCTGACTGAAGGAAAGAGGCTAGTAGTCAAGGGATCTGAGCCTCTTCCAGCCAATGCAGCAGAATCTGCTTGTTCGCAGTCAGGTAGCAAGCTCGTAAAAGAAATTGACATGGCTAACCTGTTTGTTGGCAGGGTTCCATCAGCTGTGACCTGTGAACAGCTGGTGCAGATTTTCTGCCTATATGGAGAAATTATCCAAGCTAAGAAGTTTGATGCCGGGTATGGCATGATCAGGTATGCTAATGCTTCATCTGCTGCTGCCGCAATTGATCATTTGGATGGTTACCAGATTGGAGGAAGCACTCTGGTTGTGAGAGTTGCAGGGCTTCCTAAAGAATCTGATGTAGCCACATTTGCTCGAACCCCTCAGACACCTGGCAATGAGCATAGACAAATTGACATGACTAACCTATATGTGGCCCACCTCCCGCAGTATGTTACTACTGATAAGTTGATTGAACTTTTCCTGCCATGTGGCCAAATCACTCAAGCAAAAGTGGTTGTGGATAAGTTCACTGGTGTCAGCAAGGGATTTGGATTTGTCAAATTTGCTGATGCTTATTCTGCTGCTACTGCGATCACTCACATGAATGGTTACCCATTGGATGGGCATATGTTGGCAGTTAGAACAGCAGGTGTCCAACAGAGTGACATGGCCAGCTACATGGCACATTTCTACTCCTACTTCACTTCCTCTGATCCCTCAAGGATGGCTGTTGGAATCCCGACATCAGACTGGTCATACTATTATAGTCAATCTGCATATAATCCATACTATTATGCTGAATCCTCATACACCACACCAGCCATGCACCAGGGACAAGGTACTGAATCTGCTGCGACTGCTGCTGGTAAGACATCTCAGCTGGAAGGCCTGTCTGGACCTGAACCAGTCAGTTCAGTTGCTGAGAGAGATGGCTCTTCTGTGTCAAATCCTGCTGCTTCTCATAGTTCTCAGTTGTATGTTTGGGCTGGTCCACCTGGCCTTGAGTCCCATGCTGTCGCCAAGAAAGATGCCACTACAATGAATACTTCTCAAGCTTGGGCTGTCGCCAAGAAGGAGATCAGTATGATGAATACTTTTCAAGCTTGCTCAAAAGTGCATATGGTACAGTCAGGGCAGTCGGAAGGTTGGGCTGGTCCACCTGGCTTTGAACCCCATGCCATCGCCAAGAAAGATGCCACTGTGATGAATCCGCCGCAAGCTTGCTCAAAGGTGCATATGTCTGTCAGTGCGAGCGAGAAAAGAAGTTCAGTTGTCTAACATAATATGCATGTCATGCCTGTAGTCTGATATAACATAGCAGGTTGCTCTTCAGATAGGCGTATTTTGGAGAAGATTATGCGTATGCAGTTTTCCCTCATGGAAGAAATTGCATCCTAACCTTAGCGGTGTACTTAATACCTAGACTATGGCTGTTGGCATCTTCGCATGGTTGCTTCTGGTGTCAACTTTTGATAACCATTCAACTCTAGAGCAGTAATGCTTGACTGAAGTTAATGTTATATCTCATATGTGTTGTTACCGGTAAGCTATTGATGTGCATGGCTTGTTGGCATAATACTTTCAGAAATGTTGGCCATACTTATTTGTTCAGTTTAGCATACTTCATCTGAGGAAGTCAGCGCAAAATTAATCCACTTAAACAATTATAATTAATCCAGTTTATTGAAGGGATGAATGTCATGTGTGTAGTTTTGCTGGGTGCGGTCATGTTTGTGTTGTCTTGATGGGTATTGTTTTCGAAAAATAGTTCACTGATAACGTCTTGATTTCGAAAAATATAGTATACTTAAATGCTATGTACATTTTATTCAACCCGACATTTTCAGTTAGATATTCTAGTAGTTGATGTTGTTTTTTTTTCCTTGACTGTTATTCCAAATCTACATAACGTTTTCCTGTGTTTTTCTTGGAAATGTTTGAATTTACTTCCTAAGTTCCAAATTACAAGATACTTTGGCATTTTAAGATTACTTTTACTATGTATTTAGACGTAATGCATATCTATGTGTATAATAAAAACTACGTATATAGAAAATGTGTCGTCTTATAATTTGGAACAGAGGGCATAGTTGTTAACAATTGCAGTCGGTATTAAACCATTACAAAGGGTCTTATGTGAAGTATCATAGTTCAGTCTAAGGTCGTAAAATGGATTTGAGGCGGTAAAACAATTTTCATCATGCTCCCACACAAACAACTTGCTTAGGTTCCGTCCAAAGCATTTGAAGCAGCTGCTTAAAAAAAAAAAAAGCATTTGAAGCAGCTGCTGAAAGGGCCTTGCAGATGCCTTCGGACTTTGCAGACAATAACTAACAACGGAAATGCATAATTATCATCTTTTATTACATCACCCCTGTCTCAAGGAACATATCAATTAACACGGGGTAATTCTCATTTATTTTCGCCAATGCGTACATGTATGAATATGGACCAGTACAATCTGTTTGGACTTGAAAGGAAAAGTGGCTGCATGTAATTGTCACGGAAAAATTGGCAAAAAAAAAAAAGATTGGTCAAAGTGACTTAATAAATGCGAACTTAATAAATATATGGTGCAAATAAACTAGAGATCACTTTGACATGAATAGAGATCTGCATTGCTGAGCTGTGTCATTTGGGCTGGTAACTGCAAATCAAAATGATATGGAATCATTATGGGAATGATAGAAATGGTGACTTGGCGAGTGAGTAGCAACTGTAATATGCAACTACTATGATGATGAAAGAGGTATCATTTATCATTAAAATTAAATTCGTTCGCAAAAGAAGAAAACATAAAAATTAAATTCTGCAGCCAAAATTCCACACAAGCCAGATATTGATTTTGCACTGATGCTTTGTTTTCCTATTTATTTTTTATTTTCTAAGGAGAACTAAAAATGTCCTTCTTTAAGCTATGTCCATTCTTGTTAGGTGACATGACAAATTCATAGGCATAAGAATATCATCCTTTTCCATAGACAGCATACCTGTATGGCCAACTGTTCTTTCAGATTCAAATATCTCATAATCATTGCCACCCTGTTCAATGGAACATTAGTCAGATAAATTACCAAAATAAAGGCCATGTTAGAATTAAGCTGCTGGTTACTAACCAAAAAAATGAAAAAAAAATATACACATTAGAAGCTACAGATCCACACAAACATAATTCAAGAGTTTTATAGGATTTAACACCAGTAAGGAAGGCATATCACCTTGTAGGTCTTATCCCCAAAGAAATGGATTTCTTGAAATTCCTCAAGATATCTCAAGCAGTAAGTTTTGTCCCAACCTTGGGGAAATACCTGGAATTTTAGCATGGTAGAAGTAAATACCATGATTCCAATTATATCAATAAAATACATACGTGTACAAGTGTAGAGGACTCACATCAAAACTAATCTGCCCTCCAATAGAAAATGTCAGGTTCATGTGTGCAAACTTTTCACGAAGCACCGTCACCATTTTAGGTCGAATGTCATGCACCTGCAGTAAATCAACCGTTTCAGTCCCATAGATTTGATTCCCTTCTCTCTGACTAAGAAAAGGTAGTGACTTTTAGTAGACTGTCTATACCTTATCATACTTCTCGAATTCATCACGTTCTTCTTGACTACAGTTTCTTCCTATAGGAGATACATTAATCATTCCACTTCGGAACTCTATGAACGTACCCCTGAGCAATCAGCCAGTTTTATAAAGGTCAGTAATGACTAACAAGCTAGTGCAAATCATAACTGTTGAACAGGGTTCTTGACTGACCTTTTAATTGGGATATCCAAGTCAGCAATGTAATGAAGAGTGAAGTTAATAAATTCCTAGAAAGAGCAAAGATCGTCTTGAGCAAGGCTTCAGGTACAAAAGAAGCAGTGCAAGAACGCGAATACACCACATCTAGGCTTACCTTTAGCTTGTCTTCTCCAACAAATGACTTCAAACTCTGCAGAGTGCACAAGGACAGGTTTTAGCATATTATATATAAAGAGTCTCTAGGTAAGTCTGTTATTCTACTGGACTAAAACTTTGTATGGCAGTTTTGTTTGGTCAGTGTTGCATATCAACAAAGGAAAAGAACAGAGGCATTCCTTTATCAAACTAAATTTCTGACAATCTCAGTGTGTGCCTAGTGGAACATTTCTCATTCAGAATGAAATATCAGGAGACGCTGACCAATGCATATATGTAAAGTGGCCAGAGACTTACTTGAGTCCCAATCAGTTGGCCATTTTTGTGTGCAACGAGGCCATTCTCAGAGAAGACGTAATCATAATCAGTAATAACTGCAAAAACGAAAAAAGAAGAAGGACAAACCAATTACTTCCAACGTTGCAGAGTTCATCATCATCAGTTCAATGACAGAGCAACGAACTCCTAGCAAGTCCAAACTTGAGCGCCTATGTTCATCACCTGTTTTGCCGAGCTGCTCCGTAATCTTCACCAGATCGGATCCGCCAACCACGCCCACAGTCACATGCTGCTCCCAAAATAAATAAAATGAAGCTGTAATTTCTCGTCATACAACTAACAAATGCAGCAGGAGCTAGAGACAGAACGATCTCAAATCTCACCTGGCGCAGCTGCTTCATGAACTCTAGCATCTCTGGCGTCACCACCTGCCCAAGAAGAGCACAAGATCATTTGACAAAGACAATTTCGAGCTGCGGTCACTCTTATAAGCTACTGAGGTCCGAGTACCGCGACCGGAGGCTGAGATTGAGAAAGGGGGAGAGGGATCCAGGGGAGGGGAATTCGCGGCACCTTGCGCGGCGCTGTGAGGGTGCCGTCGACGTCGAAGAGCGCGAGGACACCCGCATTCCTCCCCGCGACGGCGGCCATCGCAATCCGTCCGCTCCTCACGCCCCTGCCTCCGCTACGACTGAAAGCAGAGGACGAAGCGGCGGTCCTCGCGGCCGCGTGGTAGTAATAGCAGCAGCGGCGCCCGGGCCGGGAAGATCGCGGGGAGAAGGAGAAGAAGAAGGCGTGGGCTGCAATAGTCAGCTCGGCGGCGCGGATCTAGATGGCAGTGGAGTGTGGAGAGAGTGCAGTCGTCGCGTCGCGCGCAAGGGATTTGAGGGAGCGGGTCGTTGGGATCTGCGGTCTGCGCGCGGGGAGGGGAGGGGATCAGGGGGTTGGTTTCGCGTGCCGACGACTGCGCGCCACGTGAGATGAGACGGGATAGGCGTTTCCTTCACGTGAAAGCGTATTCCATTGAGATAGTATACGATACGAATACGACACGTATTCTGCGAGGAGCATCGTTTTGTGTCTGGTATCAGATAGCAGGATCGAATCCAGTAGGGTTCTATCAGAATTTACAAGATTTGTAAGCATGTTTGTCGCAAAAAAAGAAGTTTTTTTAAGTATGTTGTAAATGTTTATAAGTCTATAATATTTATTTTTTAATCAATTCTAATTAATGTATTTAACCTTTTAGATTTAAGTAATTCCCAACATTATTTTAACACCTCTTAACTTTAAATATTATTTTATTATTACTAATTGGAGCTTTTCAAAAAGTCATATTCTATCTTCTAGTATCTATAACTATATCTACATATCTTATAATTCTAAACATATGTTGTAATGTTTAAGTCTACAATATTTATTTTAGTTAGTATTTTCACTTTTTAAATTAAGTAACTCAGCATTATTTTCAAAGTCTCATAACTTTAGATAGTACTTTATTACCACTAAATCTTTTTAGAAGTTGTCTTCTATTTCTGTCTATATCTATATCTACATCCACTATGATATATTTTAATTGTTCTTGGTTGACTCGGCCGATCAAATCTCACAATCTCTCTTCTCTAGGCATCCCACATCTTCAACACCCATTGCACGCGATTTGTCGCTGGCATAGATCGACAATGATGCTTCCTCATCTCAGCCTAGGAGTCCCTTTGACCCTTTTGTTTTGGTTCCTATGTATCCTATGTAGATTAAGATGTTATGATATTATTTTAGAATTCTACTTTTCATAATTTATTTTTTTTTCTAATTTTCAAAATGCATGCAACATTATACATGCGTCCACAACACATAGTGACAACTGACAAGGAACTAAGGGTTAAAAGGTAGGCTGCCTGGGCGGCGAGAAGTGGCTAAGTGTAGCTGATATTGTTGCATCTTGCATGTCCAAATTTAACTCATTGTACACATTCAAATAATCTCTCACGGGGCCAGGAATACATTATTGGTACTCAACCTGAAAGTAAGGTTCATTTCCGACGTTTGCACAATCAACTATAATTGTCTAAACATGGATCAGGTCAAAGTGGCTCAATGTCTCTTTACTTCGATCTGTCAATGGATGAGAGCACCACACACTCCATCAATTGATGTGGAACTTCAGGCAGAGAACAACTCTTCATGCCCTTGACTTTTCTCCTCTCCACCAAAGACAAATTACTCATATAAACTCAAGCCACCTAACATAGTCTAGTGACGAGAGTCTAACAAAGGAGTATGTTAAAAAGTCCTAGGGAAAGAGGAAGCCAACTGACGGATCCCGTTCGATCCTACAGATCACTCAGGTGAGCCCAAACCCACAACCACCACTCAAGGCTCGCGTGGGCTCATCACGCGATCCTAAACTATCGAACGCTAGACCAGTGCTGTGGCGACAACCAACATCAGCCACAAGTCAGGGCTTGTTTAGGAACCAACTAGGCATCCAAAGCCTAACAGGTACAAAAATGTTGCGTCATTTGCCCGTTCAAAGGACATAAGGCCCCGTCTATCCTTCGGCAAGCTCATACGACCGACGTGACATAATATGATAAAGGACTTCATTAACTCTAGGGGCGAAAGGTTCCAGGGCCCACTCATCAGCCCCTCCAGGGCACAGGCTCCTTACATGCTAAGAAAGCAGCCTCGAGAATGCTCATCCGGGGGAGGCTGTACCGTAGCCAACAACCCTGTTTGGACGAGAGGCTTTCATTTTTTTTGTGTAACATATATGGAGTTCCATATCCAGATTTTGCAAAAATTGATAAAAATAAAATTATAATTTAAGTTTCTTTTTATTTGGATTTATTCCATGGCTACACGTGTCGTTTGAGTATTTCCTTAAATTGTTTAAAACTTTCAAAATGCATTATCACTACTGGAGTGAGGGGGTATATCACTAGAAAAAAATTGAAAATAGCACAATCTGTATATGTCTTACAGCATGTATTAATTGTTACAGATATATACGGTCGTATTAATTGTTATGGATATATACTGCTATAGGAGGGGGTATATTACTGGAAAAAAATAAAAATAGGACAGTATGTATACGGTTGTAGTGGCATTTATTAATTGCTGGAGATATATATAATATATATTGTTGTAGTATAGCACTTATTAATTGTTACAGACATATATTATTTTTTAAGAAATAGATATACTCTCTCGGTTTAAAAAATATATTTCTAGCAATGAATATGGACATGCGCAGTGTCCAATTCATCAGTAGAATTGTGTTTTTTTTTAGAAGGGAGGTAGTATACTGGTATACACTATATATTACCTCCAAAATACCAAAACAGAAGCCCGGTCCCTGGCTCTGCTGACGGACGATAGTCACACGATACACCCTTCTCCCCTCGCCTTTAAAACGGCTCCGGGCTTGCGCGTGGCCGTCCACGCCAGACACCCGACGCTCCCCTCGCCTTTAAAACGGCTCCGACTGGCGCGTTGCCGTCCGCGCCAGACACCCGACGCTCCGGCGCTCTACTTTCCATTCAGAGAGCACGGCTTTAGCTTCAGTTTCGAGCGGCGTCCGGCGGGTGCGAGCAGTCGACGGAGATGGGTGATTCAAGGGCGTCGTCGCCAATCGCCCTCATCTCGGGCGATGAGGAGGAGCCGGTGTCGCCGCCGGTTGCCGCCGAGTACGAGTGGCCGCCGACGGCGGACTGGATCTTAGACACACAAATCCCGAGGCCGGATTGGCTCCCTGACGGCTTCGGCATGGAGTGCTACGAGGAAGACGACGGCACGTTCCAGCCGACGGTATGTCCATCGATCCGCCGTTACGGTCGTGTCTCGCTCGTAGCCATATAGGCGCCGTAGCCTTGCGTCTACGGCGGCTGCCAGCGGGGTAATAACCTGTATCAGAGCGGGGCTCTGCGCGCGCCGCCTCGTGTACTCTCATCGACCGGCCCGCGCACCGCCGGCCGACTTTCTCACATAAAAGTTCGAAATGGCCTGGGTGCGTGTGTAGCTGTGTGAGTTATTAGTAGCCAGGGTTTTACATGCAACAATTCTACTATATACTGTTTGCTTGCTTGTTTAATTTGTTCATTAATTCGTGCGCATTCATATATGCAGAACTTCTTCTGCCCTGTGACCGACATCTGTTTCTGCACCAAGGATGAGGTGCTCGAGTACTGCTCCTCCGGGGCCTCGCAGCGCGCCATGGACGCAAAGAACACGCTCGACGACAAGACCACGCTGCAGGTGAGTCATCAAGCATATATATCTATCTGTTCGTCTATTTATATATCTATCTACAACCCAGCGAGGATTATTTGACCACACGAGTTCGTTGTAGATGTCCACTCAGCTCCTTGCCTTCGCTGAGAATTATTGGATTCAGACATCTCATCACCCGTTGCGGAATGCATGTGTGTGTGCAGGGGAAGTACGCATGGCTGCGGGGGGATCACAAGTGGCTGCTTGAGATCAGGTTTAGAAGGGAGGACGGGAGAATAAACATATTCAAGGTAATTAAAATGGACAAAAAGGACTCCACAGCTAACTAACTTTAACTTCTCTTGATATGTACGTAGTAAATGATTATTGTTAGCTGTATATCTTATTTGTCTGTTTGTGCCGCATGCATATATAGTTGGAAAACGTTACTAGTATCTAGTAATTATATTTTGTATATATATGTTCCTAGCTAAACATGAGTGAATGTATTGGTAATTGGTATATAGGATCTTAGTGTGTGGTCAAATTAATTAAGTTACAGGGATATGATCATTCTAGCTAAGTTACAAGAGGGATATGATCATTCAAGGTAGCTTTATGGGCACGAGATCTAGATCGATACGCATTAGCTGTTGTATTTATTGTATTATAAAACGGAACCTAGCTAATCAAGATCGAGGGTGGAAATTATTGTATGTGTATATCCGGTTGTTATAACATGTATAGGGTATATAGGAAATGATATCAGGACTTACCATGTAGAAAGGTGTCCACTTCTTTTTTTGTCATTATTTTGTGCTAGTACTAGATTATTTATTAATATAACGGATTAGTTAGTGAGTAAAAATAAAGCATTTTGTGTTACATTGCCGCTATGCAAGGTAATTAATAAATACTGCCCACTAAGTTACAACAACATGACAGATTTGAGGCAAATTGCCATTGCATGGAGTTGACCTTGAATTCAGAGTAATGAATATTCATGTTTTCATGCATATGCAAATGTTATGGAGCTTATATCGGTGAAAGAGCAATGCTTTTTCTTTTATGTCGTTTTCATATTGTTTGTGTACAATATATGATGCATTGTTCTCCTCCTATCCAGGTTTATGCTCACCCATCTTCCAAAGTGAGGATTACATCAAAAGCTGAAGTGATGCGCCTCATAGATGAGGGCAAGCTCCCTGATGAATCTGCCAATGATGGAGCCTGCAACAGCACAAGCAACAAAGATAACGTACTCTAATATATGATATTGTGGCTATATATTATATATGTGTTTTGACATCTCAAGAATTAACTAATAACGTTCAACATTACATGTAGATCGTTGCTCAACTTGACTTCAACGTCTCCTCTCTTCCTCCGGGATGGGTTAAGGAAACTGCATTTAGGAAATGCAGTGATGGCGGCATTAGGACAGATAAGGTAAATTGGATTGAGCATAGAGCTCATTACCCATTCCAAAATAATATCCAATTGATCGATTTCTGTTTTCTTATCACTCTTTGTTTTATTTTGTAGTACTATACAGATCCTTTGACAAAAATGGTGTTCCGCTCACTGAATGCTGCAGAACAACACTTTAGGTATGAAAAAGATATGGATTGTTACAAACCATCCATGAGTGTCACTGACTTGTACTCCTTTGATGGGTGCATGGACATGGTAATTTTCTTCCACTATAATTGTTCTTATTACTCATCCTGTTTTCCTTTTTTGGTGGGGTCTTTACTATTTTGTGTCTTGCAAATTTTTACCTCGCTCGTTGGTGTGTATAGTAACAATTAATCTTAACATGCTACAGCCTATTTACTTATCAAGAAGACTGAAAATGGATGGAACAAAAGACCAATGTGATGAAGAAGGCCAGACTTCACGTAAGGATTTACAGTATTTGCTAAGTGCACCTATAGAACTTTTAATAATGACAAATGTTATTTAGTTATGCCACTTTTGGTATGATATGAGGTCTTTCTACTATTATCGTCATACAAATGAGTTTAATGATTTATAAATGAAGTATCACCTAAGCCATGATACATCTCCGATCACATTTCCATAATTAAGTAGGAGGAAGGGTGGATCCTACCATAAGGAGGGGACCTAGGGAGCTCGGTTCCTCCCCATCCACCACCACCACCGCATGTGTGTGTGCACACACTTCTATTTGTGTTTGCCCGTAAATAGGTGGGGCACACATAGGAACTTAAGAGTTTAGAGACAATGATTTCTCAGCTAGTCATGTTTGGTTTAATTTACCAATTATGTTGTCATTATCTTCCACTATGTTTGTTCATTATTGGTGAAGTTACTAGGTGCTTGGTTTGAGGGACACGATGGGTTGGAGTGGTCTTGTCCTAGTTTTTACGGATGGTATGTGCTCATATACTTTTGGTTAGGGGGACAAAGCCATTCATGTTTGTGTTTGGATTGGGATCCCACATGGGACGACTCACCCATCATCCTCTTTTTTTCTCTTTGTTCTTTCTTTGACATCCATTGTTTATTTCATACAAATGCACTCAAGTCACCACACAACTCCAAGGCCACCGCCCACCTACTCCCACAGCCGCTACTCTGATGTACATGGCTTTCACCTTTGAGTTGTCACCTACACCCATGGATGATGCCCCTCATTGACACCCACAAACAGCTATTGCCCTGCATCTATATTCGGTGCTAGCCCTCACGTTCATGAGTAAGCATATTGCATATGGGTATGGGCTTGTCGTCCCCAAATACTCCCCCATCCCCCACAAACATACACATCATCACGACAAGCTAGAGCATCTCACTTGTCAGTAGCCACGACCATGCCCATGGGCCACCTATATGCCCTTCACTTTCTACACCCCTCTCCCAACCTCTTATTTATTCCTTAACAGTGGCGGTAGCACTCATTGGCCCACTCACGTACAACTGACTATGCTTTCCCATGTGTGTCCTAATTAAGTGGGACAGTATCCGTCCACCCAATTTGAGGGGATGGCCACACTTTGCATCTTGGGGGCATATTCCTTTTGGAATGGTCCCATCCCTCTTGTCCCGGAACCAAACACCTTGCAATATAGGCTGTCACCACATCTCATCTCCCGCTGCCTAGCCCACTGGTAAAACACTTGCTTAGGTTCATGCAATTATTGATTGGGTCTAGTACATCCCCTCACTAGCTAATTGTAGCTATTATGTCATGTTAATGGCTCATGAATGATGAGGCACCAGTCTAGTGCATACATATATGAAAATTCACATAACACGTGGGATAGATATGCACTCCTAAGGACGTTTTGTGCGCTCATCCAGTGAAGCATAACCGCATGTCCACTAACCATTTTAACTAGGTCATGTGGGCCTCGTTGTTGCCTCTTTGTGGTTTCCATGAAGCCATGTTGCATCACGGTCTCACAAATAGTGTTGAAGCAATGCCACTCGCACCACGTGGAGCGCCTCGGTTGCCCCGTGGGTCGTGGTTGTGGCCCAAACCTCCTGGGTTTTGGCCAACCCATGAGCTTTAGTGGACAAAGCCTCGCAGAGGTCTAAATGTCTAGAAAAAAATCCTCGATCCAGGCTCACCACTAACAACTGGATCTTTTGTTCCCAACTAAAAAACAGTGTGTATACCACATGGCCTAACTCATCCATGGGACAATGGGTGTTTTTTTTGGCCTAGCCCACAAAATGCTCAGGTATGTGCTTGGTTAGTGGTGAGCCTCCACCATGCATCGATGGCTACTGAGTAATATATGTGTTTGTTTAGCACCTCGTCTATTAGTTTTCCCATGTTTCCCACTTCATATATCTCTATGATATGTTCTATTTGATTGAAATTGGAATCAATGTATAATGATAACACTTACTATTGTAAATGTCAATAGTGGGGGTTCTCTATTATACACTTTGTTGTCTGATGCCCTGTGAATGACCATTAGGTCAAACACTAACTAAAGAAGTGGGAGAGGATGGGAAAAAAGTGCTCCATGGTGATGGCATGGAAGATGATGAAGAACAGTTGCGAACTCGTCCACTTACAGAGCTGTATTTGATAACTGAAAAAGGAAACTTGAAGAGAAAGGGAAAGAAAAAGAATAGACTAATGTAGAGTTGGAGAAGCGAGGGCACTGTCTTGATTTTAGTTAACCATAATTTCTAGGTGGTAACTTGATATTTAGCAATTTATTCCATCCATGTAATCTTTTTATTAACTCTGGACATGTGTTCTATCATTGAATTTAGTAGAAATAGAGTAACTATCAAAACTATCTGTGCTCTTGCCCGTGCTCTGCCTATCTGTCACCCAACAAACCATCATGACAAAGAAAAAGAGCGCTACATTGATCTCATCTCCGCCACCAGGATTTGTGATCTACTTTCAACTCCAACAATCCTCGTGCTGCTTGGAGGAGGGGTAGAATTTGGATTTTGATCCTTATTTCTCTAGGTTTGTTGTCTACAACAGCAACATCAAGGTAGTGATGGCAACAAAACTTCAGAATAATAAGTCCCTTCATCTTTGTCTCTTCATCATGTTCTTCAGTGCTGAAGAGACGCCTATGAGGGTGGTGTCCGCTAGATCTGGAGTCCACACCAGCGAGGTTTCTCTTTTGCATTTTGGTGGTTCCTATTTAGGTGTTTTCTTGGCACTTCAATCAGGAGTTCCATGTTCTGGGAAGGGGATGGGGGGTCTGTACTCTTCATTTCCGATTTGTGGCATAGCAACATATTTCTTTCTTGTGGTCTCCTACAGCGGCAACAATGGATTAGCATTAAGCATCTTGTGGGGCGTTTCCCTAGCCGAGGTTCTCTCAATGATGTTTTTGCTTCATCTCTTGCCCCTAGCTCTCTGTGGTGTCTCCAGCTTATACTTCTTCGAGGATGGTTGTGGAGGTTGTCCCTTTCTCTTTGTTGTTGCTTGCATGAAGATGATGGAGAGTTTTGCATCGAGCATTGCTAATCGTGAAGAAGACATCATTGCAATTTGTGCATGTTTCTTCCTTTTATGTGAAGGATGCTATTGTAATACGTATTGTGCTCCTTTGTATTATCATTTTCCTTATCTCATGGAAGTGGATATCCCCTTTCAAAAATAGAGTAACTATCAATCTATTGGCTTGACTTAGGGAAAATAATCAAATCAAAGGAAATAAACTACACTTCCAATTATGCTAATGTCTATTGAGATTTGGACACAACAATAATACTTGTGAATAAACTAAGTTGAGGTATCCACCTTAGTCCTCTCCACTACAAATGAAGTTCTCTATTGAGAATTCTAAAATCCAAAATGTCAAGTCCTCCCATTGCCTTTGGTTGCATGAAAATCACATTTCCATATGAGGAAGCAATGGTGTAACACCTTGATCCAGGATGACGGCTAATACCCACTCTACACGTATGACAGCTAATATCCACTCTACACGTTGAATGGACCACACCTGCTAATGAACTCTCTTGCGCTTTCATCCTCGCTTTATGCAAAAGGATAGATCCGAAGTTAATAGCCTCCTACGCTTGGCTTTTAAGTTAGTTCAACTCTCATTGGATTCATGATGTGGTACTAAACTTTGGTTGCTCTAA
>CM041642.1:1046237-1150629 GCA_023333625.1 Bothriochloa decipiens
CATGCTGCTACATTAACTCGAATCTAGCCTGGCCCAACTTGGCCCATGGGCTGGGTCTCACATCCACCCACCCTCAAAGGACTCGACATCCTCGTCGAACTAGCTTATTCGCATAGGACAAATATTCAGGATCGACTCTCTTGGTCATGTTTGTAGTACCAGCTCCTCGGCCCAAGTGCCATGCTCTCTACGGAGCCATGCGCAACCTGTCTAAGCTCCTGATCCATACGTTTGTGAAACCGTGAGAGTTGACTCTGAATACCATTTGTAACACCCTGACTCAGGATGACGGTTAAAGTCCACTCTACACGTTGAATGGACCACACCTACTAATTAACTCTCTTGCGCTTTTGTCCTCTCTTCATGCAACAAGATCAATCCAGAGTTAATAGCCTCCTAGGCCTTGGCTTTTAAGCTAGTTCGACTCTCCTTAGATTCATGATGCGGTACTAAACTTTTGTTGCTCCAATTCCCATGCTACAATAACTTGAATCTATCCTGGCCCAACTTGGCCCTTGGGCTGGGTCTCACAAATGGTCTCCTTGTGCCTCTTCTTCTTTCCAAAGAAAGCTTTGTCATGTTCGATCAATTCCCTCGTCAATAGTGTCATCTTCTCATCTCTTGTTTCAATTGGCCTTTCCACCCCTATAATTGCAAGAGATGCTGACTTATTAACCTTGAAACTAATGTACTATGTGATCCATACTTCCTCCATCCCAAAAAGAAAGACGTTGGGTTTTCGTGCCATAAGTTTAACTCGATTTTTAGAAAATATGTGCAATATTTATATCTCTAAAATATTTTTTTAAAAAAACTAGATTTAAATATATGTCCAATGATACTAATTACTTAGCATGAATATTAATATATTTTAATATATAATTGTCGGCAACGTTTTCTCGGGAAGCGAGAACGTCTTTCTTTTTGGGACGTAGGGAGTATATATCTAGACTTTCATGCCAAATTTGATAGACCTCTACTTTTTCAAATATATTTATTTATGCCAATGGCTTCACCATTATTATCAAGGATTTGTTGTAAGTTGTTCAAGTCTGTTACTACTGGAGAAAAAGGGCGACACAATCAACATATACAAGATGGTACAAAAATGCCTGCCCCAATTTGTGAAAGCAATCATGAGAGGTTGCTTGGACATCTAACGGGTGCATTATCAGGGCCATTGCTAAACAGTCAATCATGCAACATCGATTGGTAATGGCACCTGGCTAACCAAATGAAGCACTTGCATTTTAGAGGGGATGAACTCTTATGAATCATTTTCCAACAAGAATCGACCTTATAGTTCACAAGAAGCAGGCATGTCAACATGCTAGTGTAGGTGCTAGGTTGTGTAAGCTTCTAACGACGTTGTTCCATTCACTGAGTCCCAAATGTATATATACTCAACCATCACTTGTCCTATCAAAACTCCTTTGACACCAGACGCCCAAGTTTAGTTTGAAGAGCCAGAGCTATATTGCGATATTGATAATCCTTGATATTTTTTTAGAGTTTAAGATGGCCCTCGGCCTTTCATTCAGAAGACCATGAAAGTTTAAGTTCATACATCATCCGATAATCCTTGATATCATCTTGTGTAAGTTAGAGTTTAATTTTGCTATAGTCCTTGCTTCCTTGTAACCATCGGTCATCCCAAACCCTATATACTCTCCCTTCCAACTATAGAATCCACAGCAACAGTGAAGAGAGGTTGAGCATTATGTCATACTTGAATTAACATACTAGCCCATGGCCATGAAGGGTGTGTCCTTTGGGATCCCTTCATTGAAATCAGGTGCTCAAGTATTAAAGAAAATGGTAATGACAAATAGTTTATTAACATAAAATATGCATTTTTTTTAAAAAAAAGGACCCAAAACATGGCCTATATTTATTAATAAGGATAATAGCTTCCTAGATTTGATAGACTATCAAGCTACACAAAAATAGAACTAAATATACTAATCACATTCTAGAGGTACAACAAGGAGCCATAACAACCTGGCTCTCAAAAAACAACACAACCAATCTGTATCTCCTAACTCACCAAACAAATTACCGACCATCATATCTTTCAAACACGAAGGATACCTCTGCCTAAAACTTGCATGCAAGAAGCTTCATATGATTCCCCTAGACAACTCGCTTGCACTCTCAGGCGATACCAACAACTGAAGGTGGCGACATAGTGATCACCAGCTAACACACATGCAACAACACATTGGAGCAACAACATGATCCCAAGCACAAACACACCTCCATATGACTCCCCAAGACAACTCCCTAACCACCAACTTGCACTCTCAGGAAATACCAACAACTGGAGGTGGCAACTCAGTGACCACCAGCTAATACACATGCAACAACACATTGGATAACATGATCCCAAGCATAAACAAGCCTAATCTGCTCAGTTAGGGGACTTTGTGGAGGACAAACCTCCCAATCAACACAAACTTCTCCAGAAACATAAAGTAGAGGTGGGACCTGCTAACTTGCCTGGTGTGGTGTAGAGGCTATTTATGTAATAATCCTACAATGCATGAAAGAGGCTAATAGACATCATCTTGCTTATTCTCTTGGACGGCTTCAGGTCACTTCCATCTTTGTTGCTAATCCTTCTTTCAAAATCTAGCATAAGCTGCTTATCTTTGCAACCTTGTGACATCATTTTTTTGACCGAATCGGCAGGGGAGTCCCCTACCTATTTTTTTGTATTTTTAATTGAATAAAAGAATACAGAGTACATGATTTACAAGGCATCAAGGCCCAAAGCAAAAAGAAAATAGAATCAACTCGTTAGGCTATCTCTCCAAGCTAACAAAGAAGTTTTCTTGCCTCCTTTGGCGATGTCACAGACATGCTCAAATTCTTTCCTGAATCTCCCTTTCAAGGCATTAATGGAAGCTTGCCCTCGATCAAAGATCACATTGTTTCTAGTTAGCCAGATCGCCTAGCAGGCTGTTATTACTATTTCTCTGAAGATCTTGCTCCCGAAGGTTTGTCTGGCTTGTAAGTTAAGGTTCCAGTTAATCAAGAGATAGTTCCAGCATGTCTTGCTGAAGCTGCATTCGAAGAAGAGGTGAAAGCTTGTTTCATGTTGACCATTGGTACACAATACGCAAGTCGTGTCATTCAGTTGCATATTCTTTCTCTGTAGTAGATCTCTGGTGTTTAGCATGTCTCTTATTAGAAGCCAAAAGAAGAACTTGTGAGTACCTGGGTTACTAGAAGTCCACATCCAGCTAAATAGGGGAGAGACAGTGGTGTGTTCGACCAGCAAGGGATAGGCCTTTCTGGTGTGTGACATCATTTATTAAGTGGGCTTCTTAGATATATAAACCTAGCTAAAGATCCTCTAGTAGTATAATACTTATGCTTATGCGGCCAAAAATCAGGACATGGAACGATAAAACAGAGCACTAATTTGTTTACTCATGTGTCGGTCATGCATGCTACTATATGACTTATGGACCCACACAAGATAATTGCAGAGGGCCAAAGCCAATTCATTAGGCCAAGCCCAACACCCCAACCTGGAGTGCTGCTCAACTTCTAGCTATGCAACTACTGTTCAAATCATCACAAATGCTAGTCTCATACTCTCATAGTGTGTCAGATTCTCCTCTGTAAGAATTAAGAAAGGGTGGCTTGCCTCTTGTACCGTGCAGTAGTGCTACCCTTATTGGAGTAGTGCACGAGATGTTGACATCATCAATTGTTATTGAAAGTGCAAGTCTTGTTTTTTTGTCATTCGTATCGAGAAAAGCAAAATACATACTTAGTAGAAGAGCTAACTTATAGTATATTTTATACAGTAGAAAGGAAGGAGAACGATGTAAAGCAACTAGATAGCGTTTTTATGACACTATACCACAGCCAATCTATAGGGTCAGAAAAAGGGTCGCTATAAGCCGTTATAGCGGTAGAACATTGGACGCTAAACTCGTACTTGACTCGTTTGCTTATACTCACACGATTTTTTATGCTAATATATTAAGATGCTCTATGTTTATTTTTTTAGCATTTTGTAAAGTCTATTGGAGACACCATTAGGCAGATATGACATATCGTTGGGGTGTAAACAGGCATGCTGATATTCAAACTATCAAAGTGAATACGTATTTTGTTACTCAGCTTTAATAACAGGAGTTGATAAAACTAAGAGTGCAAAAGGCAAGGCAGCAACAGGGACCCCAGGCGCCAGCAAGAGACCAAAACCAAGAGGAAGGCCGCCTAAGCAAAAGAGATCAACACCATCTTGATGATCATGAACAGTACTTCATCCGTGTGTTTGTTTGAAATCTGATCAATCCGAGGAGCATTGAACTCTCGTGGACTTGTTGCTTGTCCTGTATTTTCCCAAAGCATTTTGTGGTTATTACCTGGTTGCCATTTCCAGACTCGTCGTATGGTTGCATTTGGTTTTTATTGTCCTCATGTTACAGTCTTGGTGGCAGTTATTTAAAGTCTAGGTGATCCAATGCTTCTGTACATGTGAGACTGTTGCTGTTTGGAAATGTTAGTGTTGTAAACCCATTTCATAGTTTCAACTTTGTTTGAGAGATGATGATAGTTCTGCAGGCCATGCGGCATGCCAGGTGAGGTGCACAAACCAAACAACTCTGAATAGTTATTATCGCAGTGCTGGGAATTACATACAAACATTCAGTTCATGACAAAACATATATAGGGTCGCATAACAGCAATACTAATTCTTCAGTAAATTGCCCTCTTGTTCGATGCATGCATTTCAGGCAGATCAACTCCAGGCGCTGTCATCAGGGCGTCGAGTTTCCTGGAGAAGAGTCTTGATCAGATTAGCATTGCATCCGTGCATTGTGAGTTTGTGATATAGTTCAGGCTGTATCAGCATGGCTTGACTGTTACAGCGGCAAGGATGTTGCAATAATGCATATGTATTTAGTGATATACCGCTGCTGGAGTGAAGGTGAGTGCAAGCTTGATCTCTCCGCAGTATTTCTCCTCCTTGACGACCGGATGAACTGCCGGAGGAAGGCTGCCTTCCTGAAACACAGCCTCCAGGGGGACGCTGAAGGAAAGCAGTTCAGAAGAACAGGCGCACAGTTAGAGGGACAAAACTATGGAATATATAACTGAAACTCTGAAAGTTCAGAGAGAGGCATCCTGGTCTTCTGAACTTGGCGCAGAAAGAACATATATTTTCACAAGCATGCAGGAGCAAATTGCAGGTATTGTTTGCCGGATAAGGACAATTACTTACGTTGCTTCACCGACGAAATCATCATTGGTGAGATCGCTGTCCATGATCTTGAGATGGAGCTGCGGGGTTTCGTCAGAGACGGTGAAGATGAAGGTCTCGTTCCATTCAGGCTCGCTTCCTGCTCCTGAATTACCGACAGCAGATACACAAAAACAATGAAGAAATGGGGATTCCTGTGAATGGATGGTAAAAAAAAGTACACTCCTATATATGCATACCATTCGCAACGCTGCTTTTCTGCTCTTGGGTGCGGCATGTAAGGATCACGAAGGGGTCCATGTTATCTGACGAGCATTTGCATTTGCACAAAGAAAAGGCATAAAAAGAGACATAGGTTAGTACCGAGTACCGACAAGGATCAATAAGATGCTACAGTAACATGTACTAAACTTCGCTTAAGTCATGTGGCACTGTTTGCCAGGCCATTTCTGAACCCTCTGTGTATCTGCTCTGAACCTGTCTCAAACCTGCTTGTATTTCCGTTAATGCGTTAATGGAAATGGGGATCCCCCTAGTTCGAAAAAAAAAAAACATGTACTGAACTTTTCTTCAGTGCAGCATATATACAACTAGACCATTTCCAAAAATATATACAACCAGTACATTAGATTTAGATCAGAACGAAGATCGCACGCATCAATCAGTATGAGACTGATCCAAATGCTTTTGACGATCCAGTCAGTACATGAAAATCCAGAGCTTGTTTCAGTTTGTCCACGGTGATGACTGATGACTACGGAGATAGAGCGATGAACATGCCGCAAGCAGGCATGATCACTGAACAATGAACTGTGAACACCAAGATTAGTCATGGCATCTACTGTGCTGCGTGGCTCGCAGATCTATCTCAACCAGTGACAAGCGTACGACGCAGCAACGAACAGCAACCAAGAACGAAAGGGAGGAACTTTTGCGACCCGGCGGAGAGAAGAAGAGGATCAGAGGAATGAAGCTATGAGAGAGGGAGAGGGTTTACTGAGGAAATCGGTGTCCTCGAGGCCCTTGGCGGAGACGAGAAGGACCTCCAGCTTCCCGTGCACCATGTTTGCCCCGGTGGTTCTACTCCTCCTCGATCGCCTATCGCCGGCTGCAGCTTCAGCTTCTTGATGCGTTGCAGTTGCAGAGAGAAATATGTCACTTTCCCCTTGGTTTGGCAACCAGACCAGAGCAAGTGTGATATGATATATATGGACTATGGAGAGAAGCCATGGCACATAGTGATGACTGATGATGATGAGGAGCCATGGCCATGCTGTCGCCGGCCGGCCGGCCCCAGCTTGGCAGCTCTTGATCATCAATCATGCATGCCTGCCAGTCTGCATCACACATGTGATGTACTACTACGACCCATGGTTGGTAAATCTTGAAAAAAAAGGGTGGAAGGTAAACATTATTAGTTGCCAATTGCACACGTCTAGCAGTAGCTGTTAGTAGATTATTCATTGACTAATTGACTAATATATGATGATGATGGCGGCTTTCTTCTCTTGCTCTTGTTGTCTGCTCTGCCGTAGAATGGAAAAGAAAATACTCCAACAACTCAGCAGCATTTCCTCGGGCAGCTTGCTTGGTTTTAGCTGGACTGGTACTGTGGCACATGACAACATGCCCGGATCCGGATGCATATGAATGCACCTAGCAGCTGCTAGAGTGTCATGCAAGTTCCTTCAGATCGCGGGAATAACGCAAGGTGTGATTGCTTGCTTGCATGTTCTTTCAATGATTTTAGTATTTATATTACTACTGCCTTTTTTTTTTTTTGAAACCTGGCATTTCATTACTGGTCTGTCTGACAGATCGAGCTTGTGATTAGTTCTTCCCCTTCAACACAAACATAACCCATCCACAATTGGCTTCATTTTAATATGAGAAAAGAAAAAAAACAAAAACAATATTTAGAGGACTTGGCTATTTTTCTAGGAATTGCTGGGATCGATTTTGTTTGTTTGACCAGGCAAGGCCGAGTCGTGTTGCACAGCACAGACTAGGAGGAGTTACACAAGTTTGGGCGATTGCATGGGCCAGGCCCATATATACTGCAAAAACATCTGATGGGCCAGATGCGATTCTCCAGCCTTTCGCCGTCTGGGAAGATCACTGCTCTCAGAGATGTTAGTAACGGGGATTACGCCAACAAGGATGGAAAACGGAGTAGCCAATCCTGGACAGGGTGGAGGAAGAGTAGTACTCCACTGCTCTATCTACTCCTATTCGAAATTCCGTTCCGTTCCCCGTCTCTCTTGCTGCTTGGGCGTGGAAGCCACGGCTCGAAGCAGCGCCGTGCCGTGCAATCAGCTCAGCTGCCCAACCCCAGCCAGCAACCCCCAAGCGAGCGTTGACGTCACCGGTGCCGGTGCCGGTGCCGGTGCCGTCCCCTTCACAAACTAACCCACTTGAAATCTTGAATGAATCACGTCACCTCATATAAAATTCACATGAATTTTGAGCAGATTTATCCATATGCGTGCCAATCACATCACATTTTTCTGTAAACAACGGGGCCCAAACGGGCGGCGCAGAGTGTGTTGACGACGTGCCCGTGCAAATTCGGCACTCGCACGCATGATACGCATCCACCACCCGAGGGATTCCCATGACACGTGGGCCCTATAGAGGGCCCATACCGTGCGACAAGCCCACCAACTCTGGAAATTCCCCTGGTTCTTGCCAAGCCCACCCAGCTCGACGTCTCCGTCGTCCCCCCCTCTCGCCTCTCGCCTCTCGCCCTCTCCCTTGTTCCTCTTCCTTCCCCTCCGGCTCGGCCACGCCACCTCCCCTCCTCTTCCCCTCCCGCCGTGCGCCCGGATCCCTCGCCGCTTGCGCGCCCCACGCCGACCTCATCTCGCCGAGGACTGGATCGCCGCAGGGTAAGCAAGCTGACCCCTCTCTCCATCACCGCTCCCCCTGTTCCTGCGGCCGCCCTATGCTTGCTTATTCCTCTCCTTGTGTGTACTACTACAACTGAATTGCGCGCTGCGCCTTGCCCCTACTCCTTACGGTACTGCTGCGGGGAGTCCCTGTTGAATCTGGGATTGCTTCGATCCCGTGCTCACCGCTGACCTAGTCGAGCACGGCGCCTGCTTACCCGCGCGGGGTTGCTTCTAGCGTCCCCAGTTGCAAGTTTCTTCCGATGCTGCTAGCGTGTAATTAAGAATTACGTTTCGGCGTTGCCAGATTGCTATGAACTAAGCTCCTCGCCATGTTTGGTGCTAGTGCTAGTTTGCCTTAGACTTTACATTAGCTCTGTGCAATCAGTTTAGTGTCTCAAGAGCCTACGATTTACACAGCTGATTCGTTGCTTTGCTAGGACATCGGGGTGTCCTTGGCACACATGCGGCGTTAGGTGATGACGAGCTTGCCTGAGAGGGAAGAAGCACCTGCACCTCCACCAGATTCACCACGCGAGGAGGACTCCGCCGCCTCCACCCCAGCTGCCGCCGTTGCCTCTTCCTCCTCTGGCTCCGAGCACAACGAAGACGGCGGCTCCAGCCAGCCCAAAGCCTCCATCCTGTCCGGCGTCTTCACGCCCCCCTTTGCCATATTCGAGGGGCAGCAGCAGGACTCGTCGCCGTCGCCGGCGTGCGACGCCAGGTCAGCGAAGTCGTCGTCGGGGTCCTATGCTTGGTCCAGGATTCTGAGGAGGTTCGTGGGCAGCAGCGGCTCCATGTGGCGTCTTCTGGGGTGCGCCAAGGTTCTGACCTCCGGTGACGTGTGGTTCCTTGGTAAATGCTACAAGGTGTCGCCTGAGGAAGAGGAGTCTGGTGACTCAGAGTCTGACAGCGGGCATGCTGCGTTCCTGGAAGATTTCTCTTCCAGGATATGGATCACTTACCGGAAAGGTTAGGCTTTGCAAGACTAAGTTTGTGGTGAAAACTCAATTTCATTTGCACGGATGCCTAGAAACTAGATATTGATATGTTTATTGTCCCAGGGTTTGATGCAATATCTGATTCCAAGCTGACTAGTGATGTGAACTGGGGATGCATGGTTAGAAGCAGTCAGATGTTGGTTGCTCAGGTAAACTTTGTCCCTTTCAAACTGTCCCTTTTATTGACCAAGGATGGCCACTGAAGTTGTAAGTTGTAACAGACAAGTTTTATTGGCCTTTGGGCATAATTTTACAGGCACTGATTTTTCACCATCTTGGAAGGTCTTGGAGAAAGCCCCCAGAGAAGGTGAGAGATATATGACTTGATTATTCTGGTCTGTAGTAGAGGTTCACCTGTGCAAAGAAAAATGAGGAATTTCTGCTTAGTAGTAGGTGATGGAGCCCTTTTAATTCTTAATGTAGGGTTGCTTATAATACCAAATGTTCATATGCAGCCATACAACCCAGATTATATAGGGGTCTTACACCTATTTGGTGATTCTGAAGCTTGTGCTTTCTCTATTCACAATTTACTTCAAGCTGGAAGGAATTATGGTCTGGCTGCTGGATCATGGGTGGGTCCATATGCTATGTGCCGGGCATGGCAGACCCTTATCCGCACAAATAGAGAGCAAGCTGTTGCTGTCGATGGGAAGGAAAATTTCCCTATGGCGCTTTATGTGGTTTCGGGTGATGAAGATGGTGAAAGAGGTGGAGCTCCAGTAGTTTGCATTGATGTTGCTGCTCAGCTTTGCTCTGATTTCAACAAAGGACAATCAACATGGTCACCTATTCTTTTATTGGTTCCTTTGGTTCTTGGCCTTGACAAAATTAATCCAAGGTAATCAGCTAATTTCCATGCTTTGGGTGCTGGCGTACTGCATAGGGATCCATACATACTAGGCTAAGAGTCATCCTAAGCTAGGCCACCTACCTAAACACCACTTAACTCATGTGCTAAAAACTTAATGGCAGTCAAGTGGCCTGGGACCTACTTTGTAAAAATGGCTAATATTGTGATATTGTGGCCCAACATGATTGGTTATTATATAGATGGTTATTCTATTTTTTTTTTCTCGAAAACGTAGATGATTATTCTAAAAATCCATGAAGCCATCATGGCAATGAATGAAGATGCCCTTTTATAGTTGATGTTTCTGTTGATGTATTGATATGTAACTAACTACTACCTGTTTCCTTTCTATCAGGTACATCCCATTACTAAAGGAGACTTTTACGTTCCCACAAAGTTTAGGCATTCTAGGTGGAAAACCTGGAACATCAACTTATATTGCTGGGGTACAGGATGATAGGGCCCTCTACCTAGATCCCCATGATGTTCAGATGGTAAACCTGCGTGCATTTTATATTTACTTAGCAAGCAGATGCATTTATTTCAGAAATGCTGTAGTTTTCTACCTTCTAACTTAAGTTGAGCACCATACTTAAGAAGTATCAAATTCAAAACAGTATGTTCATTCATGTGCGTGAATGCCATTAGTAGTTATCTAACATCATGGATATAATTTGGCACCTTTCAAATTTCAAGTTTGAACTGAGTTTCATTCTCTCATTCAAAGACAACAGTGGCATGGCGATTCTTGTTCCATAGACCACTAGAATCTGATTATTTCTGTTGGAGTGACGTGCATTGTGAGTCTCGAAAATTAGTTAGGTTGTGCCAATGGGGTCCCTGAACTTGGCAGATGAAGATTTAGGTCAAGGCATGCCCAAACTATATCGGTAGTTAAAGATGACATGATATTTGAGAGCACTGTAGATTGTTTTTTAGTCTTGCAACTATCATGTGAAATCAGCTAGGATTCCATATTCTGGATTATAGAGCTTTTTTTTGGTATCCTAACCCTTATTGGTCTTAATTAGCAGGACCAATTTTGTTAGACATATTTGTGCTTGTGTATATATACTAATGTTTTTCAATTTGTGCACTCTTGTTTGCTTGGAAATACCACTTTTTATTACTATGAAAACACAGATAATGGACCAATGCATTGGCCAGGATGCATTATCTTTTAGCTATATAGTAATGGTAGTAATAATGGATGCTCTGTATGTGTCAGGCGGTTGACATTGCACCAGATAACTTGGAGGCCGACACTTCCTCGTACCACTGCAGGTATGTGTGCTGTTGTTTGTGAAATGAAATCTGAGGAATGGAACTGCAGATTCATTCTCTATGCATGCCCAAATGATGGCCTCTGATTCATGTCTGTGCTTGTACAGTGTCGTCCGAGATTTGTCTCTAGAACAAATTGATCCATCCCTGGCTATTGGTTTTTACTGTCGCGACAAAGGTGAGCCATTGTAGTTTCTTATATGCCCATTCAGTCATTTTTTGAAGCTCTAATCTCTGTATTCTATTTACATCTTTTTATGCAGACGACTTTGATGATTTCTGTTCTCGGGCCTCTGAGTTGACAGAGAAGGCCAATGGAGCGCCACTGTTTACTGTCGTGCAGTTAATCGAACCATCGAAGCAAATGTATAAACAGGATGATGGGCTGGGTTGTTCTGGCAGTAGTAGCATGGGCAACGACGATGACCTTGATGGCTCTGGTGAAGCAGAGGAGTGGCAGATCCTCTAAACGAGGCGAACACCGATGACATGTTGGGCTGAAAAACTTGAATCGAACACGTTGTCTGAATTGCTTCGTTCGTGTGTGAATACAGGGGATTGTTTGTGATCACAGGGTGAACATCCCTTGGGAGGAAATGTCCAAAATGTGACAGGTGGAAATGTTCAAAAACATACACTTGTGGATGATCATGCCTATATGTATTCATTATTCCATATTCTAACACCATTTCACCACGGCTTGCTCGCTTTTCAATTGGTTGCTTGAGTTCAGAGTTGCACCTGCCAAAAAATTTTCTGGTGTTGGGATGCTACATTTGCAATGCCAACATCTCACCGTTTAAATAGGGCTAACCATTTGATCTGAATTCTGAACATGGAGTGTTAACATTTACATATGCCAAAAATTTTTTGAGTTAATACGTATGCCAAAAATTGCTGCCCTGAAGCTTTTAGAGTCGCCTGTCTGTAACAGAAGTCACTTCGAAGAAAGAGACAAAGCTGGCGTGCAAGAACGTAAAAGGGTTACGAAAAGAACCTAGTTCATGGCCGGCCATGGCTGAGCTGAGCACGAACCTGTAAGGCTGTAACCCATAGCCAAAGAAAGGCATCCATGTCAAATTGAAGCTGCAGAAGAACAGCCATCTTGCTCCGGCATCACGCAACAGCATAGCCTGATATGGTGGTCATGGCACCGGTGCTCTGCCCGGCTCTCTCTCCTCTTTAAAAATTGCAAGCTGCAAGCCATCCTCTGGTGATAGTAACCTCTAGTAGTAAGTTGCCAGTAGGTGGCAGCAGCCAGGTTTGCCACGATGACACTGTGCACCGTCTTGCTCCAGATCCTCCTCCCAACGTTGTTCTTGGTTTCTGCCATCACAGGTAAATAAACCATGGCACTCTGATGCTGCTCGTCGTCGTCGAGCTCTACCTGCCATCTTGATCTTTACACTGTTTCAATTTCGTGCAGGCGCGGACGCCGGCGGCATCGGCGTTAACTACGGCACGCGGGGCACGACGCTCCCGGCGCCGGGCGACGTGGCGCGGTTCCTTGCCCGGGACACCATCGTAGACCACGTCAGGCTGCTCGACGCCGACCCCGTCCTGCTGCAGGCGTTCGCCGGCACGGGCCTCGCCGTCGACGTGACGGTGCCCAACGGCGTCGTCCCGCGCCTCGTGAACCTCACCTTCGCGCGACGCTGGGTGCGCGAGAACGTGGCGCCGTACGCGGGCGCCACCAACATCTCGCGCCTCCTGGTCGGCGACGAGGTGACCACCGAGGCCAACCGGACGCTGCTGCTGGCTCTGGTGCCGGCCATGCAGAACCTGCACACCGCGCTGGTCGCCGCGTCGCTGCACGGCCGCGTCAAGGTCTCCACCACGCACTCGCTCGGGGTGCTCACCACCACGGAGCAGCCGTCGTCGGCGCGGTTCCGCGATGGCTACGACACGGCCATCGTGAAGCCGATGCTCAGGTTCCTCCGCGCGACGGGCGCGCCGTTCATGGTGAACGCGTACCCGTTCTACGGGCTCGCCAACGACAGCAGCAGCCTCGACTTCGCGCTGTTCCGGCTGAACCACGGCGTCATGGACCGGGGCTCCGGGCTGGTGTACGGCAACATGTTGGACGCGCAGCTCGACGCCGTGCACTCGGCGGTCAGGCGGCTGGGCTTCGGGGACGTCGACATCGTCGTGTCGGAGACCGGGTGGCCGTCGGCCGGGGAGGACTGGGAGGTCGGCGTCGGCGCCGACCTCGCCCGGGAGTACAACAAGAACGCCATCCGGCACCTCGGCTCCGGCGTCGGCACGCCGCTCATGCCCAACCGCACCTTCGAGGTCTCCATCTTCTCGCTCTTCGACGAGAACCTCAAGCCTGGGCCGGTGTCGGAGAGGAACTTCGGCTTGTTCCGCGGCGACATGACACCGGTCTACGACGTCGGCATCTTTACAGACCCGGAGGTACGTAAACTTACGGTGTGGTCACCATGAAGTGACGATCTACTCTTCAGTTCATTTCCACAATGATCTTGAGCCGGCGAATGTATCGGTCTATGCACGCAGACCCTTGAGCCGGTGAGCGCGAAGGTGACGCCCGCGCGGAGCTCGCCGGGAGCGGCGTCTGGGCGGCGGCAATGGTGCGTGCCGAAGCCGGCGGCGGACGAGATGATGCTGCAGGAGAACATCGACTTCGCGTGCGGCCAAGAGGGCGTCGACTGTGCTGCGATCCGGCCGGGCGGCGTGTGCTACGAGCCGGACACGGTTCTGGGCCACGCGGCGTACGCCATGAATCTCTACTTCCAGTCCAATGGCCAGCATGCGTACGACTGTGACTTTGGACAGACCGGCCTTGTCACCACTGCTGATCCCAGTAAGATCTACTGTATCATCTTCCGATTCCGATCCTCCGTCAATCGTTTCAGTTTTTTTGGGTTTCTTTTGCCACATGCACGAGTAACTATTTTTTCCCCCATTTTGGTATATATCTTTACGTGTGGCATTCTTCCTGTGGCAGGTTATGCAGGCTGCAAATTCATGTGAACAAGGACTGAACGGACATATTTTCGCAAAAAGAAAAAAAGAAAGGACTGATGAACGGACATAGGACTATCTTACAATAAGCTCGTTAGTTTTTTTGTAATGTTTGATTTGAAGTGTATTATGGTGAAGGTGAACTAGTTATAGCGGTTGGTTTAACAAATATACGAATTGTTAGGCAAAAGAATATACCACAATTAGTGGCGGTCGGCCCCCTTTGGCATAGGCACAGCTCCACAATTAGTGCTACTAATGATTGCCATGTGAACATATCTCCCGCTATTACAAAATTACTTGAGTGACTTCTATGTGAAAACGAACATACATATCCAAAGTGTAATTTAGTATGTCTTCTAACGAACACGAAAATAGACCATATTAGAAAACTCCCATGGTCCCATCACATGTAAAATAGCTGCTGAAATTGTTAAACAAAAAGGAAGAACATGTGGGTGAGAACGGGCAAAGGCGGTGGATAAGTTGTTCCCCTCGTGCCCCTCCTGTCTCAAAATATTATAAAAATTACTAATTATTACTCATTTCGTTTTAAATTACAGTTCGTTTGACTTTTTTATCTTAAATTTACCATTTGTCTTATTAAAAAAATAAGCAAAAATAGTCAAATTTAGGTCATTCTCGAAAATCTTCTGTTAACAAAGCAAACCATATCAAAATAAATGATATTTTACATAAATTTTTGAATAAAACGAGTGGTCAAACTTAGAATAAAAAAGTTAAATAAATTATAATTTAAGACAGGATTGTAATTTTTATGACATATAATAATTCTTCTTATACATAGTATTTGATTAATTTTTAAAATATTTGATTTAGAGAAATCTTCTCCCTGTACACCGTGCTAGAAAACTTGTTTCTTTTCTTCGTCTGGACATAGTATGTTTTCTTTTACTGCCTCGTGAATTGTGATCAGCTAGTCATATTCTGGCAGAATCTGGCACAATCAAACGTGATCAGCCCAGCATCAGCCGAGCAGGAACCGGCCAACAGCACCAGCCGAACGGCAGGGCTGAAAGATCTGCAGGTTCAGCCCAGCTTCAGCCAGCTTGTTACCAGCCGAACAGCGCCAAAGATCAATCAAAATAAGGCCTTGTCTAGTTTATCAAATTTGGTCATCAAATTTACCGCGTAAAAATTTATATTTCTCGTTATATCAAAATATCGGCACATGTTTAGAATACTAAATGTAGATGAAATTAAAAACTAATTATACAGTTTTATTGTACTTTACGAGATAAATATTTTGAGCCTAATTAGTTAAAGTTTAGATAATTTTTATTATATAAATGAAATGTTATAGAAATTTCGCTATAGAATTCTAGCGCTAATTTGACGATCTAAAGGAGGCCTTAAAAAAAATACTTGTATCTATGTTCCTGGTTCCACAGAGCACAGTGGTGCCGTGGTGGGCCTCTCCCACCGCCTCCAAACTAGAACTCACCAGTCAGCAGTGGGCAGTGGCCGAGGGGGAGCGCAAAATTTGAAAACCCTCGACCGTGTGCCGGCGTCCGACCACCGACGCGACGGGCCATCGCCATCCCGATTCCCCACTCGGCAGTTTGCACTCAGATCTGTCTCCTCCCCCACAATCCAATCCAGTAGCTCAGAAGACTCGGAAGAAGAAGAGGCGGGGCGATGGAAGACGGCGACGAGAACGCGGCGGCGGCGGCGGAGGCGGCGCTGGGGCTGAACCCGCAGCTTTTCCTCGCCGAGGTCCACGGCATCATCGCCGATGTCAACGCTGAGGCCTTCGAGTACTGCCTCCAGTTACGTTCCCTCCGTATCTTTTCGCGCGTTTGTTCTGTTTACCCGATTTCTTCCCTTCATTCGCCGCCGCCGACCTAGGTTTGTTAATTCCCCATTTTTCCGTCGCTTTTCTTCTCCAGGGCAGCGGCCGCACCAGGGGTCATCGGCGCCGCCAAGGCTGCAGAGAAGGCCACTGATCTCCAGCGGGTAAGCCACGGATTCCCGCATCACGATTCGAAACTGCTCAATTCGTGGATATGGGGATGGAATGGATAGTTGGTTGTCTGTGCCCTCGTTTAATTCATGTTCCTTGCTTGTTAATTCCATCCCGCTAATCATCTGGGAACGTTAAACTGTGTTAAATATTTGTGTAGCGCTGATGCCCTGGGACTTGGTAAATGTCTTCTCCACCAGATTTTAAGTGTACATGGATACTGAATGAGGTTCCAGAATATGGTTAAAACGAAACGTGGAAGTTGTTCTGCACTGCACCTGAATTCATATTCCTCCAGAATGTCATCAGTTTCCATGGATGTTGTTTATGTAGTGGAGTGGAGACCATTAGCTGATTCGCTAAGTGCTATGCACATTTCAGTTTCTGCTTGTATGCAGAGTTTTTGCAGTGAAAAAATAAACAGAACTGAAATGCATGACTAAATTATGTGCATTGGGATCTAAAGTGGACTAAGCTTCCAACCATAGCATTGCACTTAGATGCTTCGGTGCTTCAAATGTTTTAGTTGTACCTGTGTGTTGCAAGCTCCATAACATGTTTAGTAAATTTGGCAGTTAATTTGTTTAACTTATGCTGCCATTTATTATCACACCTTCTCTTCTAAAAGGTGTCTCATAACATTTATTATGCTGCAAATTCTTGCATTTTTTTTTGACCAGCAGGGCCATTATGATAAGTAGAAGTCTCTATATGTTTTCTCTGCAGGGATTAAATGCTATTCACCATGTTGTAAAGGATCGAGTGGATAAGAGAATGACCAATTGGGAGAAATTCTGCTTACCGCATTGCTTTGATATACCTGAAGGTTTTGTGGCTCCTGAAGATGTACGTACCTTATCCTAATGTTAAATATTTGACTCCAGCATTCTTAAATGCATTCATACTGTGGGAAAGTTTCATTTGTGTTGTGTTCATGAGGGTTCATAATTTAGAAATCTGATGCTTCTTTATGGATGCAAGCAGTAACATTTAATTACTGATGCCCACAAACTCTTTTGCAGTCATAAATATGAAGAGGTTGTGGATTCAATACTGGTTAGAGCATCTTCTAAACTGCTGGATTAGTGTTCTTGAGAAGGGGCATTGAATACTGATTTTTGTTGAACTGAATATAATTTCTTACAGGCTTGCAAGTTTTATGTTGTTGAAACGAGTGTTTCTGGCCTTTCTCTTGAATGCCATAATTATAATACCATTATTCACACTGATCTTAAAAATTACTAATCTATGTGCAACATCGTTTAAGCTTGTTGTTTGTTGTTGCTTGCAGTAACTAATAAACATGTGTGTCTTTTGTTAATGAATGTAGTGATGCTTTATTTCACTTTTTCTTCATTCCCTCATCTCATAATGTAAATGACTTTGTATATAATTTTTTTCAGGATAATCCTTGTGCAAAAGAATCGCATAAAGATGAGAATTCAGATTTAGATTTGGAACTTGACTCCTTAAGGAGAAAGCTTGAAAGTGTAAGCACCTTAGTGGTAATGAACCAGTTTATAATATATCTTGATTTCTGTAACAATTGCCAGTTTTTCTTACTTTTCACCAGGCTAACAAGGAGTCTCAAAATCTTGAAAGAGAGATGTTGTCACTAGAAAGGCAAACTACATACAAATCAAAACTTGATTCTTCTGTCTCTGAGATACTAAAGTTGTTGGAAGACAAATCCATGCAGGAAAATTGTGAAGGTACGACATAGTATACACTATTAATAGTTGAATACAAAAAAAAGGATTCTGAGAAGGGTACATCATTTGATCAATTCTGATTAACTTTATCAGTTCTGTCTTCTGTCCAGTATTTCTGGTGAAAGTTGAACATGATTATGTGGTTCACCAATGCTACAATTTTTATGTTTGATGGCAAGTAATATTATTGGTTTTCCTTGCAGCAAGGAATTAAGGAATTAACTGTTTTATCAACCTGATCAGACCTCCAAGCTGTTCAATTGTTTATCATTACTAGTTCTGGACCTTGGTGAAATGATGTTGTGTTATGACAACCTTAGGCCTTTGTGTTAAAAATTTTGTGCCTTGTTTGACAATCTGATACCACATTGCAATTCTTTAATGCTAGTGTGGGTTCAACTTTTAAAACTTTGATTATAGTTAACTTTTAAGCTTTTAGTTTAGAAACTTATCATATGCATAGATTTGTCTTGGAAGTACTTTCATAAAAGCATAAATTTGTTATGATGTTTGGCTATACTCTAATAGAAAATAGTGGTTAAAGATATGCTTTGGAGACTATCATTCATTCATTCTGCAAAACATTAAATATTTGCACACTGCAAAGTGGAAGGAGTTTTACATCGTGGGAAGAAAGCCATTGCAGTTTTCTGCTCCCATGTGTTAGCTTTAGCAAGAAAACTGGTCAAAAATTGTGGATTCTGCCACTTCTTTTCGTTTGATGTCATTTAGTCTTTTATTTCATGTAAATCTCATTATTGTTATGGAACGTGTGACATAAATAAAAAATTCATATGGAGCCTTAATCTAGATAAAGCTTCCTTCTACCCATTTATCAATTGTACCTACAGTCAATCTAGTTACCTGATCAGAAAGTATGCCTATTCAACTGTACTGAACCTGCAGGTCTTATGAAGGCAATGCCAGTATTGCAGCAGAAAATAATAGATATGAACAAGAAAAGGACTGTGGTCACGTCTTCGGTAGATCAACTGGTTGGGAGCATGAACAGTTTGACAGACAACAAGCGACAAACACTGGATAAGAGTACTGCCACAGCTCCCCGCTTTTCCTCTAGTTCCCCCATATATAATAGTTACGCCATGTATTTATATGCCGTTCTAGCAGGTTTTACTGCAGGTGCTGAAGAAATTCAAGAGGTAGTCAATATCTTTCAGAACAAGAGTCATATGGGGCCGCCATTACTCCCCCAGGGAGCACATCACCAGGGCCGCAGACACCTAGACGGCGCTGGCGGCAGCAACAAGAAGGCAAGAGTTACGAGGAGTAAAGGGGGCAAGAATTAAGGGATTTGAGGAGTTCGTTTCCCTTTGTTTAGTAGACGTGTACAGTCCTCATTTGGGATCAAGCAATAACAACCAATTTTCTAATCTCCCTCCTCTCTCAACCTCACACCCCTCACAATTAGACGCTCATTACTGATACAGGCTATGAGCTTCATAGCCGAGGTACTGCTACCTTGGGCCCTTATCTCTTACCTCAACTGTTCCAAATTATAAGTTGTTTGGTATTAGCTGTGACAGAAGAAGTCCCTACTGTTTTTTGTTGGGATTGAACTCGTGTATTTCACTCGACGCCTTCTCTTTCATCGTTATGTGATGTGAGGACTATTGCTCGTTGTACTTTTCCCTCCATGTTGTAGCCATTGTTTTTATTTATTTCACTTGCACCATAATCTGTTGGAATTCAGAGCACGCGAGCTTGAAATGCATTTTGTTGCTTTGTCTGTCATGGAATTAGTGTTTCTGAAGTGAATGCTAGAAATCCTTTGCACTATCCAGGTCCGTATCAAGTTTCATTTGGTTGCACAAATGAGAATAACAGCGTATCCAGTTTCATTAGGTTGCTCACCTGGGACTAACAGTTTTATGCATATATAGAAATTAATTTTGAATTGCGCATGCCTGGCTTAGAACGTCTGGTGACTGCAAAGTATATGAAATCAAAACCATGCTGCAATAGTTAACCTCAGTGATCGAACTGATGCCAACTGAAATGAAGTAAATTCGATGCAATCAGATTAACAGACGATTATAGCTATAGAGAAATAGCAATTGTACTACACCTTCACAATAGGAGCACCAGTGTTCACAGTTCAACAATTGTTTGAGTTAGCAGTTCATTAGTTCCATTTTCGACGGGATGTCAGTTCAAGGCCCAGCCAATACATGCCCAAAATTTAGTTAAAATTAGCAGGGGCCGCGCGAACGCGTACCCCCTCTACCACAAATTTTGACGTCCACTCTCCCACTTGGGGAGATGGTAGACCAACGCACCCACCAAATGCAATGTGGGCCACTGATCTAGGCCATGGGCCTTCATGATCGCCCATCGACCCCGTCCAGGTAAGTATGAGACAACGGCGGCCCGGGGCATTCTTATATAGGCAGCTCGCTCGCCCTTCTGTGGTTGCGCTGCCGAGGTGGTGCTAAGCTATGAAGCGAACCGAGACGTCGCTCTTCCCGCATGCCGCACTGCGAAAATAAAGGAAAACGTTGTGCCTTGCTGGGCCGACAAAGGCGTCGCTAGATAGATGGGCCAAGCCTGTTAGGTTTCGCTAGGATTTTTTTTCGTTTACGCTCATCAAATTCACGTTTTGATCCCTGGCGTTTTCCTCTTTTACTTTCTCATCCTTCTTCCTTGGCCCCGGGGCCTACGAGGCTACCACTTCCAGTTTCGGAGTTCCCCAGTCTCCACCCCAACTCCACCCAAGTCACCGCACCGCCGCATCTAGGTCACCGCCTCTCGCCGGCGTCCGCCATGGCCGGGGACTGGCAGGAGCTGGGCCAAGCGGCGGCCATCGGCCTCCTCTTCGCCTACCTGGTTGCCAAGCTCATCTCCACCGTGATCGCCTTCAAGGAAGACAACCTCCGCATCACGCGCTCCCCTCCGTCCTCCCCCACCGCCGCCGCCGCTGCCGCAGCCGCCGCGGATGGCCCGGTCACCGCGGAGGCTCCCCTCCCATCCCACGACGGCTCCACCGACGGAGGAAGCGGCAGCGACAGCGACTGGGAGGGCGTGGAGAGCACCGAGCTCGACGAGGAGTTCAGCGCCGCCTCTGCCTTCGTCGCGGCCTCAGCCGCCTCCGGCACCAGCGTCCCCGAGGAGGCGCAGCTGCGCCTCTACGGCCTCTACAAGATCGCCACCGAGGGGCCCTGCACCGCGCCCCAGCCGTCCGCGCTCAAGCTCAAGGCCCGTGCCAAATGGTAAGATTCCAACCCATCCCCTCCTTCTCGTGCTAGATTCTGCTGATTTGAATTTGAATTCCGTCCGGTTTTTTCTATCTATATGCTTATTTGCTTCGGTTCAAATTTAGTCTAGAATGACTTCAGATCAGCGGCATGGCCCATCCGAAGTTAACATAATATATGATGCTCGTATCTCACGCGTAATTTAGTCTTAACTGTTAACTATTGAGCCTGTTTGTACACTGATCAGCATAATTTAGTCCTGATTGTTGACTATAGAGCCTGTTTGTGCACTGATCATTTGTGCTAGTGTTGCCTGAGCATAAAATTACTTTGATCCTGTGTCCTTGCTCTGTGCCCAAGAGTGCCCTGGTCATCATGCTGCATAACTCTGCAGTGCTTAGGTTTTTCAGTGTGCAGTTGTTGTTTTGTGTTTTGAGTATTTGCAAGCACTTGAACTCACAGATCAACTGCTTCCAGCTAACTTATATTATCAGCATACCACTGTTGTTGGTTTCACTCTCTGCCTGTGCTCGTTGATCTAAAAAATTACTTCGGTTTAACATTGTCCATATGTCATCTGAAATTCTGAATATACCAGGAATACTTGGCATAAGCTGGGTGCTAAGCCTACAGAAGAAGCTATGCAAGAGTACATCACAATTGTTCAGGAGCTATTCCCTAACTGGGATGCAGGTGCAAGTGCGGTAAGTTCTGTGGGTCCTTATTGACCTCACTCCTGCTGCAGTCTGTACAACAATCTCGTGACAGTGTTGGCTTATCCATGACATAATAATTTCAGAAGAGGAAAGATGAAGATAACATTACTTCTGCATCAGCTTCGAAGGGGCCCATGGGACCTGTGTTTAGCAGTTTGATGTATGAGGAGGACGAAGGAAATGATTCGTAAGTGGTGTTTACCTCATGGGTGTCTTCTCCAGAAGTTTCTGCATGTTACCTACCTTGGACTACTGTTTGTGATTGGAACAAACTTAAATGTTTATGCAGAGAACTTGGTGACATCCATGTTTCAGCGAGGGAAGGAGCAACTGATGAGATAGTGAAGCTTCTGGCAGCTGGTGTGGAAGTTAATGTGAGAGGTTTGTGTTTGCAAACTATAAAACATCCAATGCTTATGTTATGTTTATAAGCATAATTCATTCAAACATGATTTTATATATGGTATCTTCAGATACTGAAGGTAGGACTCCGTTGCACTGGGCTGTTGATCGTGGCCATCTTAGTGCTGTTGAGGTTCTTGCAAAAGCAAATGCAGATCTGAATGCTAAGGTAAATTGAAATGTATACATATTGTGTTCTACTATTCATGGCAGATTGATTTGATGAGTAACGTGGAGCAGTGGGTGCTAATCTAGTTATATAGCTGAATGAAGTATGGTTGTTTGCATCTTAAACTACATTAAATAGAAACCATGTTGGCTATGCTCAGTACTACCCTTGTTTGCTGTCTGTAGTGTAGCATGCCATGATCTTTTGAGACATTTTGGTTTATGAGACTAGTACATGATCTCTTGAGTCATTTAGGTTTATGAGACTAATGAACTGAATTTAACTGTCTGTTCCATGCTCAGGATAATGAAGGGCAAACAGCACTCCACTATGCTGCTGTTTGTGAAAGAGAAGACATTGCAAAATTGCTCGTCAAGCAGCATGCTGATCTTCAGATCAAGGATGAGGATGGGAACACAGCACAGGACTTGTGCCCTTCAAGCTGGTCTTTTCTGAACCAGGCAAACTGACAATATGAATATACAGATATGATAAGTGTCATCTGCCAGGAAATATGATACCTTACATTAGGTGTATCCTAAGCCCATACCGCACTTGGTCATGTGCTCTTTCGTTATGGTGTATCTAGTGTCCTTTTGAAGTGTGGGAAATTAGACAAGCTGTTTGCTGCGACATCTGCTATACGTGGCACCCTTTATGAAGGTTGGGAAATCAGATGAGTTGTTTTTATCGGCCTCATCGAACCAGTTGTCAAAAGTCAAGTCCTTGCAGTATTAATGCTGGGATATACATGTATTGCTCTACTCAGAAGAATTGTGCTGAACACCAATGGTCTGTTACTGTTAGTGAAAGTAACTGCAATCGCACATGGTTCATCAGTTTTTTTTTTTTTTTGGGCAATTTGTGAACCTGTTCTACCATGTTAGTCGTTACATTTGTATGGGCCCTCAATTGTGTACTTGTGACAGTTCCAAAACCCAAAGTTCTGAAAACAGGCTCAGCTACTGGAAGCGAGTCATGATTCATGAGCTAAACGCCAAAACTAAGAAAGAAACCAGAGAACTCAATCAATCAAACTAAGAAAGAACCAGAGAACCGAGACAGTAGGTTGAACTCAAAGGTTACAAAGAAATAGCAGATACAGAATAATCAAACTAAGAAACCAGAGAACCGAGACAGTAGGTTGAACTCAAAGGTTACAAAGAAATATAGCAGATACATTCATGAGGTAAATAACCGAGCTCCTTCAAAAGTTATGCGCCTCACAGGAATCGAGCCGAGCTCCTCCTGCCTCAGGCTGCGGAGCAGGCGAGCAGCTACCACTTCGGCTACCAAACTTTGCCGGTACGAAGGGAGCATGTGTAGGATGAATAAAAAACATCGTAGGCTGAGAGTTGAAAAAAAAAACATAAACAAATCTTATATCTTATATGTGACCCACTTATAAGAAGAAGGTAAAGAGGCTTAATATCTCTAGATTAAGATTTTAACGGTTAAAATATAAGATGAGTATGAATTTTTAGGTAACGTCACATTTATCAAATCTTTCGTTCTTTTATAGTCCATAGATAGACTAGATTTGGAGTCTCAAATACATGTATTTTCTTGCATTGACTGCACTGCCCTTCTGCTAATCTCATTTATTTATGGATTCATCTACCCAGCCCGATCGTTCCTCCTTCCTTCTCTCGTTCGCTTGACGCTACTCCTTCCCTCCCCATCACTCGCCAGACGCGATAGCAGCCCGTCGCCCCTCCTTTTTTTCCACGTCGCCTTCTCTTCTCCATGGACATAGATCCTCCGCCCAAAGGTGTAGATGGAGGGTCATGGGCCATGGACGTCGAAGCAGGCAAAGATGAGTCCTCCTGTTCCCTAGCCCTAGCCGAGGCAGCCGATGGTCTGGCTGCGGCTCCTGGAGGCGGTCCCGGAACAGCTCCCACAGGCGGTCGTTGATCCGCAACAGCGCGCTGGTCATGTTTCCTCCATCGGAGGCGGAGGCGACGACGTGGACCCTTGCCACATCCTCGCTGATGGGGACAAAGTGGTACCACGGAGGGTGGCGCACGGGTTCGGGCGCGTTGAAGGCGGTGTGGAAGGCGGTGATGTCCAGGCCGCCGCGTGCATGCAGCACCCGGCCAGCTGCAGCATCGAGTTCGGTGGCCCTGGAACGGCAACGGGAACATCAGCACGCGCCACTGGCGGACGACGCCGGAGCACGCTGGTTGCTCAAGAACAAATCTTAGAGCGTTGCATGCAGCTTTGATGACGATGAAAGAGATGGATTGATACGAATTGGTAGCTGCTCAGTTGGCGTGGCATCTGATCTGGTACTAAAAATGGATGGATTTGGTAGCTATTAACGCGAGAGAATTGAATTTTGTTATTGGGCTGAAAGGGAGGAATTGAAGGAAGCAAGATACGCTAGGTGTGAAGTGGATTTGATCTAGGGGATTAGTTGGGAAATGTGTGTGCTGCAGCCTGGTGGCTTTCAATCATATGATACATAGTGCGCACTCCGTTTGAAAGCCATGGTCAGGCCGCGGCCGGCCGGCAGCCCCTACAAGCGTGTTTTGAAGGCATGAGGGCAAAATGGTCAAGTCATGGCAAAATACATGTATTTGAGATGAGAAATATGATTAAAAGCACAAAATGTCATGTATAACAAAGTGTCAATGTTAGCAGAGCCGTTGTTAGAAATCCTATAATAGTGAAGCCCATGTTTGGAGTCGTATAATAGCAATTATCTTGTAATTTTAATTTTAGCCTCAACTTTTCAATTTAAACTTTAGTCATCTTGTTGCTGCTGATGCACATGAGCACACCCATCAGTTGTGTTAATAGAACAATAGGGCAGACTGGACTACTTTTGTATAAGCTACGTTGTTTGATGCGATACCAGCGGCACCTCATCCTGACCTAGTAAGCTATCTTCAACTCATTTCCAGGGGTCACAATCAAGACACATTTCTACGATGGATGTGAGAAAGTTGCGGAGCTGATGACCGAGCGTGATGACTTGTGCATAGTTCGCACAGAGATTTACCCCACTTGCAGACTGGTCGAGTTTGACCCAGTTGGCTATCTTAACTCATTTTCAGCTAATGACCTTCAACTCACTGTTCTTCATATCCTATTTTGTGTTTGTTGTTCTGGTCCTCGGTAGCCTATACTCGCATATGCAATGGGAAAGCTATGATGGTTGTGAGAAGTTTACAATCACATGCCAGTACGGTGAGAAGTCGCCTAACGAAGTTGGTCGACTTGTTGGAAGGGATAACATTAGTCCTTCAAATTGTGTCGATTCCGAAAAAGATTCGGACTAGGAGAATGATGAGTTTCACTTCAAGATTTGTATGTCACATATGGCTTGTCGTACCAAGATTTATACTCTACTCTCGGATTGTGGTGTGAGAAAGGGCAACAACTTCAAACAAAGGCAAGCAAAGAAACAAAAGAAGAAAAAGAAGAGGGTGAGAGCTACCGAACAACGTAAGTTTAAGAGAATGTGCATCATGAGTCATTAGAGCTTAGCAATATCATTTCTAATAATCAATAAATAAAGTCATGTAAGCACTGGCGATTGTTAGAATTCATTCTTAGATTGAGCACACACAAGCACAAGAGAGAAACATAGATATGGATGGAGGAGAAACTTCACTATATTGATTTCTTACTGCTGTACTTTTACAGAGGGGCCGCCTATTTATAGGGGTGGATAAAACCCTGGATAATGGTTGCTACATTAGAGTAGAAATTCTCTAGATTTGCTATAGGGTATAAAATATCCTTGATTTGATATTGATGCTCCAGATTCATCTTCCTCCTTTATATATTTTGCCACAATTTATTTTATTTACAACGACGATGTGTTATTCTGCTTATTTATAATTTTTTAGGACCTTTCACGTACTAAATATTGACAATGATGGGTGTGTGTGGTCTATGGCGGCCTACATTTGTTTTATCACTTTTATTCGGATAAACCTTACTGAATATGTATAAACCATTATCTTACATATTCGAGATAATACATTTGATAGAGTTTTGAGCTTAGTATATTGTTTCTACATTGTGTCTTTAGCTATCTACTAGCTATTGCCCCTGCTTTGGTATGGGCAAAGAATAAACTATATTAACCTAATTTATTTTTATAATAATTATGCAGCCTCTCAAAATGCTCCATTCACACATGCTTGTTTCATTTCTCACTCTTCAATATCAGTAGCCCAACAATATCTTTGGGTAAAATTGGCCATAGAAGATATCAACATAGCAAACTCAGATCTTACAATATATGAGTTATCCAATGCAGTACCATCGATACATTTATGAGAATTTAACTTGGTGCAATGCTCGCTTGCAAATCTTCACATAGTAATTGCAGCAAATTTATCGTTTTTTTTCTATCAAGCCGAAATGACTCAAGGTTGTGGAGGAACCGAATAACTTGGGGGTGCTCTCAGCTCAGCCTTCATGCAACCTTTTCATTGCGTGAGGGTGTACGAGTACCATTTGTTCAGCCATACGGAGCACTTGTTTGGGTTTCACCAGAACAGCTCTTCATTTGGAGACCTAGATGACACCCCTGCCAAGTTTAGAGGCCCGTCAATGCATTTACTATTGAAAAATGTCCTTTATGTACCCTCCACGAGGAGAAACTTTTTAGTTTCTGTCTCATGTTTGGATGATGATGGTTACCACTGTCTTCTCGAGAATAAGATATGCATATTTATGTCTAATGGTAATGATGTTGGTCTTGCCTTAGTATATGACAAACTTTATCTTATTTCTCAAAGTGATGCAGTGAATAATGTTGATCCATCCTTATATATTTTTAAGACCACGTCAAAGCGCGTATTTCATTAAACAGGAAGAGTTTGTTACAAGACCCCGAGACATGGTAAATCAAGGTTACTAGGCAACCTACACCATCCTCATATAAAAAAACAGACAGTGGGTCACGATGAACAAAATTGATCTTTGCAGTTGATTGTCTGCTAGCTGTACAAATTTCATTCTTTTTCTGACTGCGAACTCCTATTGGAAAGTAAAGAACCTCCCTCCATATCGCTGTCCTGTCCTGCCTTAACTGCTCATAGCTCGTCGTGGGAATCACTATCAACTTCATTGCTGTAATGATCATCCGTATAAACGGTGCTGTAGAAGGATATGTAGTCATCTAGCATCTCCTCCCGCGACAATTTGCCGTCTTGGTTAACATCAGCCTGTGTCAATAAGCATAATTTCAATTAAGTAAAAACAAAGAATGTAAATCTAGTTGCTAGTTTAGTAATTTGATTGATGTGGCCACCACCTTCATTAAAAACTTGGCATGTGAAGTAGCATATGAGAACTCCCCTGTAATGAGGCTCTGCAGTACAGAGCGTGCTTCTTCCACCGTCAAGTAGCTGAACAATATTGGAGGAGAAAAATAATAAAATCTTGCAAGACATTTTTTTACGACTATATGTTAACTCTACTAAGTACAGTATATAAGCTTGTCAAATTATTATTGGAAATGTTGTACTTGTCCATGTCGGCGTCCAATTCTCTAAACTTCTTTTCAGCTTCGGCACGCTCGTGATCATGGCCACCGTCGTCGTGATGTCCACCGGAGATGTGGCCAAGAATCATGTGAGATTGGGCGACGAACTCCTCCAAGCTCAACCTGCCATCTCCGTCATGGTCCATCTCACTGTTCTCCACCCAAACCAACCAAATTAACAAATGTTACTGCTCGCAAGAGTAAACACACAAAATATCATTGGAATTTTAACGTGTTACGAAACCACTCCGTGATCGTGCCTTAGCTTGTCCTTCACTACCCATTGCGTCACGCTCTCTTGGCTGCTGTCTTCAGGATGCAAGAAGCTGCCATGACAGCATCCATGGTTACGTTACAGTAAAGGTTGTATATATAGGAGAGAAAAAATCAGAACGTGTCTGTATTTATACTCGTTGAATTCGACGGCGTTGAGTGAACCGTCTCCGTCTCTGTCCGCGTTTGCAAACTTGTGCATCCACCACCCCATTTTGCCATGTCCCATGTTGCTCCAATCTTAATAGCCGTTTGGAACACAGGAATCGTAGTCATTTTTAACGAATCAGTTTAATTTCACAGAGAAAAACAAAACGCAGGAACAGAGAGAATTTTCTCGCATTCCAAACATGTGCATCACTTCTTTGTTGTGAAACCGAGATATTACGAGCACGCACTCATTCACCTGCGAAGAACTCGCGCAGCGTGACGGCACCGTTGCCGTCCATGTCGTGTTGGGCCATCTCCCTTCGCGTGACGGCGTCCAGCCGGGCGGTGGCCTGCCGGCGCAGCCACGCCTCCAGCTCGGCGACGCCGACGCCGACGCCGCCGTCCCTGGACGACCGTTCAAGGATCGCGAACAGGTACGCGAGCCGCTGATGCACGTCCAGCGGCCCGTCCAGCCCGAAGTAGCGGTGCACGGGGCCGAGCTCGGCGTCGAAGCGCGACCAGTCGGGCAGCAGCCGGTCGAGCTTGTCGCGGAACGTGTCCATGTCAGGGAGGCCGCCGCCAGGAGCGGCGGCGGGGGCGTGGGCGCGGACGCGGAGCGGTTGCCCGGACATGCCGAAGCGGAGGATGATTCTGCCGGACCCGGACGGAGTGGTGTTGGCACGGTGGCCACCGGAGCGGCGGTGCGCGCGGACGGCGGCCGCGGTGGGGACGGGGACGACGGGTGCCAGGTCGGACAAGGAGAGGTAGAGGAGGTTGTACATCAGGCAGAGCAGCGCGACGGCCGACAGGAAGCTGACGACGGCCACCGCGGAGCTCGCCATGCTCTAGCCCGGGGCAGCCAGCGGCGACGTACCTCGGCCGGCTGGATGTGTGGTGTGACGCTCGTGCTCACCGTACCTCCTCCGCGAGAGGAGGGTGGGTGGCACGGCGGAAGGAATGTGTCGGTGCGTCGGCCGGCCAGGTGGAGCGGCCGGACGGGGCATCGCTGGTGCATTTATACTGTGTACCGTGGGTCCGTGGCTGCTTTTTCTCATGGCACCCCGACGTTGGTGGGCGGCCGCGGTGGTTGCCTGGCCGGCCTCGGAAGCCGCGCGCGTCCAGTTTTTTTTTTTTTTTTGAAACGCGCGCGTCCAGAATTGGCCAGTGGTGCTCAGGCCACCGTGCACTGTTCTCTCCATCTTTGGATGGAGAATTTTTTTTATTAATAAACTTATTTCTAAAAAAAATTACAAAATTAGTCTCCGTTTTTAAAAATTTACAGGAATAGGCCACCAGTCGCACGTTGAAAGGGCGACGTGAGAGAATCGCCCGTTGAAAGGGCGACCAGGCCCACGTCGCCCGTTGAAAGGGCGACCAGGCCCACGTCGCCCGTTCAAAGGGCGACCAGACCACGTCGCCCGGCCAAAGGGCGACCAGCTAGTCGCCCAGCCAAAGGGCAACCAGATGTTCGCCCCGCCGACGGGCGACCTGGTTTTTTGATTTTTTTTTAAATAATATTTATTTATTTGGAAAATTCAGAAAAAATTTCGGATTTTTTTAAAAATAATATTTATTTATTCAGAAATTTCAGAAAAAATATCGAAGTCAGAGAAATAGCAAAATTAATACGCAGTCATGCAATGGGCGTGCGAAAACGCCGTTGTCGTGTGCTCGCCCAAGCTTAATAGATGAAAAAAATACAATAGTGAAACATTAATTAAGTTCTAAAAACTAAAATAGTATCAGTACAATATCATAGAAAACAACATCGGCGGCAAATCATACAAAACTAATATCGTCCACGCTTAGGTGCAACACCCCTAATCGTGCCAGGCTTTGGTGCTTTGCGGCCCGCTCGCACATGGCCGGATGAGTAAGTAAGCGGCGAAGGAGGAACTATAACACGTGCAGGACGGCCTCCAGCAGCAGCTGGTGTCGCGTACTCGTCCTGTGAGGGCTGTGTCTGTGGTGATGCTTCACGTAACTGCGATGACGCAAGTACGTCCGCCGGCTCCTGCTCCAGGAAACTGTCAAGGTCGAAGGGTGACGGGGATCGCTGACGAAAAGTGTCAGCGTGCTCAGAGATGTCCGATCCCTCGTAGTCGTAACGGGTCGTCCCTAAACATATAAGACCAACGTTATGGTAACGCTGATGGTAAAACTAATATATAACGTGTCGAACTCTTAAAAGTAGGTCATACCTGGAACCATGGGTACAGCGTGTGAAGAGGAACCTCCGAAATCGAACTGATGCCGCGAACCGTCAAAGTGCATACCTGACCATGCAGAGTGAATATAATGTTACGAATAAAGCAGTATTAGATAATATAATTAAATTTCACAACTATATCGTACCTGTAGGCATGTGAGCAGGCTGCGAAGATGATCCAATGATATCGAACTCCGGACGCCAACCGGCAGAGTACGTAGGTGGACCTGAATAATGAAACTTATAAGTAACGAACAAGTTACCATTACTACATACGAAGAAAATATAAGTTACTCACCTGTTTGGTACGTAGGCCGCGGAGGTAGTGGCGCCGTCGGTCCGTCAGGCCTGTGTGTCACATGTGAACGTCGAGGGACGACATCCGGCTGTCGCCCGCAGGGCCGGCACGACATCAACTTGACAATGTTTGCAGCAGAGTCATACATCCTCTGGACCACAGCGGTAAGCTCGTGGCTGGTCATCTGAATGCCCTCCCTCAACCGGTGCAAGAGCGATCCACCATCCACAGTGATACGGTGAGCCATGTCGGTCTATTAACAAAACGAGAACATTGAAGTAATTACGATAAGAAAAATATTAAACGAAGTGGGTTGAAGTTCATAAAGGTCGTACCGCCAACGACATCGCCTGATCTCTGTGCACAGGGTACGTGTCCGTCAACCTGGGGACGTGGGTCCGTGGCTCCGCTGGTGTATACGTGACTCTGATCTGGGTGCGAGGAATATACCAATGTAAGTAGTCCCCGTAAGCCTCCAAGGAAAACGGTCTGGGTTCGTAGGTCACATCATGTAGTGCGTTGGCCCACTGGTCGACCCACGGCTGTATACGGGAGGACCAAGTAACGCCTGCCGGTAGACCCCTCCGCACGTAACTATGGATTTCAAAACGTATTAATTATCTTTCTATATATATTAAATACTCAATCAGAATGAATTAATTATCTTATACTTACCCGTGCACGGAAAGAGAAACAATATGGGCAACCGGGAGTGGGAACGTCTGGTTACGACCAAACTGCCGCATCACTCTGTGAGGAGCGTAGTCCTCGACAAAGATGTCGAAAACGACAGCCTTACGTGTCAGCCAGTACTCCTGATCCCTCGTGCAGAACGACGATAACCCATTAGGCGCTCGTACGACAATCTCCTCCATGCTGTAAGGTGTCCTGCAGACGTCGTCTGGCCTAATCCAGTCGAACGCCGCCATGTACTCGGGATAGGCTCTGTGAACCTGAATGTTTGCCCAAGTAGGCTGTATAGAAAATAATAGTAAGGTGCAATTTATTAGAAAATAAATAGAAACAGGTTCAACCGCGATATAGAAGACTTACCCGCCGCCGGACCCACAACGAACCCATCGTAGGGCCGTCCTCCTCCGTCTCCCCGTACAACCCTGCTCCGTAAGTCGAGAAATCCATGACTGGTCGTCCAATACTAAACCGCTCGTACGACCAGAGTTGAAGTAATAGTGGACAACCAGAGAGGATAGCTGATGGGTCGGTCTTTGTGCACGCATCACAAAGACCTCGGTACGTGCCTGCCAAGATAGCGGAAGCCCAACTGTACTACGGCACGGCGTCGAGCGGTGCGTCCGCTATCTCACGCGCGAAGTGAATCAAGTGCTTCCCGACAGAGTTTCCATGCGACGATGTGAACATTATCCAACCAAACAACCACAACAGATAGGCCTCCAATTGCCTCGACACAGTGGCCTTATCCGTCGCAGGGTGGATATACTCGGCCTGAATTAGAAAACAGAAGTTCAAATTTCATTTAACATACACATGAATATTTGATGTTAATGAACTATATCACAGTGTTATCTATTTACCTGAAACTGCAAGAGCCAGGTCTTCGTAGGCCTGTGATGCTGGTTTTCAGCAAGAGTTTGATACTCTGGAGCGTCTGGTCGACGCACAACACCCTCGAAACGGACTAGAAGGTCCTCACGCCAAGTGGCCTCCACGTCTGGACGGCTGACGGCCTGCCTAGCAGTGGTGACACCAAGTAAGTAGGAGACGTCCTCGAGTGTGGGAGTCATCTCCCCGCAAGGAAAGTGGAACGTGTGCGTCTCAGGCCTCCAGCGGTCCACCAATGCCGCAAGTAAGGAACGGTCAAAGTTGAACCGTGTCACCGCATCGGCCGGGGCCTCAACAGCACTAGCCTGCACAAGCCTACATAGAGGCAGTAGACCAGCTGCTCGTAGCCTGTAGCATATACAATATTTATATATAAATATATATTACCAAATCGTCTGTATGAGTAAAATAAATAAGTGAACGTGTTATCGTGCATACCTCGGTATCCATCGCTCGTCCAGCCGCCACAACTCCTAAGGTACCCTAGGCCGTAGAACAGGTAGCTCAGTAGCTGTCACAGCACTCAAGTAGGACCGGTGGCGCTGGTCCAACTGTGCGTCCAACAACTCCAAGTGTCCCTCATCCATCGTCATACCTAAAATATCTTAATAATATAAAAAAATAATACACAAATATAATTAATACTATGACACAATAAATCGAAAAAATACAGACATACTATTATTTTTAAAGAGCATTTCCGCCTTGATTCCGCAATCCACGACGTGCACGAGGGTGCCGGCCGTCTTGCGGATTCCCTGAAGGTCCTGCTTCTGCAGCTCCCTCTGTGGTGGTTGCACGCGTGCACTTTTTATAAGTACGTCCTGTGCCATTGCACTTGGTGCACCGATGCTCCAGTCTTCCCACTTCTGAGTCATCCATATCATTTCTAATGCGCCGTGTCTTACAACGACCAGGCTTCTGTCTTAGTTTATCCTTATCGGGCCCCCGCAGGTAGTTACTGCCAGGATTGTTTGTAAAACTACCAAATATTGCGAAACCATAAATCTCTGCATTCCAGGTTGTCATGACTACCTCCTTCGTAAAATAATGTGAGACATACGGCTTCGGGGATAAATTAGTAAGTGAACAAGCTGCTATAACATGTGAGCACGGCTTGTGTAGAAGTTTCGGTTTCGTGCACGAACAGCTGCATGAGTTATAACGAATAACACACTCTTGTGCAATTCTCTCTCGATTGCCACCACGACGGCCCCGATCCCTACACAGAACTTCAAACCGATTCTATGTTGTGCCCATAGGACGTGCACGATGCAAGCTTTCCTTCTCCACCTTTTTTTCATGTAATTTGTCATGAATGTTGAAAAAATTAATGTATTATCTGCCATCGCATTAAAAGCAACCATATATCTTTCACGGAAGTACTTGCACATTCCATGCAAAATACCCTCTACGATTGCTACAAGAGGTAATCCTCTCATGCCTCGAATGACCCAATTGTACACCTCCGCCAAATTTGTTGTCATTATTTCAAACCTCGTCCCATCTGTGTTATATAATAATAACCACTTCTCCTTTGGCTCGTACTCAATCCAATCTGAGAAGCACCTGATTGATGACCCCGACCTCCGAACCACGTTCCTCAAGACATCTATTGGGAGGCCTGAAAGAGGAACAGACATATCATTCGGGTCTTGATTCGTACGAGTCGCTAACTCTTCTGTTTGCTTTGTTGTTAATTCATCAAGACGTGTCCACATTGCATTGAATTTTCTTTGTTGGTTCTGATTGCACAACCTCTTAAACATATTCATAAGGTGTTTATTTTTGAAATGGCTGAAAAAATTTGCACCCAAGTGCCTCATGCACCATCTTGATTGTATGTCCGACCATCGTGGAGGAAGATCACGCTCCACTGAACCATATTGCATATCCGTTATCGCCTTCAACAAACCGGCATGTCGGTCATGTATAACACAAACATTAGGTCACCCTTGCACCACTGCTAACTTCACACGCTCCAGAAACCAATACCAACTATCTGTGTTCTCACTTTCCACAAAAGCAAAAGCAACTGGTACTACTTGATTATTCCTATCAACACCAATAGCAGTTAGAATCTGACCTTTATACTTTCCTGTTAAAAATGTACCATCCATGCATAAAATAGGTCTGCAATGACGAAATGCCATTATACATTGACCTAGTGCAAAAAAGGCTCGACGAAGTATTAACTTTCCGGCCTCTTTTGGATCAGACACATCCATGATATCATAATATGTACCAATATTTCTTTGTCTGACGGTTTCTAACAATCTTGGTAGGTTCTCATAAGATGCTTCGTACGAACCGAATCTCTTCTCAATGACCTTCTGTTTCGCTCGCCATGCCTTCGAATAGCTGATGGTGTATTTAAAATCTTTCTCTATAGTAGTCACTATAGATTTCGGCTCATACCTTAAATTATCAATAATTCAATTATACATGTACTCTGCAATGAAGCTCGATGTAAGAGCAGTATTGGACTTCTCTAATTCTTGTAACTCACATGTATGTTCTGTTACTATAGAGCACTTTCAAATTGTACTCTATTTTTGCTCATAAGCATGTACCCTAAATGGACAGTCCGAAAACACACATTTAACATCATATACTTTCTTGTTGGACTTAACAACTACAAAAGACCGCTTCATTGACAGAGACCAGTACTTCACGACACTCATCACTTCATCTTTGCCTTTGTACATAGCTCCCTCTACTAGTTTATTCTCATGATATTCCCACGGCACAGAATTTCCTTCGTTGATCATCAAATTCTTCGAACTGTTACTCTTCCACTCCAGTGGAACAGGAATTTCATTCTCATCTTCAGATGAGTCAGTTTCAGATATATTCTCATTCTCTATATCTTCCATCGCCATCTCTTGAACTATATGCTCTATGCGCTCTCCTTCGTCCGCTTCACCCGTCGGTACCATAGATGACAGGTGATGATCACCCTCTTCATTATCTTCCTCATTATCATTGTGATTGTCATGGCTCGGACCTCCTTCTTCTTCTACACCGTGTACCTCATGAACCTCCTTCGTATATTCCTGAGCAAGAAGGACTAGAGGCCACCCATATTCTACAGCTTTGTTGACATATTTTCTCCATGTTGATGTTGCATTAAGCGGTACTAACTCCCAAAAAGTGCCCTCCCGAGCACGACTAACGATACCCATGACCTTAACGTCATGTTGGTTGCTGTCAAGCCCAAATATTCGCATCAACCAATTCTGCACACCACTAATTGTTCTCTCATTTGCCCTAGACACCCATCTACTTACTGAGGCAAATCCTGACAGATCAACCCCGTGTGCACCTTGAATAATTTCTCCTTCTCCATAATAAATTTGAAATCCTAACTTCTCCGATATCTGTGTAATCTAAAAATATCAACTAAAATACCTTTCCACTAATATATTACTAATATTATTTCAACTATAACTATTGAATTTAACAATATATATAACATAAGAATATAAGTAATACTACCGAAATATAATATTAACCGCTCAACTACTCATTACATTATCTAACAATTAATATAACACACATTAAATAATTATATATAAAATTATTTTTTACTTACCGAAAATTTTTCTCTTCCTCTCTTCTCCTTCTTCCTTCTTCCTCTTCCTCTTCTTCTCTTCTCTTCTCTTCTCCCCGTCCGCGCCAGCCGCCAGCCGCCGGGCGTCTTATATAAAACTGCGACGTCGCCCCCTGTTCGGGCGACAGGGGGCCAGTCGCCCCGTGGTCGGGCGACGTGGGGCCACGTCGCCCATTTAGCGGGCGAGCACTGCTGTAACACTCTGGTGTTAAGCATGCATAATCAATTGCATTCTTAAGCATAAGCATCATTATGCATAGCATTAATGAAAAGAGTGATTGTCATTTCATGTATCATGCTTGTTTATTCGAAATTTTGCTTGCCTTTCACATGAAGTGCATATGTGGTATGAGTGTTTGGTGTTGGATGACCTCTAGGGTAACCTAGACATGATTAGGACACCAAATGAACCTAGGTTTATGTTCATGGTTTTGGCTAATTAAGCTTTGTTGTCATGGTTGACCAAGGTGGACCATGAGAGTAGTTTTGTTTGACTGAATTGAAAATGGTAGCTAGAGTGCTTGCATGTGTGTGCACCCTAAATGAAGTTTGTAGAGAATTTTATGAGGAACAAAAGTTATTTTTACCACTTTTCATTAAAATGCTTGGAAGGTGTTCAAAAATGTTGAAAAAGGGCAAAAATGGGGGCTGATTTTCTATTTTAGGAATTTTAAAAGGTATTTTATTTGGATTTTTGTATTTCAAAATCTAGGCAGAATCTGGTAAAACTTCTTTAAGATGAAATGTTCTACTCTTCAAAATCTACATTTCATCTATTTTGAGTTTTTGCTAATTCGGCTTAGTTTATGAGTTATTAAGCAGCAAAGTTTGTTCTGAATTAGTGAAAATAGCTTTTCGGTGACGGTTGGTTCCTGGCCGTCAGGGAAATCCCCGACCAGGAAAACGCCGTGGCCGCCCGCGGCAGCATGCGTCGGCCGCGTGGCGCTCGGGGTTTGCCGAGGCTGGGCTGTTTTGGCCGCGTGGGGCGCCGTCCGAACGCGGTCACTCCTTCACCCGCCCGAACCCTCGCTCTCTCTCCCTCGGCCCCTCTCATTTTCTTCTCTGCTCGCCGCCGCGTCGCCCGAGCCCGCCTCGCCGCCGTTCCAAAATTCGCCACCGTCCACCGTGCATTCTCTCGATTGACCCCGCAATCGAGTGCGCCCGAGCCCACTCCACCTTCCTCCACCCTCGCCTCGGCCCATTCCGTCAAGGTTCGCCCGAATCGCATCATCTTCTCCCTGTCCGCCATTGCCGCACCTCAGCCTCACCGTGGTCCCGCCGCTCTGGCCATCCTCCCTCGCCATTAGGGTGCTCATCAGACGTGTCGTGGTAGATAGCTGCTAGGACGATGCTCAATAGCCTCGATTAGGGTTTCATGGGGTCGGATTCCGTCGGGCCGCCGCTCGGAGTGCCGCCGCTCCGCCGCGCTCGAGCTCCGACCACCTCCAGCCGCTCCCTCCCATCTTGAGTACCCTCGATGGATGCGCGCTGCTCTCCTCTCTCTTCTCCGCCGGTTGGTGACGCCGGAGCGCCGCCGGGACGGCCGGCCGAACCTCACCGCCGACGAGGACCTTCGGGTTAGAATTGAGGAAACCCTAGGGTTCTCGGTGTAAATCTGCCAGACACAGCGATTTACTTAATAGGGCTTGGTTAGTTTCTGGAAATGTCAGGGTCCCCGGTGTAAAGTGGTTTTTCCTTTTTCTTTTTTAGAATAGATTTCAGATTTGGTTTAAAGCTTTGGAAATTCATAACTTGCTCATTTTTCATCCAAATGAGTTGGTTCAACTTGCAGTATTTTTCTTATGAGATGATCTATGCATGAAAAATATGAAATGTGAAATTTGTGAAACTTTTCTGTATAGCTTTATTTATCTCTATTAATTGTATTTATCTTAGGAAATGCATAACTAATTCTCTGTTGCTCAGAAAAATGTGAGACCAAGTTTGTTAGTCTTCTTATGTCATGCTCTATCTGTGAAAAATGTTATTAGGCTATGTCATATGTAAATTTTTCTATGTCTAGTTATGGTGCCTATTTTTATGTGAGGATAAATAATTCATAGTAAATAATGTATAAGGAATTTGTGCATGAAACTTTTTGGAGAGTGTTTTTATGTCAATCTAGAACTAATTATGTTCTGAGATCTGTTGTTTGATATACTTTTATGTACAAAGTATTTTATGCCCCTGGAATTGTGCTGCCTTGTCATTTTTGTGCAGGATAAAGTACTTACTGTTTTGACTTGAAATTTTTATGGTAGTCTTTGTTTGGTATGATTAAGCTTCTGTAATTTTTACAGAATTTTCTGAGTAGTCTAAAGTCATGTTGTAGTTATACCCTGATTTCTTTCGTTTATAAATAATGCTTTAGAGTTGTCATTTCATGTGAGTAAAAATGCTTTTTATGCTATTCATGAGATGTATGATCTGCTATTGGTTGTGGTTCAGTAGAGTGTAGAGTATAAAACAATGGTTGTTTATAATTCCTTATAGTGTGCGAGTAAATTTTAATGCGAGGCCTATTTGGAGATTTATCAGTAGAAGAGAATGCAGATGACATGTGCTTATCATACATGTTTTCAAATATCATATCATTCATCTTAGCTGAGCATTCATTTACCATCACCATCAGCATTGTATTTATATTTATGCACGGTATTCATACGCACTATGCATCATACAGGATCGTCAGAGCTCGCGACGGTAGTTCCCGGAGCACCAGGAGAGGAAGGCCAACAGGAAGCTTTGGTTCGGGAAGCAGCAGCAGAAGAGGATCCCGAAGCTGATCTTCCGGAGTGTCCCGACCACCAGCCAAGCGCTTTCCTGAAAGGCAAGCCCCGGAGCATTCTCCCTGTGGTTTGCAAAATATCTAACTTGAGTCCTTTACTTGTTTGTTGCACTAAGTTATAGGCGTTGTTTATACCGTTGCTGCATTACTTATATTCCTTGCCACTGTTTATACTTCAACCCTGTTAGGTTCAGGTACGATTATATGCTTAGCCCTGCTTAACTAGATCGGTAGAAGTCGGGTGATTTCCTGTCATCCGCGAGTTATAGGTGGTAACTCGGAATGGTTGAATACATTGTTATCTTGGATAACCATGTGGAGATAATAAATCGAGACCGGGCGGGATTGGTGTTGAGACTGAACTGGAGGTTCAATGTGGTTTATCCCGTCTGTGTCGAACTAGGACCCCGTCCGTTGTACGTCCTCAAGTCATATTGAATTTATGCCTCACATTTAGCTGGAAGGATAAGTCATTCCGACCGCGAAGCCTAATTTTGATTTGGGCCGGGAGTCGACCTGCTGTACGCATCGCATTGGTGAAGATGGGGGACCACGGGTTACGCGGTTGTAAGGCCTGAATATAGCATGGTGCGCCCTGCTGGCAGCCGGACGGTGCCCGGATGTGATGGTACCTGTTGATCTCGCGTTTTTCCTGAATTGGATGTCGGTGACCTGTAGCTCACCGTGGCTGGTGAGTGTGGTTTGTGTGAGGAGTACCCGCCAGCTGGTTAGTAATCGATTATAATCGCCATCGTTCCTGGACAGTTAACACTTGACTTGAGCAGCGGCATCGTAGTAAGAATTTGAACAAGACATGAGATGGTTGAGCTGTGGAGACTGAAAGATACTTAACCGGAATTTGGTTACTTCTGTTGAATAATTATTACCATGCTTATTTAGTACAGGTGCTAATGTAGTATGATAAGGATAGTCAGATTAAAATACATTGCTAGAAGGTTCTTATTAATTGTTCTTAATGCAAGCTTTTCCGCAATTTAAATGAGTCAGCTATCCTACTTATACAGCCTTGCATACTCCTTGGAGTCTTTTATTTTAGTTTATGACGGGTAAGTCTAGCTGAGTACATCCTCGTACTCAGGGTTTTATTTTTCCATGTTTTTGCAGATGGTGAGATGCTTTATGGTTATTGTCAGAACTGTTTCTATCCCGCCTTGGGAGATGACTAGACCTTGGGCATGGTCACTCTTCTCGACTTGATGCTTTTGCTGGATGTGAACCAAGGACCTGGCACTGTATTTCAAATGTGTGTGTGTGGTATTTGAACTTAAATCGCTTCCGCTACTTGAGTCTTTAAACTGGTTTGTAATAACTCTATTTCGTACTCCGATGATGTTTTAAACTATGTGCGAACTGTGTACTTGTGAATGAAATCGCTAAACCATTACGATCTTGGTCGTGCCGAAAAAGTTTGAAATCCTTCGAGATTTCACGGACTACCGGGTTTATTAGGTCTCAATCATATGATTTGCTGGATTAATGGCGGATTATGTGCTTGTGCTCTAATAAATTGGTCGGTTCTGTTACAACTGCCAAGTCGCCCCCTGGTCGGGCGACATGGGGCCCGCCGCGACACGTGAGGGACACGTCGCCCATCGGCCGGGCGACGACCTCCACGTCGCCTGTTGGTCGGGCGACATGGCCCATCTTCGCCCTTCCAACGGGCGACTGGTGGCCTATTCCTGTAAATTTTTGAAAACGGAGACTAATTTTATAATTTTTTTTAAAAATAAGTTTATTAATAAAAAAAATTCTTTGGATGGATGTCTTCCTTTAAGTGCAAGGTGGGCTGGTCTGGGCTCTGCGTTCTTGGGCTAACGCACGTCTCCTTGTCCAAGGATACGCGTGGGGTCTTAAAATTACTAGTTTTGTTATTCCTTTTAACATAAAAAAAGTTTTATTTTTCCTTGTAACTTTTGCACCATATTGGCCGCTGAAATCAGCTTAACAGGGTTCATGTGCCGATGTGCGGATTTGTTGATCAGGCCTCGTGGAACTCGTGGTTACCAACATCAAACTGGAGGTCATATTTAAGAAAAAAACAAAAAAAGATCTGGCCAGATCAGGAAAAATTGAAAAGAAAAAAAATGGGTACACTACATGATGTGCCTAGCCCTTTTTTTTGTGTTTTTTTGTTTCCCTTGTTGCTACTACGGGCAAAGAACACGACTCCAGACGCCTCGCTATCCATGGGACGCCTACCACTGAAGTATTCCTCAATTTTTTTAAATATAGTTTTTCTAAAAAATTAGAGATACAAATATTAGATGTATTTTGTATAAATCGATTCAAACTTATGGTGTAAAAATAAAAAACGAGAGTTAATTTAGAACAGAGAGAGTAGTGTTAAGTATAGACAAAGAGACAGTAGTCACACTACTACGGACCGTTTGCAGTTGTTGCATGGCAAATCCAAACCACTTGAATACGGTTCCTCGAATTCCTAATCTGTCTGCGATACTCTCTCGCCACACTAGTCAAAATATGGACAGCACAATTTGGCCGTAGCTTACATGAAACGACAGGAAGAACTGGTACTGACGGGAAAAATCTTTCGCCTACTAATCCCAGCAGTACTGAAGTACAAGACACATCACGTAGCTAGTTTCCTTTTTCTTAAATGAATCCTGTTTAAACGAAAGCAAGGTTTTGAAATGCAAACGGCAGCAGAGTACAAAACGATTAAAAATGCCCTTCTTTCCACTAATAACTTCGCATCAAAGCACCGACTAGAAGAAAATGGAGAGAAGCTTGAGAGAAGAAAAAAAAGAATGCGAATGGAAGGGCACCGCATTCTCCTTACAACCAAGTGTGCGGTCAATAAGCATCATGCAGTGATGCATTCAAATTTAAAAGTTTGCAGGTACTACATCTTCTATCAACAGCCCAAAGGTCGTTCAAAATAAAGTCTCTAAAGATCAACTGTTTTTTTTCGAAAGCCTTCTAATAAAGATCAACTATTGTTAAGACAGCCATACTGGTTTGCAAGTTTCCAAGAATAAAAGCACAATTTTACATAGATGGCAATTGCAGGTTCCCTTCCGTGTGTCCCATTTTGAAGATGGGGATGGTCACGAGTGTTTGTGGGACCCACCTGCCAGTGAAATGGCAATTGCCTTTCCTTCCGTGGCGGCCTCGCCCTCAAAGCCTACCCTGCCTTCCGGCTTCCCCTCGCCCTCGCCCTCGCCCTCGCGTTCCTTCTCCCGGAACTGACAGAGCCGGGCGCCACGGGTCGTTGACGGCTTCAGCCGATACATTGCTGGATGGCCAGGCAAAAGGTATGTTCACGCCTCCTCTGGTCCCTCGTCCCTCCTCCCTGTTCGTACAACGTCGGGCACTCTAAACCGATTTTCGCGGCGGCAGAGGGGAACACGAAATCCAATCTCCGTACTTCAAAAGGTGTGCAAGTTTTAAGTCAGTTCTAGTGGTGCAAGTTTTGAGGGAACATTCTTTTGCGCCCTGACGGACACTATGCATGTAACAACTTGCTGTTGAATACTGTTAATGGAGTGCAACATAAGGAATTATTTGTTCATTACAAACCTTTCGCTGGATCAGGTGAAGAAAAAGAACAATCATGCTATAGTTGAGCTATGGACTGAGTTTTTAGGCTACATTCCTTTGGATATCCTCTCCAAAATTATCACATGGAATCTTATTTTGCGGATTAGATTTATCAAATTGTCTTGGGCATGCAGCTTTATATGTTCACGTGACATTCATGTTCCTGCCAGCCAGTATAATCTTTGCACGATTGTTGCTTTTTCAGATGTCTCGGGGAACGACTAAATTTCCTGCACAGTTGGAGAACATGAAGGCTGCCAGGTATGTTTTCTTATGTATGCTTGCCGTTTGTTGGTTCACCATCTCCATTGGATAAAACATTCAGATGTCTCGGAGAACGATTAAATTTCCTTAGATGTTTTATTCGATCATCCAATGGAGAGGAGGCTGGTTCTTTTCTTTCAGTTGCATCAAGTTTTCGGAGGGAACACTCTGCTTGGTGCCAGACAATCTACAAGTAGCAAGTTGTCAGATTCATATATACAGCTGGGCACATCTAAGGAATACTTTTGATTGTGCAACTTAATAGATTAAGTGAAAAAACTATTAGCCAGTGCCAGTGCCATTGTAAATCAAACGATACAGTTAGCCAGTGCCACGGTAAATCAGATGAAATAGCTAGCAATGCTGATTTCCTTGTTTGGACCCACATTCTCCTTTCTTTTTTTTACTACAGTGTTGGGAAGGAGCTAACTAAGAGGACTAAGAGGGGTGGTGCTGATCTCTCAAGAACCTCAAAGAAGGCTAAAAGAACTGATGATCTCACAAGGTCAAAAAATAATATAACTGATCTTGCAAGAAGCTCAAACAAGAATGAAAGAACTGATGATCTCAAAAACAGGAAGAAGAAAAAAAGAACTTGCACTGGTGGAGGAAAGACAAATTCATTGATTGCAGGTCTGCTGATAACCAGCTTTATTTGAACATTCAGTATGTAATGTTTGATGTTTCTTTAACTAGTTGACTTGCAACAGGATTCAAATGTTTTTTTTCGATTTTTACTTCATAATAAATATAATCTTTTGTTAGCCTTTTCACAGGTATATAATGATTTCATATGTTAGTGCTTAATCACATATTATGGTTATTCCATGTTCGGGGGTATGTTCATACATAGTGATTTCTGATTTGTGGCCCTGGTTGTAAAAATTATTTCATTGTACATTTTGAAATTATGTGCAGAATATTTAGTACTATCATATGACAGTGCAAATCACTTGACTTGGTTGCTCTACTATACAGATGTTCTCAATGAGGATCCATTTGGGGATCTAGACTCCATGGGCTACCCGGAGATGGATTTTCCAGGTGGTGATAGTCAGTGCTGGTGAATTTTCTGGTTTCTATACACTGCGTATTTTTGCAACTCTGTGTTGCCACTAAACATCTATTTTCCATTTATCTTTGAGCATACGAGGTTTTGGTCAATAGTTTTGAAGATACTTTTGGTGACATATATGGTGGTGGTGTCTGGAGTGAACTTGGTGAATCAGTTTCTGCCAACATATCTCAAAATGTTGTCTCACTTGCTTCATTCTATGGCAATTTTACATTGATGTGCTATTTTACTCTTTGATACTTGTATTGGTTTCATCATAACTAATGACCAAAATGTTGTCTAATTTGCTTAACTCTATTGTAATTTTGTATTGATGTGCCGTTTACTCTTTTTGATTTATATATTTTTCCATCACTCACTAACGACCAAAATTATGGCGTGCAGGAGAAAAAAGGATTTTTGCATGCACCGGATTTTTTATTGAATGGAATGGGTCTGCGACTATTTTAACTTCAGCTAGCTTGGTCTCAGATTTTGTTGGTGACAAGAAGATTGCTGAGAACTTGAGGGTTGGTCTATTTGTGATCCTTGTTGTTTTAAGGAACTGCTTAAGTCTTGCTATATGTTTTGCAGATTGAAGTGTCGTTTCCAAATAAAGAGCGCAGAGCAGGGGCATTACAGCATTATAGTTTGCATTACAAAGTTGCTCTAGTCAATGTGAAGGATTTCTTTGCTCCGCATCCAGTAAATATTCAACAGATGAAGAGTAATCATTCTCATACATTAGTAGCTGTAGGGTGTGTCTTTGAATCTGGCATATTAATGGCTGCAAGTGGGCAACATACAGAGATGTTGGGCAGACTTGATTGCAAACTGCTTCAATACTCCACATGTAAAATAACTAAGGTAAAGCTGTTGCCCTCCTTCCTCTTCCTCTTTACATGGTTTACTGCTGCATCTGCCTGACAAATCGGCACTCCATGTCACCTGATTAGGCTGGGATTCATGTAACACCTCTAGTGTTATTGCCTAATTGCATTGCATAACATGTGCATAAGTACCATTTATTTATTTTTGCCATGGCATTATAATTGTGGTAAAGTTTAAATTTCAAATTCAAATTTAAATGTTGAAAACCCTAATTTCAAAAATATTGAGAATTTAGATATGGTCCCAAAAGCAAAAGTGTAATTCAGATTATTTTGAGCAACTTTCATATTGGAAAATTTTTAAGTTTCAATATGAAATTTGGAGCAAATGAAAAAGGGGGAAAAGTGCTACAGTAACCCGACCTTCTCCTTTCTTCTCTCCTCTGTTCACCTTCGACGCCGTGGCCGTCGGGGGCCTTCCCAGCCCGGCCACGCGACGAGCCACGTGGCAGTGTAGCGAAGGCGCCTACCACCTCACCGCACCGACCAAGTCCCAGCCGGCCACTCCATTTTCTCTTCCTCCTCCTTCCCTCTCTTCCTTTATTTCCCGGCCGCCACCACGTTGCCCCGAAATTCATTCGCGTTGCTCACTCATATTCCAATTCTTCACGTCCACAGCTCCGCCACGAGATACTCTTCCTCCCCGACCCCGCCGTGCCCTGTGCCATCACGAGGTGAGCTCTCACGCCGCACCGCCGCCATGGCCGCGAGCTTGGTCTCGCGTGGCCAACTCCCTCCCGTCTTCATTTTCTTCCTCTCTTTAGTGTTTTGTAGTCGCCCGGCCATATAGCATCTAGTACCGAAGACCTTGTTGACTCTAGCACCTCAACCTCGCCGGAACATGGCTTGCCACCGAGTGCTCCGTGCGCTGTCGCCGCCGTGCGTCGCTGCCGTCGAATTAGATTATCACAGCCTGCCCTTCCTGCACCTTTAGACGCGCCACATCGCGGGGAGTCGAGTAGGGCCGGTCTCGTCGCCGGAGACCTCGTCGTCGGCAAGTTTCGCCACCGGCCGAGCGTCCGCCGGTCGTGCTCTGCTCGAGAGCCGTCCAGGGGCATCGTGTTGAAAGTATGGATAAATACAGGGACCTAGGTGAAAAGTTTATGACTCATTTAAATAGTGTCAACTAGTGGTTTAGGCTTGTTTGTGAATTTAGTAAAACATGAGGACTTTTCTAAATATTGGCCAAGCCGCACCTGGGGAGGCCATGTTGGGCCGGCCTGCCACTGCCGCCGCTGGGCTGCCGCTCGCGCTCGCGCTGCTGCCGCTGCGCCGGCCCGGCCTGCTGCTGCTGGGCCTCGCGCGGCTACGCTGCCACCGTTGGGCCGCTCGCCCGTACTGGGTCGCATGCACGCACCGCACCGTCGGCCGAGCCGGACCGAGCCGATTAAATCGGCCCGTGTGCTTGTTTTTCTTTTTGAAAATGATTTTCAATTTAGATTTGAATTCAAACTTTGAAAATTCATAACTTGAGCTAGAAAGGTTCAAAAATGGTGAAACTAGTTTTGTAAGTTTTATTTTATTGTGATCTACATAATGAAGTCATAAAAATTTTAGTTTGATAAACTTTTATATATAGCTTTTATTTATTAAAAGAAAAGTCTTTTTAACTCACAAAATTAATAACTAGAGGTATATTTATCCAAAAGTTGTGAAACCATGTTTATGAATTTTGTCTTGATATTCTCTAGCTAATAAGAAGGTAAACTTTATTGTTTAATCATTTTCTTTATATATATCATATTCTTTTTGGTGCATGAAATGATATGTTTTAATTATATTTCTTCATATCTTATGATTTACCATACCTGATATTTTATGTGTCTTAATTAATTAAAATAAGATCTTAGATGCAGGTGTTAAGTCTTTAACTGAGGATGAACTGTTATATGTTAAGTTGTGTAGTTTTGGTAAGTTGGTTTACTTTCTATAACAAAAGTAAAATATTTTTGTTTTAATGATTCGAATAGGGCTGGAGAACTCGGTAAATGAGTGTCCAGTGATATGATCAGATCAACTTGTCATCATAAGCATCATGTCATCATCACCATCATCACTTATGCATTCATGATTCTCATCCCGTGCATAAGCATGCAATAGGTGCGCCAGCAGGAGTGACCCTGTTGGAGTTCGAGGGAACGTGGCCACAAGAGCCGGAGAATCCTCAGGAGCAGGAGGCTCATCCATCCGGTACCAAAGCCGACCAGGACGTGATTCTCGAGTGTCCGCAGCACGAACCCGCAACGTTCATGAAAGGAAAGCCCCGGAGCATTTTAACTTCCTAACTTTTTATAAACTATTAAATATGATATGCTTGTTGCATTAAGTTATACGAGTTGAATTAGAACCCTTGCCGCATATACATCTTTTCTTGTCTAGTTTACCTCACTTGATATCCTAATGATATGATACTGTAGTTTTTGCTTAGACATGCTTAAATGGTAGAAGTCGAGTGATTGCTAATCACTTGCGAGAATTAGGATAATGGTTCACGGTTGGCTATATTTGCTATTGTTCAAATAACCATATGGATGTAAATCGACGGTAAGGCAGAACGTGGAAGTTACAAGGTCGACGGGCTTTGGTAATCAAGCGAACCGTCATACTGAGTAATCACCTACAAGGAATGGAGCCTTTCTTGGTCATGTTGAACAGTGCCTAGCACTTAGCTGGCTGGATCCGAGGTTATCCGCCACTAAGCCTAGTAGCTCAACTCAGGCCGAAAATCGAGGAGTATCAAGTGCTCACTACTGGGGTGGTATGTACATACTAGCTATCATGTCTGTAAGTCCAGCGGCACGGTGGTAACCAGATGAGGACCATGTCCGTAAGTCCCGTATCAGGTGAGTTAAAATTCCTGACCTGGCTTGGTGACCCCCATGGGAGTGAGGCACTGTTTGGATCCGCGATTCCTGAGTTGTACCAACGGTGTTGTACGGGTACCCTTAGCGGGACTTACCGGGAGAGTGTTAGGAATATTTCTCCAGCTGGGTAGTAATCGATTCGAATCGCCATCGTCTCCTGGATAGTGAGAAGCTTCACGGGAGTATCTCTATACTTGAAAATATTAAATTGTTTGGATGGTTAATGATACTTCATAAGATAGCTGTTGATGAACCTGATATGGTTATGTATTTCTCTTCTCTTTTGCTTGTTTAGCACAGGGGCAAACATCGATGACAGGTTAATGAACATTAACTTGATGCTAATAATAATATAATTACTCTCCTCACTTAAGGTTTTTTTATGCAAAATGAGTAAGCCAACTCCACCTATAATAGCCTTGCATAATCCTTGGAGTCTTTATTTCTGGTTTACGATGGGTAAGTCTTGTTGAGTATAATCGAGTACTTAGGGTTTATTCCCTCTTGTTGCAGATGAAATATTCTATAATGGTTGCTGCAAGTACTGCCTTCTCCCAGCCAGGAATGAAGACTAGACCATTAGGCATGGTCTGTACTAGTCTCCTTATCTCATAATGCTTTTGTAGGATACGAATCTTGTAACACCATGGTATTAAGCATGCATTATCTTGCATATCATGAGCATAACCATCTCATTTGCATCATCATTTGTTTACATGAAATGATAATATGAAAAATGTGCTTGCTTTGATTTGAACTAGAGCTATGTGATAGGTTGCTTGTTTGGAGTTGAGTGTTAAATGAAGTTTGTAGAGAAAATTATTTGGAGCAAAACTTATTTTTGGGTCATTTCATGAAAAGGCTTGGAAGTGGGTCAAAAATGTCAAAAACAGTTTATAAAAAAATTTTTATTTTAATTTTAAATGGATTTTAAATCCCTATTTTTGAATTTCAAATCTAGACAGAATTAGGCTTTGATGTTTAAAAGTAAAATGTTCTACTCTTTGAGAGCAACATTTTATCTTTTACAAGTTTCTTCAAATTCGGAGTATTTTGGAAAATATAGAGTAAATCAAGTTCTGCACGAATCTTGGCGCAGTGGGACCCACCTGCCAGTCTCTTCTTCTTCCCTCTCTTCTTCTTCCTCGCGACGGTGTCGCGGCCGACGCCGGCCACGCGCCGTCCGTACGTCGGGCGACGCCGCTACCCGCTGTTTGGCCCCCGCTTGCACGCGCCGCACACGCTCGCGCTCGCCCGACCCCACTGCCACCCACGCGCCCCTCCGCCTGGCCCCACTCCGCTCGCATGCGTGCCACGCGCGCGTCGATGCCCGACGCCGCGGTCCGCCTGTCCGAGCTCGAGCGCCGGCTTCAAGGCGACCAGACCGCGTCACTCTCTCCCTCACTCTCTTCCCCATCTCCAGACGCTTCCTCTCGCCTCATTTCCCTTCGCCAGAACTCGAGCGCGCTCGGAGCCCGCCATTGCCGCCGCCCCGAAGCTCGCATTGCCACCGCACCTCATAGCCCTGCCATTTTCTTTCCAGAGCTCGCCAACAGCTCTGCCTTGACGTGAGACGCGTCTTGCGCACGCTCACTGCCCCCGAGAACCCAGGTAGAGATCGAATCGACCATTTTCCCTTCGTCGGCCATGGCCGCCTCGACTGCCGCACTGTCCGCCATGACCAGCAACCCCATTCTCCCTACTTTAGCTCGCACATCGTGACCGTCTGCATGAGTAGAACCGATTGAAGTAGCTAATGGGATCGATTAGGGTTAGGGTTCGTCGGATTTTAGTCGACCGCCATCACGGGTCGCGCCGCCGCTCGTCAGCCGCTCGCACGGAGCTCACTCCGATGGACCTTTGCCTTCATGTGCTAGTGCAATCGAGTCGCCCCGACTTCAATTAGGTCGCAGGATAGTTCTTGGGCCTTGATTTGGCCGGAGTTGGCCGGCAGCCGTCGAACCGCCGACATGCACGCCGCCGCTCACCGGCGTGCAGTACCGTTGTCGTTCCGGCCAGCCATTCTTCGTGTTATCTGGTTAGTTCGAGTCACCTGGACTCGCTGGAGCTAGTAGGCTAGTTCTTGCGCCCCGCCGTGGCCCATGGTGGTCGGCGCGCCGCTGACCGTCGCCGTCGCCTGCCGTCGCGCGTGGCCGTCGGTCAAAATCACACTAGTAGCCTACATCTTGTACACTGTTTGGTTCGCGCTGTCGAGCTGAGTCTTGTAGTGGGCGTAGTCCGGCCGGTGACCTCGCCGTCGGTGAGGAATCCCGACGCCGGCGACCTTTCCCCTCGGCGTGGACCACGAGCAGAATATGTCAATCTTTCCTATACTTAAGTGCAAAGTGGCCAGACTCAAAGAGTTTTAAAATAGGGCTCGGTTAATTTCTAGAAAGTTCAGGGTTCCCGGTGCAAAACGGTTTTCTTTTTCGTTTTAAAGAATCTGTTTCTAGATTTTTGTAAAAGCTTTGAAAAATCATATCTTCCTCATTTTTAGTCCAAATGAGTTGGTTCAACTTGCAGTATTTTTATTTTGGGGAGATCTATGTATGAAAAATATGAAATATGAATTTTGAGATACTTTTCTGTATAGATTTATTTATTCCTATTAATTGCTTTTATCTTAGAAAATGCATAAGTAATTCTCTGTTGCTCAGAAAAATGTGAAACTAAGTTTGTTAGTCTTCTTATGTCATGCTCTATCTGTGAAAAATATTGTGAGACTATATCATGTGTAAATATTATTCTGTCTATTTATGGTGCCTATTTCAAGTAGATAGTAAATAATTCATAATAAATAATATATAAGTGATTTATGTATGAAACTTTTTGGAGAGTGTTTTGATGCTAATCTAGAGCTAAGAATATTCTGAGATCTATTGTTTGACATTTTTCTATATACAAAGTATTTTATGCCCATTGAATTATGCTGCCTTGGTATTTTTGTGTAGGATAAAGTACTTACTTTTTTGACCTAAAAATTTTATGGTACTCTACATTAGGTATGCTTAAGCTCTTGTAATTTTTACAGAATTTTCTGAGTAGTATAAAGTCATGTTGCAGTTCTACTCTGATTTCTTTTAAGAATTTAATAATGCTTTAAGTTATTATTTCATGTGTGTAATAATGCTTTTTCTGATGTTCGTGATGTGTATAATCTGTTATTAGTTGTGGTTCAGTAGAGGGTAGTGTGTAAAACAGTGGTCGTTTATAATTGTTTTTAATGTATAAGTAAATTATAATGCGATGCGTGTTTACGATTTATTATAGAAGAGAATGCAGATGACATGTGCTTATCTTACATGTTTTAAAATTATGTCATTTATCTTTAACTGAGTATTCATTCACATCAGCATGTACCCTTGTATTACTATGTATTCATGGTATTCATATATACTATGCATCATACAGGATCGTCAGAGCTCGAAATGGTAGTTCCCGGAGCACCAGAAGAGGAAGGCCAGCAGGGAGCCTTGGTACAAGGGATAGCAGCAGAAGAGGATCCCGAGGTTGATCTTCCCGAGTGTCCCGACCATCAGCCAAGCTCTTTCCTGAAAGGCAAGCCCCAAAGCATTCTCCCTGTGGTTTACAAAATATCTAATTTGAGTCCTTTACTTGTTTGATGCATTAAGTTATAGGCGTTGTTTTATACCATTGTTGCATTACTTATATTCCTTGCCACTGTTATACTTCAACCCTGTTAGGTTCAGGTGCGATTATCTGCTTAGCCCTGCTTTAACTAGATTGGTAGAAGTCGGGTGATTTCCTGTCATCCGCGAGTTATAGGTAGTTACTCGGAATGGTTGAATATATTGTTATCTTGGATAACCATTGGAGATAATAAATTGAGACTGGGCGGGATTGGTGTTGGGATTGAACTGGAGGTTCTGTGAGGTTATCCCGTCTGTGTCGAACTAGGACCTCGTCCATCGTACGTCCTCAAGTCATATTGAATTTATGCCTCACATTTAGCTGGAAGGATAAGTCGTTCCGACCGCGAAGCCTGAGTTTGATTTGGATCGGGAGTCGACCTGCTGTACGCATCGTATTGGAGAAGATGGGAGACCACGGGTTACGCGGAGAGTAAGTCCGAGGTCAGGGTCGCCCTGAATAAGGCAGTCGGGCGGTTCCTGGATACGATAGTACCTATTGATCCCGCGACTTATCCGAATTGAATCTTCGGTGATCTGTAGCTCACTTTAGCGGGTGAGTGTGGTTTGTGTGAGGAATACCCGCCAGCTGGTTAGTAATCGATTATAATCACCATCGTTCCTGGACAGTGAACACTTGACTTGAGCAACGACATCGTAGTAATAACTTGAATAAAGAGATGAGATGGTTGAGCCGTGATGTTGAAAGACACTCAACCGGAATTGGTTACTATTCTTGTTGGATAATTATTACCATGCTTGTTTAGTACAGATGCTAATTTAGCATGATAAGGTTAATCAAATTAAAATACAATGCTAGAAGGTTACGATCAAATCTTTCTTTAATGCAAGCGTTTTCGCAACTTATGAGTCAGCTATCCAAATTATCCAGCCTTGCATACTCCTTGAAGTTAATTTATTTTTAGTTTATGATGGGTAAGTCTAGCTGAGTACATTCTCGTACTCAGGGTTTTATTTCCCATATTGTTGCAGATGGTGAGATGTTTTATGGCTACTGTCAGCATTGTTTCTATCCCGCTATGGGCGATGACTAGACCTTGGGCATGGTCACTCCACTCTACCTGATGCTTTTGCTGGATATTGACTGAGGACCTGGCACTGTATTTGAACTAAGTGTGTGTGTGGATTTGAACTAAATCGCTTCCGCTTTATTTCGAATTTGAACTTGGGTTGTAATAACTTATTTCAGACTTCGATGTTTTAACTATGTGCAAACTATGTATGTTGTGAATGGTGACGGCTAAACTTATTACGATCTTGGCTATGCCGAAAAATTTGAAATCCTTCGAGATTTCGGTATGACTACCGGGTTTATTAGGTCTCAATCATGTAAGTTTGTTATCTAATGGTGAATTACGTGCTTGTGCTCTAATAAATTGGTCGGTTCTGTTATAAATCTGAACTGGCAATGTAATCCTTAAACTACGAATTTGGTTTTTGAACTATATTGCTTCCGCTACTTTATATTTTGGTTTGTAATAACTAAAGTGTACTCCGATGTTATGTAATCTATGTAGATTTGTAAAATGTTGCAACAGGTGATGTGGTTACGTTGAATCATTACGATCTTGGTTTGCTGCAAGTTGGTTTAAAATCCTTCGTGATTTGTTTGAACTACCGGGTTTATATAAGTGAAAGTATGTGATTGTCAACGTGTTAACGGTGACATCCGTACTTGATCTTGTATAAATTGGTCGGTTCCGTGACAATTGGAGGGCCCCTCTATGATTCTGATGGGAATTTTATTGGAATGAACTTCTGTGGCATGGACCCCTATTGCATGAGCTTTGATGTCGAGAAAGGATTTTTGACCCCATTCCTATCGTCGGATGTGATTCTTGATGTCTTGGCATATCTCAAAACAAAATCGTACGTCTAGATTTCCTTATGAGTATTTAAGTGCTTGTCATCTAACATATTCACTGGTGTCAAGGGTGTTTGCATTTTCCATAAGGTCTTCAAGCATAATTTCTTTGTTGTGTTTGACAGGACTGCTGCTGAGGTTGGCCTTGATGTTTATGCATCTAGTGTGCTTGACTGGGTTATCGATGGTGATGATAGCAGTGCTCACCCAAACAGGTACTCTGAACTTCTGATGTATCATAACAATGCTCACCATAGTCTTTTGAAATTTTGAACAGGTGGCCTGTGCCTGAGGCAAAATATTACACACCTCAATTTCTCAACGGAGAGTATAAGCGTACTAAATATACTAAGTATGGAAAGTGAACAGAACGCATCCGCCTTCGCTGAAAATCATCAATGGAATGAAGTGCTGGGCCCTTTAGAAGTTAGCAGATGTCATCTACTCTGTTGGAGTTCTATTGCTGTTTGTTGGCTGGTTAACATGTTTTGAGCTGGCATTTCTTGGGAAGTAATATGAAGCGCCTTGTTTATTAGGTTATCACATTATCTGTATCTTGTAATATATTTGTGGTTTATGCTGTCACGCTTTTCTAGTGTTTCGGTGAAATATCACTTGAGTTATCATACTATCATTCCCTCAAGCGGAGACCATTCAGCTGTGCCATGCTTCATCACTTAGAGTTTATTCTCTTAGAGAATTAGTTGAAGTTGAGGCCAACAATCGTGCTTCCAAGATTGTGGTTAACATTTTGTTTTTGTGCGGAGTCAGAGGAATGGTTGTGCCACTTGAGAATCGACTTAACATGGCTGGACATAAGCATTTTTTTTTTTTTGTGTGGAGTCAGAGGAATGGTTGTGCCACTTTGAGAGTCGACTTAACATGGTTGGATATAAGCATAAAGGAAGCAACGAAAAATCTGTCTGTACTCATCTGGTATAACAGTGATGCCTTATTCAACACTCCTTTTTATTTCATGCCTTATTTGACATCATTTTTTAATATTCAGTCCTATTTGAAATTCTGCGACCTTTTCATCCGAAGGCTGTTAAGTGCCATCGAAAAGACATACTTACCCCTACGTGGGGTCTGTGTGCGTGCTTTGTTTTGTCTCAGCGACAGACAAAAGAGCAAGCCAGTCAAAAAAAAACACAAAAGAGCAAGACTCTGGGCCAGGCAAACAACGAAGCCCTGCCCACGTCGTCCAGGCCCAGGGGACAGCCCAAGCCAAATACGAAGACCTCCGGCCCAGAGTGGCTGTGTTAGCTCATGTATTTAAAGTTTGAGTAAAATGCGCCCAAGGTACTCAAACTATTCGCCTCCTCACATCTAGTTACTCGAACTATCAAAACGACCACATTGAGTGCAAGAAATACACAGGAAAATTAAGTTACAATGTTATCAGCATCTGCTTTCTTCGATGGCACACTTGCAAAGTTGTAAACAGAGGCAATGAATTTATTCAGACTGCTTGTACAACTTACAAAGTTGTAAGTTCTACTATAAAAAAGTACACCATGAACAAAATTGTCACTAACAGATATGTTGTAAACTTCACTATAGCAAGAAATCATGACCGACAACTAGTTAGAAGCTATGCGGTACAAAAAACGTCTCATGTACCCTGTACCTTCAGACCCAGGATGACACGTCACATGTGTCCTTTCATTGTTGCAGATAGCCTCTTCAAGCATCACAAGGGTGCCATTCCATCAGGCAGCAGCACTGAAGAGAAAGAGTCAGCACACATCCTGCAAGATAATCAGTTCATACATGTACAGAACAAATAGTTCAAAGTATCTATAAACACCCTAAACTGAATATCTGTGCACTTAGCTGTGACAACTGAACTAGCCATATGCACGGAATATAATGTCTTTACTGATCTAAGACAAGTAAACTTTGGACCTTTTAAAACAGTACAGAACTATTGCACTACTGAAAATACATCTCAAGCCAAAAAAGCAAGGAGTCATACCTATTGTACATCATATATATCCATATGTGATCTCTACTCCAGAAATTCCTCCATAAGACCCTATAGTAAGTTCAGCATCATATTATTACCAAAAGAGATGGTGATAGAAGACATCACAAAGAAACAGATAGCAAACCTGTGATATAAATTGTTCAGCGTCTGTGCGCCTTAGGAAATGGAGCGAGTTCTTGGTCAATGACACAGAATGGTCACCAAGAGATATTTCGCCAATGTCCTCCAGCACCCGAACCTGAATGTAAGGATCCTTGGGAGGAACCGTGTCCTGTAATAAAGGGTATAAGAAGTCTGATATCTCATTCCTGAGAAAGCATAAGAAACAGAAAAATCTCCATACCACTGTCAAATCTATATCCATCTCTGATATGTATGATTTGATGGCTGCAGAGTGGTTCTTGAAGTACTCTTTTTCTGAGAAATGGAGCTTTTCTTGTATTTCATGAGGAAGCACAGGGCCAATTTTCCATCTAAAAATCTGAATAACTTCTGCACGGTTGTACCTGTTTGGATATAATTCTTTCAGTTAAAGTAGACAAAAATCATTTTTAAGCATGTTCTACAGCATAAAACAGAGAAACAAAAAGTTAGCTCATTTGTGAACGCCTAGTTTTGTACATGTAAGCCATAAGGCATCTTTTGTTATGGAGCAGGGAAAGATGGTGGATAGCTGCACCATAGTGATCCTCATTTCTAGTTGTCTCGATATCTAAGTTTTGCTCCACCATTTTCCTGTCATAAGCCAGGCTTAGTCAGTAAACTGTGCATTGGAAATGCGTATCAATCAACGTTGGATCAAAATGGTCAACAACCCTAACATTCTAGTAGGATAAAATTTACCTGATCAATGATTGAAATTGTGAGTTGTGCTCATTGCACTCTCTAATCACCTGATCAAACACATCAGTCTGCACGTTTCAGAGATCACATGTTAGGTACAAAAGAAACTAAAACTGCAGCTATCAAAGTCACATTGCTTCTGATAATGGAAAAAAAAGGGCGTACCCAGTGTCGTAGGCTCCCGCACTGCGGGGTCGGAAGAGTAGTATAAATATTTTTCAACTTTTAAATTTTTTTTTGAACTACATAATGACAAAGTACTGAAGTAGTACACAATATTGCAGCCGGTACCCTTAGTTTCGTTCTGAAGATTTCACATGTAAAAATTTTGATGAAGAATTAAACTAGGTCCCGTATGATTTTCTTCCAAATTTTGATAGCACGTACAACTAACATGTTTAGAAGGGAGAATAGTTTAAAACGCACTCACTTTCAAGCATATCTGTTGGCCAAACTAACAATTATTTGACAGACGGTTTATGATTTTTGGTGTGCTACCACATAAGTAAAGTAACACGTTTAACTGAGGATACAAGAGGTTTTCTATACTCAATTTCACCCATAGAACACAGAACACACGAAATCATACAAAATTGCAGCCTCTCCCACTGTCACAGACACGAACGAGATAGAAGCAGCAACCACTCCAATTCCAAACTAGTAACTGCAGGCGAGTACAGAGAAGCGGGAGGTTGAATGGCGTGAGCTGTCCAGCCTCAGAGGAGTCAATCTCCTTCAGCAGCTGTGACGCACGCCTCCCGTACATCCTCCTCCTGAACCCAGGATGGCACTTGGGGACTCCTGAGCAGCGGAGCAAAAAAATGGTCAATCGAAAAGGCGGAAAGTCCAGCCATGTCAACATCTAAAGTATAAACTGTTCAGAGTAAAGATTTCTCAACTGTTTAAGAGAAAGCACAAGACATTATAATTTACAGTCTAATAACATTCTCAAAAAAAAAAGTGACCCTTTATGCCTTGGAAGTGTTTGTTGCTGATGATGTCACTGTCCTTAACATCCATAAAAATTCATGTTCAATATCTCAATAAAAAACAGCCAACCAATAGTTCAAGCATTGATTCTCCACTCTATTTCTTAAACTTCTTTTTTTTTCACACAATTCATTCAGGGACGAATTCATCTCAAAACTAGCAGTTGCTACTTAGTACTACAGGAAGTTGAAAAGCCTGTACACAATTTTGAGGCTCTTCTATATTTCGACAAACATAATAGAAAGCTCAGTAAGATTTTTTTCGCTATTCCAATCTAAACTTCTCATTTCTACAGGTATGGATCAGGGGGCGGACCCAGTAAACGGTGCCCCGACAATTCTTGCAAAACAATCGAACTTAGTGGGCATAAGATCCAAATGCAAATGGTGAATTAGGGTTTGGTGCTCGGTTTCGCGCATCAGGAAGGGAGGGTACCTGCTGGCTGCTGGTGCTCCTCGCCGGCGAAGGGCAAAACCTGGGCAGCTGGCGTAGTGACGGCCGCCCGGTCGTCGCGGCCCAAGAGGGAGAGGGAGCGAGAGAGAAAAGCGCGCACGTTGGGGGTAACGATTTCGGGCGTGTTTGGGACCGCCGGCGAACCCTGCCTCGCGAGCGGAGGGGAGCGGGAGGGGCAACGGGTGGAAAAGATGCCGCGGTGGGGAAAACGCGGTTTCCCGCTCTCGTTTCGCGCGGTGCGCAGAACAATTGTCATTGTCACTTTCCAATGCAAGTTTCTCTTCTATAGTTTCTCCCATCCTTACTGATACTTTTTTTTTTTTCGTTTACATGCTCTGATACTGTTGCTGATACATTTATTTACTGGTGAAAGGCTCCTCTAATAAACTGGTATAAGTGTCTGCTTAATATTTTCAAGGCCAAAGATGGTGTTGCGGAGTTCAGATCTACCCAGCATATCCGTTTATCCTTGTATGCTTCCCACTCCCAGAGGATTTTAGCATTTTTCTTGGAGACAATAATTTCATTAGAAATATTCAAGGTGATCAGTGATTTTCTCTGTTTGATAGTTTCACTAGCATGAAAGAACTTGGTGCCCACATCACCAAATTCACCCTTTTTACCTCCGGTAAACTGTCTACTGGTTAAATAGGGAGAGTAGCTCCATGTTATTATTTTTATATAGTTAAGAGATATAGCTAGTCAAATGTCCTCATTGCATCTAACCAAACAAAAAATTGGCTCATCCTATCATCAAACACACAACTTGAATGGCCATTTCCCTAGCCAAACCTTGCCATCAATCCACACACACCCATATCATGGTGAAAACACAGTAATAATCAATCAATCTTCGAGAGAGCGATGTCTGATCAAATACAGTAGATAAGATGATGGTATCATATTGTCCTGGTCCTGACCAGTTCCCTTAACTCTAGTCCTCCATTGTTATTCTTGAGCATCATGATTCATTCCAGTTCCAGCAAGGCAGAACAAATGCATGCATCCAGCCATGGAGTCAAATCAAGGCCACAAACAAGTCAGTCCCACAGTATTTTCCTGTGGATTGTCCACTCCGACGGGTTCACGGTGGCGTCACCGCTGGAGGAGACAAGATCGAAGGGGGAGTCCTCAGCAAACTCCGTCGGCATCGCCTTCCAGTGCAGGCATGGTTCCCACTCTGCCTCTTTCAACACCTTCAGGATCTCTTCCACCACAATGTTGCTCCCTTGTTCAGACAGATGCAGCCCATCCCTGCAGCACAGAAGTTATTGTCTTCTTATTCAGGTCGGCGAACAAGAACAAACAGCAAACAACTCACGTGAAGCATGCAGTCATCCAGTCCTCCCTCTTCTGCATGGCATGCCAGAGATCAACCACCTTCAGGTTCATCTCCTTGCACAGATCTACACAGGCGTCAGAGTATAGACGGCAGGTTTCGTTGGTCCGGACGATCTCACTCAGTATAGTACTGCTGCACACATAATATGTTCAGCTCCATGTGTGATATTATATTGCAACAAGCCTGGATTCACCATACAATTGATCGCTCACCTGGTTGAGTTTCGAAGCATCTCCTCGTTCAGAGGTGGACAGCTCAGGAAAATAACTCGTGTCTTCTCAGAGAGGCTCTGAACACAAAGGCAAACCAACTGTCAGACAACTAGCTACTGGTGCACCACAATTCCAGGAGCATCTTGCTAATCGACGCTATACCTTCAGGTGTTCTGCAATCTTTCTCATGTTCCCTATGTACTCATCTAGTGGCACATGGGGCCCAAGACCGGAAGAATGAGCAGCAATGGAGTCATTTCCACCAAAGTAAACTATTACCAAAGATGGCTGCACTGCTGAATCCTATGGCAAACGGAGAATAGAAAATAAGTTAAATTTGGACAACAGCCGGCTAATTTTTTAACATCATTAAAGATTATTTTGTTAATTGCATTAGGATCATTACATCATAGTATTGGTCCTTGAGTACACGTGTGTCATCATATAGATAAGTAACTTAAAACTACTGAAAATTTTCATTATGGTATGATAAACAAGTTAAAGAGTGGACAAGTAATCAGCAAATATACGCGCGTGGCTCCGACGGATGGCAAGTGGGGGAAAATGGCAAACTAAGTTTAGCAAACTGTTGGAGAACGTTTTTTTGCATGTTTTGCCAAATTTTGAAGGATGGCAAATCATATACCAAAATGTTGGAGATACTCTAAGACTAATGAAAGAAATAGGCTTGAAGGGAAGAAGTAGACTTCTTCTCGTTAGAAAAACTGCATAGAAGAGGATATATTACTTAGGCACTAGGCAGTAGCAGTTATCAACGATTAAAAAGCAGGGCTACAGCTGTAAGGAATTTACGAGCTCCAAAATGAGAGAAATATAACTGTTAAAATATAGATACACAGACAAAATTAGAGATCTGGACCATATATACCTTAGGGAACACTTTGTCCATCACTTGAACAGCCCGCCTTGTGTTCCAGCCGATGTATCCTCTTAGCAGGATATCAGCCTGAACAAATAGCAAGCAGAAATAAGCATCACTGAAGGAAAAAGCATTGCTAGCTACTTTCCTTCACCAATGAATTGATCCGAAGGTTAATGTGACATAAGATGTGGATAATTGAGTTTACCTTACCGGTTGCCCCAGTGAGATCACAAAATAAAAACTCAGGACACTGTGTTATACACAAGTTTTTTTTTGTGTGTGATTTTATAATAACAAGAATGAAAGTTCCACAAAGAAACCAGTTAACCAAGAGCTGAACTAGTGACCAAATCAAACTGTGAAATATACTTGTATTTGAAAAATTATATGCTTCCAATGTATGTCTCTTCTTCCAACAAAAATGTGCAGTTTTATTTCCAGGCACAAACTAGTTTGGTGCAGAGATTTTCCTAGTCCAGATCTTTTGCTTTCCAAACATATATGTATTTTAGGATGAAGGAGCCAGTTTTTTTCATAGGCATTTTAAAGATACTATCAGAGAGCATGTCTTACAGAATGAATTAGCAGTAATATACACAGTCAGCAGAGAGCAGGTTATCATGCCTAGCTAGATACGAATGAAGATATATATCAAGTATTCAAGTTAAAATAATAAATAATAAGTTTCCATTTCAGTACATGCATGCAAAATACAAAAAAGGTATCCTTGATCTGAGGCTATTCATATTGAACAGGAGGGAATAGCATAGAAGACCCAAATTGGGTCCAAATTGAGAATTCCACTGTTTAGTCCTTTTGTTTTCCAGTCTCCATGACCGTTGCAGTTAAAGAGCTTGGTATGTTCCTTCACTTTTGTGTAACTGGTACCGTTCTATCCTTTAAAACACAGGCTGGTTAGCATAGGTATGTATGGTTTTGGGAAGCAGATGTACTGTGCAAACAACAAACATGGAGAAGCAGAGGACTGCCTCCATTCAATTTCAAGACGGTGCGAGTTGGTGGCGTGAATAATGGAACAGGGTACATTGATTAGTGCAGAAACAGTAATGTAATTTGTTTGATTTGACGACTGACTGACAGACTGCTAGTTGTTTGGTTCAAGTTCCTGTTGAGGAACGAAAGAATGCACCAGAAACAGACTAGCCAACAGAAACAGAGAGAGAGGAAATCTGTTTCTTCATCTCGATCTCTCACCGCCGCCACCGTCGCCGGCGAGGACGTGGGGCTGGAGCCTGGAGGAGATGAGAAAAGCAAAGACGCATGCAGCAGCAGGCGTGACGTCGTCGTACCTTGCGGGCGTAGATGTCGGCAAGCGCGGCGCCCCATCCGCCGTTGCTGAAGCTGTACTGCACGATGGAGGAGCCGAAAAGCACGAAGAGGGGACGGCCTCCAAGCATCGTCGTCGTCCTGCTACCTCTCCAAGAACTCGAACTGGATGCCCTCCTCCTCCTATCTTCTTCCTTGGGCGTGTCGTCTGTCTGGTTTTCCGATCCGCGCCGGCCGCCTACCGACCCGCGGCCCCTTCGCCTCGCTTGGTCCCTGATGGCCTGACGACCGTTCAACCTCGCTCGATTTACTCTGCTCTTCTCTCTCTCTCTCGGCGGTTTGGAGATCGATCTCTGCTATGGCTTCAAGAGTTGAAGCTGCTATGGTGATGATCCATGGATGGGAATCAGAAGAATGCAGCAACCAGTGGATAGGATATGACGGGATGGATCGGAGTGGGAGTCGACACTAGACAGCAAGTAGCTGGAGCTATGAATGAAGGTACGTAACGTACTAGTGCACTCACTGCGGCCTACTCTTTCAGCTTAAAGTTATTGCGGCCGCTAGGCGCTGGATCACACACATTACAGTCGTCAGTCGTCACACTATTTTTACCTCATAAAATTATCAGACCAGTCTCATATTTTTTTTCCTAAAATAAATCATGTTCCATCTGATGGTGTTCCGCAAACTTTGTTGGCTGACATATGTTCTTGTTATCTATTATAATTAGTCGATTTGGCCAAGCAAACTACACATGAGACCTAAATAATATGGGCTATCTCAGTAGTAGATACTCTCTTTATCTATACTTAATTTTTTTTCAAAAAAAAATGTTTTTATTTTGATAGTGTTTGGAGAATTGCAGCGATCTATGAGTCATGTCTTTCAACCTCGAGGACAGCACTTTATGTTTTCTACACCATTACGGTCACAGACGGAATCAAGTGACACTTAAGTTCGTACCAAGGATTTCTTTAGTATCCTTTTCCAAAAAAAGGATTTCTTTAGTATGCCTTTTAAGTTGATTACTGCCAAAATAAGCAAAAACTATAAACAAAATGGCTCGCTTTATATTATAGTTTGTTTGGAGCCACACTTCTCCTGGTAGCCTCCAATTTACACTAAAACATAGAAAAAACTGGTTTAAACTAGTTTAGTTTGGCAATGCTTTTTCCCTTCAATCGTGCCACTTCTCAAGGAAGTCATCGCTACACCTGTGATTGTACCAAACGAGACATAAAATAGGCTCAACGCTCAAGTATGACATAGTTATACCATTACATGAACTTGGTCATCAAAGTCACCTGATTTTTTTCATAGTTAGGCCTTGTTTAGATTGCAAAAAATTTCAACCTGATAAATAGTAACTCTTTTTGTCATATTTAATAAATATTGTCCAATCGTAAACCAACTAGGCTTAAAAGATTCATCTCATGATTTTAAACTAAACTGTGTAATTAGTTATTTTTTTTTACCTACATTTAATGCTCCATGCATGAGTCCAAAAATTAATATGATGGAGAGAGAGTGAAAAAACTTAAATTTAGAGGCAATCTAAACAAGGCCTTAGGGTCATGCAGCCCTATCTTTTTTTTTGGGAAGAGGGAGGATGCAACATGCAACCATGTCTACTACCAAGTAAAAAGCAAAATGAATTCATATAACACTCAAGCAGTTCTAACAAGAGCATAAAAGTGGTTTCATAATCGCATGAGCTCAAATATTTTTTTCTAAGATTAGATCAAATTTTAGTATTTTTAATTGCTTAATGTTTAGAAGGATATATTAAAAGAATAGTTGTCCGATCTACCGTTGTAAGTACTAAAAGGTCCAATTTACCCTTTCTGTGATTAGATAGCGTTAAAGAGGTTATAAAATATGGTTTTAGTACAAATGAGAAGGGGAATTGGATTGTTAGATAGTTGAGATGGCCAAATGGACTTGTTTCTAACAAAAGTAAATTAATAGCTAACATATGGGACCAGGACTCGCGGTGTCATATACTAGAAGAGTAGACTGATTAAAATAGGGTTGGTAACAGAACTAACACCCCATTTAGCGTGGTAGACTCTACTCCTGATTACCCTACGTTCACCTTCACACCCTCACGGCCTACCGTCACCGGCAGGAACACGGACCGTCGTCCAATCCATTGACCGCGGTGAATCGTGAATGCGTGGGTACCAGCGGTAGGTGACTGACGCTGTGCGTTTTTCCTCCCCGTCTCCAGCTGATGAGCGCAGCAGGCAGCCGACCAGAAAGTGGCGGACCTCCTTTTCAGACGGACACAGGACAGTGCAGGCGCAGCAGGAAAAGCCAAAAACCTCTCCCCCCACATCACTCTCCCTGCCGCTGCCTGCTGCTCGCTGCCTCCACTCTCCACTGTCCCAATCGCCCAGTCCCCACCAGCACCACGCTCAGCAGATCACTGGCTTCCCCGCTCGCCCGCTCACGCCGAAGAAACCGCGCCGAGCACGACCAAGCAAGGAGAAGGAGCTAGCGCACGCATCTAGGCTACCCGTCGGCCGGCGGCGGCGGCGGCGGCGGAATGGGAGGGCCCCTCGGCGCGATCATCGGCCGCTACCCGTCGGCGGCCGGCGGCGGCGGCGAGGAGCAGCTGGGAGGCGGCGCCACCGGCGGCATTATACGCCACGACCGCAGGTGCCGCGACATCGCCTTCCTCGTGCTCTTCGTCGCCTTCTGGGTCGCCATGATTGTCAACTCCAGCTTCGGATTCAACCAGGGCAACCCGCTCAGGTCAGGTCACCCAGATTCGTCCCCTTCCTCTCCTTCCCTCTCCCTCTTTCCAAGATCTGCGCTCACTCTTCGTAGCCGGGCCTGGCTGCTCGTGGGCTGTGAGATGCCTCGGCGTCGGCGAGGACTCGCTCCGTCTTTTGACCACCTCAATTTCTCGGCAGTTTCAGCTGCTTTCGTCTCTCTGAGAATTGATTGAGACACACATTTTTCAAGAACGCTGCTTTTGGAGCTACAGATTACTTCTTTACCCCCTTCCATTACACAGAAAATAGTTGGTCCCAAAAGTAAAGTTGGGTGAAACTACAAGCAATGCTAGTGATTTTTAGTAGCAGATCTTGCTTGCTATGGGATAGAACGTGTACCACTAAGCTATCTGTAGCGGGTAGCGAATCTTTGTCTTGTTGCTCCATTAGTCTAACCTGGTCCCGTAAAGAACGAGGCATCTTTACCTTTGCAGAGGCAAAAATTAAAAAAAAGGAGCTTTTACTGCTTATACTAGTATAAAAGACCTTTGGGCTTTGGCCCAAGGAATTGTATCCCCTACCTAAAACGCAGCAATACGGGATACAGCTAAAAAGTTTGTGCTCTCAAAGGCAGAAAGTAGGTGAAAGTTAGTGGTCATATATTCTCTCATAGGCAGAAAGCAGGTGAATGAAACGCCGGCCTGATAAATAATCTCTTTTCAGGGATAAAATCTGGTGCTGTGGATTTTCTTGAGTTCTCATGCAACCTGTATGCTGTCACCATTTTTCATTTTTTTATGCAGCAGTTGTGTTTTAGGTCCACATGCTGATGCTATTTTCTAGTTGTTTGACCTGTCTTTGTCTATGCAACCAACTGTCGATGATATCTAATTGGTTTCTGGAGCTCTCACTCCATCGGTTAAGATTTAATCATATTTAGCTGAAAGCAGCTCCAAGCCCTATCAAACAGATTGGCTGGCCCTAATGAAAGATTGATCAATATCGTTAATTTCTGCATCTACGTCAGTTAAACAAAAGATTAACATCCTATGCTATGATCATGCAGGCTGACTTATGAACTGGACTACAAAGGGAACATTTGTGGCGACAAGCATGGCAACCCAAATTTGCAAGAGCTGGATGTTAGATACTGGATGAATCCGAACCAAGTCTACCAAAGTGGACTCAAGGATAGCAAGGTTAACCTGGCTGATGCCAAAGCCATTTGCCTGATGGAGTGCCCAAATCCAGCTGTAGATGGATTGAACTTTATTTGTGATTATCCAGAAGGGGACATCAAGCTCTCTGTTGATGACTGGATCAATAGGGACTATGACTATTTTGAGTTTCTCTCAGCAGACATGAGGAATAGCTCACTTCAACTCCAGGGTCCATGCTACCCTATCATATTTCCAACTGTAAATGGTAATATTAATTCTGCTGTCATTTTGTCTGTCCTTTTAAAAGTAATAAGGGCTAGATAGTATGGTGTGACTTATTTATTCAGTAAAATCATACTGTGAGATAAGAATTCAATTTTTCCCCCACAGTCTATTGGAGCTGCCAATTTATTGCACGGTCATCCAATGTCTCTTTGAAGCACTGGCATGAGATGGGTGGTGTCAGCATTGATGAAAATATCCTCATTGATAAAACAGTGCACAAGGCCATCGATTCTAGATCTGCTGTATTAAAGGTCTGTATACTTCTTGGCATAATTTTGTTGCCCACCTAGTCATTTCTTTCTTCACAAAAAGTCGTTGTTTTGTACTGACATCAAGTGACAAATGGTTTATCCTGTAAACTACACATGTCAAATTCCTGCTCAAGATTGATAAATATGGTTACATTTAAAGAAAATCCTGATGCAGCCTAATGTATATAGCATGTTACATACTTCAATTGGTTTATCTTCTACTGCAGAGATATATTGCAGACATTGGGAAGTCCTGGCCTGTGTTCATCGTTTGTGGTGGAATCCTCCCTGTTTTCCTGTCAGTGATCTGGTTGCTTATGATTCGTTATTTCGTTGCTGCCATGACTTGGATCACAGTAGTCCTCTTCAATGCCCTTGTTATATCTGTAACAATGTTCTTTTACATCAAAGGTATGATTCACTATTCCAATTCCTAGCTACGAGGTATCTATTCACAAAGAAAGCTTCAAGCTATGGATTGTACATATATCTAATTCATGATTCACTTCTTGTAACTGCTGCATCAAACATTCAGCTGGCTGGATAGGCAATGAGCCCTTAACTGTTGTCATTGGTGAAAGTGATCCATATGTTCACATAAGTGGGCGGGTAAGTACTTCCAACTGAATCAATCTGTTGCAAGACATAGCTGCTTCTGCTTGAAATTTGACAGTCTCATCTTCCTGACAGGAAATAAGTCACCTTCATACTGTTACAATCGTAATGACAGCAGTAATGATAATTGCTTTCCTGTCCTCAATAGCTATTGTCCGCCGTATACTGATAGCAACACCTGTCTTAAAGGTAAGCAAATAGTTGGATACATGACAAGTATTGCATAGGGGCATAATAAACACCTCTGTTTCGAATGATTGCTGATAGCCCCTAAACAATAACCAGTAGCCATTACTCATGGTTTCAGGTTGCTGCAAAGGTCATTGGTGAAGTTCAGGCACTGATAGCTTTTCCACTTTTGCCATGGCTGATCCTCTCCATCTTTTATATGTTCTGGTTTTCTGCTACACTCCATCTCTTCAGCTCTGGTCAAGTTGTCCGAAACGATTGCAATACTGATTGTTGTTCGTATGACCTGAAGCTGGGCAAAGTAAATTGTGACAACTGTTGTGGGTACAACATCCATTACACCCCTCATATCAGCATTGCCATTCTATTCCACTTATTTGGCTGCTACTGGGCGACTCAATTCATTCTCGCATGCTCTTCAACTGTGGTTGCGGGATCAGTTGCTTCTTACTACTGGGCGCGTGGTGAAATATCAGTAAGCACTTGAAAGCTGAATTGCTTGACATAAATTTTTCTGTATTTAGTTCTTTCCACCATTTTTAGTCTATGTATTCTCCCTTGCTGACCATTCAAGTAATTTCAATGCAGCATGATATACCATTTCTCACTGTAGTCTCTTCACTGAAGCGACTGATGCGCTACAACCTTGGATCTGTTGCTCTGGGTTCACTTGTTGTATCTGTTGTTGAGTGGGTGCGGTTTATACTTGAATGCCTCCGTCGCAAGTTGAAGCTAGTTGATTCTGCTCGAGAGAGCTGTTTTGGAAAAGCGACGGCTTCCACTTCTGAATGCTGCCTGGGTTGCATAGACTGGACCCTCAAGTCAGTAAATCGAAATGCCTACATTATGGTCAGTATGAAGATTTGCTACACTCCAGTTCTTCCCATCCTAATAGTTCTGAATGCAATTACTAATAACTATATACTCGAGCAGATGGTTAAACCCATTTGACTTGACATTCTGCTAATATGGCGTTGCGTACAAATTTTGATTAGCAGACTAGCTGTAGTAGTAGTGCTAAGAGTCCTGCACCCCTTTTCAATGTTCACTCTCGAGATTCCTGCACTTGAAAGCGATTTTCCCCCAAGAACACGTGAAACACATGTCATCCATGTTACATGGCTCTTTCTGTTAAACACAAAGTTCTTACAACCTTGTTTTGCTGCTGCAGATTGCCATTACCGGGAAAGGCTTCTTCAAAGCTTCAGTGCTCGCAACTGGATTAATAATGAAGAACATACTGCGCATCGGAAAAGTCAACGTCATTGGGGATGTTATCCTCTTCCTGGGAAAACTGTGCGTGAGCCTATTCTGTGCGCTCTTTGCCTTTCTGATGTTAGACACCCACAAGTACAAATCTGCACACAATAAGATATCATCTCCAGTTATCCCTGTCCTGGTGAGCCAACTGAAACCTTGTTTTGTTCACTGAAGTTCTCAGATCGTCAGATTTCATTTCCATTTGCTGAAACCTGAAGCTTAACTGCCTTGTGATGACACGCTGACACTGCAGGTAACATGGGCCCTCGGCTACGTAGTCGCGAAGCTTTTCTTTGCGGTGGTTGAGATGTCGATCGACACCATAATCCTCTCGTTCTGCCAGGACGCGGAAGAGCACCAGGGGAATGCGCAGTATGCGCCCCCTGCTCTGATGGAAACTCTGGATGAACAGGGCGAACTGCAGAGACTAACTCAAGGGCCTTGACTGCTGTTTCCTCTTGGGCATCCCCCTTCTTGGTGGTATGGAAACTTTGCAGCAGGCTAATGTTTTGTCACCTCGTTCTCTTGGCTTGTGAAGGGGTTTGCCTAGCTACCCTACTTTCTTCACCAAGTCTGAATCTGACATGTTCTCCTGGCCCAATTGGCATGTGTAGGCAGCTTATCTAATATATATGTGTGTGCTATTGCTGATATACAGCGTTAGTGAAGTAGATTGGAATCTATGATGAGTATGTGAGTTCATCTATTGATCCCCATTGCCGCATTTCAATCCTCGACATATACATGCTGTGACTGGAGTAACATCACGTCGACTGTTGAAGCCGATTAAGGAGTAAAACAGTGACACCTTTAATAGCGTAGGATCAAAATTTCCAATTCCCAACAGTTGATAAAATACGAGTGACATTTTCTGTGGACAAATTCGACCATATATTCATTCGAAAGTGCGTCGTGAATCCAGCCAGGCTCGCTATATCCATCCCACTCGCCAGCGCTACGCTCAATCAAAAGACTCATGTCCATACCTAATACAATCTTGTATCGTAGTCGACGTCAATGCCCGCGTCGCAGTGGTCTCGTCGCCTCCATCCTCCCGGGTCCAGGTCCACGAGGAGCGGCTGCGCAATGGGGAGGATCGGAGTCGGAGTCAGCAGCGGAGGCGGCGGCGCAGCGTGTACCAGCAGTTCTTGCATGAAGTGCCGATGATGACCCTCATCCCGCGCCTGCATGGCGCCGCCACCGCCTTGGAAACCGCCCTCCGCACCTGGTGCCCCTGCCCCGGCTTGCGCTTCCCGACAGCGGCAGCAGACGGCACCACAGCCAGCGCCACGGGCGACGGCTGCGGCTGCGCAACGCCCAGCAGCCTCCTTGACGCCGCCCTGCATGGCGACGGTGGAGACGTCGCCGGCACCATGCGCATGCGCGCCTCGTCTCGCGTCGCGGCGGAGCTTTGGAGAATGAAAACGAGCCTGCTGGGACGGGAATGGAGAACGCGATGGTTCCGGATCTTCCGTGTGTACAGTATATTTGTAGGTTCCGGATGGTTGGTTGACACACAGTGGCGGCGGGTGCACGTTCGGTTGCGGCCAGCGCGTGGGAGTTGTGGTGGGCACCTGCGGCGTCCGTTCACTGTGGATAGTGCTCCTCGTCACTGGCGGAGGCAAGGCCCGGCCACCCTGGGCAGGTGGTCGGGGCTCCTCCTGCATGCTGGCTGCTGCCTGCTGCTGACACATTAGCTGTTACCGTGCAGGAGCATGAGCGGATTCTAGCGCGAGAGCATAAGAGCAAGAACAATAAGCTTGGCTAATAGCCAAGCCATGTCATGGATGGACTAATCCTATAGCCAATATTTATATTTACAACAAGCTTGGCTCTTCACAAATTCCAAACATAGTTTTTAATTAACATGGGACCCGCCACTACAATCCTACCTCACCCTCTCATCCGCCGACACAGCACAACCAGCGCATGCAGCCTCTCATTGATTCTGAGCGGGTCCTCGGGCGCTGCATGTGTCGCCTATCAGCCTCTCTCTCCTATTTTATCTCTCTTCCACGTCAGATTTTGCTGAGTTGTCTTGGCTATTAGCCAAGCTGACATGGCTTATTGTACTTCCTCTAAGCATATGAGCTGGCTGCTGCTGACACATCAACCAACGAGCATGAGCATAAGTGAAATGATCTAGCCAGGATAATATGATTTTATTTTAGCACTAACAAGTAGTCAAGCATAATAAGATTTTATTTTATCATGAGCCTGAGCGTGTGAAGGATCCTAGCAAGCATACGGTTTGTGCACAATCAATGGCTGCTACTGTTGTAATCCCAAAAGGATATATGGCCAATTCATTAAAACAAAAGGAGGGATATGAGATCTTGCAAAGACCAAGGAGAAGATATCCTCAAGACCGTGAATCGCTAATAGAGGAGAAATTTAATGGGCATGTTGTCTGCCCTTAATCCGTCGACCCGTTAACCATTAACTAGCTCTATTACCTCTATAAATAGGGGGTTGTTGTCTCTCCTTTGCACTCACTCTTGTAAGCTTATCACCAGAATGAATAAAGAAGATATCTCGCTCCCACTTCTCTGTCTATTCATGTGTGTCTGTGATTTTGTCTATGTGAAAGAACATTTCTAACAACTACCACGCTAATTGGTCTTTATTTGTTCTTGGCCCCTACTAATCTATTCGAATGCATGAGCCAACGAGCCAATATTGCCACCTATCGCCCCTATTTTAAATTTTAAGATATTAGCCCCTATTAATCGGTTCAAATACATGTTGTATGTAATGTTTTAGATTTTTAACATATTGCTTTTACCATGTGTTTAGACATTGTCATGCAAAAGTATAATAGAAAGTTTGTTATAGGTGAATTTTTATCTTGTATCCTGCACTGGTTATATCTCGCCTAAGCTCTATAAAATTCGTGGCTTCATTACTACTCGTTTGGGTAGTTCGTTCGGCATGGATGGTGCTCGTGTGCGAAACGGATCGGAGAAGTCATTTCTCATCCAATCTTTTCGTGTATATATAAGTGTATATATGTGTTTTTACGATGATCTACCTCCGAATTCAGTGCTACACAAGCATCTCAGTCATTTAGTATGCACTAGCAAAGCCCTCCTTGGCATTCACAGGAGCATGCGGCGCACGTCACGTGGGCTCCTCATGGCTCATGCGCGTCGGCGTGCCGGAGCCCGTCCTCAGCGCGGTGAACCCGGGCATGGACGCCGACCTGGTCACGTTGCCTCCGCGGTACGACGGCGACGACGGCGCAGAGACGGAGGCCTGCCACAGGAGCATGGGGTGCCCGCTGCCGCTGCCACCCGGCGTCGGCATGGGCGCTGGGTGGAAGCACGGGGTGCCAGGCCTGGAGCCGTCGTGCCCGTGCCCGCTGCCTGACGGACGATGCATCTCGATCTTCAGGTACGGCGTGCGGCCCACGGCGGCTCTCGGGGTCTCGTATGACGGTCCGTGGTGGTGGTCGTCGAAGTCGTCCTCGTCGTCGTCCGTCAGTGAACACACCGTGCTCGTCTCCGTGCGGGCTGTTGAGTCGTCGCCGCGCCGGCGACGCCGCTTCTTCCTCGTCGCCTTTCCCCAACCGTGTATGGTCTCTCTGATCCTCCGCGGGATCAGCGCCGCCTTGTACTTAGACCCCATCTGTTGCCGTGCAAGCATATCATTTAGCAAAGATTCATAATCAATTCTTCTTGTACGTACTTGGATGCATTTCTAACATTTCAAAACTATAAAACTAATTGATACACATTCATCAAAAAATGCATCTAATCTGAAACTTAATTTTGGCATACATACTAATATAGTAAAATAAATAAATGCGTTACCTGAGTGACCAGCGCATAAACAGGCAATGTACTGTAACTGCATAGGAACTGTCCAGCAAACCTGATATTTTGTATTGGTAGAGTTTATCATACATAATGCATATACATATAGATATAATTATGTTTTCTCAGTTTCATGATTTCAATAAGTATCAATAGAAACTAAGAGGGCTCTTAAATGCATACCCCAGTATAAGGCGGCAATATACCAAAAGGTGGTTTTTGATGAAGCATGAATCATAACCAAATTGCCACTGCAGCAAAGACAACACGTAAGCTTATGTTACTATGCAACTTTTGAAATGAACAGCAAGGCTCTCGCCATGTTCTCACAATTTATTTGAAACGCATAGACTGGACAGAAATGATACCCAGAACCAGAAGAACGAAGCCAACTCAAAGGCATTCTGCACAATTATCAAATTGAAGCACGAGTAAGCTTATGTTCATCCATTAACTGCTTCCAAATTATGTATCTAGTAGTACATATATATGTACCTGGAAGAGAACGAAATGTATTAACCGAAGGAGGAACTCTGGTTTCTTGAACCAAAAGAGATCATCCCTTGGCTGTATCCTTGGCCCATAGGTGCTCATCTTTGCACCCTCTGCTGTTAGAGTTGCAATGACATGCTGCAGCTTTGCACCCACTAGAAGAACAAGCTACACAACATTCACGTTCCAGTTAAGGCCAAAAATTTTCAGAGAAATGTAAATGTTGGAGAAGCAGGCTACAACTTACAGTTACAGGAAGAATTGCTATCCAAAAGTACAGGTTGGATCCTAAAATAAAATCACCATTTACGAACGCTGTTCAGTGAGGAAACAAGAATATCTCAAAGGAAGGAAAGTGGCTAGAAGTTTACCATCTACATTAAATAACATAAAAGCAACAACGAAGCCCCACAACAGCCCACTGCATAAAAGGAGTAAGTTATTATCTGATAATATTTCTCCTGTTTCCTGGTCTCTTTTGGGTTTCATCTCTAGCCTACCCCAACTTGCTTGGGACAAAAGGCTATGTTGTTGTTGTTGTTGTATTTCTCCAAATAAAATGCTAGAAATGCATGCAGGGCTTACTATTACACTAACCTCACTCCAACAATCTTCTCAAACTCCTCTTCCATTGAGCGTATCATGTAATTGTGGAAATCATATGTTGATGGAAGATTGTGGGTCTGCAATCATCAGCAAGTCAAACATGAGTACATGACAACAAAGAGTATCAGGTAAGTCCCAACACCATCTATATGAATAAACATACTGAAGATCAAGTGAGATTTCTACTCAGAAATGAAGAGCAAAGAACCAGATACCATTATAAAACCCTTGCGGAGGATAAGGTAGTCTGCTCGAACAACAGACTGACCAAATTGCGCAATAAAGCAAACCTGCATGGTAGCATAATCAGAATCATAAGGGCATCTGCAACAGTAAAAGAATAATCGAAGCATGGAAGCAGAACATTGTGCCTCGGATGAGCTATAAAGTTAATTTGCCTCAACATACAAGCCACATGACCACATTATTTTGGCTCCAAGAGCGGAATGAATAGGATTTGGTAAGTGCTGGTTGCCTTCTAGTCGCTGATTCATATGCGATCTCTGTCAAATGCAAAATAGAAGAGGAATAATCAGACTGAGTTTGGTACAATTAGGTTAGTATCACCAATGACACAGGAAAATGCTCCAACTACAGAAGTAAGGGAAGAGAAGCTCTGTTGAATCAGATGCAAGATTAAAATTATTGCATATCTATTTTCAAGAAAAGATATCACAGTCTCCCTCCAAGAGTCATTAAGATGAACTTCTAAAGCAACAATTAAAAAATATACTACAGTTTCCCTGACAAATGCTTTTAAACATTGCCCCAAAATGTGTTATTCAGAATTTCAGACAAGAACAGTTCAAATTGATTACCGATTGGCTTTTGCTGTGGTACTCCGAAATGACTGTGGACCGTCCATTTATTCCGATCCAAGGGTCACAGTCATCTATTACCTCCTAGGAGGTAATAGTATTTATTGAGTTTTTATTTTACGAAAATAGGATAAATAAGGAAGGTTTGAAATATTAAAAATATTTCTTAAGATTTGGTTGTTAAGATGTGGTTGGTGATTCTGTAAATGATATGAAAAATCTTTTTTATTTTATATTTTTGTACTTGTATATTGCCATTATTAGCTTATAATTTTGTGCGTGACTTAGTTAGTGTGCCAGTGTGAACATATGCGTGTTAGCGTGGGGAGCACGCAACATTTGAAGGCTTCCAAAATTCGCGGCATGCAAGCATAAGCCGCACCAGCTGCATGCATCAATGGAGATCCAAACTTCATGGCATGCAAGCATCTACACAAAAATAGCACTACTAGGGATTTATTAATTAATTTGGTAAATCATTAAATTGAGAAAAATCAATAGTCTAGATCGATTTGAGATATTATTACCTCCTTATAGGTAAACGGTGTACCTGAGCATTGGCCTTACTGATTTCCTTATTCTGAACTACTATTTAAGAAATGCCTTATTGTCAAAAGCCTTTCTCTTCTGTTTCACATCATTACATCAAATGAATTTCCAACGTAACTTCTGTAGTTTATTCTGAAGGGTCAAAAGGATACACTTACGAGAAAATGATTCATGATTATCCCTGAATGCTTCATCTTCCCATTTTCTCCATTTATGGATCTGACAGCAAGCAAAGATTAGGATCAATGAGATATCAATGTCAATCATAATATGTGAATCTGAGAAGTGAGAACCAACGACATAATGCAAATGAGTGGTCTGTTTGTTCATGTGCATAGTGCATTCAAAATGCAAATGTTCCATCACGGATCCTACAATTTGCAATCAGTAGACTGACACTGTTTGATGTATAGATGAAAACATACAAGCTTCAGCAGTGTCAGTTTTCCATATTAGCTATGCACAGTAGACAGTATTTTAATAGAAGGAGTTAAGTTGGCGTTTGCTTTCTATAAAGGTCAGGGATAAGGCCTTTGGTCGAAACTGAGAGGGCTAATTTGTGCTCAAAATGGAACTCTGCATATTAAAAAAAATAGAAATACTATCGTATGACAAAGGGTTAAAACCTTGAGTATTGCTAGCAACATCGTCAAGCAGCTATATGTCACATGAGTCACAGCCATTACAAATATGAACCGGTGCAGCTGCTCCAAACCTTCATGAGAAACAAATGACTCGTGTCCCTGCACATCAAACAAACTTTATAAGAACACCAAAAGAAACAAAAACTGTAAAATTAATACAAGTTTTAGTAGAATGATTGGCTTGTGCATTAACTCTTCGAGACAGTTCTTCAAAATTAAAACATTTACACACCTCACGGCAGCCTTGATGGCTATGGTAACTAGTTTTCAGATTTCTCCTCAGTGAATGCTGCAGGATGACCTCCAATAGATGCTTGCGTGCGTGAGCAATGGCATGCTCTGCATTTATCGATTCTTCAGCCTCTTCTTTGGTGCACGGGGAGAATCTGCTGTTGTAGAACTTGGAATCGATGCAGATCCCTGAGATGATTCTTGACGTCACAGCCAGAAGCAGAGATATGAAACCAAGCAACATCATCTCTGCAGCAAAAAAAGTAGCTGAGCCTTCCTATAGTTCATGCTACTTTCGTGACAGCCGAACAAAACAAGCTATCGAAAATGAAAAACACAGCAAAGAACGTATATATCGATTCCTACCTTCTTTCATCTTCTCCATTGCTTTGTACAGTGGATTCCGGTGAGTTTTCTTCAGCCACTGAAAAAGTACAGGACTATCATGAGTTAGTTGCAGGAAGAAAAAAATGATGATACTGATAATGCGACACCTAACGAAGTCAATGAGAAAGGTAACAGCAGATGGAGTTTGAATAGAGCAGAGAGTGCATGTTTGTGCTAAACTGCTAATCAAGCAAAACAATCTCTCCATCACTGATCAAATGATATCTGACAGCAACTCTTAAATCACAAACCAACTGTAGTTTCCAAACCCGACCAAAAAAAGAGATAGAGAGAGAAACAGACACGCCTGGACATGGAAAAAAGAAAAGTAAATCATACAGAGCATGATAAGCAGGTAAGGTAATCATGACTTAATGAGAGAGAAGGCAAGGCAGAGAGTGCATGTTCGTGCTGATTGGCCGTGCACTCACATTGCTGAGGCGGTGGATGGAGCGCTCGATGAGGAGCGAGCCGGCGACGAGGAGGGTGAGCACGGTGGCGACGGACCACGTCGGCGTGAGCGCCAGCGACCGCATCTCCCCCTCCTCCGCGACCGCGGCCGAGCCCTCGCCGCCCGCCATCTCTCCTCCCGCCTGGCCTGCACGCGCAAAACCAGAGCCGGCCGGCGCTGCCTCTGGCTCTCCTCTTCTCCCACTCTCCCTCTCAGGACCGACCAACCGCACCTCCGTGTATCACATTGGAGCCAGTGCCATGGGAGAGGACGGAGGTGGCGCTGAAGGGAAGCTCAGCTCAGGGATGAAAACAAGACGTAGGCGAAGACCAGACCGAGACACTGTGGAAATGCTGAGGGATTTTATCTTGCTTGGGGGCGGTGTCACAGCATCGCCATTGACACAGGTCAGAATGAAGAAGAGGAGGAGGATGCGCTGGAAACGAGAAGGAAAATGGGGGATCTTGGAGTAGGACGGACTCGGAGGAGCAGAAACTTTATGTATCTCCTCCCTCCGACTCCCCTGTTGGATTAGTCTATGATGTGATGACTATGATGATGGGCTTCCTTCCCTCCCTGGCTTTTGGAGCTTGCGGTGCGGTGCAGGCAAAACCTTGTCGCGAGCTCTCTGATCGCAACAGAATCTCGCCTGGAAACAATGGCAGGTAGGAGCGCGGGTTGAGTTCAAAAGAGGAAGAGATGGAGCAACGGACAGACAAAATGGGGCAGCAACAAGAAGCTGGGAGAAGGAGAGGAAAATGGAAGGCTTGCTTTTGGGAGCTTGTGGAGCTGTGCCTTCCAGGATCAACAACAAGAAGGTATAGTACACTGCTAAGCCGCAGTTAGCAAAAGGACGCAGCAGAAGCAATTTGCTGCAGCAGAGTGGAAGAATCGGCAGTGGGGAAGATGACGGGAGGGAGGGAGATTAGGACAAATTGACAGCCAAAAGCAGGGGGGATCTTGGGGAACGATAAACCACTTGGTCTTGCCTTCTCCCTCCTCCATGACTCGCTGCTTCTCCTGCTTAAACAAATGGAGCGGCGACGCCGCAAGAAGATTCGCGGGTGGTGGCTCTGGTTCCCTCCGCCAGTCCGCCGCCCTGGCTGCTCGCAGCTCGCTCGCTCTGCAAGTACAGCGCTCCCACTGACACAGCCACGCGGAGGTGGGACCCGCCCGGGCACATGAGCTACTACTCTACTACTAGGCCTAAGCTAGAAGCTGACGTCCGTCCAACTGACAGATGGGCGCGGAGAAGGGTAGGCCGGACGGTCAGTGTCTGTGTGGCTGCATGTGCCGGGGAGGGAGGACGCGTACGTGCGTCGAGTGGGTGAGTGAATATAGGAAGCTGTCCGGTGTGGCAGTTGGGGTGGCGGATGCGCGCCTTCAACCAAAAGTCGAATTCGATGGCCTTGCTGGACTTTGCTTCCAATGCATTAAACAGCCTCACTCACTCAGTCTTGCCTTGAGCTCATCATGTTCATGAGCTGCCTCCCCCACAATAAAGTACTACATGAATCGCCTTGCTGTTGGTGTGATCGTGCAGTTTGGCCTGGATTTAACGTGCTTGCGAATTGCGTATTCGCTCCGTCTCTAGATAAATGTGATCATGCAATTTGGCCTGGATTAATGGATTAATTGGCAATGGTTTGAAGCGGTGAAGAAACATGATGTTATAATGATCGCAGTAAATTTCTTAACACGATTGGACGATGTTTATGAGCAAAATTTGCCTTGTTTTTTCCTCTCCCCAGTTTGCCATGATTTTGGAGCTTTAACACAAAAATGTGCCGTACCGGACATCAATCGCCCTTCTATATTCTCCTCAAGGTCAAGGCTACACCAAAAAATAATTATCAAGTGGTACGAAACCCCTAAGATTTCACGCAAGACAAAGTTAGATTCACATAGTGACATGAAAAAAAGTGTTAAAGTTAGATGTGACCTAGCACTGATGCGATGGTCGTTGATTTGGAACCACAATTATCCAGCTTTCGATTTTGCTCTTTCTTAGTATTACTACTTCCCTAATCTCTCATCGTTCTGAAAATGAAGCGACAAGAGGGTAGGAGGAGTGCGCCACCTAGCTTGGCGGCACACCCACCGCTTCAATTAAAACAAACCCAATACCCAGCGTACGTGTTGTCAACCGCGAACCAGGCCACAGCAGGCCTCGCCACACAAAATCCCGCGCCACAGCTGCGGAAAGCGCACATGTGCACGCACGCGGCGTACACCTTGCTTCCCTTGTGGATCCCCTAGTTGCAATGCCAATGCATATGACGCCGAACTGATCACAGTTGCCAAGGCCATTTATCCGATCCCAATCCACCCGTCAATCAGCTAGCAAAATCATTATGAAGAGCTCACCGAACGCCATTCCACACACGTGATCCGGACACACCGGGAGATCCATCTCCGCTGCCTCCATTCCTACCAATCACAAGAATATCACCAGATGTTTCCTTACCCCAAAAACAATCAGCAAAAATGCATGTGGCTCATAAACAAAGTCAAAATCTGCCGTACTCGTCAACTCTCCTTCCAATCGAGCTGTACACTTGTAGGCCATGCTTGGAACGTCGGATTTCTGTACAAGTCAAAATCATTTCTGAGTTCTTTTTCATATGAAATTGAAGTATATTGAACTGATTTCTGTACAATCCTTGTGAAATTTTCTGCATTCAGTTCCAAACACGTTCGTGCTGACTGTCCCCGTTTACTGAATGTAGGCGACGGTGCAACCATAATTGAGGGGGCTCTCGTCCTCGAACTTGGCCACTCGAGGATGGTTCCGGAGGATGTCAATGGCGCGATCCTTCACTGCGCCGGTGCCCATGCCATGAACCACGAAGAGCACCTGGTACGGCCTGCACGCGTCGATGGCCATCTGGAGCTGGTAGGCCGCCTCGGCGACCCGCTTCCCGCGCAGATCCACCGTGTTCTTGGACGTCTGCACGACAGGGCCGAAGGAGACGCTGCCGCCGCCGTCTTGGTTTCGGTCTGCTGCCTCGGCTGTCGTTGCCGGTCGCTGCTTTGGTGTTCGGCCCTGGTGGAAAGCAAACATGGTCAGAGCACGATTGAAGCAAACCAAGACATGCCGACCATGCCAATCCTCAATGATCTGAACATGCCTACTATCTAGGTACAGCAACAGCAGAGTTAACGAAGGTTCATGCATGCGCCAGCCTTGCATCATTGCATGGACCATATCCTAGGTCCAGCCTGTTCTTCCATGCTGCTGCATCTGCCCGAACTAAAGCCAGGCCAGGAATTTGCAGGTCAGAATCAATGCATTCTTTAGGGCTGAAGCAAACTTGGTTTCTCTAGACATGCTATTGCCAATATGCCACGCGTTGGACAACGGGAGTGCCGACAAAATAGATTAAACTGGTTGGTCGATATGCCACCGATGCATGAACATGGAGCAACTATAGCTAGCTTAGTTTTAGAACCTTGTTTTTTCCAGTCACTGCTACCTTGAAACAGATTTTATCATCATAATATACTCGTAACAAATCACATGGCTTGGTTAAAAGATGTCTCAGACATTCTGAATATATTCGTTCTTATCATCTTGTGCGGTTCATTAAGATTACTAAAATTATCAATGCTGTCAATTGATAGTATGTTGAGATGATGCACCATACCTTTGCTTTTACAGAAGAGGAAGTTGTTGCCTCGTTATTTGTGCCTCTTTGAACCAATTTTATCTTGCTTCGCTTGACTCGAACCTTTATCTTTCCATATTGAACCATACAGATCTCATCTTCTCCAAAAGTTTCGACAACAGTAGCCATTGTTCCTCCTCCCAGCCCTTGGATATACACTTTGTCTCCAATCTGAGGGACAAACGAGCCCTGGTTTTCATCGTCATCGAAAGTTATTTCGTTCGGCTGGTGAGCAGCAACCACGGAAGCAGTGGCAGATTCTGCTTTCCTCAATAGCGAATTGTACTGTTCAAGCTTTGAATTCTTTAGCTGAGCTTCAAAATTCTTGATTATGGTGTCCATCTGAGACTTCACAACCTTCAATTCTTGTTGTACCTTTTGGGTCTCCCTTGCCCTCAAAGCAGCTACTCGACTTTCAAGATCATCAGCTTCCAAGCGAATCTTCAAATTGAAAATATACCAGGTTGGATTTAAAATTAGAGGAAGGCGAGAATCTATGTACATCACCGCTGCCGAAATTTCAAAGAATTAAGAGTAAAAGTACCTCATTGTACAACCCCTCAACTTGTGAAAGAACAGATGCAGCTTCATTTGCCTGAGATTCCAAAAGTTTCTTTTCACCGAGGAGAGAATCATACAGTAAACCTTGGCGTTCCTTTTGCTTATCAGGCAATAGTTTCTCAACCCATTCTTGTGCGCGATCAAGCACTTTTTGATCAAAACCAATCGACTTTGCAATACTAAGTGCATTGGAATTACCAGTACTGCCCCATAAGATCCGGTATGTTGGCTGTAGAGTTTCTACACAAAATTCCATGGCAGCATTCTCGAATCGGTTGTCAACTGATTGGAGCCGACTTAGATCAGCATAATGAGTTGTCACAATAGCCAAATTCACTTTACTCGCAAGATACTTCAAAATGCTGGTTGAAAGAGCTACACCTTCAGATGGATCAGTGCCGCTGCCAATCTCATCAATTAGAACTAGAGAATCTTTTGATACGATTTCTACAATCTTGCGCAGACGTGCTATATGCCCACTGAATGTAGAGAGGCTGTGCTCCAGCGACTTCAATCCAAAAAATAGTTTTCATCAATAAGCTTATTGTCCCGCAAGTGATTAGAGAAATTCTCATCAAAGGACAGAGACTACCTGGTGATCTCCAATATCTGCAAGAACCTGATCGAACCATGGAATCCTAGGCCTTCCTTTGGCTGGGAAGAACATACCAGCCTTTGACATAAGCGAGGACAGCCCCAAGGTCTTCATAGTGGCAGTTTTGCCTCCAGTGTTAGGCCCAGAGATCACAACTATCCTTGCATCCCTTTTTACCCACATGTCCAATGGAACAGGCATTTCAGATGCTTCTGTAGTTGATTCTTCTGCCATAAGGGACTGTTCAAGTAGCAGAGGATGTCGAATGCCCTCAATATAAACTGAATAGTTAGTCCACTGATCTGATTGGCTAATGGTATAACTATCACTGAAGGTTGGTTTGACACCATTTGTCCATTGGGCATACGCCCCTCTAGCACAAGTAAGGTCCAATTCCAAGACCTTCTCCAACAAATTTCTGATCTTCAGTTCGGAGTCTGCGATCATTGAGGTAAGCATGCTCAATATCACCAATTCCTCTGCTCTCTCGTCTCCTGAGAGTTTAACTTCCCTGTTGTTGAGCTCAACAGCATCCCGTGGCTCCATAAAATACGTTGCACCAGAGCCACTGGAACTTAGAACGATTCCACCAGGCACCAAATGCTTGTGTGAAGCTTTCACACCAACACACATCCTAGAACGGCGCTTGGTGACCAGAGGACTATCAATCCCACCAGCCTGGAAAATCTTTGCAGCTGTATCTTTCAGCAGAGATTCTAGCATTTCGATGTTCCGCCTCCTTTCTCGGCGGATTATTTCTAACTTCTTGCTGGCCCGATCCAGGACCAGAGAAAGGGTGGAATCAAGGCAAAACTCTATCCTTCGAACAAGTTCAGTTAAGAAGTCACAGCCTTGCAGTATATCTACAAGAGAAGAGTACCTGCAGGAGAACAAGTAGACATTTTTTTTTATCTGAAAACAATAGCCAATAATATCCATAGACTCATGTAGTGTCAAATGTGTAAGACTATGTGAACAGAAACCTGGTGTACCAGCACTATGATTTACAACCACAACGCTATGACCTATGATGAAACCACAGAAATCGACTATCCATAATAGTATAATACACAGTCAAAATGATCAACCAGAAATACTAGTACCCCTTAATGATAGCATGTTTCAATGCCATCCAATTCATCAGGACGCACCAAAGCGAGTCCTCACCTTCCATCCGGCATTTCATCGGCAAGCCTCTTCAACTGGTCGAACACCGCCTGCACGGCACGGATGCTGCGCCCAACCGCGCAAAGGTCCCTCACCGCAAGCGCGCGGCCCGCGGCCGCCGCAGCGACGAGTCCGGACACGTCCTCGACGCCGCCGAAATCGAGCGACGTCGGGAGCAGCACCGCGGCCGCCGTCTGGTCGAGCAGCCTCTCGCTCTCCTCCCGGCTCCGCCCGACGGGGACGCGCCGTCCCTCGCAGGCGGCGCGGCCGGCGGCAGTGGACGCGAAGTGGGCCAGCCGCTCGCACACGCCGCCCCATTCCAGCGCCGACTCCGTCTCCAGGCGTATCTGCCTCGCCTCCGGCGTCTCCGGTGCTGAGGAGCGAGATGGTAGGCTGTAGGAGGAGGCTTCGGTGGCCGCCGCCGCTGTGAGACGTTGCTGCGGCTGACGACGTGGATTCTGAATGAAGCCGCGCGTGCGGTGGGAGGACCTAGAGGAGAAGGTCACTGGGAGGAGAAGGGTAAGCCTAGCGGTGGCAGCCATGGATGGAGGAAGCGGGAGCTGGTGCCTTGCCTCTTCCGCCTCCGGTGACGGAGGGAGGTCCACACGGCGAACTGCTTTTTTTTTGAGCAACACACGGCGAACTGCTTCCCCCTTATCCTGACAGAGAGTCTTGAGCAAAACAAGCCCGCCGAGCTAAGCCCAGCCCATGGCTCTTGTTGGGCCGGGCTTGAATGAAAAGGTTTTTTTTTTTTGATACATTGAATTTTAATGAAAAGGTTAAATGTGAACCCAGAAAGGATTTGACACTGTCCGAGACATCTGATCTGAATTATTTATTTCTGCAAGCACTATAAAGTGTTTGGTCTTTTTGTGTAGCCGGAGCCCATAAGTCTTTTTTGCCAAGCTGGTCAGAAAATTACGAAACGAATGTGTTTTTTCAACAAGAAAGTCATGGGACTGGTCAGATCGTTGGCTGGTTTTTCAACAAGGAAATGCCTTGATCATGGCTGGAATCTTCATCTAATTGGTCGTGCTGCTCCAAACTGATGCTTAACAGCTTATAATAATGTCTTTGGTTGGTCGTTTCTCGTTTCCCTTCTTATGTGCCCAACTCAGAAGTTTTGCGCAGGTGGCCTTGGGTTTTAGGCTCAATTGTTCCTCGCAATCGAGCAACCTCTGGCTGTGGCTGTGCAAGAACATTTCTCCATCCTCAATGAAACGCATGCTCGCGAAAAAATGTTTCATGGAGATACAGTTATCTCGCTGTATAAAAGCAAAGTTCCGGAGTGAATCTTCTATGAGTAAAGGCAGCCAAAGCTCTTGAGGATTCAACCATCTTCTCGTCTTACCCACGAATAGTCACCTCTACACCACACCACAATGCCCATAACACCATACCAACTTAAGAAAGAGACGTGAAAATGGACAAAGTGTATTCTTCCATATCAATAATAATAGAGAGAACCTGTAGTCTAATTGGGAATCAGGGCATGCAAAATGCATGCCAATACCTTTTATATTGCTACTATACAAAAATGCATGTATCATGTATGGGTTCAATTATATACAAGAGCAACCTACAAATTGACATAGTGCATATGATTGTATACACTACGGTCTACGGATCAACAATGGCAGCTCTGGATCCACACCTGAAACAAAAAGAATAACACTGAATATTATTGTCTTATCATGCTAGCTACTTCTACATGCATAATTAATTTCTTATATGTATGTAGTATATGTAGAGATGAAAAGGTATGCTATTTCTTTCTTTTAAAAAGATACACATCACTGTACCTGCATATTACTTAGCGAGGATAGGAACACCACAAGCAACATTTGCTGGATCCGGCGTGTTGATGGATCCAGCGCAAAGATGGAGGCCGCCGTGCGGAGCCAAGGGAAGGTGGCTGTTGCTCGTCGTCGGAGGCGCTACGGCGAGCGCGGCAATAGCGGCGGCGGTGCTCTGGCCACCACATTCGGTGCCCTGGTGGCTGGATCAAGCCTCCCACAGGTCGGATCTGGTGCTCCTGCGTGGTGGTGGGAAGCGACTGCGCGGTGGTGGTGGTACGGCGGCGGTACAGTGGTGGTGCGGCGGAAGAGCGGTGGCACGGAGGCCGGCGTTTTTTCCAGTCCGGGTGGGCAGATCCCGCTTGGATCTGCTGCCCCCGGGCTCCTGTGCCTGCGTGGAGTAGTGGTGGTGTTCTTCGGCCTCCACCGGCGTCGAGGCCGGCGATTTGCGGCGACCTTCGAGCTTGGTGGGACCGGGAACAGATATGGCGGCGGCGGTCAGAATTGACCTTCCTGGTCGGGGCCAACACTCTGTTGCTGGATCCGGCGTGTTGATGGTGGCATTCGATGGGGGCTGATGGAGGCTCTGTGCAGCGGGGTTGATGATGGGATCACTTGGCAAGGGTCAGTATGGTGGTGGGCTGGGCAACTGTGAGCTTCTTCTTATCCCGACCCTCTTATCCTCGCCCCCTCCTTCCTCCTGCTCGGGCTAGTTCTAGAGTCAGGCTGCCTTTGTGGTTCTCTGGCAGCGGCGGATGTGGAGACATGAGGTTGGGGCAAAAGCTTTGGATGATGGCGTTTGCGGACGTCATGCTCTCCTTGGAGGCGTCTTTTACCACCTCTCCTCCTACAGCGCTGGATTTTACAGGTGAAAACCTTTCCTCTTCAGGCTAGCTTGGCGACGCTCGCGGCGTCATTTTCTTCTTCAAGGCTTTGCTAGGTGATCCAGCTCTCGTGGTGGACCTCTTGTCGTCTTATGGCATTCCCCCTGCGGTGATGGTACTGGCTGCTCTAGGGGTACGGTAGAGATGGTGCTCGAACCTCCAAGTTGTCTTCTCTAGTTGAGTAACGTTAGGACCAAGTTGTGAGTTGAGTAGGTTTCAACCAAGCTGCATGTGGTAGCATGAGTAGTGATAGTGGTTCCAAAGTTGTATGGGTTGAGTATGGCACTCCCCTAAGTTGTATGGTTTTTCTGGGTTAGTTTCCATTCAAAAAACTAGGCTGGTATTTGCCTTTTTTTCTTTGTCTAATAGAAATCGCGGTAAAACTTTTGCCGTCCTTTCTAAAAAACATTTCTTGGAGAATATATAAAGAATGAGAACTAAACATAACTAAAAGAATGATACAACATAGTACTGTTGGCGGTTCTTAACGACCATTTTATACCGCCAACTTAAGATTAAAAATGGGTGAATTATTTATATATACACATATACATTTACTATTAACCCAATTCCACTTGTACTTAGAGAATTATCACTCTGTAGGAACATACAACAAGTGCAAGGCATTTCATTCAGAAAATACGCTTTCTGAAAAGCGTAAAATCAAGAAAGAGGGAAGAAGTCCACTTTGGGACCAGATTGGGCCGAGCTTGGAACGAGTAGCAATCGAAAGAAGAGATCAAGGCAAGCTTACCAGAGTAGGTAGAAGATGAAGCTCGGGGTGGACGGAGGCTTGTTAAAGGCGAACAGCGACAAACGGTGGCGTACTGAGGGTAGCAATTAGCACTGGATGAGCTCGATAGACCAAAATTAATGGCACTACACGACTTGGAACGAGTAGCAATCGAAAGAAGAGATCAAGGCGAGCTTACCATAGCAGAAGATGAAGCTCGGGGTGGACGGAGGCAGGTTAAAGGCGAATGGCGGTGGACGGCGACGTACTGCGGGTAGCAATTAGCATCGGATGAGCTCGATAGACCAAAATTAATGGCACTGACGTGTTCAGGAGATCAAGCTAGAGCTGGAGCTTCTTCTTACGACGATGAAGAACCAACGGTGGTGGCAAATTTCAAGCTCGAGCGGCGGCGGCGGTTTAGGGTTGGGCGGCACTGGAGCTCAGACTAAGCAACGCGGCACTAGGGTTCGGGGTGAGGTCGAGGCGGCGGCTTGGGCTCGCTATTTAAGGCCGGGTCTTGCTTGGAGCATACGGCGGAGCGAGCGTGGCCGGAACGGACTCGGGCGGTGGAGTCCCGGTCGGAGACAACGGAAGGAAAGGGGACGATAGGGTGGGTCCCGCTTGCCAGCGGCAGAGAGAGGGACGGGCGACGCGGGCGAACACACGGCAGCTTGCTACGGTCGCGAGCTGGGCAGCGGCTTCGGCCCAAGAGGGAGGAAGGCGCGCGTGCAGCGCTGCTGCCGGCCTTGCGGGCTTCTGGCCTGTTGGGCTAAGAGGGAAAGGAAGCGGGCCGCTGCAGTAGGCCTTTGGGCCGAGCGCGGGGAAAGGGAAGGCAGGCCATCGGGCTGACCGGGCCGAAAAAGGAGGAAAAGGAGAGGGAGGGAAAGAAAAGCTTTTCCTTTTATTTGAACCTCTTTTCAAATATATTTTCAAAAAGATTTTGAAATCCAATTCAAATTCAACCAAAACCAAACATCACAAATATGAATAATGCATCAGCATGAATGCACAAGCATGCTTCTTGACCTAGGATTGATTTTACTTTTATAAAAATTATTATTTCCCTAGATTAAATGCTCACCAAAAATACAAAATTAAATCAATTTGACTATTTCAAAATCATGCAAATTTTAGGGTGTTACGTATGGAGATAAAGTTATCTCGCTATATAAAGCAAAGTGCCGGAGTGAATCTTCTTTGAGTAAAGGCAACCAAAGCTTGAGGATGCAACCATCTACTCGTCTTACCCAGGAATAGTCACCTCTACACCCCAAAGCAATGCCCATAACACCATACCAACATAAGAAAGACTGAAAGAGACGTAAAAATGGACAAAATGTATTCTTCCATATCAATAGAGAGAACCAATAGTCTAATTGGGGACCAAGGCATGCAAGATGCATGTCAATACGATTTATACTGCTACTATAAAACAATGCATGTATCATGTATTATATACAATAGCAACCTACAAATTGACATAGTGCATACGAGTGTATACACTACAGATCAACAATGGCAGCTCTGGATCCACCTGAAACAAAAGAATAAACACTGAATATTGCTGTCTTATCATGCTAGCTACTTCTACATGCATAACTTCCTTATATGTATATAGTGCTGAAAAGGTATGGTGTGATATTTAATTAAAAGAAAATATATCCACCACTGTACCTGCATGTTACTTAGCGAGGATAGGAACACCACAAGCAACATTTGCATGCCTGTCTTCAGCAAACACAAGGTTTCCTCTCACAAAAGTTGACAGGATCTTACCAGAAAGTTGCTTTCCTAGATACGCCGAAATATTCTGCAAAAAGATAATGAAATTACTTGTTAGTTGCCAAGCATATATCAAAGTATAGCATTTTAAATTTAAATACTTGAATTATTATAGGGTGGTTTGAGGAAGGAAGCAAACCTGATGCTTGTGATATATAGAATGACTATCATCGAGTTGGAACTCACTTTCAGGTTTCCATACTACTATGTCAGCATGGTATCCTGGTAGAATAGCTCCCTGCATGATTCGGTACTAACACATTACATGCATTTTTCTTTTTTCATCTACAAGATATTTCTTGGAGAATACATGAATTGATAACTAAACATAATTCTTTAGTGTCTGACTTGGATGTATTGCCATCATGTCGAATAGTGTATGGTGCATAATTTTAAGTACCTTGTTCTTTTGGCCTGCAAGCTTGGCTGGCTTTTCGCTCCACCATGAGGCTAGTTGATTCAGAGTAATGCCATAATTTTTCCCATACGACCATGTTACCGGGAGAACAAACTACAATAGTTATGCAAAATTAATTTAATGAAAAAACATTGAATTCACAAAACACCTTTGTTTTTTGTAAATCGTTATGCAAAAACATCAGACTTCCACTTCCATTATAAGGTATTATTCTCTATTACAACTTAATTAAGATAGCAAAAATGCTTCAATTGACAACTTTTGAAGTTATCTTGAACTAATTCACGTGATTTTGCAAATGGTTATAATGTACACAAACTAACCTGCAATGATGATATGCCTCCCCATGCATTTAAAAAGTTGCCTTCCTCCATTAGTTTGAGATCAGGAGTTGATGGTGAGTGGTCTGAACTTAGCATGTCTATGTGTCCATCCTAATATTAATTATATCATAAACCAATAGTTAGCATATTAATAGAGCAGTTTATTAAGTGTTCACTTCAAAAATAGAAAGTGGCAAAAAATAGCATACAAGCAGAGCTTTCCAAAGATTTTCTCTGTTTGTGTCATCACGTATGGGAGGAGAACATTTAAAGCGAGTATCTCCATCTGGAACTTCTTCGGATGAAAATGCCAGGTAATGAGGGCATGTTTCTATAGACAGACTTGCACCACTGCGTTTAGCATCCTACAAGCAATGAATTGTAGTAAGTAAAACTGACCAAAAACATCTTTGATCAAAAGTAAAACAAGTAACTACAGATAAATTGTCATATGGTTCATTCTTTTCCTAAAAAATGCATATGGTTTGTTCAGAAAAAAAAAACTGTCATATGTGTGAGCCTGTCTGCAAAAATAGCTTTTACATATTAGGAGCAATGTCTATTTCTTACTAACAGTGAACCTTCCTTCCATACATTGATGTTGAGTTTCTTTACGGACGTTAAAACCATAAATTTAGCTAGCTCATGGGAAAGTCGCACAGCATTTTTCATAAGATGTCATTCAACCTTCATAAGTTCCAAGGAAGTTTTTGCATCTGATAGATGAACAATGTGAATATGAGCTCCTTCAGACCGACCCCCTGACTCTGTATCCTTCATTGCACGTTGCAGATCTCTGATAGCCGCTTCCTCCCTAGGTTCAAAGACATCACATAATTTATAAAGTGAGGTTACTTGTGGTAAAACTTCTCGTACACAATCTTAAGTTGTACTGAATGCAGTTGACGCTAGTCCTAGTACGGTTTAAATTGTACAAAACGCACACTCAACTCCTCGCACTTATTGTTTATGCATGTTTTTCAAACAGAAAGTTTTGAGGTGGTACTCTAGGATCCCATAAAAAACAAGATAGAAGCTCAACACCTAAGATAGAGACTACCATGCAATTCCTTGCAGCATAAGGGAAAGAATTACCATGATGCTGGTCTAGTCTTTAGATATGTCATATAGGATCGTGGATCTAGTTCATCCTCTTGCAAATCATCATCCTCAGCCTCAGGTATACGTTCTGCATGGATAAGTAAAGGTCTCTTGTATTTTGCCAGTGTAACCAATCCTTCCTACAGTGTTAAACATTAAGGAAAGTTGTCAGAGGTTCCATAAGAAAAAAAATAGAAACAATCATATCTAAAATAAGGAAATAATGCAGCATACCTCGATATGAGTTGAATTTGTCATGGGGAAGTCGTTGATGCCTGAGGGGCACATAAAAGACTAGAACCATGACATGAAAGCGAGAAGCAATCAGTTTGTGAGTATATCTGCTGGTTAAAAGGAGGAAAAAGAGCATGGCCCAACCCCTAATTAGGAACCTCCTCCAAAAAATGGACGTGCTGTGCTTCCTGGTACTACTATTGTCCTAATGTTCTATTGTGCATGCTTAGCTTCCTTGTGAAAACAAGGAACAAGGAACAGAGACTGAAATTATGTCAAAAACCCAGTGCTTACAGGTTACAACAAGTAACATGTAGAAGTTTCAGTGCTGTCTGGAAGCTGAGAAACGAACCTTGAGTCCTAAAACGCCTGCATTTAGGAGGCTCTCTAAAGCACGTGGGTTGAAGGCGTTCTCTGGCACAAGTCCTCCCCAGAACCCTGTATAAGAGTAGCACATCACAGGAGTTAGATTTGTGGACATGCAAATCTGACCCTGCAGCCTGCAGGGTGTGTATTTCCTTCTTCTCTTAGTTTTCAGGGAATACAGAACATAATAGAGTTAAGTACGGTGTCTCTGTTTCAAAAAACCAGAAATAAGGAAGCCTTTGGCCTCAGTGTTTCAGACTTTCAGTCGGTCAACTTACCCACGTCAACATATACCTTATCTTGAGCTGCTTCCAGCTGAAAGTCCATATAAGGGCAGTGTCAATCACAGACATGAAGCGGGTAACAACGGTGTATGGTACTTGCAACTGACAGAGAAACCTTACCTTCATTTTGAGAGTTTCTTCAGAGACTGTTGACGGGAAGCTGTTGAGTGGCATATCCACCAACGTCGTTATCCCACCTAAAACAAAAATGACCCACACGATTTATATACTAGAAACTAAAGTTGCTGTTGAAGAGACTGTGCATTGTAAACTTGTTATTTGCTCTGCATGCTCTTGCTGGTAAGTAGGAGTAACCAGTTAGCTGTGGGATGAAGTGAATTTACACCTGCCGCAGCTGCTCTTGTGCCAGTGGAGAAGCCCTCCCACTCGGCACGTCCAGGCTCGTCGAGATGGGCATGCCTGAATGAAGAAATTATCATCAGGAGTTCAGGATAATCGATCAAACAGTGGGTAAAAAGAAATTAAAACTGGAAGAGTAAGAGGAGCATCGCTGTTTACAGCACCATCTTGGCCATGCCTAATCTCCCTCCATCAGTTGATCAGTATTCAGTTAGGTAGGTTAATAGTAGTATTAAGTTTAAGTATGACCATGAGATGAGATGATTATTACACGTCGATGAGGCCGGGCATGATGACGGCGTCCCCGTAGTCCAGGAGCGGCCGGCGTAGCACGAAGCTCCGGTAGTCCCCGACGGCGATGGCGTTGATGAGCCCTCCTTTGACCTCCACTGCACGCGCCAAATTAATTAATTAACCATCGGCATCAGAAAGCTCCCAAGCCTCAACTCCGAACCGCATGCTCTAGTCGTCATCGTCGTCATCTTCCACTTGCAACCGCAGCTAGCGCTAGCAGTGGCAGGCAGCGTCGAACAGCGATGGCGAAGTTGTCAGATGGCATGGCATGGAACGGTATACGTACCTGCGGCGGGCCCGACGCGGCCGAGTGTGACGACGCGGTCGCTGGCGACCCAGAAGTGGTCGTGCGGCAGGAGGCTGCACCCTTCGCCGCCCAAGCTCTGCACAAACACGAGACGCGCACGGCTTCAGCTCTGTCATGCCGCCGCCGCCACAGATTCGATACCGCCGGGACAGAGATGGAACAGAGAAGAGACAGAATCGCTGTTGATCAGGATGGAATGAATAGAATCCCGGGGACCTTGGAGAAGGGCGCGCGGTAGAGGAGCACGGCGGCGAGCGCCGACGCCACCGCGAACACGGACACGAGCCGTCCCTTGGCCGACGCCACCATGGTTGCCCTGCGCCTCCCGTCCCTTGTCCTGTCCCTCGGCTCCTCGCAGTCGATTCGAGTTGCGTCCCTTTCTGGCCGTGGGAAGTAGTGGGATCCCGTGGGATCCTGCGCTCGTCTAGTCCAGTGGCTTGGCGGCTCCTGCGCTCGCTGCTGAGCTGGAACCGTGGACGCCGTGGTCGCGTGGATCCGGAGCACGCTACCCGTGGGCTCGTGGATTCCTGCGGGCCCGGGACGTCGGTCGGATGTCCCGTTGCGTGTTCCACTGGACCGGGCGCGCGGGGCACGCTCATGTGGGCTAAGGTAGGCTTGTCACGTTGTGGCCTGTGGGATCGCCATCCAAGTGGCTTGAACCTTTGGGAATCTCTGGAGGACCTTTTGGGAAAATCGGAACTTTGAGATTCTTTTTTGGATTTGTTTTGGAGCAATAAATTGGAGATTCTTTGTTTAGTCCGTGCGGCGTGGTTGGAGTTGGGTTTTTTTTTTTATTTTTTTGTGTGATTATGGTTGGGGTTGGGCTGGGTGCGCTTGACTGGGAGAGTGTGACGCGGCTTTCGATTCCGGAGGGTCGCCATTGGCTGCTCCTGCTCCCAACCGGCGCTCGATGAGGATTGCACTCGCCGACTCGACGTCCACTCGTGTTTTTTTTTATCCAAAACGTCCACTCGTGTTTACATACAACAACCTTTTTTTACCACCAGACCAAAACATATGTACTGTAGGTCGGATTACGTGCCAGCCCGACGAAGGAAAACGAGAGGTGCTGCGCCACTTGCAATTTGTTTAGATTGTAATTTTTTTAATTCTGTGACATCGTAGTATTTTTATTTATATTTAATAATTATTATTAAATTATAGTTTAATTAAGTTTAAAAGATTCATCTAATATTTTATAACTAATCTATATAATTAGTTATTTTTTATTTACATTTAATGCTTCATGTAAACGGTTAGAAATTAATATAATAAAAAAAATAAAAAAAATAAAATTTTTAGACAATCTAAACAAGGCCTTGCTTTCTTATTCCAGGGATACAGATTCACGTCGCGCCAGATTCCACGTGCACTGTCACGTCCCACACAACACAAGCTGTGCTTACCTGGAGGCCTAATAAGAACATCGAGCGTATACTGTGCCTAGTGTAAGTCAACACAGAGGTGCCTAGTGTATATCAGCCCCGGCCGTCAGCTTACTTCACGATATAAAATATACAGAGATTCCTGTGACACAATCACACAAAAAGACTGCTCGTATCGTATTATATACGCCACGCCTCCTCCGTGTCTACATCTAGTGCGAATTTATTTTACTTTTGTAGTTTGAACTTGCATGCGGCATCTTTGTATTAACCATTACTCTCAATGAAAAGTAGCCTATAGAAATTAGATACGTGACACGCTATGCGCGCGGTAGGTACTTATTTAATATTCATTTGTTTGGCATCTTTGAAACCCTATCTATTTTTTGCAAAATAAACACAATAGATGGCCATATGCATGTGTTCCTGCAGAAGTTGCGCCTCTTGCCAATTTTTTATTAAGCTATACTAGATCATGTTTGGATTGGATCTCATGGTATGAACTTTAGCTATATATTAAACTTTAAGTCCCCTCATTCCAAATTGTAGGTTGCTTTGATTTTTTTTTTTAACAAAAAGTCAAAGTGACTTATAATTTACTCCATCCGTCCTGATATATAGTGTATTTTTATTATTTTGGGATAAAATAATAGAGAGAATGATAGACGCATGTATCTCTCGCTTACCTTCCTAATATATTAAAATTTGATTCTATTTGCATAATTAAAGGATAAACTTTCAGCCTCTTATACAAAATAGGTAAGGAAATAAATTACTTTCTATATAGAAAATAGTCATGCACTTTAATTTAAGTAACATTATCTTCTTGTTCCCCGGATGCACTGTATTTTAGAAAAATTTCAAAAACCAGAATACCCTGTAATACAGGACGGAGGGAGTAGAACGGAGGGAATAGTTAATAAGATCAGCAAGTATGCTAACGGGGTCTGAAATTATTTGGTAGCCAACTAAACTTTAAACCATGAAACAAGGTATTAGTTACGTGGTAGTGGAATGTCGGCAACGACTTGAAGAAGGGAAATAATTTCTTTATCAGTTTTTCTTTATCTTGATGGTAAATTTTTTCTCCTACATATGAAAATTTTGGTTCCGCTTAATTTCTTATCCCTAAAAGTAGCATGCATGGAAACTAATATTATTATATTCAAATGAAAATCTTCGTCTTTTTCACACCTCATGATGCTGAAAATTCAAACATGTGATTATTTGATGCTTGTTTAGTCCAAAACCTTGTCCAGAAGGCTTTTTTTATGGGACGGCAAAAGCTTTGTCGTAATTTATATTAGACGAAAAGAAATAAAAAAATAAGTGTCGGTCCAATTTTATGAGTGAAAACCGGGCCTAAAAACCACACAATTAGGGAGAGAGCCTCTCTCATCCCGTACAACTTTGGCACAATCACCGGACAACTAACAACTCAACCACTGCATGCTCAGGTAAATCACACTGGGCCGACCACTGCTCCCCCCACGACAACTCGACTTGGTCACAAAGATGACCCAACTAGCAACTCCACAACTAGCAGCTAGAGAAAAGAAACAGCTAACAAAGAAAAAAACAAAGAAAAGAAGCCGAGCACCACCACATAAACCAGCTGAAGCAAACACCACGGACGAGGCATCGGAACAGAGCTGAAATGCCTTGTCCAGAACCAGAAGTTGCAGTTGATTATTTTTTATTTCTTCGGTATCCGACAAGATACTCAACCAACAAGGCTGCAAAGAAAACACATGTTATGTTATGATCAACATGCTAATGTAGTAATCCTTTGACCTAAAGAAGATGGTGGATCAAAAATCATGACCTCAATTTGACCTGATGCGCTGGCGGCTTAGATTGTGTTTTTTTCGAACATGTCAAGCGCTCCATAATGAGGTTTAACATAAACATACCATATCTAGGGTCTATTTGGATATAAGAGCTAATTATTAGTAACAATTAGCTAAAATCCAAATAAGAGTTCCAGCTACCTGTTAGCTAACTAGCTACCCAAACTCAGCTAATTTGAACTAACTTTTAACCCAACTAGTAATTAGCCTTAGCTCATTCAAATAAGCCCTTATTCTAGTATTATATCTTCATAGATCTTGAGATTGTGAAGCCACTACATATATTTTGTGGTTGACAATTGGCATCGACATATATTTTGGAATTTTAGACTTTGGTTATATACTACTGGAAGACTTCGGGCATGATTGGTTCACTTTTAAAAATTGCCATACCAAAGAATTCATGAACCAAAATTTTAGCTAGTAATTAGTTTGCAACTATAACTTGTAAATCCTCTCACATATGACTTGCCAAATTTGTGGCAATTTTTCTTCTAAACTTTTGACTTGCTAAATTTTTATGGGAAAATAAATTTTGAAAGTGAACTAGGCGTCGTCAACAGAAGTTCTAACTATCCGTTATCCGAGGTAAGCTAGGCTTGGTTCGCAGAAAATAGAAACTTTTTTCATTTCCATATATTGTTTTTTCTCCCGGTAATAAAACCCCTCCCCAATTTGCTCCGCACCGACCAGCGGACAGGGCATAGCAACCGAACAACGCGCCGCCGCCGCCGCTCCCTCTCCACCTCCATTTCCTCCTCGTCTCCCCACTTTACCGGGGCCCGCCCACCAGCATTCCTCGGCAGCCGCCGCGGTCCCGCTGCCGCTCGCTTCGCCGACCGATCCGTTCCGTGCGAAACGCGGGAGGGATTGGCGCCGGAGGCAGGCCGGGATGTTCTCCGGCGACTGGACGCCGCTGTGCGGCAGCTGCTGCACCAAGAAGTACGCGAGCCTCGTGCAGATCCCATGTCAGTGCCTCGGTCCACCTTCCCGCCCTCGAAATCATTTGGTTGCTTTGCTTCACTCCAAACTTACGGGTCTTCTCTTCTCCTGCCTGCTGTTTGGTTTTACTGGGAGGGTGTTCTGCAAGAAGGGGTGCAACGCTGACGGCGACACCTGGGACGAGTGTGAGTATACTTGATGTGGAAGCTGAATGAATGGCTGTTGCTGCGTGTCATTCCCTGGATTTAGCTCTTCCTGGAGCTAAATTGTTTGATTTGAGAATAGCTTGTTCAGTTTTTCAGTTTCTCTGTTGATTAAGATTTGGCTGTTAGCATTAGGTCTCTCTGGCTCCTGTCATAGTGTCGTGTCTGTCTGCTAAACTTGTATATATGTGAAAAGTATGGTATTGTGTCTTCTCGACGCTGTATTTTTAGTGTGCACGGTAACTTACTCGTTGTAAACTTCTCAGGCATAGGAAAATGTACTGAAATATGCTACAAAGATCCGGTGTTAGAAGATCGCCAGTGGAGCGCTTATATTGATCGATCTCCAGGGCAGGATAGTTACTCTTTGGTGAGTCCTTCATTTTACTGTTTGTTCTGGCTACATCATGTAGAAGTTATTATATAAACCAAACATCTACCATCTATTATGGTTATTGCTGCCCTTCTACATTTACAACTTTTCGTCTGTTATCACATTGAACATGCTCTTTACAGAATCAAGTTTAGAGGAGCGTATGGTTAGGAGAAATAGATAATTGATGTTATTTTGAGCTATTTTATGCACTCCTTGGATTTTTTGTTGGCTTAATATAGTTTTTTTGATATCTTGTTATTATTTGTTCTGCATAAGCAGGGCACCAGAGCCATTTTTTAGTATGAAGTGTGTAAGGCTATAACAATGTTTAGTATGAGACCGGGGTCATGTAATCCTTTATTTGCTCAACATTCTGCAATTTATATGTTGAGTGAAAGCATGAAACAATTATCACTTTCTTAAATAGCATAAATGCAGCGATATTTCAACGTATTTATTATAGTCATAAACTCATAATGCCAGTAGAATGTAGTTAATTCTGGTATTTCAGTCCTGTTACAAACCAGAGTTCACTGGTAGATTTGTTTGTTGAATAATTTGAGTGGCATACAAATATCAATCCGACGAACTTTGTTTTTTCCTATGTTAACGGCTATATGTCAGTTTATTGATAATTTGGTGACAACAGGTAGCCCAATTTTTTAATATAAATCTTGGAGAAATATAGAGTGCCTGTGGATTTCTAAGTTTTGTTAATTTCTCAGTTTTGATTTCCTGCATGTATTGTGGTATTGAACTTTTCTGGTGTCGATTCGCAACAACCATAGCTGTTGAGATTTCTCAAGGGAATACTAATCAAGTTTATGTTGTAAATTATTGTTTGCATAGGGTCTGTGACATACCGACAAGCTTCAGTCACTCTTAGTTTTTGACCAATTCAGTTTTCCATGCAGGAATGCTTCAATGCTTGTGTGTCTGGCTGTGGATTCAGGGTATGTTAAATACTCAAACGCACCATATTTTTTTACGCATGCTGCATCTTGGCTTCTATATCGGTCATTATGTTTCCACTATCCATGAGGAATCAAACTAGTCATGTTGTTGTGCTGTAGTTTGAAGTCCCACCGGAGAAGGTTGACGAGATCAAACCCAATAGGCCGGCCAAGCCGCCAGCTCCTGAACCTGAAGTGAAACGAACTAGGAATCCAGGTTCCACTGAAGATGTGCCGTGCACGTCGGCCTAGTTTGAGTGTTGGCGTGCCTCAAATTTTGTAAAGCCAATGTGCTTCTCCATGTTGTATTCCTACTCGTCCTTTTTGCCCGTGGAAAATGCACGGGAAACTTATCTAGCTTAGGGTAAAGATTTACTGCACTGGCGATGAGAGGTGATGGACTGGGACCTGGGTGACGATTAACCGCATTGGTGGTGAGAGGTGATGGCCTGATGAGTAATGCGACGATGTAATGTGCACAAGTACCGGAGTCTTGAGTTTCTACTCCATGCATAACATATTCATAGCCTCACGATAATGAGGTTTCTTTCAGTTCAATCATCTCTGGGTGCAAGATGAGCAAAATGCTGACTATCGAATCACCATTCTCAAAAAAATCACACTGAAACAAATCCATTAGCAGGCAAAAGCAGTTGTTTTTGAGCCCTTTGATTAGTTTTTGGCTTTTGCTTGCAAAAAGCAGGTTGGAAAACCTAACCAAAGACATAATTCGTCCCTCATCGGCCCCACATCTCAGATCTGAGAAGGGCGACTCGAACCTTATGTTGACCTTGGTTTTATAATAATATATATTTATATTTTACATTTGTTTATACTTCTTTATTTGCAGGTGCTATGCTGATGGAGAACTGTGATCATATATGCTCGAGCTCGGTCAATCTAGTTACAGTGCGAAATGATGATTCATATAAGTAATGAATATGACTATACCAACAATAAAACACTAGAATAAGACCGGAGAAAATATCACATCACTAAATAGAACATCAACAGACAGATTACATACATTTATATATATATTTCTGGTTATGCATGCAACAAAGAACCTAAACAAAAAAAACGAACTCCTGGTTATTCTTTTCATTTCTGGTTCAAGTATGGCACAGTTTAGTTCTGTCCTGGTTACAAAGTACCAGGATCAGAAAACCCAACTATTTCTTATCACCTCTGAGAAAGGCAGTATGCTAACATATCCATGCTGAATGCCCTCTTGCCTTGAAATGCAACAAATGATCTTCATGTTCTAAGTTCCAATCAAAACAAACTTTTGTGTGTGAATCGTATTCGGACTGTGCAAAATACCTCCTCAGAAAATTGGGGCCCTATCTACTGGGTATCCATTATATCCCCAATATTGGCACTAAAAGTTTATGCCCCAAAAAATACAGCAATATCTTTAGAAATTTGCTCCAAAAATAATTGAAGTGTAAAATTCGACGTTGGAGAATGTGGCTAATCTTCCTCCATTGGCACTTGTGGTACGTCCCACTTGTCTTCCTCAATAGGCTTCATAATGACGGAGATGGGTGACAGTAAGAAAATATGTTAAGGAAATAACCATGCTTAATCAAAATTCCAATTGCATTAATTGAAACATTTTTTTATCAGCTACTATAGTATATGTATATGCAAGCTAAAGATTGTAACAAGCTGCACTGCAAGGATATAAGTCTGCAAATTCATATCTTTTTCACCCCTGTTGCAGCTCCCTCGAAGTTCCCTTCGAATTTCTGGAGTGACCTGTTTAGAGAGGGTTCATGTTTCAAGGATTAGCACATGTCAGTTAACCAAGAAAATCCAGTAAATGGTGCTTTGATGTTCATGAGTATGTAAAGTGGCATACCAAATAGTGTTTTTGGTGATCCAACAAACGTGCAAGTTTCTCCTTATCCTTTTTCTCTAACTCATTCTTGTATCTGTCACAAAAGTTTTTAGTGTAAAATATATGACCAAAGCAATGAAAGAGTGAGCAAAGACACTTTGTAAATGAACACCAGCAATCAATTGAGTCAAGAGCTCATAACTGAAACTATGAGGCTTGGGCCTCGCACAATAAAGAACATGTTCAAACCATATAACCAGACTTTCAACAAGAAACATTTGAGGTGACTACTTTGTTCCAGATAATACAAAGACATGCAAATGATGGAAGAGAGAATCCAAGAGAACATTCAATATTTGAAGCATGAAAGTTGTTTTGCAGCATATCACAAATAAATGGACTTTATTCTGAATCAAAGGAAACATGCTTCAAAGTCTACACAACCATCACTAACCTTTCCACAAATGCAAGCAGTGATTGATGCCATATAACAGGCATGATCCTCTCATCATCCAGAAAACGCATGAAATGAGCAAGCACTGCATCAAGCGCGCGGTATGGCAAAGCATATTTCTTGTCTAGAAATAGCTTGATGAAGTAACTGCAGGAGAGATTAGGTTACAGCATTATCAAGGTGATAAGAACAACAAATACAGTATATACATACAACTTCTGCATCATAGACATTTTAAAAGCTGTAATAAAGACACCAGATGCTATTATGTGGGTAGCTAAACAAAAAATTCATTATAGATAACTGATAGTTTCTGATGAAAAGTTTGCATGTTTAGCAAAACAATCTCTGGACAAAAGGATGCAGTAATATTAATAAACAATGCAGAGAGAACAGAAAGTTGGTTGTCGCTTACTCACCTTGTAGTGCCGCAGTACTCCATCTCTGCTAGTTTTACCAGAGCTACACTGCATCCAAATGCACAGTACAGTACAAGATAAGACACTAACTCACAATTATCTTGGAAATGAATCCTATTAATAGTCAGCTGACCTTGCATGGAGAAATGGAATGGAAACTTTCTGGATAATACTCCCAATAATCACTGCTTCACGAAGGGTGCAATTCCTTTCCTGCAATTGGGATGAGCCTATGAAGTGAACAAGAAAAGGGGAAAGCTATGTACCATTTGTGTGTCAAGACTAAAATACCACGACAGGAAAAATGGTGCATCAATCAAAAACATAATATATGGGAAGAAGAAACATCTATCAATCTATCTTCCAATTTTTTCAAAACGATATGTTTGTACATCTAACTCCTTTCAATACAAATCATCAGGAAATGCTATTTGAAAGAATACTAAAAACATTATGTAACCATAAAAGTGATACAACCATTCACCATCAGAACAAAGGAAACGGATAGGCCCTATGTTCAATTAAACGCTGATCTCTGAAGAGAACAATTACCCGACAGAGTGGCAGCAAAATCCCCTTGTTAAATGCTGCAGGCTTATAAAGGGCCTTTTTCAGCGACTGGTAGAGTGCAAAATGCAGCCTCTTGTTCTTCCTTATGTCATTCCGAACACGAGGGAGCAAAATGGCTTCATAGAACCGCTCAGCGTTCTTCGTGTTCATGTTTGAAGAGAAGAGGCGTGTTGCTTGATACACGGCATTAGGAGACCAATTCTCTGGCTCCGTTAGCTGCACAACATCTGCCCAGCACTCCAGTGATGGTATGCGCTTGAAGGCTTTCGGAATCTTCCCACTCGTGTAGCGGCTTAAGAACTTCCCAACCCTACAAATGAAAAATTCAGTACTGCCTTGAAATGTGCCATGCTTCTTTACATTACAGAAAGTAAGAAAGAAGAGAGTCTCATACTCTTTGTAAAGCTCAATAATGGTGTTGTCCAATTTTACACGAGGTCGTCCTTCTGTTCAAGTAAATACAGCAATGAGGAATTGTACGAACAATTCTGTCTATCAGCATTCACCAACACATTTAGCTCTACTCATACCAAAATTGCAGTTAAAGTTACTTCAAAGTAGCTCCCTATTTGATGAATGGATTTCAATTCCAATTACAGGATACCAGTTAAAAAAACAATACACACCTGATTCGACCTCGGCGTCCTTCTCCCTGATCTTCTGGAGAATGATATCACCAAGGGTGCGCTCGGCAGCTTTGTCCTTTGACATGAAGGTAGCGAGGGCCTTCTCGTCCTCCTCGTTGATCTCCACCTAACAACGTCACAGAGCCAGCAAATTCGCATGTCAGACACAGCTCAGCCACAGAGAATAATTAACCAGCCATTCTTAGTCCTGCAAGCAACGTACCTCGCCGCCGTCGTACTCGGTCAGCGCATCAAACCCGTCAAACTCATCGACGTCGTCGTCGTCCTCATCGCCATCCGCGGCGGGGACAGGGAACGAGGACGACGTGGACGGCCCCGCGGCCGCCTGGGCGGCAGAGGGCCGCCGCTCGTCACTGGAGTCGTCGGCGCGCATCTCCTCCTCCTGCTGCTTGCGCGCCTCGCGGAGGATCTTGGCGCTGAGGGAGGGCGGGACGGACGCCTCCTCGTCCGCCTGGTGTTGCTTGGCGGCGCCCGAGCGGCGGCGCTTCGAGGCCTCGGCGACCGCGTCGGCATCGGCTCCCAGCGGGAGGCGGTGCTTCGCCGGCTTCTCGGAGCCGGACTTGCGCTTCTTCCCCGCCATGGCTTCGTGGACTCGCGGCGCAGGAGGTAAGCGTCGAGGAGGCGGCGGCGGGAGGGCTAAAACCCTAGTACTCGGCCGAGCGCGCGCGGTCGGAGCGGCCTTTTGCTCCTGGTTGGGAAATGGCCAAGACAAGCCGAGCCCGTCGCTTCTCGTGCCGTGCGCATCACGAGCCGCCGTCCTCTCGCGCCAATGGTCACTGGTACGACACGGGCCGGGCCTCGTGAGACCCAGGACAAGCTGTACTTTCGGCCCAATTGTCCAATGGTAAAGTTTTCCTTTTGGAATCTTCGTTCAATCAACTCCCAAAGGAGACGAATTGTGCTTCTCACGGTGACCAGAGCCACATCAGTAAGACAATATAAATGTTTTTGGTAAACCAAAAGCATCATCATCTGAATTAATTCATTTCTCGGTAGCAAGATCGTGAGTTCGTGACTGATGCGGGTGGCACGAGATGCAGGCCCCAGTAGTCTCTACGCTCTAGACAGACAACGCAGTTTCGCTGATTTGGCCCGCTAACCTTTGCAGGTCGCCAACTTTAAAGCCTGCTTCACAAATGTAAGTGTTTGCCGTGGTCAGCTAAGTCATTTTTGCACGTAGGTTTAGCAAGTAGTAAGGCCATCCTTCTGCGAACATATGGTGATATGTGCCGATGTGTGATGAGTGATTGTCGAGAAATGATCGAGCTTTAATTTAGCGTTCAGACTAGCCAAAATGTGTGAGTGTGGTATTGTCTAACATGTTTCTTGTCTCTTGATTTGTAGGTGTTGAGCATTAAGATGGTTGACACCAACCGAGAAGGTCAAGCAAGTTCATATCGAGGGAATGGGAGCGGTGAAAGCTAGATGTGTAGAGTTAAAGCATCTCCAACATTACTACTAAAATCAGATTACCTAAATGTCTCTTTAGGTATCCAGCTATTTTGATACTACTTAAATTTTGCTCTCAACTCCAACGGTCCTACCTAAAAGTACCTACCCATTTTCATCCCAGCAGAGAATGACGTGTGGGTCCCAAATGTCATCCTCACTTGTGTCTTCTTCTCATCATGGATGGAGCTCCGCCTGCAGCGGGACGAGGCGCTGGGGAGCCGTGCCGCACTGTGCAGGGAGCCATGCCGCCGGGTCAGAGAGCTACGCGCGGTGGTCCAGTGTGCTCAAGTGGCGGCGCGGGTGCGGAGAAGGGGCAGGGCGGCCGCGGTGCCGGGGATTTCGCGCCGGGGAGCTGGGCCGTCGCGGTGCCTTGCCGGCGTGCCGAGGAGAAGGCCGCCATGGCGCTGTGGAGCTCACGCTGGGGAGGAGGGCCGCCGCGGTGCCTCGCTGGCGCGCCGAGGGGCAGGGCCACCGTGGCGCCTCGCCGACGAGCCGAGGACCAAGGCCGCCGGAGATCCTGCATCGTCGCATGCGTACGGGAGAGGAGGCAGAGGAGAGAGAAAAAATAGCTGGCAAGTTTATTGGCCCAACAAGAATTGGTCGAGGAGAGGAGAAAATAGGAAGGCAACAAATTTTGATAGTCTGGTAGGTAGCCTGTTGGGGTGCTGTTTTTGACTTCCACTGCCTAAAAGTAGGATATGTCATGTTTAGGTAGCCTGTTGGAGATGCTCTTAGATCGAGGGATCAAGGGATAGGTGGACAAACCGTGGACAAATAGCCCTTGCTAGCGTCGACAAGCAAGTGTATATTTGGCGATAACATAGAAGTTGTTGACAAAATCGAGACAATGGTTAACTGAGTCAAGCAAAGGCACGAGGAATAAGGTGGTCGGGCGGTTGAGGACAAGTGGTGGCAAGCATGGAGATCGCGAGGGGAAGCTTGGCGAATATAAATTGTAGTTGGGTTTAGCGAATTCATCCTTAAAACCACAGACAGACGGTTTGCCTAGCTTGGGTTACAAAACCTGGAGATTTCTAGTGGCACATGATGTCATCTGAGAGCTTGCGTCAAAGCAAAGCGTCTTTGTGAGGAAATATGGCCATCTAGTATTCCCAAACTCAACTTGGACCATTATGTCTCTAGGGATTAAGTGGTTCGACAAAATATCTAAAGTTTGGCTGCAAATGTGTAATAGCTTTATAAATAAGAGGAGGGGTTCTCAAGGTCATCTATCTCTTTTACTGTCTTATAGCATCTCCAATAGTACCCAAGACAATCTCCTGATCTAGGAATTTTGGCAAGATTGGGTAAAACTCATCTGCAACAACTCCAAAACCCACCTAATCTTTTTGCACTTGGAAAAAACCACCCCCATGCGTTTAAAGTTACGTGCGCGTATCGTCGTGCCAATCTAGATGTAGAAGGATGTGGAAAAGTAAAATAAAGTAGGACATGGTTCATGATGCAAATGTGAAGAGAAAAGTAGTTAGTGTGATTTAGAAACAATTTATGATTTATGATGTAAACGGCCGCGACGGAGATGACAAAGTACGTGAACCATGTGTCAGACCCCGATGAAGTTCATGGTGCTGCTCAAGTTGGAAGGTGGGAACAACATTGTCCCAGTCTTTAAGCCATTGGGTGCCGGTGTCCTATCATCGCTGGTATAGAGGAGGAGGTGACGGAACCGGAAGACGTTGTGACGGCAACTTCGGTGGTGTCGGGTGACTTTCGGCCCAATGCTTTTGCCCTCCACATATTTTATAAAAATATAATTCACTTTAAATTTAGCTTAAATCAAATTAATGTAGTTTTGTTTATATATCATATAAAAGTATAATTATGACCAAGTTCAAATATATTTAAAGAATTAATTTTGTTATTTTTATAAAAAATGTGTAGTAATATGTTTGTTCTTTCTAAAAAATTAGTCAAAATTAGAAAAACGGACTTAGAGCAATACTGAAGTCATTATAACGGAGGGAGCAAATTGTGTATAGGTTAGTTGGTTAGGTTCCTTTGGCAGAATGCAAAATTGAAGTTATTATAATGGAGAGAGCAAATTGTGTATAGATCGGTTGATTAGGTCTCTTATGGTAAAGCATGTCCACCTAGGTTTAAGTCCACGTCTGTAAGCAAATTATGTATAGATCAGTTGATTAGGTCTCTTATGGTAAAACATGTCCGGTAGTTAAGTCCATGACTGTGTATAGATTAGTTGGTTAGGTCTCTTGAACCTGTCCACCAGGTTTAAGTGCTTATATTCTTCTGTATTTATTATATAATTTTTTAACACTAAGTTTTAAGTGGTAAGTGACGTCACCGTCGATAATTTTTCGATATTATGCTTTAAATGGTAAGTGACGTTGGCGCCAGTGGTAACTCGAGAAATCTCCAAATCTACCGGCTCAGTCATTCGAATGTGCTCATAAAAGTAGAGTTTATGTACGAGTGTTCATAGCGATAAGTGTGCATACATATTGCGAGCGTATGCATTGTCCTTTAAAAAAACTACTTTCTCCGTGTTGTGAAACGTCGTAGTAGAATGATGAGCAACAAAACGTGATAGTACCGGTAATATTTCTCAATTGAGATTTTAGTGGCATCTCGGAATGATGAGCAACAGAACATAATAATGCTGGTAATATTTCTCAATTCAGATTTTACAGTGGCATCTTAGAACACAAGCCTGCAACACCGAGCAGACTGGTAGGACAGAGATCTAAGGTCAAAAGGTTAATCACAGGACTACCGAAACGGTGTAATTGTTTGATTTGGGGAATACGGTGATCCATCATCTTGTTGCTAACATTTTTGCTCGGTTTGTTTGAGCAATGGATCAGCACGGCCCATCAAGTACAGGTCTTTTTTCATCTTTGCCTGCGGAGGAACTCTCTCATTTCAGGGTG
>CM041642.1:1150639-1266671 GCA_023333625.1 Bothriochloa decipiens
GTCTTTTTTCATCTTTGCCTGCGGAGGAACTCTCTCATTTCAGGGTGGAACTCCCCTCGTACAATCAGTTTCATTTTCTTGGAGTCCTCCCAGAGCAAGTACCCATTATCCCTTGCATAATCACAGCATTGTTCAAACCATCCCTGCATGAGGAAGTAGAGAATCAAATGCAGTGCCAGTTTACCAGAAACGTTATGCAGCACAGTAATAAACGAGTATATGTTTGCCAGATACCCTTTGGGCAGTCGGGCAGAGATGCATAATAGAGATAATAATGTGTTTACCTTGCTAGGAAAGTCTTCATATAAATGTGATGGAATCATCTCAACCCTGTTGCGGTCGGTTTCCCAGAGTCTAATCTGAACAGAAGAGCATAATTATTACTATCGTTCTGTATTAATTCTGCATAGTAAGTGCTGGCTGGTCACAGTTCTAACCTGATCCGTGACATTCTCTGGGACAGCAGGTATCTTGTCAGCAACACGAGGGTGAGCATTTTGCCTAAGAAATGATATTATCTGAAAACCAAGCATACAATACAATCAGTATTATTCAAAACAAGACGCAAGCTAGACCTTAAATGCACAACTGCTTTTACAGATACCCTACAACTGTTTTTACAAGACAAGAAACATAATAGGAACTAAGCTGATGGACAAAATCTGTCACTAATCTAAGTGTTTACCAACAAAGAAATTGTGCTGATAGGCGCAGACTTGAAACAAATACATAAGGGATTTTGTACCAACATACCCACACTGTCTATTAATAGTCTTCTAAATTTTAGATATATGCAAATACTTCTGATAACAAATCTACCTATAAATTCTCCTCATTTCATGTCACGTGAATACACTACCATCCTTGATGCATACAGTGGCCAAAGTTTTAGAAGATGGTTGTGCATGTTTTAAGACCACAGGTAGACACATGTTGTATTATATATTACCTGCTCAGCAGTTATTCCATTCTCAAAAGCACCATAAATACTTTCTTTGTTAACAGATCCTACGATGAGGTTTGGAAGTTGATACTCCACCCTTGAAAAAACACACGAAGTGAATACTTTCTTTTCAGAATAAATGAGTGCATCAACAAAGATAAAAAATACTGGCAGCACACAAGGTAATATCACAGAAGTAACCATGTCAAATTGCCAATATAATGAAACCTTAAGAACAAATCCTGTTGATTAAAGTCATTCAAAACTATGTTTTCAGTTTCAGATCTGGAATCTCTAATCAACCTCAGCAGTAGGATACAAAAGACAATTCCACCTTGCCAAGTACGTAGCTAAGCTAGCACAAGGTGGCAAAGCACCATCTGAACACAATACAGACAACAGTGCACAGCTGACAACAATACTTTCAGATGCAGGTGGTTCAAACAGCAAGATCTGCAAGACACCCACAGTACCACAACTCTAAAGTGTTACCACCTCCAAGAAATGTCTCCAGATGGCTTGCTTTAGTAATTCAATAGTTTTTCATAGATATAGCACTGGATTACACTAGAAGCTTAACCTATGCAGTCTAATTTTTCAAAGCCAAAAATAATAATCTAAACAAGCATCTACATGGAACTCACAACAGTGATCACTGAGATCTAGTAGGAATGTCAGATCAACTGAATTAGAATATACTGATATAACAATCAGGTAATCGAACTTCAGTACAGAGCCCACAAAGTCACATCAGTTGTCCTCTTTGCATGCTGACATGCATGTAGCACATTAATAAACAGAAGAATGTTGTGACAAGAGCTAGTGAACTACATGCTAACTTCTACGATACCATAGCATTAATTAAAAAGTGGTAGATTGATGAGGTAGGTTATGTCACACATAAGTCATAAGAGATCTCATGTACCTTGAAAAAAGGCGTAGAATTTCACAGTGCAGTTTGGAAGTAGAGTATGCATACATTCGAAAGTTTGTCTCCACTACCACAAATCCCTGCAACAACAATACCAGCATGAGCTCTGATATTAAACACACTACATACTTATAATCATGAACAGTGCTTATAGGGGACAGGCGGGAGGAGGTTACAGAAAAGATTTGGAAAAACATAAATAATTGCAGAAGCAAGGGATGTAAATGTTAAGCAACCTCTTTGTTAGATGATGAATCTGACAAGCTTGCTGAGAGATTGGTGGCCAGTTGGGTAGGAATGAACCAGCTATCCTTTCGACCCTGAAATCAAAACTTGCTATTATCATCAGAAAGATGGTTGGGGCAAAAGAACAAAAGATTAAATTTCTACCTGCTGCTGTTTGACTAGTCCCAATTCTGCAAGATCCCTGATGGCAATCCTTTGGACATCAGTCAGAGTATTCAAGCTATAAGCCTAAAACATGAAACAAAGGAAACAATACATGGCCATGAATTTCTCAACCAACATACAAGGCACAAACTTCGACGTACGATGCAGGTTAATTTCAGTTGTTAGATTCAGGCTGTAGTGTCTTTAAATCATTTTCAAGTATTCTTAATCAGGAATACAAGCCTGATGTTCCTACCCTGTAAATATTGTGAAATAGTTAGCTTCTTCGAGATGCTCTTCTGATATCACTTATGAGAACTTCATTTTTCCTATTCATGTATCGCATTTCCGAAGGACAAGTTGCTATGAATATAGGAGTTTTCACAAACATCACCATTGGCAAGAAAATAGTGTACAGCTACTTGTTTAACATGTTCAGAAAGTAGTATCACTTTACCGCTCCCAATTTATGAAAGCTAAGTTCCAAGAGAAATGATATCAGCTCTGTAGGGTCCACTCCACGTTCCTATTCGATAACACAAATAATCAGCAACAGAGTTCAACACCAAGTCACCAACATGAGTCAACAGAGATATAACAAGGATATGCCACCAATACCTCTGCAGATGAAATGTATTCTCTCATTATGTACCAAAGTTGCGCATTTGTTTCCATCAGCTGATAGCATAGAAAATATTAAGAGCCAAAGACGGAAATCTGTCGGTTATCATATTAGCTGAGAGCAGAGAACTAACAAGAAATTGGAAGCCATTCTCAGTCAACTTTGAAGCTTCACCATCCCTGAAAGCACACCAAATAAGGAAATCATACCCATCGAAATTATCGCTTACATCAGTCAATCAAAAATATATAGCAAAGCTGGTCAACATACAACAACAAATCAAAATATGATTTAAATGCTGTACAGGGTTAGTAGTGTCAGACATGATTTTCAAATATCTTGATTATTTTAACAAAAAAAACATTCAGATGTACTGAATCATTTCTAGGATAATCAGTTAATCAACTCTTAGAAACAGGAAATAGAACAGTAAACTAACAGCAATTTGTTGTCAGCCCCCATCAGCTTGAATTTACTACTCCCTCCTTTCCAAATTATAAGATGTTTTGGCTTTTTTAGATACATTGCTTTTACTTTTATTAAGTATCTAGACATAGTGTATATCTAAGTGCATAGCAAAAACTATGTATCTAGAAAAAGCCAAAAAATCTTATAACTTGGAATGGAGTAATTACTACTTACTGTTTAGTGTATGTATTACCATGTAGAATCCTAGAGATGCCACAGGATATATTGTACTAGAAGAAATAAAGAGTTGCAGTAACTTGGCAATTCATTATTGTTCAAGCAACATTTTACTATCACTAATTTATAAGAAACTAACCTAACTGTCAAGACAAGGGAACTAGATGGAACCTTGAACTCAGAAGACCACGCTGAAATGTCTTCATCATGGAGGAGCTAAAAGTTGTCCCTTTTTCGACTTGAGATGAATTGATCAATTGCAACAAGAAACACTATAATTCAAACACGAAACAGAAAAATGATATATATCTATATATATAAGCCAACACAGGATTCAAAGAAGGAAAAATAAGATGGTGAAGATACTATAAAGAAAAGTTTTAAAAAAAGGCAGGCATGGTAAACAAGTTCTGAGTTAAGCTTTGGCATCCTAACCTCCCATTGATCCAGAGCATCGGCTTCCAGATCTGCTGGTGTGGGCAATCGACCAGTGACACTTAATGTTAAAGGTTCCCTTGGTAAACTTCCACTGCAATAAAAGTAAAAAGAAAAGAAATGCAAGTCATATGATCAACTGACTAATGTGCTCCACAAACAGAACTCAGAACAAAAAAAATATCATCAGCTTGAGATATATCATGCTACATTATTTTCGTAGAATAATAAGGTTGAACATCACCAGCTTGAGTTATGTCATGTTAGATTGTTTCTTTAAATAAACAAATAATACTATGAACAGTATCACCATTATGCAACAACCTTCGTTTCATGTTCAAATGGTAGTTTGTACACTTCTTCAATACAAATGTCTGTAGGAGTGAATTATTTTCTTCCTAAAAAAACACCACATGGGTAGAGTATTTTTTCCCAATTGATAATGATACCAGCAGGCACAGGGTAGCTTTATAAGGCAGAATGATCATTCCACGCTTGGTATATACATAACATGGACAATGGAAAGCACATCAGTGATGCTGTGTTGCTGATGCCATCATAGCAGCTCCAAGTTTGAGAAAGGATGGCTCATGTGATTTTCAAACAAAGAAAACAGTAGTTGAGAAAATCATACCCATCAACCAAATACTTCTGCATGTTTCCCTGGAACTTCTGATTCATCTTGTAGCTCACGTCCCGCCGTCTATATACACATACCGAAACCATGAGAGCTAGGAAGTGATTAATTTACCATGCACCAGCAAGCTTGCAGTGCTAGGCACAGCAGTCAGTCATTGTAGCAGCAAAAGCTAGTAATAAGTTAGCAGTATTCTCAAAGAAGTACACAATAAAGAGTCAGCTGCTATGATTAATCAATCATGACAAATTTTCGTTTCACCACCTCAAATAAAATAGCATGGATATTTCAAAAACAAGCATTCATACCAAGCCATGTGCCCATGTATACAAGTGTACTTCAACTTGACATGTTAGAAGTATATTTCTAAGACATTTTTCAAGCCATACAAGACAATCTCTTTCAGCCAAAGTAAAGAAACATGCAAATCTATAAGTGCGATTGCTCAACAACCCTAATCAGCACCTGATTTTTTGCATCCAAACTCCAAAGACATGGCCATCTCATGATGATAATTACCAACACAGCCATCATATTTCCTGTGATTACTGATTATTTACTTATTTCATCATGAGCATGTAAAAGGTTGGCGGACTAAATAAATAAAGGTGTCACAACCTAATAGCTTGCTACAACCATACATGTTGTCAAACATGCACAGCTGATGTTAAGGCTAGTGGACTGGCATTGGCCAGGGCTATTAGTTCCACTGCGCAGCAGATTAGGATTATTTTGTTCAAGTTTGTTAGCAGATAAGATTAGTTATTTGCATGGATAAGATTTGTTACCTGCATTCTTAACAACCTACTAACAAGTAACCAATCTTATCCATGCAAGTAACTGATCTTATCTGTTAACATACTTGAACAAACTAATCCTCATCTGCTGTGCTGCTGAACTAACAGTCCTGACCAGTGCCAGCCCACTAGCCATAATAGCTGAAATGCAAATTATTGGTTGCTCTGAAGTCTGAACAACATATGCATTATTGATTGTCATAGGGCAACACAATTCTGGTAAAATTTTCGCATTGATAATAACTGTGAAAATCTAAGCTCCCATGAATGCATAAAAAGGAAAACACTACAACAACAACAACATAGCCTTTTGTCCCAAGCAAGTTGAGGTAGACTAGAGATGAAACCCAAAAGAGGCATGAAAACAAAGAACACATAAATGGTATAAGAAAAAGATTACGGTTCGGGCACGTTAATTGCTAGTCTCCAAACGCTCCTATCCATAGCTAAATCCTTAGGGATATTCCACTCCTTAAGGTCTCTCTTAAGGAAAACACTACTGAGATGAAATTGATTCATTATTAGCTGATCTACTCCAGGTTAGTTACAGTCTGCTGAAACTTCATCAAGCTATAAATACCCAGAATCTCATGGAGATGGATGACTGCTTACCTGTCACGCACTTCAACAAAGACCCTGAGTTGGAGAAGCTTATCAATGGCAACCTTGTGCTTGGCAGCATATTCATTGAGCACCCACTCTTCCATTGCTGCAGCGGTCACCGGTGCCAGCACATACAACATCTGCAGTGCATACTTCTTTGCGAGTGGGGGAAGTGACCTGTGAAATTAACTGAATCAAGATGAGGAAAGGGGCGCAGAACTAATAATGCACTACAAAAAAAAAACTGTGGATTCTGGACCTGAGTATCGCCTCACAGATAAAGGCTGAGTCATAGAGCATATCAAGCTTGCCCGCAGGAAGAGCAGCCACCATATCCATGAAGTTCCGCGCCACCACCATTACCTGCGGCATCTTCGAAGCGCTGGTGGAGAACAGAGGGCTCAGTTCCAAATCCTTCGCTACTTCAAAATTGACTCCTTGGAAATTACATACACCTGACCAGTCTCAGTAAACCAGGGGGCGGATCCAGGGCATGGATGTACATATGTACAGCCGGTAACTTTTATTGCAAAAGAAATTAGGGTGGGGATCTTCACACAGCAGGTAGAGAAGGTGTACCAGGAGGATGCTCGTCGCTGACGAAGGGCCCAAGAAAAGGGAGGCGCCGCTTGCCCCAGAGACAGAACCAGGATTTTGACCCAAGATAGTTCTACCAAAATTTACTGTATGCAGTTGAGTATAATCTAAATTCACAATTCGGTATACATGTAGGATACTTGTAAGAAATTCGGCATACAAACATGAGACTGATACACATTTCTTCGACCTCTCTGTCGCTAAATTGGTTTAGTAGTTAGTACGACCTCCAAAGCTCCGCCGTTACAGCCGGCGCTTTTTGTTTGTGTTTTGTCCGCCTATTCCTCTTGACACCTCGCCTCTAGGACAGTCGGAATGTAAAAACAATTCTATCTTCGCTTAATGAGGTTCGTGCAATGCACGTTTTGAAAAAAAAAGAGACTGATACACATTTAAAAGGTCTCGTTGCCATCTCAAATTCAACAAAATAAGTTGGGAACTTTCACAGAATACGGTGTAAATAGTTCTAAGATAAAGTGACCATTTGCATTCTTCATGCCTCGACTATGTGACAACAGTTGCAATGTGTAGGTAAAGCTGACACCAGATTAAGCCCAATATGAAGTGAACTAGAAACTGGTATGACATTGCAACGAATTTAACTCTCCACCAAATATGTTCAGTAATGCTCTATCTAAGCCAAGGAATTGACAAGATCACAAGATAGCAGCGTTATAGCAAATAGCAATGCCCATTGCCTAGGTAAAATGCCAAATATGCTCAGTGCTTACTATTGAATAAGAAGAGACGAGGAGTTGCTACAGTCTGCAAAGGATGTCCGCCACCGCCACTCTCAGAGGTGAGCAGCGGCTGAATACCTAGAACGTCGGGCCGGGCAGAGCGGGGAGCGGGGCACGGCGGGCGACCGGGTCCCGGAGCAGTGGAGGAGGAGCAGAAGATGGGGCACAGCAGCACGGCGCACCGAGTAGCGGAGGATATGGGACGGTGGCGGCGCAAAGCAAGGCGAGGCGAGGCGAGAAGGCGGCGGCGCGATCGTCGTCGCGGCGCCAGGCCGTCGTGGCAAGTATGCCGCTGGCAACGGGGAACTGGGGAAGTGGGGACCGGAAAACTTCAGGTGCGACCGGTCGGCACACCCTGCCGTGCACCGACTACAGGACCGTGCAGCCCACGAGGAGCGTGCGCCGTGCGGTGCGGCGGCCCACGGCGGAGGCAGCTTCAAGCGCCGGCCCACGCGAGGGAGCTTTGAGCGCGTAGCCGTCCACGCTGAGCACGCAAAACTCTCTGCGTCTCTTCCCTTTTTTTATTTTTTTATATATATTTGTATATTTTTCTACTGGATTTTTTATTTAGTGATTCTTATTTTTATGTTTACTCTATTTAATTTTTCACCAATGTATTCAGATTTTTCGTCTCTTATCTAATGCTATGAAGTAGATATTTGCGTCGAAATCTCCATGAGAAACACATGGGTGAGACTTGTTTTTGCCTAATTAGTGATTCATGCCATGTTTTTTGTGCGACAATCCCCCAACTCGAAACTTTACATCAGGTGACTTTTAAGATTTGTTTTAACTTTTGATTCTATCTCGTAAACTAGGTTAAAAGATATGCCTCTACAAAAACAACTCAATCATCGCTATTTCCCATGCTACGCCCTCAACTTGCTAGCAAGAACATCTCAAGTGACAAGGTCTGGGTGTTAAGGCTTGGCCAACGTAAAACCAATGGAAAAGTTTTGCACGACATCAACAAAGGAGTGTCGAGGCATTCTAAACTGCCCGTGTAAGGTGCTACAGCCACTTTCCTTATCTCTTGTTGGAGCTTACTTTATTTGTTAGATGATAGCAATTGCATTTGGTGCCCAACGCCCATATGAACCATAGCCTCCCACTTCTATCAACCGCAGCTTGTTGGAGGGAGCTGTGATGGACCACCAAACTACTATTCGAATTTATGTGAGCGACGAATGCCAATGCGGAGGTTGAGGTTTGTGGACATTGTCGTGAACCGTGATGGGGATGCTCTTAAGACCCTCCTCTCCTTCAAAAGCTCTAGAGGGAGACCACCGAGAGTAAAAGGGTCACTCAAGTGATCACTCAGAAAAAGAGAAAAAAAAAACAAACCCGTACACGCACGCTGGCTAGATTGAGAACGAAAATCTCGCATGGACGGTGCTGGCTCGACCATTCCTGTTCACTCGCTTCACTGCGTCAGGTCTTTACCCATCATAACACATCATTGCCCATGTTAACGTCAAGCCGTGGCAGGAAGAATCTCCGTCAACGTCTATAATAATAATCAAACACATGATCAAATAAAAACAAACGAAACTCAAAGACATCCATCAGCGAGACAAAAGTATACAGGCAGACCTTTTCAAAAAAAAAAAAGTATACAGGCAGAACCGTAGAATTGTACAAGTAGAAAGCCACCAACAACCTCCCGACACAAAGTAGAACCAGTACAAGCAGAACCCCGAACGTGACGGCAAGGAGTCGACGATACCGGTGGACCGAGCATGCCAACGTCTTATTACACCCGTCACCGTTGGCCGTCGGAAACTCTCGCATTTTCTCCGCGTTTTGTCAAGGTCAACTTCACGCCTCGCCCGCCATCCTTTCCCACTCTCTCTTCCTCTGCACGGCGGGGCTCCACTCAATCCACCGCTCCACCGCTTCCCTTCTACAAGATCCCACCACCCCACGTGTGGAATTTTTGCATTTTAATCCTTTTTAAAAATATTTTTTACAAATAACCACCTGATGAAACATTTTCTAAAAATACACCGTTTTTAGACGTATTAGGGCATGACGCCGATGTATGAGGCTCGGTGTCAACTGACACAACGTCGAGGGCCTCGCCACGTCACCAGCGACCGCGGTCGTCGTCCTAAGCATTTGACTTGTAGAAGGTGAATGATGCAATAGCAGTCACAGGCAGACCACGACAACCTCTCAGAATACTATTGAAAAATCTCTGCCATGTTACTAGTCATGAAGCCCTATCTCCAACCTTCAGTATCGTATGCAAGCGTCCATTTCTCCTTAGACGCCATCAGGTCATTCAAGAACTGCCTGCCATCAACATTTGTGGCCAACTTCAAGGCATCTAGCTTCTCTTCGAATAACTCTACCTCTTGTTGCCTGCAAACCTCCTCAGACAATTTGAAATTGTCCTTTGTGTGGTCACGCCTTATAAGATTCTGAGCAAGGTGTCTTGTGCACCACCGGTGATGTATTTGCCCATAACCTGGCATCTCTTCTTGTACAACATTAAGAATGCCAGCATGCCTATCCGATATGATACAAACATCATGTCCTGGCCCAATCACCACTTGTCTTACGAGTCTCAAAAACCAACACCAACTGTCTGTGTCCTCTTTCCGAACAATCGCAAAGGCCAGTGGGACAAGTTGGTCTTCTGCATCTGTCCAGATACAAATAAGCATTGTGCCTTTGAATTTTTCTGTAAGAAATGTCCCATCAATTGAGACAACGGGCCTGCAATGCTTGGATGCTTCAATGCTCTGCCCGAAAGCCCAAAAGGCCCTACCAAAAACCTGGCTGCCATTCCTAGTTTCACCCTCCTTAGATAAATACTCGAAGTGCATCCTGGGATTTACAGCTCTCATTGCATTCAACATTACAGGGAGATGCTCATATGCTTCTTTCCAATTTCCAAAGATTATTTCTAGTGCACGCTGCTTTGCCCTCCATGCTTTTCTATACTTGACATAGTAATCGTAGCGTTGGAAGATGATCTCAACCAAAACAGAAACCGTGATGGTTGGCATATGCTTCACCACGGGGCATAATTGCCTTGCAATGAACCTAGAATTCAGCTGTAGGTGGCTCTCTTCTGCCTCAGCCGTGGCACAAAGATGTGGTTGCTGGACCGTGGTAATCTTTCATTTGCCTGCCCTGTTCTGTCTAGCACATACCCTCCAACTATACTGTTCTTGTTCGCAAGCCACGGTGTACCTATTGTTCTTTCATGAAGTGACGACCCTAAAGGGACGGTTGTGGAGAATAGAGTACTCTTACAACCATGATTTTAGTTGATCCATGGTACCGAACAATAGGCCCTTGCGTATGATGAAGCAACCGTTAACATTAGGGACTGCTGTATCACTTGGGCCTCCATCAGCTACTGCCATATGAGCATGACTAAGGTCCTCAAAATCACCAACTTCTGGATCCCTCCAAGGCAAGACCCTAGACAATATTTTTATTTCCCTAGCATTGAGATGATGAGCAGGGCGATCGTCATCAGAGTCCTCAGCCACGTCCTCTTTGAAATTTTCATCATCTCCAGCGACTTCAATGTCAACCCGGTTGGTAGCCCTAGCATCACCAAAGTCTTCTGCACCACTAAGATCATCTTCATCGCTAAGGTCATTCTCAATAACATCATCTCCGCTATCATCGTTCGAAGCATCCTCTTCACCACCCAATACATAATCATCCTCCTCCTCGTCAATATCATCATTGGCCTCAACTTCACCAACCACATTCTCGTGATCATGTCCATCGCCCTCAAAAAACCCTTCATCATGATCGGGTGATGCATACCAGTCGCCACCACCGTAGCTTGGTTGTGTCAGATAAACCTCTTGTTCAAATATTGCACCGTCACTAGTATGAGCTGGTGAACATGGCCATGTTTGGATGTTATCATTTCCTAAGCTAGACTCCCTAGTTACCACTAAATCCAAAGAATGAATTTCTGAGTCCAATACAACTGCCTTGTAATCAATCCAATCAGACTCGGTAGAAATTTTGAACAACCACTTTATCCGTGGACCTTTATATGACCTAACATCTATCACACCTTCGAATTTAATATTCACGTTGACTTCATTCCAACCTAACTTTTCATTTACTCGGTCCACTATCTGGTTTAAAGAGGGGGTTTCAGAAAAAAATAAACAACTCTTCGGACATGTCCACCAATTTCAAACTATCATCTCTTGTCCTAACAACACGACCTCCATGATGCAACCTCACTAATTTGTCCATCTACATCCAGCGCGTAACAGGAGTTGTCACTTATCATGGAAATGCAATTTGATGCCAAATTTTCATAAATAAGAAAATACCTAATAATACTACTAATTTAACCAAACAATAAACCTCCCATTAGTACATAATACTCAATAGTCTACTAATTAAACCAAATCCTAAATATACAACAGCATGTGGCAACCATGAGTACATAATAAATAATATTATTTAACCAAACCCTAACCGTCATTACAATTTATTATTCTAAAAAATATGGACATCTAAGGTACGCCATGGCCACTATTTGCATCTACATACATCATCAAGAGCAAACAATAACACTAATGCTAGCATTTCGCAAAAAATTACACATATACCACACCACCATATACCTACGGTGCAACAAATTTGGAGACAATGCAGCAAAATCCATACGGACAGATTGGAGGAGGGGAGGGAGTTTTACCTCGGGGAACCGTCGGGACACGAGATCCGGCCACCTAGAGGAGCATTTAGGGGTTAGGGTTTGGGGACGGAAGGGAGAGAGAATGAGAGGCCGACGACCAAGAACAGAATGGAGGGAGGAGGAAGAAGGGGGCCTCGGCGCGGCTTCTATGTCCAGACTTCGGCGTCACGTCGAGCAACGCCGAGGTATGAGCCTCGGCGATAACTAACTCCACGCCGAGGTAGTCTGGGCCAAGCCTCCAAGATGGGCCGCCTGGGCCAGGATACAGATGGCCAGGAGATAGGCGTGCAACGGCCCCACGCCGAGGTGTGAGGCTCGGCGTCGGCTGACACAACGCCGAGTTGTGGGCCAGCGGAGGACGTGGCAAGGCCCTCGGCGTTGTGTCAATTGACGCCGAGCCTCATACCTCGGCGTCATGCCCTAATACGTCTAAAAACGGTGTATTTTTAGGAAATGTTTCACCAGGGGTTATTTATGAAAAATATTTCTGAAAAGAACCAAACTGCAAAAATTCCACACCCACGTCAAACCAAACCCCAAGCTACTAGTAGCTACCCACCCGGGGCGGCGCGGCGGTCTCCGCTTCTCCCGCACGCGCAGGCTGCTGCTTCTGCTGCTTCCTTCCTGCGACCGCCGCCTGCCCGCTTCGTTCTGGGAACAAAAAAGGTGAGCCGGACCGACCGACGACGACCCCCACGCGAGGGAGGCTTGCGCTTGCTGCTGGGCTGTCGTCGGAGCCGCAGGTCTCGCTCCGGTCAGCCACGGCGGCATGGCGGGGCGGATGGTGCGGAGCTGCGTGCAGACGGCGCTCAAGGCGGCCAACTCCGTCGTGGGGCTCGCCGGCATGGCCGTCATCCTCTACGCGCTCTGGATGCTCCGCGCCTGGTACAGGGAGGTCGCCGACCTCCATCTCCACCAAAGCCTCCCGGTCCCCTGGTACAGCAACCGCTTCCCCTCTCTCATCCTCCTCCTTCCTGCTTGCGAGCAGATCTCGGCCTCCGTTTCTGTTTCTGCTCGCGGGCGCGCTCTAGGAATCATCAACAAGGTCCTCGATTTGCAGCTGTTCTTGCCCACAACTTCGCAGTTCTTGATTTCTTCTCCCAACCCGTCCTTGGCTTAGAGAAATGCGTTTGCTTTCAGGCCGAATTCGCAGCAAACTGTATTCACCGTACTGTTCCATCGGACCTTTTTCATTAGAATTAGACGTCGTTCCCTTCCGCGACCAATTCACGCGATGCCGTGCAGAAACGAGAGATTAGAAGCGCTGGCGTGCATCACCGAGCTACCCAGCCACCACCGCCGAAAGCGCTTTTTTAATTCTCCTCTGGCAGTTAAAGGTTACTCGTTTCGGATGGGGTGAGGTGCACGGCCTCGTCTCGTCATGCCACTATCGCGGCAGATTTGGCTGCAGTTAGTGACGCATGACTAGGAAGAAACTGAAACACTATCCTAACCTTCTAGTGGATGCTAGTGCTATTCGGCGGTGGGCACGGTGATCGGCTTCCGTGTTGCTGTTTTGGACTTGTGCTTTAGAGGAGATTTTAGGTGGCGGCTGCAACCTGCAATGTGGCGTCAGATCGGGACGCATGATGTGATGCAATGGATGGCCTAACTCAAGTTAGATCCGCGGTTAGTTGATTGGTGGGGCAACAGCACTGTTGAAGAATATCCAAAGAATGACGATGCTGATGTCAAACAACCAAATAGTGAGCATGTTTAGCCATCGCTTTCCTCATCCTAACAGCTGTAGTATTACTATTAATTGAATGAGTCAAGCGTCCTTGCTTTTGCTGCCATTACAAACCTACTATGTTAGTGCCGCATGAAACCGATACTTTAAGAATAAATAGTTAACTATATGATTTTTTAGCAATATTTGAGCACCATGTCGAAAAATTATGCCTTGCAATATTTCCGAGTGTATACTGTAGAATTGATTGTTTTACTGAGAAAAAAAATATTACCAATCATGCAGGTTCATCTACACATTTCTTGGCTTGGGGATCTTTCTGTGCCTGCTGACTTGCTCTGGGCATATTGCTGCTGAAACTGCAAATGGTCACTGCCTCTCTTGTGTATCCTTTTAGTCGGTAGGTACATGGAGTTAGATGTTGTTTCATATACCAGCTTCCATTGCTTGCTTACTTACTGATTGCCTATGGTGAATTGCTAGATACATGAAGTTACATTAAATGTTATATGATATACCAGCTGCCCTTGCTTGTGTTTTGCTTGTTGACTCCCTGTAGTGAATCAGTGGTTAGAAGCTCCTGCTGCTTTGTCGAAGATTTTCAGTTAGGTGCAGAAACTACATTTTTTTTCTGGGATATATAACTATCTGTGCGCATTGAGATGCCCAAAAGAACTGAATTGAGAGTGAGAGCGCAGGCCTCAAATTGCATTACATTTTTTGAGTTCTGTAATGTTTAGTGCAGTGCGATCTGACGGTGATATTGGGTCTCTTTTTCCTTAACTTTACATGTAGTACATGATCATCGTATTTGTGCTTATTATACTGGAAGGTACAATCACTATGGATGTATTTCTGAATAGCAACTGGGAAGAGGTAAGGAGCTCAGCTTTTTAACTCTGATACTTTATAATTTTATCCTTATACCTGCTACTCTGTAGTTCATGTCCTGACAGAGTATCTGATAATTTTCAAAACCTTCAGGATTTCCCCCCTGACCCATCAGGCAAGTTTGAGGATTTCAAGGATTTTCTGAGATCAAATTTTGAGATATGTGAATGGGTAGGCCTCTCAGTGTTGGCTGCTCAGGTTAGATTCTGCTGCACCTCCACTAAAAGGCAATTGTTCATTATTTTAGCATTCTACCTTGCATATGACTAGTAAATGTTGAACAAGTCCTTGTTAATGGAGATAAAAGACACTTGACACTAGTATGTGCAGCTTAGTGTGGTGGGGTTTGAACATTCTTCCTTTGAAAAATGCTTAGAAACAAATCACATCTTAGCATATGCTTTCTTTAGAATGTCTGAGAAACAACCAAACTGACTGGTTCAATGATCATACCTCATTTATTTAAAATTGTTAACAATTAATTTCTAGCCTACCCCAACTTGCTTGGGATAAAAGGCTATGTTGTTGTTGTTGTTGTTGTTGTTAATTAATTTCCTAAATGAAATCAAGTGCTGACATCATGTTTTGGGAGGATTCAAATTTTGCTTGACATATGTTTCTGTTTAATTTGAGTAGTTGCATCATCAAAAGTGCACTTTCTGAAGAAAAAAACTAAACTTTTGATCATGAGTGACCCTCTATTAACAAATTCAGTTTTTCAGGTGTTATCAATCATTCTGGGGATCGTACTCAGGACCCTTGGGCCTGACCGTGAGACTGACTATGACAGTGATGATGACACAACTGTCCCTGCAAGGCTGCCTCTCCTGAGAAATCAGGCACAGCATGGTTCAAACTATGCTGAACTTAATACATCTCGTAGGAGTGATTCATGGAAATTGCGGATTTTAGATAAGGTAAGATGTTTCCCAACAGGGACTTCTGTTTGCAGCTTATTACATTCTAAATGTGTTCACCATTAATAAAGCCTTGTGACCTTTAATTTCAGGTTAACAACTAAGATAAGATCTTATAATGATCTCATACAACAGACCCTTCAGGAAAGACTTTTGCTCCTAGGGTTTTGGAAGGATGATAAGATTATACCCTTTTTTCTTCTTGTGAAGAGATGATTTAGCAGAAGCGATAGAGTAGTTCTTAGTTCTGAGTCTACTTTTGAATGTCATTCAACATGCGCAGATATTTGAGTAGCATGTGACTGACCCTTATTATCCCACAATGTATGGGAAGGATGTTGTACCATAATCTTTCATAAAGAGATGAGGGCATGATTGGTGCCTTCCCTGACCAAAGTCAGAAATGTTTGTTGTTGTCCCCTTGTTCATCAGCTGCATAATCCATGTATTTTTATCTGCTTGTCTGCTGTCAGATTTCCTACTTGCATCATCTGTCAATGCCAAAGGATGAAGAATAAATATTTGAAATATGATGTGTGGCTGTGAGTCTTTGCGCCTTCACTGACCAAAGGCGCAAATATTTGTTCTTTCCCCGTTGTCCATAAGCTGCATCCTCCATGCAATATTTTTATCTGCTGTCAGATTTCCTATTACATCACCTGTCAATGCCGAAGAATGAAAAATGAAATATCTGAATTATGACGTGTGAGTACATACTGTACATATGCTACGGCCTGCATAATTGCCATACTTGTATTTGGTTGTTATGGTACGGCAAGTACGGTTCGCCTGATTTATAGCTACCGGTTGCTCTCACCTGCCGCGATGCTTAGTCCATAATTATCGGGCCGCACGGTCAGAGCTGTTCTCTAGTGTTGTTTCTGTACTGTACCACGAATTACTTCAAGGAGATGCTCCATGCAGCAATCTTTGGTTGGTGCAGGACCAATGATGTAATAGCAGATGACGTCTCAACCGATACCGTTGGGTCCATTCATATATGCTGTTGCATTAGGCAGAACGGTAGGCATCCTGTCACTGGGGTTAACCATTCCAGCCAGAAAAGATCAGCATCATAGCTTTGCATTGCACATACAGGAGGCAAGGAATAAAAGCAAACAGTTCGGAACACACAAAAAATATCCAACTGAAACTACAGAGCATTTCAAGCTTCAAATTGAACCAATAATGAACAAAAGCGTGTCACAATCAGAGCCTGCATACTTCAGAACACAATTGGCTTTCATAAAAGAATCTCCATTGCGCCATAAATATGTACAAACATCTACAGAAACCTGAACAGACTATACACCTAGTTAGGCTCAAGGTCTCTTGTCAGAGTCCACACCCTGCATGAATCAATAAGCCATGCGTCATCACTCTCAGAAAACAATGGTGAGCAAGTCATATGGTACTACATACAGCTCCAGCTATTTTACATGGGAATCATAGGCGTAGAAGATGTTATCCGGCGTAACCAGAGGCAGCTTATCGATGTACATGAACAGGCGCCTGATGTTCTCTCTGGTCACTGTCGCCATGTCAACTACGTCCCGGCAGTGGGTGAACATCCACAGGTCGCCGGAGTTTACTCTTTTGAGGCTGTCCCGACAGAAGGGACAGGATTGAGATCTTGATCGCCTGCAAAAACAAGGATAGATAGCACATGGATCAATCAATACAGCTACTATATCTAATAGTATATCTCTGCAGCAGATAGTTCAGCATATGCTTGTATTCATATTTCATATCATACAGCGATCAGAGCTGCCTTAAAGATCAGACAATGAAACTACTAAATAATGGGCTGACTCGGGCCTTACCTGATCACTGGTTCTAAAGATTATACAATTAGCAGGAACATTCAATCCAACGTGAATATACAGTAACTTGTTTAGTCTGTTAATGTCATGTAAATGTGCTCAGTTCTCACCATTGACGGTAGCACTTCATGCACATAGCGTGGCTGCAGCTAGGTAGCACCACCTTGCTATTCATCTCCATGCAAATGCCACACTCTTCCTCCCTTTCGATGTCGATCTCCGAAACCGGCCTCTTGCCCTCGTCCTCATCTCTCCTCCGGTATCTCTCCGTGCACACCGCCTTCTGCCTCCGGTCGTCCACATCGCTGATCCCCTTGGGCAGTTGCATAAGGGAAGGAAATATAACAGCTGCAACGAGCAACAATGCACATCAATATCACAAGACCAAATTATAAACAAACGAACCAGATGCTCTTTTTTGTCCCTCAGTTGTTGTTGCAGAACACTTGCCATAAAATTCCCTGATGCTTGCTTTCCTCTCGTGCGTGGACATGGTGGTACTCCCATCCACATAAACCTGCACAACAAATAAATTGAGCTTGAGCACACAGCGAAAGTACAGCACAGAACGGCATTAAACAAAACCTGACACCGCGCCACATGACAGGAACTGATCGAGGAGCAGAAAGCACCTTGTATATTAGGATCCTGAGCAGCCCAAGCGCGCCGGCGAGGCTGCAGTCGGTCCACTGCACGAGGAAGAGGAAGAAGTGGGCGGCGGGGCTGTAGGACATGCGCATCTGGAGGCAGGCCCCGTCGTAGTCCCTCGAGAAATCCGCTGCCCTGTCGAGTTGTTTGAGCAGTGAGTCAGCGCAAGGGCACGAACGCGTGAGGCAGCAGCGGCAGCATCACCATTCAGCCACGCACGCTGCACGCACGGAGCCGGAGCCGAGCGTCGGCAACCAACCACCGGCACCCACCGCTCGCTCATGCGAGCGGCGTGACACGACATGAGAGCTCAACCGCCACTGTAGCACAGCATCCACCCACCCAAGGTAACTTTTATTTCGCTCCGGAATCCGGCGGAGCCGGCGGTCGAGATGGAAGTGCGGCAGCAGCTGCGAGCGTGAAATCGGGGCGGCCGCGCGCGATGGAAGCGGCCCCGGAAAAGGAGGAATGGATTGGGGGCGGAACGGCACTCACAGGGTGTTGGCGTGCTGGATGTCCGCCTCGAGCACCTTGAGCGAGTCCTTGAACGACTTGCGCATGGAGCAGACGACCATCTCCTCCTCCTCCTCCTCCTCGCCGTGGCGGCCTGCTCCGTCTGGCTCCCCGTGCACAGCACCACCACCCACCGCTTCAGGCTTCAGCTATCGCCACAGCCACACCATGGAAGAAGTAGCGAGCAACCGCGCGCGGAGCACCCCTACTACCCCTAGCCCGCTGGATGGCGACAAGGCTCGTTCCACTCCCACCCACGCCCTGCAGTTGCGGTGCCGCCGCCCGCTTTTTGGGTGAGCTCCAGTTGAGCACTTGGCGTCGCCTCCCTGGCCCTGCTTCCCCTTCGCTTTCCTCCCTTTCCGCTCGCTCGCTGCCCTCTGCTGTTTGTATTCGTTGCGTGAAACTGGGAGAGGAGAGCAGGAGGCCGGGGCGGACGGGACGGAGGAGCACGGGCACGCGTCCCCCGGGTCCGGGGGCGCGAAGCGAGAAGGGCCCAGACGGGGACAGCGCGCGGTCACGGCCGCGGGCTCCGTCCGCTTACCCGTCAGGAACTGACAGGAGGGACAGGTCTAGGGTCGAGCAGCTTGTCAGTGAGCGTGGCTTGGTGGTTCAGCTGGGTGAGGGAGTCGGAGTGACATGCGGTGCGGGCCCGGCGGCTGGAGTTGGAGGAATTGAGCAGTGAGCAAGGTGCAAGGCGGGCGGCGCTCAACGTCACGTAGGACCGGTCTATGCGGCCACGCCCACGACACCTTCAGGTCGCCGTCGGTCGCCGGCCAGGTCCCAGCGGTGGAAGAGGGAGACCGACGGCAGTGGGACGTTGGAGAGAGCGTGCACGGCGGCGAGTCGAAGGGTCCTCAAATTCGCCCTCTAATTTTTACTAAATATAGATAAAATTAAAAACTAATTACATATTTTTATTATACTTTACGAAATAAATATTTTAAAACTAATTAATCTATATTTAAATAATTATTATTAAATAAAAATAAAACTGTTATAGTGCATGATACTGTTCCTTTCCCCCGGCGGCCGATTCGGCCAACTAAAACAAGGCCGAAGTTGGAAAGGCGGCTACCGTCGAGCACGGGTTTATTTCTTTCCGACAAGGAAACCGGGAGACAGCGCGCGGCAATAAACACCGGTAGTAAATGTCGGTGCTAGTACTAGGCGAGTCAGTGTTGTGTCCCTGGCCTGGGGGGCCCATAGACCAGGCTCACCGAACGGAACAGCCATGCGGTGACAGAGAACGCAACGGAACGGGTGGGTGCGCGCTGCCGTCACGCGTTGGCGGTAGTTACGGCCGGGCCTGTTCAGAGAGCTCTGCATGAACAGCTTGGATGCGCGGACGGCGGATCACCCCACCCGTCTCTTTCGTTCGAATGATCCATCTGATTAGATTAATTATTACTCCTTTTTCCTTTTACATTACTTTGGTCATCTGAAATTATAAGTTATTTTAAAAATCTTAAAGAGTCAAAACTTCTTAAATTTAATTAAAATTATAGAGAAAAATATAAAAATTTATGATATTAAATAGGTATAGCATGAAAATATAATTAACGAATAATACATTGATATTTAGTTGGCATCCTAATTATTATTACCTTATCATATAAATTTGGTCAACCTTAAATTGGTTTGACTTTCTAAGATTCTTATAATAATTTATAATTTGAGACAGAGGGAGTACGTAATAAAATATGCAATATAGTCAAGACCAGTTCGCTAGTCTGATGAACATTTCTTGCGCGTTTATTTTTTTGATAGAGCATAATTAGACGTACATAACCCACACACTCCACACTCACACCATACATACGCGTGCGCGTTCGAACACACTCTAAGAAGAGATTAGGAGCCGTCACCGCCACCATTACGCGCGAAACGCACGGTACCACCGAACGCATACGCGTACATATACTAAAAATATATTACCTAGGCTAGCAACGGGACCGGGACAGGAGAGTCGAACGCGCAACCTCCCGGACGGACGGCGCCTACGACGAGGCTGCTAACCAGCTGAGCCGAAGCTCGTCCGCTCTTGCGCGGTTATTACAATGCCTCAGCAGTAGCTAGATTAACACGGCTGTTGTTTCTTTCGGTGATGGATGACATTGACGTGTCTTATTAATGTGTCTCGTGACGTTCTCTTCGAAAATATATAATTCAATTCAATAAAGCATGAATGAAACAACAATCTTTAAAGAAAACTACTCGTCTTGTTAAATGCTCAGCAAGCTGTTGTTTCTTAAACAACAATTTTTTTTATTCAGGTTGCTGCTAATGAATGCATTTGTTTGTTGTAAAAAAAAAGAGCTATTAACAAGTAATAGGACATTTGCACTAGTGAACAATCCACCTATCTCTATGCTGAGGGATAAAACAACTATCGACTTTTTATTAGTTTTAACTGAACTAAACGTATCACTAAGCTTAACTACCTTTGCAGCACACTTAGGAATCTTTAACTACATTTGCAGCACGCTTAAGACTCTTATCCTCTTTTATATGCACCACGTGCAAAATGAAAAAAAAAACACCTCCTCTAAATTCCTCCATTATCTTAGGATTTGAGGACTTGATCTCTACAGAGGTGTGAGCATGTGTTTGTGAGAGAACTCTTTTTTTTTTTTGCGAGGAGTGCGAGAACTTATTTATAAATAAAACAGGAGTATTTATTGTTCAACTCCATCTTTATTCGTCTAATATAACGTAACGACAAAGCTTTTGTCATTCCTTTCGGAAAAAAATTGTTCAACTCAATGTCCCGACGATCATTTTTTTTACATGTATGGTCGTACGGGGGATCTTGCCGTTAAGCTTTGTCATCATCTTTTGATACAGGAATAATCTGATTATATTAGTCGGCATTGTAGACTTTGCGGGGGGCAGTGTTAGATCAGGTACGGTGATCGTGCCGAAAGACCACAGCGGCCCATAAACCTTGTTGTTTACGGCCATTACACAATCTTTTGGATTCTATTTTTTCCCCGGAAATCATGAAGTAAATTGAGGGTTAATGGTAGGCACCCTTCGATAAAAATATACTCCTTCTATATAGTAAATACATTTTCTAATAACTACTCCATTGCGAAGCCATCATAGTACCAAATGGCTCATTTCACAAGCTTATCGATGTGTGCTCTCTTTAGTCAGCACAAAGGACAGATAGAATGAGGAGCAGCTACCAATCGATTGATCGCCCATGATTAGTGATGGTCGTTTTCAGAGTATCACACCGTGGACCGTGGACCTAGTGCTGCTTCTAGCGCATACTACATAGTTGTAGCGGTCGAAATAAAAAATAACAAATTAGGCACTATCTAAACTTTTTTTTGCGAATAACTAAACTTTTGTTTATGGACTGCTTTTATCTACATGTTGTGGTCAATTGGTCATCATATCATACTCGATGTTGTTCCTGGAACCATCAATTATTCTAGGCCATGCTTTGTTAGATATGTATCAGTTTCTTTTTTCTTGAAGTAGTATCATGAGTAAGTTGTTTGGTGTATAAAGCATTTTTTTTTGTATTATGGTAGCAACGTGTACCATATTATAATATGCTAATTCGCCATATTGTAATATGCTAATTCACTGCACTGACCCACCATGATCTTTACATCGTGCTGTTCTGTTGGTTAGTTTCTGCTAGAACATGGGATGGAGCAAAATGACGAGTTCATGAAGTGGTGAAACCGGGAGATCCATGGAATGGATGGTGGTCGGTTGAAGGCCCGCAGATTTCGACTTATTTCATCTGATAAACCACCGTTGAATCTGTCAAACTCTATCGGCTTTCCAACCGGGCCGGCCGAACACAAGATCGGTGTTGTGTATTGTGCCGTGTACGTCCTTGTATTTTATCCCAAGGACTTACTTTCCTCTGTCCCTATCACCAAAAGGATACGTACAAAATAATAACTTGTCTCAAATCTCGAAACGCAATGGAATCATCGTTGCCTCCATCCGCTTACTGTTTAGCCATGCATGGGATGCATGAACACCTGCAACAACAAAACCATTTCTGTGCTGTGCAGCGATGAGATGGATGGATGGATCGTATATCGATCACCACCATGCGTGCATCCAGCTGCACACCATCACCATCCTTGCCAGTGCCAAAAATTAAAACGAATCTCTGTTTGTTCTGCAGCTCTGGATCGATCGATGCATTGCATGGCCATGGGGATGCCGCAGCATTGCCGCTCCGACCCTACAATGCAGAGCCATGCCTAGCTTGGTTTGTCGTCGACGTCGTCCCGTGCCTTGTATTGTTTTGCAGGTACGACCGCTGCTACTACGGTCGAGTATGTAACCTGCCGGGCACGCGGCGGTTGCGCCACGTTGCGCGCCCGGCCGCATCCGGGCGGCGGGCTGGCGGAGTCCTTCCGTTGCCTCAGGCCGCGCGGAGCGTGGTGGTGACCGGTGCTGGTGCCGCCGCGCCGCGGGTGTCCCTGTCCACTTCCACTTGGCTCCGCCCGCGCGCGCATGCATGTCGCACACCTGCCACGCTGTTCACCGACCACCCCCGGCACCGGCGCACGGCCACACACCAGTCACAGCCCGTGTGTCGCGTGTCCGGTGGTAATATACGGGAGCGGAGCAAGAGCAAGCTTAATTGTATTGGATTTTTCTCTTCTGCAATAAAAGAAAAACAGTAACAATACGCGTTACGCGAGCGAGGCTTGTGGGTCCATTCGTCGTTGGATACGTACACACACTGGTCTTTTGATGAGTTTTAATTAATGAATGATGATGTACGTACGTACCGTACGCGACTTGGCAGCCCATTCAGCAAATACATAAGTACTACACTGACCTAACTTTCGTTGACAATAGGTTACATTAAGCACCACTAATACGTACGATTACCGTAAGCCCGTGAGGGTCTTCTCTCGTGCGCTGCGCGCATATATATATGTGCAAAAAGCACGTATAGCTCCGAATACTCTCGAGCCACACGTACGTGCTCATCCTACATGACACGTCTTTGTGTACATGTGCGCATCTCAGATTATTGGTTGCACGCAGCTCCATTATTTATGAAACGAAACTAGAACGTATACGTCGCGCGTCGTCTGACCTCGTGAAAGCTCTACTAGTGCCATGTCATTTCTTTTTTATTTTAACCAGGGCAGTAGCTTCATCGACGTATAGAAGACGTATACTAGTAACTACATTAGTGCACAGCCACGTTGCCCTTTCTCTCCCGTGACAAGGAACCTCTAAATTGAAGGAGCCGCACGGTAACGGTAGTGTACCGTTTGGCGTGTTCACCAACTTCAACGCCCGACGGTTATTCAGCAAAGGGGCCCTGGACGATCGATCGAGCTACTTTAACGCCAGACAGTTTGTCAGTTATTCGGCGAGACTGCGCACGATTACGTATACGTGTTGCATTACTTCATTGAAAACAAAGGTATGATTGGTTGACTAGCAAAATATTAGTCATACCAATTCTAAAAACAATGGTCATACCAAGATTTTGGAAGCAAGATTTGAAAAAAAAAAACTGCTAAAGATTTAGCAAGTCAGACACAAGAAATTGGCAAGTTTTGATAGTTAATCAAATATTAACCAAAATTGTTGGTTGCTAAATTCTTGGTATGGCAAATTTTGACAGCAGAACAATCCGTTCCAATCACCCAAATATTCCTATATATTACCAAAACAAAACCAGTCATCTATATAAACCTGAGTAGCGCTAAAAACAGTTCAGAAAGGAAAATAACGGGCACAAAGCTTTCCTTTTTTTTCAGGTGTACTTCATCGTCATGTGCTGCCTTGCCACGTCTCCCCCTCCATCGCTGTCCTATGTCCTCACCGGCCATGGCCACATTCCACAACCGGCTGACAGACTGCCACTGCCACTGCCACGGCAAGCACACACATCAAACACCTGCATATTTAACCCACGCCTGACGCTCCATTGTTCTTCTTTGAGCTGCAGCTCAAACGCCACCTCGCACCAGTCACCACCATCCACCGCTGCTGATCGAGCAGCGCAAGCTTTTTCCATCTCCCACCGTGCGCCCGCTCCCGGTTCGGCTCACCGTCGTGTGCGGTGCATGCACGCGCACGCATGGCAGAGCGGCTGCTCCAAGCGCACCAGGTGTCGGACCTCTGCATCGGCAAGCCGGCGCTGAAGTGGCTGCCGCCGCCCTCCACTCTCGCCGACGCCATCGCAGACCTCGAGTCCGCCGGCGGCTGCGGGGATGCGGCCGTCGCGGTGTGGGAAGGCAGAGAGGGCTCCGACGTGGCCGGCAGGTTGTGCATGGCCGACGCGCTGCTCTTCCTCTGCGGCGACGCCGCCAACCTGTCGTCCCCGGCCGCCGCGCTCCAGGCCACGATCTCCGACCTGCTCGCCGCCGGCGCGCTGCAGCCCATCCGACGCATCGACCCGGACGCGAGGTTGCCGCTGCACTTGCACGCGTCGTACTTCATCATACCTTCTCCAGACGGTACGGTACGGTCGAGTGTTTTGATGATCTGATGACGATGGCGTCGTTTGCATTGGTCGGCAGCGTGCTGGAGGCGGTGGACGCGTTCCTGGGCGGCGCGCACACGCTCGCGGTTCCGATCACGGAGAGGTGGCGTGTCCCCGCCGACCGCGGCAAGCTGTGCTGGCTCATGGTGGAGGACGTTGTGCGCTTCCTCCTAAGCTCCGTCGGCGTCTTCTCCGGCACGGCCTCGCGGTCCGTCTCCGAGCTCGGCGCCGTCCGCCCCGCCGCCGCGCTATCCGTCGCCGCCGGGGACACCGCGCTCTCGGTCGTGCCGCTCCTCCGCGCCGCTCTGGCGTCCCACGACGCGTTGGCGGTCGTCCCCGGCACCGGCACCGGGTCCCCCGCCCGCCGCTTCGTCGGCGAGATCTCGCCGTCCGCACTCTGCTCCGGCGGCGTCGTGTCCGCGGCGGCCATCGCGGCACTCTCGGCCGGCCAGCTCGTGTCGTTCTTGGACTGGGGCGGCGCCCCGCCCGCGGCCACGCTCCACGCCGTCGGTTCCCGCCTCCGCCGCCGCAACCTCCACGGGATGGTCGACTTGCTCTACGGTGGTACCACCGACGCGTTCTCGTCGTCGTCTTCCTCCTCTGCTTCCTCGTCATCGTCCTCCTCGTCGTCCGACGAGGACGAGGACATCGTTGACGCCAGCGGGAGGAAGCTTATAACGTCGCCGCCCATGGGGCGAGGCAGCTCGTTGTTGGGGAGGCGGCGAGCAGAGGAGGCAACCGTGTGCCACAGGGGAAGCTCGCTGGTGGCAGTGATGGTGCACAGAGCAACACACGTGTGGGTGGTGGAGGAGCAAGAGCTGGTGGGCGTCGTCGGCCTGCTCGACGTGCTGCGTGTGCTCCGGCACCACCTGGTTGCTGGAAGTGGATGTGGAATGCATCCTGATCTTGATTGATCCGGTATCAAATCAAACTATAAACCGGTAAAATCATATAATTTGCATAGGTAAATATGGTGATTCAACCTTATATCAATCTCATATATATATATATATATATATATATATATATAGCTATTATTTTCTCGAGCAGAGCGTGTGCCAGTAGGAGGAAGTGGCGCGCGTCATGAGGAGTGTGCATATTTTTCACACCCTAGATTTTGTTTTTTTGAGGAACTCTACATGCTAGAGAGTGTGATATATGGGCCGCGAAGCAGACTTTTGTCTTACTTCTCTTGTCTAGCTTCGGCCTATGCAGCCCATTCAATCTTTTTTTCATTTCCTTTCTCCTCCCTAGGTTTAGCCCACAGAGTCTACTATTTGGATTCTACGATCTTTATTTTTCTCTTTGGATTCTTGCGTGTGCTTTCTTGTTATTTATTGCAAACATTTATATCTCAAACTGAAAACCTCACAAATTATAGTAGCTCAAGACATTCAGAAGCAACCGCGACGGATGAGAAAACGGGACCAGAAACGGAAAGTACCTGACGGAGAGGGAACGGAAGGAAAAAAACAGCAAGTGCGCGTCGCTAGCGCGCGCTAGCAGCCGGATAAGCCTCCTTGGTTCCGTTCCGTGCTTCCCTGACGCTCATTCCCTCGCTCGATCCCCCTTATCGTCACCATGCTGTCACTCTCCCACCCGCACCCCGCCGCGTCCACCACCGCGCCGCGCCACTCTCCCGTGTGGCGCCGCCGTCGCGCCAGCCACATCGCCGCGAGCGCCATCCTGCTCCCAGGAGGCGGCAGCACGGGCGACGGCGGGCCGGGCGACCGGAGGCTCCCCTTCAAGCCGCCACCGATGGCACCTCCAGGCCAGTTCTACCAGCCGTTCCACCCGCCGCCGTCGCCTCTCCCGCCCAGCCTCCGCAACCTCGACCTCACCCAGCGCCTCCAGATCCTCCGCGACCGGATGGGCCTGTGGCACGAGTACGCGCCCCTCATCGCCTCGCTCGCCCGCGACGGCTTCAACCCGTCCTCCATCCAGGAGGCCACGGGTATCTCCGGCGTCGAGCAGAACTGCCTCGTCGTCGCGTCCCAGGTCCGCGACTCGCTCCTCGACGGCAAGGTCAACGCATTCCCGCCCGACCTGCTCCCCTACTTCGACTCCCCCGGCGGGCCCGACCTCCTGTACGAGCTCCGCTTCCTGAACGCGCGCCAGCGCGCCGACGCCGCGAAGCACGCCATCGACTACAGGCTCGAGCCCAGGGGCGTGCGGGAGCTGGCCCGCGCCATGAAGAGCTTCCCGCGCTGGCGCGGGGAGGACGGCTGGGAGGCCTTCGCCAAGGACTCCCCCGCCGACTGCCTCGCCTACGCGCGCTTCCGCCAGTCGCGGGAGGCCATCGCCGTGGACGAGCGCATCGCGGAGCTGGAGCGCGCGCTGCAGGTGGTGGAGACCGAGCCCGGCAGGGCGCGCGTGGAGCTCGAGCTGCAGCGCGCCAGGAAGAAGGCGGCCGGGGAGGAGGTGGAGGAGGAGGACCCTGCCGTCTGGCGGCCGGGCGTCACGGTGGTGCGGCTCCAGTACGGCGAGGTCGCCGAGGCAACCACCGTCATCATGCTGCCGGTGGTCAGGGAGACGGACGGCGTCGCGGCCGTGGAGTCGGCGCCCAGGCGGACCAAGACTGACGTGGACCTTGGCATTGTCGAGGTGGACAGGGCGTGGGCGCGCTGGGCCGTGCTGCCCGGATGGGGCCCCGTGGCCGAGGCAGCGGACGACGCCGTCGTCGTCGAGCTGGCTGACGGCCGGAGGCTGCCGTGGCGGTCGGACCATGAGGAGCCGGTGCTGGTCATTGCCAACCGGAGCAAGAAGGAGGTCGTGGAGCAGGGGATATACGTCCTCGAGAAGGAAGGCCGGCTTGTGGTGGAGAGGGGGAAGAAGCTGGCTGAGCAGGGCGTAGCCACGGCGGCCGGTGAGGTGGTTATCGTTGTCCGGCCGCCCAAGGATGTGGACGACATGATTAGTGACGAGGAGTGGGACTGATGACTGATCTGGAGACGAGGTGGTTTATCAAGGGTTTTGCTTGGTTTTGGATATCCCAATTTCTCGTTCTCCATTGGGTGGTAATTGGTATAGCTTTCCCCTGCTCTTCTTTACAGTCTTGAGTGGATGGATTTAAAGAGTACATTTGCTGTGGTTAAAACGTGCGCACAGGCTATCCTCGGTAGCAAAATGGATAGTGGTCGTCCGATTCGTGATGAGTGGTTCGCGTTTCGTTGACTGGCGAAACCATTCCTAGGCGCGGTTAGCGGCGAGTAAAGTTGCCAGGGCCGGTGTCGTCCCGTGGTTGGCTGTCCCCAGTTCTTGTCATCTCGTTATTGGCTGGAGGGTCCGGGCCCATTGGTCGGTTCACTGCACAAAGCCGAGTCTTCAGGCTGAGTCTTCAGGCTGCAGCAGATGGTATGGCCTTCAGGTGGGGCCCGCAGATGGGTTTCCTCGTTGGTCGCCTGCTTCCCTCCGCTGTTGTCGAGCAATGGTTGGCCGAGCAGTGCATATGGGCACCGCCATGGTCCTTTCATTGCTCCTTTCATGTAAAAGATAGGAGGTAGGCGACAACAGCTTCATTATTTTTGCCTCCCTCGCTCTTCCTCGGCGGCCCTGGCGCCCGCCGCGACGCCGCCCGCCACCCTGGCCCCCGCCGCGGCGCCGCCCAAGTCCACCCCGAAGCCGTCCCCGCGGCTTTGAATCGGCAGGCGAGGCGTGACGGCGGGCCTCCTCCTCCCTGGCGGCGAACGGGCGCGAGCACGGGGTGAGGGCGAGGCGAGGCGTCCACGGCTAGCGCGGATGAGCTTCCCCGGTCCTCCTCCACGCTCCACGGTCTCCGCAGTCTTCCTCGGGGAGCTTCCCCGGTCCTCCTCCCCGGCGCGGCTCGAATCGGCGGCGTGACGGAGCTTCCTCTGCGGCGCGGCGCGGCGGAGCTTCTTGGCGGGTGGAGCAGTGGCGCGCGTCGAGGCCGTGGTGGGGGCGTGGTGGAGCCAGGCCAGGCATAGCGTAATCACGCTACTTCACGGCGCGGGCGAGCAGGGCTTCGTGCAGCGCGTGGATTTCTACGCGCTTGCGTCCACGGACATCCTTCCGCCTCTTCAACGGCAAGCCGCCGCAGCGGTTCGGGCCCCGATGGCGCTTCCAGCAGTGCCCCTAGCTCCCGCGGCGCCGCGATGAGGAGGTCGCGGCTCGGCATCGCGAGGCCGAGAAGGAGCGCGCCCGCCGCGACCGCCGCACGCACCACCAGTTAAACCATGGGCGGCACGGCAGCGGGGCGAGCGCGCTCCCCGGCGCGGTGGTGCGGCCAGGCCTGGTGGCGGGCGCAGGTGCGGGGAAAGCGAGGCCCCGTCCAAAGGTGAGCCACCATGGCACGCCGTGGCGGCACCTCTGAGCGCGGTGAGCCGCAACTGCTCCGGCATGCCGTTGTGGATTGGTGGTTGGCCGTCTTAGCCCCTGCGGGCCCGGACGCGGCTTCGAAGCTCGAGGCAGCGCTGCAGAGCAGAGTCGTTGTCGAGCTGCGATTGGTCAGTGCGCTTGCGGAGCCCGCTCTGCTCTCTTCTTTAACCTTCCTCTCTCTCACGAATGGCAGCAGACTCATTTTCCTCTTCTTTCTTCTGCTCTCTCTCCGAAGCAGTGGTAGACTGGTAGCCGTAGGCGGCCACAGGAGCCTGGCGGCCGGCGTGTTGACCCACCAGCGCGGGAGGCCCCAAGGGCGGTGGCACAGCCGTGCAGGCTAGCTCCGGTCAGCCGTCCCTCCGTGCCCGTCCGGTGTAGCGGCGCAACGATGTTGACGGCCTCACCACCTCCACAGCGGGGGCCACCGAGGCGCGGGAGCCACCGAGGCATGCGGTCATGAAGGCGGAGAACCAGAGTCGGTGTTGCTGGTGTTGGGGATGGGTGACTCCGCGCTGCAAGCGCGTCGCCGGTCTGACCTCAAGTTTGGCCTTCGATTCTGGTTCCGCATCGGTGCATCCTCTTCACCAACCTCGACTTCAAGTACCTCTGGTCACTCTACAACATCGACACAGTCAGTTTCTTTGCTCCTCTACCTGTGTTACTCCTACTGTTTCTTTTCTATGCTAAATGAGGACAGGGGTGCCCATCAGGTGTTCGATGGAAAGCCCCAGCCGAGTTGGGTAGTTGTTATCTGAATATGTTTTTTGGTTTCTTATTCTTGCGCAGGGTATGTGGAGTCAATGAACAACGATGTGGGAATTGTCTGAAGAAGCTAGAGTCAATTTGGCTGATAGTATTATTTTAGGTACCATTATGTTGGGCTAAAAATGATATGCTTATTTTGATTGCCTTTCATGTGATGCTAGCTGATTTAATTTAACCAAATTAGTCTTCATCTATTGCAAGATCCTTCGCAGCGCTGACGGTAGCATGGGAGGTTGCTAGAGCTGGTGGTCTGTGTGTTCCAGCTGTTGTTGTCGCTGTTGTCAGGGCTCAGGCTAAGGTTAGACGGCTTTGCGGCGCGCTTGTTGTTCAAATTTTGCAGCTAAAGCTGAGGATTCACACTAATAGCTTATCTGTTTCTTCTGCTTGAATTTTTCAAGGGGGCGTCCCGTGCTGCCGCTGAACAAGATTGAACAGAGAAAGTAGCTGCCAAAAGAGATCGACGGCACCTTGTTTTGGTATGCTTCCCTCGATTTCAGAATAGAGAGATTTACACTTTTGTGGTTCTTCTGTTCTTATTTCTTAGCGTCTATAATATATGCAGCCCCTGAATTCTGCACACAGATGGCTAGCTGTGCGGTGTGTCACATCTTAGCATGGGTCTGCATTTGAGCTACTTCAATTGGATTAAAAAAGACAAAAGTTACATTTTCCAGTACCTTCGCGCCGAGCCAGCACCGCCACCAGCTTTGCCGCTCCTAACGCGCTGCCCCTCCGGTTCTCCCCGCCAGCGCCACTCGCCGTCGCCGGACCGCGCGGCGGGAAGCCGCCGGCAAGTGTGGTCAGCACGCCGTAGGCCGCCTCGGGCCGAGTCAAGTGGCCCTGTGGGTGCGAGCCGGCAGCCTACTGCTCCGCCACCCCTTCCCCGCTGTCGGCGAGTCTGCCAGCCGGCCAATCGGCCATTTCCCGACGTCCTCTGTTCTTCAAAACGTGACCAGGGACTTCGTGCAAGAATTGAAAGATTTCCAGGGTTCCCAATGTAAATCTCGTGACTCATATGAATAGTTCACACAGTGCAGTTCCTCTTTTTCCTTTTCAGGATATATACTGAACTTGTGAATTTCATAACAAGTTATAGAAGCATGATAAAATTTTGAAACTTTTTATGTGGCTTCCTTATGATAGTGTCTATCTATGAAAAATATAAAATGATGAAAATTATTAGTTTTTGCATGCTTAAAAATTTTCTATTTTAATTAATAAATGCTTCCGTGATTTTTGTAGACTCTGGGATATAACCATAATGATGTTCCTCAGCATTTTACTTGGTTGTGCCGATCATTAAATTTATTAATGTTAATTACTAAAAGTGATTAGTGATATTTGCTCGCAACTAGTTACCCAAGTTTACCCTTCGGCGTGACACTTGTTCTTCATATTTGTAATGCCATTGTTATGTTTGTTTCACTCAAGCATGCATTGTATTCATGCATATCATCTAGGAACGATGATCATTGATGGATGGGCGGAAGGAAGTTTAAGCCGAATCAAAAGACGGTACCTCGGCGATCTTTCTTAAAGATGATGGTTGATCGTTCGTCGAAGATGGAATGCTAACTTAATACAATACTAAGTTATCCAGGCAAGCCCCGGAGCATTCTAAGTCTCCTATTCTTTCTTTAAAAATACACTTGAGTATATATGTATTTATATTCTTGTTTTATGCATTATGTTGATAGGAGTTGGATGAAACCGTTCCTGCATAAACTACCTTGTCCGTAATAAAATATTACCTATACCCTTACTACTTAAGTACGTCACTCTATGCTTAGCTATGCTTAGACCGGTAGAAGTCGGGTGATTCCTGTCATCCGCGAGATATAGGTGGCTATTTTATCACTGTTGGCTATATTTTCCATCATGAAAATGAACCATATGATTAAGGATTGTATCGTACTCTGGACTTAGATTGAGATTGAACGTACCTTCACATAACAGACGGATAACTCGTTCCGACTGTGAAACTTAGTAATTTATTTGGGGTTAGTTCTGGACCGTTAACAATTACTGGGAGGGGAGTATGAAGGGATGGGACTGATCCAAGACCCTGCTTGCTATGGGCTACGGGCTGAACGGGCATGTCTTGTGAGGATACAGGACCACGAGTTTTTGTGAACGGTCTAGGCTCACCGCCGAATAGAGTGAACAGTGACCCACGCGAACGCGATTCCTTGGCTGAGCCGGAATCATATGGGTATGTGATACGGGCTTTATCCAGCTGGATTAAATCGATTCGAATCGCCGTCTCTCCCGGATAGTGAGAAACTCATCTCTTGCTCCAGGGTCGTGCAATTAGATGGAATATAATGGTTAGTTGAATCTGCCAAACGTGATATGGTTAGTACTGTAATGCTTATTAATCAAGTGATTGCTCAGGAAAGATGCAAACTTAGCTCTAATTGATTTCGCGTAACTTGTGCTAGTTTATTGTTAAAATATTAAAAGTAAGGACTGATTTTAGTAAGCTCTTTCGCAAAGCTATGCTAGCCAACAAAATCCACCATATAAAGCCTTTCATTATCCTTGGAGTCTTTTATATTATCTCCCTGTCGGGTAAGTCTTGCCAAGTACAATTGAGTACTTAGGGTTTTATCCCACCCTGTTGCAGGTGGAGCATTTTGTCTGCTGAAGATGATAAGTAAGTGCCGGTGGGCTCGGCTATTCCGTATATACTTCTTATCTATGCTTGTTGGAGTATGTCATCTAAGCTAGCAATATATTTCATACTTATGATTTGGTAAACTTTTCAAAGCTATGTTTAATATATTTGATTTAAAACTAAACTTAAATTCATTATTGTAATCTCATTGTAATAATATTTCTGCTGCAAACTCTGAGTATGTGATATGTATTTGCTCAATCATGTACGATCCTGATTGTGATGTTGATTTATCGAGATCTTTCGTGACACTCGGCGGACTACCGGGTTCGTATAAGAGACAGTATGTGTGTGTCAACGTGATTAGCGGGGACAGCCGTACTTAATCTTATATGAATTGGGTGGTTCTGTCACATTGAACCTCGACGACAAGAGCTGCTGGGGGCGTCTTTGGGCAGGTCGACGTCGATGAAGCGATGCTGACCGGAGAACAGATACTCATGCGGAACAGCAGATCCACCGGCACATGAGCCCGCCCACTGCAGATCCACCGTCGTGTTCGCCGAGTGTCTGTCGGCGATGATGGCAGCGCCCTCGACTGGCGGCAGCTGGACTTCGGGGGCGATCAACGTTGAGCGTCAGGGGCCGACCGAGCGTGGTGGCAGGGGGCTGTTGCGATCGGCAGGGCTCGTCAGTGGGCAACCGCGACCTTGCTGGTGGCTGGGGTCGCAGCGGGCAGCCACGGATCGCATGATGAAGGGAGCAGGATCACTGGAGGCTGGTGGGAGAAGGGAATGGTATCGAGAAGCAGCGGCAGCTACCGATGAAGGCGTCGCACGAGGAGGAGTCCGCCGATGTCTGGCGGAGGACACAAGAGGAGGCCGCCGGTGTCTGCCGCGACCTAGGATGGAGAAGAAGTGAAAGAGCGCGCGGGGGTCGGGGTTTAGGAGGAAAACCGCGGTGATTGCGATGGAAAGAATGGATGGCATAACATGGAAGGTTGGATTACGGGATCATTTGTTTCCTTTTTTTTTTTTTCAACCGATATCACAGATTCACAGCAGCCACGGTGCGTATATGCATGCATGGAAGGCAGGGAACGCACGGGCGGCACCTATCTGAATTGTAGGATTGTAGGATTTGTTTCTTTCCAATCACAGGATTGTAGGAAGGCCAAGTTCCTTGCGCTGATTGTGTTGGTTTCCATATTTTCTTGAACGAACTTTCCGGCGTTGTCATGGGCGAGCCGCATGTTTCTTTTTTCACGGAGGAGGGGAGCGCCGATCACAGATGTCGGGCAGGGCGATGGAGCGGTGGAAAACCGCACGCTGAAAGTGTCCTAGTTTGACTCTTTTTTATTTGTGGAAGATTACGTATAGATGGGCAACGGGCCGACAAGGCACGCCGTGCGCTGCGGGCCTGGCCTCTGGCCTTTTTAAACAGGCCGGATCGGCCCAGCATCCCGACGAGACGGGCTAGGCTGGGTGCTAGTGGCGATCAATCGCGATGGCCTGCTGGGCGACAGAGGCCCATGGAGGAACTATGGACTTCCTTCCTATTGTCGAGGGCCTTATTATCCATAATAAAATAAGAGTATACTGTACATACAGGTGATCAATAAAGGGAAGATCTCGTTGTTTTTTAAGATCAACCAAAAATATATTGGGCGCACCTATATGCGCATCCATGTACTGTACGTTGCTAGAATTAAAGTAGGACCGATCCTCCTGAGTGCAGTGCATTTAATTTAACAATAAAAAACTCACGCGAAAAAACCACTGTTGTCTTGTTCTCCCACTTTATATTTCTCGATGTCTCTATAGATCGGAAGAAACATGTAGTATCACGTACGTCTTGTTTCACGGTACGCAGCACCGATGACGTCGTCCGTCTCCCTATCTATCTATCTATCTATCCATAGCAGTCAGTCCTCCTCGATAAGCATAGGAACATTCAAGGTGGTCTCGTGTCATTTTCTATATACTACTAGTAGCATCACCGAACAACGAGAGGTTAGGAAACGTGATTTCCACACTAATCCTGTCAACGGACGCCAGCCGACAACATGGCGTGGTAGTTTAATTATTGGACCTCCTAATTGCTACTGCCTAGCTGAGGAGTTAACAATTATACGTAGTACGAGTACCGTGGAAGTGAGGAGGACACGACACGACGAGTGCTCAACACCAACACGCGAGGAAGATGGCCCGGATAGAAAAGGTGAGTCGAGGCCGCGGTGGACACGTGATGAGCCGCTCACGAGTCGCGCCGGTGGGAAGTCAGGGCTCAGGTCCTGGTCTGGCCCAACCCAACCGCGCAGGGAGGGCGTGTCCGACGCACGGTGACGTGTCCGATCCGCGGGCCCACCCCACCAGACGACCAGTACTGCAGACGACAGACGCGCGCACGCGGCGCCGGCGTTGCGTATCCAGCCGCGACGCGAGGCAGCATGGGGATGGGGAGCAGCCGGCCCGGACGTGTCAGTCTCTGCGCGCTGCGGCCCGCTGAAACGGACCAAAGGCTCGTGTCGTGACGCGCCTGCCTGCAGCCGTGCTGCGCGGCACGTAGTCGTCGCGTGGGTGCTGGTGAAATGGTGAATGGTGAGACGTGTGCCGTTCGTGGTACTACAAAACTGGTGGCTGCTGCCCACGGGACTGGCAGCTGGTTTCGCCCGCTCCCAGCCGACACGCATCGCCGTCAGTTACTTATCCGACCAAGTAAGTCCATGTCTCAGAATCGCCGATGAAATAACAGCGACTCGATGTGATGGACTGCTAGTGCTATCAGTACTACCCAAAAGATAATCACATTCATCCATGGTAAATGCTCCTCCTCCGTTTTTCAAATAAACAGACGGCAACTACTCCTCCTCCGTAAACTTACTGGAGTAAAAAAAAAAAAAAAACGTATAGTAGCCCGGGCTCGGCAGGATGAAGGAGTAAATAACAGGCGGTATCCAAAGATGGCAATCCGCTGTGGCACGTGGCCCACCGGTTGACGGTAGTGCTGGGGTCACATCATGGTTAGCAACCGGTATTACCTTACGTGATGATCTTATCCTCTCGGCCCGGCCTTTTTCCCATCTCGGGTCTTTTACACGTCAGCACCAGCACGCACTCCCACGTTACTCTATTCCACGCTCTCCTTGGATCCACGGAATGGATATTTTGTACACGTCCCACAACCCTATCCTATTCGTGTCCCCGCCTGCTATAAAACGCCCCGCCACATCTCTATCCACACCTCCATTCCATTGCATTTGCATTTCCATTCCCGTAGCATTCAGATCCGTCACTCCACAAGCAGCACGCAGCAGCAGAACGAGCTGAAGATGCTGGCCATCTTCCAGAAGCAGGTGGCGCACGCGCCGCAGGAGCTCAACAGCCCCCGCAGCGGAGGCGCGGCGGCGTCCACCAAGCCCCGGAACCCCGACGAGATCCTGCGCGACTTCCACGCCGCGCACCCCACCAACGCCTTCTCCACCTCCTTCGGCGGCGGCGCCGCGCTCGCCTGCGTCGGCCCCACCTCCCCCACCTCCGGCAACACCTACCAGCGCATGTTCTGCGGGCTCGACGACATCTACTGCGTCTTCCTGGGGCGGCTCGACAACCTGAGCGGCCTCATCCGGCAGTACGGCCTGTGCGGGCGGTCCACCAACGAGGCGCTGCTGGTCATCGAGGCCTACCGCACGCTCCGCGACCGCGGGCCGTACCCGGCCGACCAGGTCGTCAAGGACCTCGCGGGGGCCTTCGCCTTCGTCGTCTTCGACAACCGCTCCGGCGCCGTGTTCGCAGCGCTGGGCGGCGATGGAGACTCCGTGCCGCCGCTGTACTGGGGCGTGGCGGCGGACGGGTCCGCGGTCATCAGCGACGACCGCGACGTGGTCAAGCGCGGCTGCGGCAAGTCGTACGCGCCGTTCCCCGCCGGGTGCATGTTCCACAGCGAGGGCGGGCTCAAGAGCTTCGAGCACCCCATGAACAGGCTTAAGGCCATGCCGCGCGTCGACAGCGAGGGCGCCATGTGCGGCGCCACCTTCAAGGTCGATACCTTCACCAAGATCAACTCCATGCCGCGTGTCGGCAGCGCCACCAACTGGGCCGCCTGGGACGATGCCATCTAGAGGTGCCACGTGTTCGTCCGCTAGCTGCTCTGCTGTCTGATCTGCGCTGCACCCTCCTCTGCTCTCTCGATCCCGTTCGCCGTTGCCCCTGCCCGTGATCTTCCTATCTTAGATCCAAGCAGACAGACTTCCATTCTAGACAAGAGGTTCTATCTCGATTGGATAGTGCTGCAGGAAACAGGATGGAAGCGTATGCTTTGTTACTACTAGAACTCGTTTTTCTTATTATTTATTTTCTCTTTTTCCTGCTTTATCTTAATCCTGGCGGCATATGTACATTAGTTCCTCCAAGTGCTTGTGGACTTTGTTTAACATGATGAATAAAAAGAGTTTGCTTCAAAACTTTTTGCTATGCTTCTGGACTTTGGAGCATCAGTGTTGTCTGTTCCGACAAAAAAATTGTAAGTTCTCTTGGCTGATTAGAGGCGTCTTTGGTTCATATCTAACATTGCCACCTCGGAACACGTCACATTTTCTTGCCTTCCTTATACCACAAATTGCGTGCTTGGAACTTCGGCCAGGATCCCTCGCTTCACCTCGGCTAGATGGCGTATGCCACGACACGCTTGCCAGCAGAGCCGATCTGCTCGTTGATGCACAAGTTTATTCTTGAAGCAAGAATATGCGAGTTCACTTAGACTGATATATACACACTACAGGTAATATCTACCTTGCGGATGCTCAGGGTGACAAAGTTTTGGTTTTTTTACAAAGTTTTTTTACTAAAGTACAAAGTTTTTTACTACTTTAGTACAAAGTTTTTTACTAAAGTATACTATATTATATATTTACTGTGTAGCTCTACTCATATGGAGTCTAACAAAATTTGATTTTCTATTTTATGATTTTTCTATAATTTACTATGATTTTTTAAAGATTGAGTGGAAATAAATAAAAATGACGAGGCAAAACCTTTATAGTAAAAACTTTGTACTAAAGTATACTATATTATATATTCACTGTGTAGCTCTACTCATATGGAGTTTAGCAAAATTGGATTTTCTATTTTATGAATTTTTTGTGATTTACTATAATTTTTTAAAAATTTAGCCAAAATAAATAAGAAAATAGGAAAACGAAACTATGGTTACTGTAGTAAACCCGTGGTTTCTGTAGTAAAACCGCCAGACAAAACAGCCGAGGGACGAAATCAGCGCGGTTTCAAAAGTTGAGGGACCGGTTTTGTCTGGTTTTAAAGTTGAGGGACTAAAAGTGAACTTTTGCGAAAATTGGGGGACCAAAAGTAGACTTTTTATAAACTACTAGCAGACGCTTTTTGTATTTGGGCCTCAAAATCCGGATAGAAATTTAAAAACAAACGGGCAGAGCTACACGTGGCGAGTAACAGAGGTTGCGTCAAAAGGAAGCTCGATAGAAATCGGGTTAGACCATAACACCCCTAGGCTATGTAGGTCGCCCTAAAATATCTAGGGTCATCAATGAAATTGTGTAATAGCTAGGCTGGTAAATAAGATAGGCCGCTTCCATTTAGCCTCATCTCTTCGGTTTTCAATTTTTCCTTTTAGGTTTTTCCTCTCCCTAATTGTTTAGAGGTCTATGTAAAACATGTTGAGATTATCAAGGAATAGAGGATCCTCCCCTTATTCTATTGGATTCCAAATTTGTGTTTGTGATTTAATTCTTTGTAGTTTTGTATTTTTCATTTACCTTCTCTTCCTCCTTGTTCTTGGCCTAAATTTTGCCTTCCCATAGTTTTGATTGATTTAAGACGATGATTGTATGGGAATTGGATCGTTCCCGGAAGTGGGTGACACATTTTTTTTTTATAGAATTAGCTTTGTTGCTTGTCAATAACTAGGTAAATTGGATGAGTATGATCTTCGATGAAATTTGTGTTAATGTTAAGGGCTAGTAGTTTAATGTTGTTTGGCTGATTGATAAACGTAATGTACGAAGTGGCAATCACGTTGGTAGTGTCTCTTTTGGCTTTAGCTCAGGGCATTCACGTTTTTGCTGAGCAAGGGCTTGGGTAGTCGGTGCAAGTGCACGTGTGTGGATCATTGCCGCTGCATGAATGGCGTTCAATCAGTACAGAAATCTCAATTGGGAGCTGGTGGCACCTAGGCATATGAACCGGCTATGATTGTTGGGAGACACCGCACTACTCTCTTTATATGCTTTCAGAGCGTACTTCCTTCGAAGACATGGAAATTGTGGCTCTAGTCGGCTGTCATGATCCTCGGTGTCTCGTGGATCATGGTGAGCTTCTTGTCTAATCGACCAACATATCTTCCATGCATGCTTTTCAATGTTCTGCTTGCACTGAATGAAGTATAAGTGTGCCTTTTTCATCTAACCAACATTAAATTGCTATCCTTATAGATTACGATCAGAAGGGATGACGTCATCATTTCTGGAGACGCTGATATGGATGGAGAAGAATGGAAAAACGACGAGCAACAGAGCCATTCTCTTTGATAGATCTCACTAGGGTCACCTAGGTGCAGCATAAACAAGAAAACATGGCTTCCAGGTTAATCTGCATGGAGTCCTTGTTGTTGGTTGTGCTAGCGAAAACCAAACTACAGATATTACTGATGGTGAGGGTGTGACTTGATCACGGTGAGGGTCGGGTGATGTCTGGTGGATGATGACAGACGATGTTATTAGGTGGAGCATTTTCAATTTTCAGTTCTACGTAACTTTTTACTTACATGCTCTTTGCCTCTTGGACGAGTATACCAATAGATTGTGGCTGATTCTACATTCTGGGATGGGCTTTCCTGTACTCTTTCGCGGAGATGGCGATTTGAGCGATATGATGTTGTGTTGTTGTTTCGTGGAGATGCATGGCGGTGGACGACTAGTGAGCTTACTTTGAACGAGAAATCAACTAGATTCATCGTGTATCTATCTTTTTCTTGGAGTTTGCTAAGGTTAGAGGTGACGGTGGAATGTAGACCTAATCGAGGGTGTAGTTCTAATCTTAACTGGTTTTGTTTCGTACGTTGTTCTAGGTCCGAATCAGTAAACATTATACATTAGTCATGGTTGAATTAGATTAGATCCATAGAAGGCCAAGCAAGCTCGTCAGCCCCATAGAATCCAGGATAGAAACAGGAAGGGTGTGACTCTAGTGGCTAAGGAAGAATGTCGACCATTGGTTTTTTTATTTCCACTATCGGCCGATAGCAAACTAGTCGACGCATCGTGAATCCACGATCAGTCGAGCGGACTGTGACCATCTTTGGTGATTGGTGATCTCACTGGCCATACCGGGTGCGCCATGGGTGATCACATGCTCTTCAGCCTCATAATAGACATCGCAAGGTGCTCTCCCGCGAGAGATGACGACAACTACTTTAAGTCAGCTAATGTTGTTTTATCGTTAGAGAAAAATATTATACCATGATTAATAAGTGGTGCCGATAAAGACTAGCTATTAGCTAGGCAGGGGAGGCTTGGTCCCCGCTTGGCATGCTGGTCCTGGCCTTCATCCTTCGTCAACTTGGGTTTATCGGCGGGTGACCAAGACCAACCATATCATGGCGTCATGCACCTGTGCACTTGGGCTCCATCTACATGATTCTTTTTTCTTCTATACAGTTTTTTAATGCAGAAAACTACAAGAATATATTGTATCTGCAATTTAGTGTAGCTTAATTTGTTTATATAAACTACTGTATAATAACATGTAACCTTTTTTTACATAAGTCTGCAACATATATGTTGTGGCGAACCGAACCGAGAGCCTCGTGACAACCAGCTAACATCCTCGTGGTGTTTTTTTTTTTTTTAATCTGGGTAACTTCTCATTACTCGGCTAACAAATCGGGCAGAGAGGTAGTGATTTCCTCCTCGCCCTCATTACAAGCATAACCAGCGCTGCCAACTCATGTGCCGCCCTATTGCATACTGTACTTTTTTATTTTTCAAGAAATTTCTCGCATTTCAAATGCCGTCTTAATACCCGATGGAGACAAAATAAAGTTATGGTCTGTGGGACCAAGAAACCAAGCATGCCGCATGCGCACGGCCCATGGCATGAAGAGTCCGGAGCCGGGTGGGCGACTCCTGGACCATGGGTCCATGGCTAATGGCGGCCCAAGATAATTGGTATGTACGGTAACGAAATAACCAGCAAAAGGTTAACCTTTTTTTTTTTTTTTTGCGAACCAGCCCAAGGCTAAGTGGCTAAAGCATAGGTGTTTTTTTTAAGCAGGTGAAAGGAACAGGGAGGAAATGCTTGGGTTGGTTGCTGCTGTTGCTGTTACCATCAACCTACTAAATCGACCTTGCTTTTCTTCAGCCGAGAGTCAGAGATGACAATTATTCCAAAGTCAGCAAAGCCCCAGCCATTTGATCGACCCCGGATGGGATATTTGTATGTGTTCAACTTGGACCGGCCGGCCGGCGCATACATACCACAAGCTTTTACTGCTGCTGAAATGAATATCCGATGAGGTAGCTAGCTAGTGATCGATCTAATATGCCATGATACTACGACCTCCGAATCTGATACATGGCCGTGTGTCACGTAATCAGATCGGTGTTAGCGCTAGCTGGCCGTGTGGACTAGTGGTACATTAACACCTGTTAATTGATCTCCAGCTTAGAAGACTTCAGATTAGTCGGCCGGTTGGCCGCGTGGGCGATCATATCATATCGATCGATCGAGGATATATAATGAGAGAATAAGCGGGCCGGCCAGCCGGCCGCATCTACCTCACCTCACCGGCGTCACGCGCGCTTTGACTTGGGATTACAAGAACAATCTGCAAGGGCCACCACTTCTTTTGGTGGACAATAATAAACGCAAGCAAAGCGAGTAGCAGTCGGATGCAACGCGTTGAACACGGCAGCGGCGGTGGCGACGACATTCTTGCACTTGCTGACTTGCATGGCACGAGAGCACACACGGACCACCGGCCGCCAAACCACGCACTCCCATGTTTTCTCGTGTGTGTGGCCACAGGAAACACAGCTGCTTTTCAAAGAAAGGGGGCAAAAACAGAAAGATGCGGCCGGGCATGAACATCAAGGTACGGTGCGACGACGCAGGCAGACGAAGATGTGGCTGCGAGCGTGCGTGTACTGCAACGGCACGAGCTGAGCGTGTGATGAGCGTCTCGATCTCGGTGTCTCGGTCGACGTCCGTACTCCTGCTACGTGTGGACATCAGCAGCGTGTGTCGCACTCTAATGTTGACACTGAAATACAGTATACTCACTGCACTCTCTCCGTCTCTCTTACGAAGGCACTGACCTGACAAATTAAGGGCGGTGGAGATGCGGCCACGAAGAGAATAAAAAAAAAAAAAACATGAGCCCAAAGTCGGAGCAAAACTAACTTAAATTCAACTGTTTCCATGGCGAAATTTCTGAATCGCTATGCTTTTGTAATTACATAACCTAGATAATATAGGCTATATATCTGTATCTAGGTATTATATACCGATATGCATGGTGAAATTTCTGGGCCATGTAGAGAGAGCGATCCTGGACCATGGGCCCCATGCCTGATAGCAGCCAAGGACAACTGGTAAATCGGTAATAGCCCAGGCTAAACGACTTTGTCAAACAGGGAATGCTAATTTGGTTGGATGCTGTTGGTGTTACCATACCATCAGGCCAAACACAGGCCTTCTTTTTATCTTAAAAAACGACCTTATTTTTTTTTTCTCTCTCTCTCTTCAGAGCCAGAGGCGATATGATCCAAAGTCAGAGTAAGACCACATCAACACCACAAACTTGTCACGCGCACGATCCGCTTCAAAACTGTACTGCTGCATGCGTAACAAAAGTCACACGTGTTTTTTGGACAAGTCACAGCACGTACAATCCGCTGATGCTTGCAGGACCAGACAACAACGGTCGATCAGGTGAACAATTTCTTTTTGTTGGTTCCGGCCTCTACATCATATCACATCCACGGTCCAAACAGTATGGCCGTGTTAACACAGACGCGGTGTTTAGACCAATAACTATTTCACCATGCAGTGATCATATAAGCTAGTTTATTACATATATATAAACTTCGGAGTATGCAGTCCAAACTTGTTGAACAGGACGTAGTCACATGGAACGGAACGGAACGGAACGGAACGGAACGGAAGTAGTAGTTCCCTAGTATCCTCGTCACATTTCCTTGCGCGCTGGCTAGGAGCACTGCCTGCCGCGTCCAAGCAAAACGGCCAGCTAGAGCCAGCAGCCAGCGACTGACCGCTTCTCATTCCCGAAAAAGGCAATGCGAGCAAGAACAAGAACCAGTCCTTGATGAGCGCTGAGCGGCATCATCGTCATCCTCGTCACGTTTCTTGTTTGACGACCTGGTGATGTCCGGTCCGGCGGGCAGCCCCCCGGTACCGTTTTCATCGTCAGCCGCGGTGCTTTCTCGGCCGTTTCGCTTTCGCTTCCACCCTGGTAAAAATATATGAATAGACTGATGAGACTTGACTGTTCATTCATTTTCAGTTGTGTGGTGCAATATATTCTCGTTGGTCGTTGCGTACGTACTGTCTCTGGAACGCAAGGACCGAAAACGGTAGGTAATAATTGCGGTCAGAAAGCGAGCGCGAATATGTCAGTAGATTAATAATTGTAGCTTAATAATTGGAACATGTTTTTATAGTAATAATATCAACATATTACAAATGGTGACACTAATTAAACTTGTCTAAGTCTAGAATTATAGCATGATTATTTTTTTTATCCAGGGTTACATGGCTTAGTATTACCATTTTTTCCAGGGTTGTTTTGAAGACAAGAAGTGGTGTGTCATGTCCATGTGAACTAGTGACCAGAACATGTGATTCTGATGACCTTCTAATCTCTGGCCGTACGCATATCTTTCCACGATTTTTCCAGTAGGAGTAGGAGAGAATGAGAAATCCAAGCTTGGTCCTCCACCTGTGTCTGTGTGGCTATCTGGCTGGCCGTGTGGACTTGTACAAAAATCTGCTACACTGCTATGACATGATATTGCCTATGAATTCACACATAAACCATCGATTTGTTCAATATTGTTTTTGAGACTGAAACCCTGTTATAGTAGAAAATTGCATTAGCTTGTTAACTAAAATTTGTTAAAAGTAAAGTTCCAACCTACATGTGTGCGTCTTCGTGGATGGATCGTCTAGCATTGGGACGGGATGAGCTCGAGCCCTAGTCGCCGCCGAAGAATGGATAAATTAGTATCTATAGAAGCTTGGTAGAAACAGGTGAAGGTAGAAGATAACAAGTGAAGTTCCTTGTTCTAGCTTAATTTTCTACGTTCGCTACTGTGCACCTTTTAAAGCGATCGAGAAACGGACCTGTCGATCTTCTAGACTAGAATCACCCACGTCTTGTTGATTAGTCCGTCCGTCTATGTGTGATTAGAACCGTACGTGGACACCTATCGATCTTCTAGATTACCCACGTCTTGTTGACTTGGTTCTGATGCGCTATATTTGCAAATCTGGAAAGAATTCGAAAATAATAAGCCGGCCGCGCTTTTGACTTGGGTAGCATTAAATAACATATGTCTACCGAATAATCCGCAAACTTACTTGTTTTGGACAATAATTGCGAGCAGCAGTTGCGCTGAATACGGCAGCGACGCCGGCCGACATTGTTGCCGTTGCATGGCACGAGCATGCGCACCCGGCCGGATCGGCCGCCAAACCATCATATCCCAACATGGTGTCGTGTACTGTTCGTGTGTGCTCATGTGTTGTGGTCACAGCGGCTTTTAATTTGATCCAAAGGAAAGGAAAGGAAAGGAAAACGATGCGGCCGGGCGGCCATATGGATGGACGCCATGGTCGACGACGATGTGGCTACGACCTGTGTGTGTGATGACTGATGATGCGCCTACGTCTCTCGATCGGCGTCTTAATGGCCTAATTAATGGGGGACAACAGCTGCAGCACACAGCTAGGGCTGATGAGGCGTAAGGAGACGGCAAGGCTCAACTCAAAGGCATGTGCGGTCAAGAAAGACACTTAGCTGCACCGTGCAGGGCTCCCAAAAGGAGGAGCACGGGGCACGGCTGGTGGAAAAGGAGGAGCCCCACTCAGTCCAAAGAGTAAAGTGTGTGACGGTGACTCGGGACGGCCGGCAAAGGCGAGACACCGCTGCATCGGCCTCCCATGGCCACCCGGCGGCTGTCGTCGTCGTCGTCGTCCAGGATGGCGATGGGGTGGGGACGTATGGCATGCATCTCTTCTAGCTATGCATGCACCTCCGCCGGACCGCCACCGTGATAGTTAATGCATCGATGGTTCTTCTTCGGCATGGACCCAGCGACAGTAGAATTGTGGAAAACCATCACTGGGGCAGCGGAATCTGAAGTGGAACGGGATGAGAAGTGAGACGAGGTGCATCCGTGCCGTGCGTGCGCATTCGTAAACTTTATTACACTAGTCGAGTCCGTAAAGAAAAACAAACCTTGGCGTCGGCGTCGGCATCTCGATTGCTGTTACTCTGTCCGTTTTAAATTATAATTTATTTTGATTTTTTTATTTATATATTTTGTTATATGTCTAGATAAATAATATATCTAGATACTCCCTTCGTCTCTTCAAAAAACGCGATTAGAGGACCCAGCACCCAAACCAATACAACATGAAAATTACCAAAATACTCCTATGAACTGATTTGGATTGTTTATAATAATTGCAAACAAACAAAATCTGGCAGCAACAATTTCAGTTGGTACCAGTATACGTATTATCACACAAACAATGGGAACGTTTCAGAGAACTCTAGATACATAGCCTTTACACGTGTCTTACAGAAAGCTATCACACCACCAGTTTCTCAAACGCGTGCAATACAAAATTTGAATCACCCCACCATCATATAACAGCAGACACACAGCGCCATCTACTCCACACCAGACCATCCACTCCACCATCAGCCTGGAAGCCATTTCCATCTTCATCCATGCCCATAGATCTAAACACTCTTCCACATCCTCCTGGAGACCTACCTGATCTCAATGAACAGCCTCCACATGAGCAAAAAGATGAAATCATGAGTCTCAAGCAACATCAGCTATTTGAAGATCAAGCCCAACTCCAAGATCAACATTGAGAGCTCTTACCTAATCTCAATGAACAACCTACGTATGACCAAGAAGATGGCATCGCTCATTACCAGGAATATCTTTATGAAGATGAAGCCCGTCATCAAGGTCAGCCCCTACATCTTCATCACAATGAGCGCCTTGGTTTGCATGTCATTGATCTCAATGTTGATGCTTCTGATGGAGACCAAGAACATCATAAAGGTGACTCTTCTTCTCTTGATTGCGTCTGTACATCAGTAAGACCAAGTTCAGTTCGAAGTATATATTTCCAACTCAATCAAACTTCAACTAAATATTGTGCCTCACCTTATTCGCAGCAATTGGAGTAGAGGAAGTGCATCCACAGGGTGCATGTCTCAACTTAGCACCTCCTGATCTGCAGCAACAGAGTGAACCACATCAATTTGATCTAAACCTTCTATTCTACAGCAACAAATGAATGGTAAAGTAACAACCGGCTACCATTTTCCTTGTTAATGGATGAAAAGGCCTGCAGTTATAGTTGTTCTATGGACAAAATTAACAGCTACTATAGCCCATATGACAAAAGGTGTTTCAATAAGTTATTGTCTGTCTACCATGTAAAAATTATTCTAGACCCAAATCAACGTCATATGTACATCGACAGTACCATCTGTGTTGCAATTACAAGTCTCTGACCTGGTGCTAAAAAACACTCATACTCTTATACCAACAATTCTTTACTTATACCTTATACCAATAATTCTTTACTTGTACCTTATACCAACAATTCTTTACTTGTACCAACAATCTAATACCTTATACCAACAATTCTTTACTTGTACCAACAATCTAAGTGAATCAAAAATTGAACCAAATAATAAACAATTGTCATCTTTGCTGCTTCAGCTTACAACTAAATATTGCAGATTCTTACACTCATGTTCACCCACAATTCTAAAAGAAAATCAACAATTACGAATCTGAACCAATTGCTCCAAAACTTTTGCAACCATGATGGAAGACATGGATGACTATGGTGTGTATGCTGACGATGTGGGCATTGTCTTTGATGAAGAGGAGTTGGATGACTCAGACGTCGAAGAAGGTCACCATGCAAATGGAAACAATGCACATCACTCCAAAAATTTGACAGATACTGAACGACAGCAAATCTATGAAGCATTGCTTGAGAGAAGCGATAGTGGAAGACTAAAAAGGAATGCTACAACTATTGTATCACAAAGGTTCCAGGTCAGCATGTATAAAGTGCAGCGTGTCTGGCAACGAACAAAACAATGTCGTGCCCAAGGAATTCCAGTTGATGTTAGATCAAGGAAGCCTAAGAGAAGTGGCCGCAAAAAGATGCAAATAGACCTATCTGAGGTTCTTAATATTCCATTGCATAGAAGAACCTCTCTTCGATCTCTAGCGAAAACCATTGGTGTCCACAACAGCACTATGCATAGGTGGTTCAAGAAAGGGTTGCTACGACGTCACTCTAGCACACTAAAGCCTTTGTTGATGGAACAAAACAAAAGAGACAGGCTCAAATGGTGTCTTTCCATGTTAGATCCCTGGACACTACCACATGAACCCAAGTTCAGGTCTATGGAAAACATCATCCACATGGACGAGAAATGGTACAACAACACTTCAAAGTACATGAATTATTACATGCTTCCAGGAGAGGACGACCCACATAGGACAGTGCAAAACAAGAATTGTATTGGCAAAGTTATGTTTTTGACGGCATTAGGAAGACCTATATACGATGATGAAGGCAAATGCATCTTTGATGGGAAGATAGGAATGTGGCCATTTGTTAGAAAGGTACAACACCAACTTGATTCTCTTTCTTACATTAGTTTGTGCTATCACTTTTGATCCTTATAAGTTTTTACTAACTACAGGAACAAGCAAAAAGAAGAAGCCGTAATAGGGGGAGAGGGACCGAAGTCACTAAGCCTATTAAGGTAGACTGACAAACTATGAGATCGTAAATGATTGTTAATGTTCTAAATGCTATTGCTCGAAAGTGGCCACGAGAACTCAGAGGACAAACCATATACATTCAACAAGACAATGCCGCTTCACATGTGCTAGAAAATGATGAAGAATTTGCTATGGCTGTAGCACCATAGGTCTGGACATACAACTCATCAACCAACCAGCAAATTCACCAGATTTGAATGTACTTGACTTAGGATTCTTTGCTTCACTTCAGTCCAAAGCCTATGAAAAGATCTCTAGGAACTTGGATGACCTAATTTAGAATGTCAAAAACGAGTTCGATAACTATGATCCAAATACTTTGAACAGGGTGTTCCTAACACTACAAGGGTGTATGATTGAGATCATGAAAGATGGAGGAGGAAACATGTAACACCTCAAGTGTTATTGGCCTAATTGTATTGCATTACATGTGCATAAGCATCATACATCAAAAATTTGTCATTGCATTTTATTGTGCTAAGGTGTTTGAATTCCAAATTCAAATTTAAATTTTGAAAACCCTAGTTTCAAAAATATCAAGAATTTGGCTATGGTACAAAAAGCAAAAATGTAATTTAGATTATTTTGAGCAACTTTCATATTGAAAAATTTTTAAGTTTCAATATGAAATTTGGAGCAAATGAAAAAGGGAAATTGCTACAGTAAATGATGACATCACTTTTTCCCTTCTTCCTCTCTGTTGCTCGTCACCGCCGTGGCCATCATGACCCTTCTCACGCTCGGTCGCGTGGCCGCCCACGTGGTCGACGTCGCGAAGCTGCTGCCACCTCACCGCGCCGACCAAGGCGAAGCCGGCCACCCCAACTTCTCTTCCTCCTCCTTTTCTCTCCCCTGTGAGCCGCCCGCCACCACATCGTCCCTCAATCCACCCACACCACTCACTCGTTTTTCAATTCCACGAGTCCACAGCTCTGCCATGAGCTTCTCTTCCTCCCCGACCCAGCTGCGCCTTGCAACATCGCGAGGTGAGCCCCCTAGCCACGCCGCCGCCATGGCCGCGAGCATGGTCTCGCATGGCTAGCTCTCTCCTGCCTCCCTTCCTTTCTCCTATCTAGTGTTTTGGAGTCGCTCTGTCATGTAGAAGCTAGGACCGAAGACCATGTTGGCTCTAGCGCCTCGACCTCGCCGGAACGCGGCATGCCACCGAGTGCTCCGTGCGCCGCTGCCACCGTGCGTCACGGTCGTTGAATTAGACCCTCGTAGCTTGTCCTTCTTACACCTTTGGACGCGCGACATCGTGGGGAGTCGAGTAAGGCCGGTCTCGTCGCCGGAGACCTCGCCGTCGGCAAGTTTTGCCGTCGGCCGAGCGTCATCGCGTCGTGCTCTGCTCGGGAGCCGACCAGGGACATCGTGTTGTAAATAGGAATAAGTCCAGGGCCTTGTTGCAAAGTTTGTGACTCATGTGAATAGCGCCAAATAGTTGATAGGACTTGTTTGTAATTTTTGTAAAATGCAAGCCCTTATTTGCAAAGTTGCCAAGCCAAGCCGGGGCGGGCTGCGTTGGGCCGGCCTGCCACTGACGCCGTCAGGCCGCCGCCTGCGCGCGCTGCCGCTGCTGGGCCTGCGTTGCTGGGCCGCTCACGCGCTGCTGCTGGGCTGGCCTGCCTCGCCGCTGGGCCGCCCGCTCGCGCACCGCCGCTGGGCCGCTCGCCCGTGTTGGGCCGCGCGCAACGCACCACGTCGCGGACCGAGCTGGGCCGAGCCAGCCAAATCGGCCCGCGTGCCTGTTTTTCTTTTTGAAAATACTTTTTAATTTAGATTTGAATTCAAACTTTAAAAATTCATAACTTGAGCTAGAAAGGTCCAAAAATAGTGAAACTAGTTTTGGTTAGTTTTGTTTTATTGTGATCTACATGGTAAAGTCATAAAAATTTAAGTTTGATAAACTTATTTATGTAGCTTTTATTTATTAAAAGAAAAGCCTTTTTAACTTGCAAAATTAATAACTAGAGTTGTGTTTATCCAAAAATTATGAAACCAAGTTTATTAATTTTGTCTTGGTACTCTCTAGCTAATAGGAAAGTTGACTTTGATGTTTAATCATTTTTATTTATGTATATCATATTCTTTTAATACATAAAATGATATGTTTAATTGTATCTCTTTATTTTATATGACATGTCAAACATGATGTTTATATATTTAAACTTATTAAAGTAAGATCTTAGATGCAGGTGTTAGGTCCTTAATTGAGGATGAATTGTTATATGTTAAGTTATGTAGTTTTGGTAAGTATGGTTTTCTTTTAGTAAGTAAAATAAAGTGCTCTTGTTTATTGTGATTCGAATAGGGCTGGAAAACTCGGTAAACGAGTGGCCAGTGATATGGTCTGATCAACTTGTCATCATAAGCATCATGATTCTCATCCTGTGCATATGCATGCAATAGGTGCGCCAGCAGGAGTGACCCTGTTGGAGTTCGAGGGAACGTGCCTGCAAGAGCCGGAGAATACTCAGGAGCAGGAGGCTTATCCATCTGGTACCGAAGTCGACTAGGATGTGATTCTCGAGTGTTCATAGCACGAACCCGCAACATTCGTTAAAGGCAAGCCCTGGAGCATTTTAACTTCCTAACTTTTTATAATATATTAATTATGCTATGCTTGTTGCATTAAGTTCTAGGATTTGAATTGAAACCCTTGCTGCATTTACATCCTTCCTTGTCCAGTTATTATCCTTGAAATCCTAATGATATGATTCTGTAGTATTTTCTTAGCCATGCTTAAACGATAGAAGTCGAGTGATTATTAATCACTTGCGAGAATTAGGATGATGGTTCACGGTTGGCTATATGTGCTATTGTGCAAATAACCATATGGATGTAAATTGACGGTAAGACGGAATGTGGAAGTTACAAGGTCGGCGGGCTTTGTTAATCAAGCAAACCGTCATACCGATTAATCACCTACAAGGAATGGAGCCTTTCTTGGTCATGTTGAACAGTGTCTAGCAATTAGCTAGCTAGATCCGAGTTTATCCTCCGCGAAGCCTAATAGCTCAACTTAGGCCAGAAATCGAGAAGTATCAAGTGCTCACTATTGGGGTGGTATGTACATACTAGCCATCATGTCTGTAAGTCCAGCGGCACGGTGGTACCCAGATTAGGACCATGTCCGTAAGTCCCATATCAGGTGATTTAAAATTTTTGACCTAGCTTGGTGACCCCCATGGGAGTGAGGCGCTGCTTGGATCCGCGATTCCTGAGTTGTACCAACGGTGTTCTAAGGTTACCCTTAGCGGGGCTTATCGGGAGAGTGTTAGGAAATATTTCCCCAGCTGGGTAGTAATCAATTCGAATCGCCATCGTCTCCTGGATAGTGAGAAGCTTGACGGGATTATCTCCATACTTGAAAACATTAAATTGTTTGAATGGTTAATGATGCTTCACAAGATAGTTGTTGATGAACCTGATATGGTTATGTAATTCTCCTCTCTTTTACTTGTTTAGCATAGGGGCAAACATAGATGACAGGTTAATGAAGATTAACTTGATGCTAATAATAATATGGTTACTCTCCTCACTTAAGGCTTTTTATGCAAAATGAGTAAGCCAACTCCATCTATAATAACCTTGTATAATCCTTGGAGTCTTTATTTTGGTTTATGATGGGTAAGCCTTGTTGAGTATAATTGAGTACTTAGGGTTTATTCCCTCTTGTTGCAGATGACATCTTCTATAATGGTTGCTGCAAATACTGCCTTCTCCCTGCCGGGAATGAAGACAAGACCATTGGGCATGGTCTCTACTAGACTCCTTATCTTATATTGCTTTTGTAGGATGTAAACCAGAACTGGCAATGTAATCCTTAAAACTATAGTTTTGGGTTTTAAAACTATGCTACTTCCGCTACTTTATATTTTGGTTTGTAATAACTAAAGTATACTCCGATGTATGTAATCTATGTAGGTTATCTTTGAAATATTGTAACAGATGATGTGGTTATGCTGAATTACTACGATCTTGGGTTGTTGCAAGTTGGTTTAAATCCTTCGTGATTTCGTTGGACTACCGGGTTTATATAAGTAAACGTATGTGAGTGTCAACGTGTTAGTGGGGACATCCGTATTTGATCTTGTATAAATTAGACGGTTCCATGACAAAACAGATACAAAATTCCTCACATGGACAAAGACAGGCTGGAGGCGCTAGGCATGCTTCCTAAAACACTCAGTTGTGACCGACCACTATATGAGGATGTGGTTGCATCCTTAGGACACAATCATGAACATGAGGACCCATATATTCCTCACGGGTATTTTGGTAATGTTGTAGTATAAGTGATGAGTACATAGCTGATGATGTAATATAAAGTCATGAGCCTTTTGCTAGTGCTGTAATATAAAGTCATAACCATCTTGGTACTGCTGTAATATAGTCATGACCATTTTTGTACTGTTGTAATATAAGTGATGAGTATGTAGCTGTTGATGTAAAATAGACTCAGGAGCAGTTTGTGATGCTGCTGCTATAATATGACATCATGACCATTTTGGAATGTTGTAATATAAACTCATGACCTTTTTAGTACAGCTGTAATTAAATGAAGCTGTAACTTTGTGTCGGTACTACTGACTATGGTGGTCCAGCTCTAATTTCAGGGACTTCTCTAGGACAGAAAGTTCTCCCAATATTAATCATATTGACAAGTTCGGTATAGTTTGCAACAGAGAATGGATTTACTCCTACAAGTAACAGCATACCAAAAACTAAATTTGGCATGCCATTATACAGTTAAATGATTGCAAAAAGGTGCATTATCGTAAACTAGCCGTACCAAAGAATGTCGTACAAATTTATGAGAATAACAAATTCATTATAGAGGATAATTCTTACTAGTTACGACAGGTACCATTACACATTAATTCATGGCATCCGACACCTAAACCACAATTCAGTATCACAAGTACTAAATTGTACAACAGTTCAGTATATATACCACACCTAAATAACAGGACATTTCACAGCTAACCTAAATCTTATATATGAGTTCATAATCCCAGAATAAACAGCATTCGCACATCAAGAGCATTTGTGATAAGCACCCCATGACACACATAATGGCATATAAACTAGGGACGGAAGAATATAGGTACCAAAATCTTATACATGCTGATGAAGACCTCATGGTAGATGGGATCCATGTTAGCAAGCACCTTCTTCAAACGTGCTGCCACTTCGGGGGCTAGATCCATCCCGGAAGCGTTGTCTGGGGCCACCACCTGAGGGCGGAGGGGTAGATCCTCACCGGCGGCCCCGGCACCAACCATCGGAGGTCTATCCACGGACAGATCCGTGCCGTTCGCGGTCGCGGCACCTTCAGCACCACTGCTATGCCGTCCGCGTCGACCTCCATGCCAGAGTCTTCATCTTTGGAGTCTAGCACATACGGGATGCCTTTGGCGTTGATGCGCAGGCGACTCCCTCATACCGGCGGCGGCTCCATCGGCGGCGGAGCCATCGGTGACGCCTCGGGCACCTGGCACCTCGTCACGAGGACGAGAGCTGTAAGAGGAAGACTAGAAGAGGGAGGAATGAGGGAACCGGGTCTGGAGAGATGGGGCTCGATCTGGGAAGAGTTGGGAGCTTCGGTTAGGGTTGGGGCTGGTGCGGGAGGCTTGGGCGGAGTCATATGCGATGCGGCAGAGGAAAGGAGTGGACGAAGAAAGGTGCCATCAATGTTTTTTTTACCGGCGCAGGGATCGGAGGATGGGCATGCGGCTGGTGCTGGTGGCCTCCTGCCGAAACGAGTGGAGGAGAGTGAAGCGTCCTGGGATGGATTTTTCTTTTTTATATTTACTTAATGAGTTGTCTCGCTGTTGGTATGGGCCCTCCACCCTAGGCCTGCCACAGTAGGTTTGTAGGCTACTTTAGCATTTTTTGAGAGAAAATTTTTGAACTCCTGCATTACGTTTTTTTCACGTAAAGAAGGGAGTACATAGAGAAATACATATACTAAAAAAAAATTAAAGTGAACTATAATTTAAAACGGATGGAGTAGAAGAATTTGACGCTGCCCTTGCCCTGCTTGCTCGTCGTCATGTCATCCATGGCAGGCCGTGACGCGAGCATGAGGTCACGCCAAAAAAGTACAAAACCATCGTATTGCATGGGCTTTTATTTTGAAGAGTGTATTATTTAATTCTGATAAATACGAGACCAGTTAGACCAATCAGAGGGGGCGTGTGAACGGCACAGTGAAAAGGAATAAGTTGACCAGCCGTTCCGGGGAGGAAGGGTCACAAGCCAACAAAAAAATACGCACACAGGCACTCAGGGAAAATGGGAGGCAGCAGCGGCTGGTGGTCGGTATCCATCCATCCATGCGTTGACTGGTGACCAAGCTTGGCGCTTGCCGGCCGGGCGACAAATAAAAAAAGTAAGGTCGTCGCCCCATCTTTCTCCATATTATTAGGTGCGTCCGTGCGTAGGTAACTAACCACCGTTTGTACAGAGGAAGAAGAAGAAGCAATCAATCAATGGCTACCGAAGAATATATGTTTACAAGTCACAGAGAGGTCAGAGGAATCCGTAAAAGATAATACTACATGCATAATGCATTCATTTTGAATTCCTTCCGATCAAGCAGGGGATTACGATTATTTTAGTAGTAATACTAATACGTGGGAAAGGCCGGGGAACGAATTCCTTACCATTTTGTGGTATTGCAAATTCAGTATATAAGCAATAAATAAATGAATCCATACGTATATGGCAGGAGCGCACATGGGCTGCAATATCTGGGAATTGAGTCCAGTATACAAAACACGGTCTTGTGCCCGGTGAGTAGTGTGGAAACGAACCAACGGGCGCGGCTGGGGTTTGGTTTCGGCGGCGCAACGCCAGCTGTGTGGCTGTGGCTCCAGTGTCGGACTGGGTCGGGGGGCACAACGCCAGCGGCCTGCGAGAAACTCGATCGGTAGCTGCTGCCCAGACGAAAGACTCCCTAGGTATTCATCGAATTTGTTTTGTTTTCCTTTTCCTTGTAACGGAGGCGCTCTCTCACGGTTCTACAGCTAGGGACTCGCCTCCACGCTTTGTTTCTGCTGCCCATTGTCGGTGCCCATGACCATGGCCGACAGGAGACACAAGGCAATGCCCGTCGGCAACCGGCCTTCGCATCGGCACTCGCATGCCGTCTTATTCCCCGCACGCCAAGCGGCCTTTGTCTAGATGGGACCAGCAAGTCCATGAAAGAATTTTGGAGACAAATAAGTTATTGATCTATGCGAAACTTATTCTTAGTGGGAGAATCCTATTCATACAACCAAACATTATATTAGAGGACATCTTCTTTCATTAGATGGCATCTTTTATGTGTGTTTCGCATGTAAATGTTTTTCATAATATACATTTATCTCCTTTCTAAATTAGACAGCACAGGAGAAATAAAGAAGATATATGTGTCTTTTATTAGGTCAGGGGTGTATACCAAAAAAACAAGTCTACCTTTCGAAGATATTTCTAACATTCAATGCAAACTCAGAGGTAAGCAATCAACCATTAAAAACAGTCTAACAACAGAATGAATGAAGGAATGATGAATGGTGAATGAATGAGAACGGTTCCGGCGGCGCTAGAAATATCAACATAGATAAACCAGACCGACCCCGTCCAAATCCACCACGCCTCTCACATTGCTCGCTGGTGGCAGGGTCACATCACACTCACTCATTACTGATGACACCACCAATTGCTGATGATGATGCTCATGCTCGACAGGTGGGAAGACCCCTTCTCCTCCTCCTTACCGGCTGCTACCGCACTTCCTTATTTTCCCATTTCCTTCGTTCTGGTACGCGTAGCGTGCTCCTACCCCGTCTTCTTCCTTGCTGCAATGGGACACTGAACGGCCGCCCGCCCGCCCGCGCAGGTGCTTCCTTTCTGCTGCAGCGCCTTTATTGCATTCACCTGCCTTGCCAACGTCTTCCAGCTCTAGCAGTGGAGGGCCGCGGAGCTAGCACACCACACCAAGCGGCGACACGCCAGTAAGCGTGCCCGGCCCCCGGACAGCTGCCACTGAAATCTACATATAATTGCAGCCCCAACCACCTTGTTCTTCTTCCTCGCCTTCCTGGCTTCCCCTTCCCCAGCTAGCGTCTAGCCCCCAACGTCCCGTGCTATCAATCGAAGCAGCTCTCCTAGCTTCTACTCGCCGGAGGAGAGAAGGACACACACGCCACGGAGCCGCGGACCTGCTACCTGCCTGCTCCCTTCAGTTCTCAGGTACTAGTCCCTCCATCTCGATCGACACCTTCTTCTCCTGCTCTTTCTTTCTCAGACCATTTCTGTGATCGTTGTCTCCTTTTCCTTCCTGCCATGGATATGGATCATGGCGTCCCGCTGTCTGCTGCGGTGGACAAGGCCGTCCTCGTCTCGTGCCTTTTTTCTCATCTCTGAAAAAAAATCTCTTCTGTCTGCACGAGAGCTACCGCGCCTGATCTCTAGTCTCCGCTCAGCTGCATGCTGCTGCTGGTAGTAGATGCACGGGCACCCCGACTCAACTCTCGTGCTCTTTCTTCGGATGCGACGAGAGAATCCCCGGCAACCTCAAGCCATGATCATCTTTTTCTCTTTCGTGGCTGTGTGCTTGAAAAGGCAGAGGCAAGCGCAAAGCTTTTTATCAAACTGATTGATGTATTGCTATTGAAAAGTAGTAATAAAAGTGTTCCTAGCACCAAATCTTTTCCTCCTACGGATCGTCATCTCGGAAAAGAACAGGGCTAATTGGATTGGTGTAGGCGGATCATATCCAATCTGACCACATGTTCAGTTACTGCAGCAGCAACCTTGTCCTGCTTTGTGCTGTACAGTAAAACAGAGACAGGTGCCCTGCGGCCACAAACGTTTCCCTGGGACATCTTGGTGCTCACGGTCATATCGTGGTGCTATATATAACCAAGTGTTTCTGAATGGACACTATCCGGTTCTTGCCAACCATCTCTCTGAACCAACACGCATCAGATCCGTGCGTGCCCAGTGACAGGACAAATATGCCCTATTGTCTTTTTTCACAATTGCTATCTCAGGAGTATCGGGATGCGAAACATCTTCCAGTCAGATGCACTTACAGCTCTTATCTTACACATACAATGCATTTTTTGCAGAGTAAAAGTTGCCTGAAGAAGATTCCTATGCTCTGCTGCATGTTGAATTTGAACTCCACAAGGCTACCATAACAAGTGTGGATATGAATTGGTGTTGTCTTCCTAGTAGAGCAAAGAAAGAAGAGAATCCTTACTCCAACAGCATAGGCGGTAAGGAAAATGTATTTCCATTCACGATATTGGTATATTAATCCTAGCTGCAAATTACCTTGCATTTGGCCAGTGCGTATCAGTCCACTCCCTTGCAATACCTTGATGCAATTTGGAACAGTTGTATGACCTAAGTATATAGCATTATTATTTCAGATATGGCTGTGGAGCAGCATCTAGAATGAATGTACTAGTGTGCTATGCTTAACTCATTTCTTTTTACATTTTCTTTAGCATTGCAGTATTCCGAATTACAGTGCTCATAGTACACCTCTAAATTATAAGATGCTACTGCTTTCAGGTATTTATTCTGAGAAGAACATAAGGCTCTTCTCCTATGCTGAGTTAAGATCTGCCACAGACAACTTCAACCGCACGAACAAAGTAGGTCGAGGTGGCTTTGGGATAGTTTATAAGGTGACAATTCATTTCTTGACGTGGTGTTCGGTTTCAAGGTACAGACAGACCAATGGAGTGATGAATCACTTTTAGCCTTAACATATGTTATTTAATGTTGCAGGGAACCATTCGAAATGGGCGAGAGGTCGCGGTAAAAGTTCTTTCTGCTGAATCCAGGCAGGGCGTCAGAGAATTCTTGACAGAAATTGATGTCATCACCAACGTGAAGCATCCCAACCTTGTTGAACTAATTGGCTGTTGCGTTGAAGGAAATAACCGCATTTTGGTGTATGAATATCTTAAAAACAGCAGTATTGATCGTGCACTGTTGGGTATGAACCCTGTACTACTATTACTAAAATTGATGTTTTGCTACATGGTTGAATTGCAACATTATTGACTTAAGTTGCCTTATTAACAATTTACCCTGTGCTTCTGCAGGTTCTAACAGTGAGCCTGTTGACTTCACCTGGAGCATAAGATCTGCTATATGCCTTGGAGTTGCTCGAGGCCTTGCTTACCTGCATGAAGAGATCGCATCACCGATTGTACACAGAGACATCAAGGCTAGCAATATACTACTTGACAAAAATTACGTCCCCAAGATCGGGGATTTTGGTCTGGCCAAGCTATTTCCTGATAATGTCACCCACATCAGCACCCGAGTCGCTGGAACAACGTGAGTATCAATCTATTGCATTTTGGGTGCTTGGCTTGATGTTGTTAGAGTAACTTGATTGTTGGGCTGCTTGCAGAGGCTACCTTGCGCCTGAATATGCATGGCATGGCCAGCTAACAAAGAAAGCAGATATATACAGCTTCGGTATCCTTGTCCTGGAGATAGTGAGCGGCACAAGTAGTTCCAGGAGCATACTGATGGATGACAAGGTTCTCCTAGAGAAGGTCAGCCTTTTTCACTTCATCTGCTTGACTGATTGCTTTTTCTGAATGTTTTGGCATCCAAAAATGCGCAGAACTATAGAAGTGTGCAACATCATGTCACAACAACAACAGCTTGGCAAAATGTTAGCTGAAGTTGCAAAGTAAATTGTTTAGTTGTCAAACGATTCACATGCACAAATCTCTGTCCAAAAGAAGCCTAACTCTGAACATTCACAACAGACATGGGAGCTATATGAAGCGAACAGGCTCAAGGAACTGGTGGATCCGGTCCTTGTAGATTATCCAGAGGAAGAAGCCATCAGGTACATCAAGGTGGCCCTCTTCTGCTTACAGGCGGCCGCCGCACGCCGGCCGTCTATGCCTCAGGTCGTGACCATGTTGTCCAAGCCCATCCGGATCAACGAGAGCGAGCTGACGGCGCCAGGTTACCTCCACGAGAACAGCAAGAGCCCCGGGTCCAAGGCCACCGTTTCCAGCAGCAACTACAGGTTCAAGAACTCGACATCCGAGGATTCCAACATGTTCAGCACGGTTGTGCCACCAACGGTGACTGAGATGAGCCCCAGGTGAAGCAACACCAGGCAAATGTAAATGTAATCGAGTAATTACTTGTGTTTTGAACCGGCTACTATGTAGAGCTACCGATCTGACGGTATAAGAGAGTGAGTGCAATGTGTGTGGTGTTATTCTTCATGCAAATGCGGCAACTAGATCTTGTACATATAGATTAGTAATTAATGCCAGAGCAATGCAAGATTGCTGCTTATTGCACAGCTCGAGATTATATTATCATATTAGTGCAGTAGCATATCATAGGGTATTCAGTTGAACTCTCAGTAACAGTTTCAGATCTGAACTTGAGATCACAGGCATCTCAGTGAAGACACACTTGGACAAGAGGAAAACAGTAAAAATACAACTGCTGTGGTGATACTAATTATGAATGTTCTGTGCTGATATAAAGACATCCTGATGCAGATCTCTACAAAAGATCAGTACGGGACAAACAGGTCTGGAAATCATCAGAAATAAAACACGCATCCATCTACGGACAGTAAGGCTCTTGTGTTTATGTAAAGCTACCCTTTCAGGTCACTCCGACGCTGCAGGCTGCTCTTTCTCGGCCTCGGAGGGGCCATTGGCGGGGGTTTCTTGGCTCTCTGCCGGCTGCTTGGAACCGGTTGCTGGGGCTGCCACACCTTCTTTGGCACCATCCTTTGCACCTTCTTTGGCACCATCCTTTGTGCCCTCTTTAGCAGCAGGTGCTGGTGGAGGTTGCAACATATGTGGCGGTGGAGCATGCTTCAGCTTCACCAAGATATGGCGCATCCGGGAGAGGTCAGTGGGCTTGCCAGGTTTGGGGCCCTGAATAACTGTGATGGATGGCTTCTTGTCCTTGTCTTTCTTTCCCCGCTTCTCAATGGTAGCTATTTCATGTGGGATGAGATCCGAAATCGATTTCCAGTATTGCTTGTCTGCGTTGGCATGGAATTTCTCCTGGCTGGCTACAAAAATCTGCAGCATATCACAAGAGCAATTAGTATCCACCATAGAAATAGATTACCTTCCAAACACAGACAAGATCCCTAACAACTTATATATGATAGTCACATACCTTCTCCCTTTCTCTGTTGTTGACCATATTGGCCGCACAGTTCTGTATCCTCTTCTCAAAAAAAGCTTTCTTGAATTCTTCGGCTTCAGCAATTATCTGGGCACGTAGCTCCTTCTCCTTCTGTTCCTTTTTCTCAAGTTCAATAGCATTTTTCCTAAGAAAATTGTTGGAAAAAGAAGCAAAGACAAATAAAAACTTGGGTGACATGAAAAAAAATCAAGGAAAAAAGAAAATGACATCGTTCGATTTGAGGGACAATAAAAGACAGGACAGTGACTTGGTTTGTACTCCCTCTGTTCCAAATTGTAGTTCACTTTGACTTTTTTGGTACATGCATTTTGCTATGTACCTAGATAAATAACATGTCTAGATACATAGCAAAATGCATGTAACAAAAAAGTCAAAGTGAACTACAATTTGGAACGAAGAGAGTACCAAAAGCACCCGACAGTAGTTACATGCTCATTACAAATTCCTTACAAATGACTATACTGGGCTTTCCACAAGACAAGCAATCTATATCAATGCCACTCAGGGTATAGACAAATCCACTGCTACTACAAGCCTGGGACGATGTCCTGATGAAGCATATCATACCAAACACACCTTCAATTATGACAGGGCACCAATTCCAATTTCCAATATTCAAGACCTTCTATTAATTAACTACTAAAGTAAAATCTGAAGTAAATATAGGCGTGCACTAAACCATAAAATAAACAAGGTTGTATCAACAGACAATTGTGTCATGGACTATTATGCTATGAAGCACACCCATTTTGCAAGGTAATGCCAAGTGGTAACAGAAGAATGTATGGATTTTCTCTGGTAGGTACACCATCACTGATTTGAGGACTTCAAGGAAATCAACGGATATGAACATCTAAAACTAAAAAGAAAAAATGTGTCCACCTAGCAGTTACTTGGTTAGGACTGGAGTGAAATCAACAAAGCATGCAGCTGGAAGAATGCAGCACCAGATGATGAAACATCGAGTGATTGCAGAAGACCACTGATCCATGACTAAGATTGGGAATGATAAAAGATGAATTACATCGAGGTAAAACACAAGGTTAGTTTGGGATTATGTCATTCTAGCTTAGGTTGAATTTTACTTTCTACTGAGTAACACACCAATATTAGTTGTACATGCCTAAGTTTATACAAAATGTTCCTCCGTTCCTTTTGGTTGAGCAATATATAGTTTCATTCTAACAAAATCTAGCTAACACAAAAACACAAATTTCCAAGGCAAAACTGTCACTGTGTTTAATACCTCTGAATTGTTGTAAGAAACTATGTGCAGGGGTAAAATCACAAGAAAACGACTTTAATCACTGGGACACTCACCATATGTGCTAAGTGGTCAGGGAAAATTAGTGCAGATTGCTGCATCTAGCTAGTTATATTCGCAATTTTCATATTCTATGGTGATGTGCATGCAGTAGCTCCATACCATCCTACTAATTTCAGTGGTAGTATGGCAAAAATAGAGGTGCTAGCAGGTCTAACTATTATGGTAGATAGATTCAAACACTTAATTAATGGAGAACAATACCCACCCTGAAAGACCTGCGGCTACACTCAAGTTCTCAGCTTAGAAAGTAGTCCATGACTGGCTATTCCGTTAACAGCAATTTCTAGTGTATTCTAATTCCTAATGAACCGAAGTAATAGAAACCTACAATTTCCACACGGAAACCCTCGCTTGTTTCACCTCCATAGTGCAGAATAAGCGGCTAAAATTAGTCGAAAGAGCGTCAGAAAGCATTAGATCTGGCTCGAACAGCCGGAAACCTAACCCACAAGCATATAGGCGCAGCAAAACGGCGCATCCCCCAAAGCAGATCCGAACCGGCGCCGGCGGTGCTCACCTGCGCCACTCGCGGAGGAGGATGCCCTCCTCCCGCATCTCGGTGGGCGGCGGCAGGATCGGGCCGTCGCCGCCGTTGGGCTCGAGCTCGGGGGAGAAGGGCGAGGGCGAGTAACCACCCCCGGAGACGTGGCGGATCGGGACCCCGTCGGACTCGACGGTGATCTCCTCGTCCACCACGTCCTCGACGCCCCCCTCGGCGAAGGAGGCGTACCCGCCGTACCCCCCGCCGGCGCCGGCGTCGCCGTCGGCCGCGGCGGCGCCGAAGTCATCGGAGTCGAAGGGGTGGGAGGTGGTGCGCGGGAGGTCGTCGGCGCCGTCGTCGCCGAAGAAGGAGGCCATGGTGGGCGGGCGAGGAGAGGGGACGCGGAGATTTTGGGCGGCGCCGGCCTGGTGGTGGTGGACTGGTGGTACTGGTGCCTGGTGCGGGCGCGTGCTATCTCGTGTGTATCTGGATGGGCGCGCTTTGCTTTGCGTGGCTTGCTCCGCCAGCCTGATGATTAATAACGCGTTTTAAATTCGCGTGGTCGGTTAAAGATAATAATTGGAATTTCATTCGCCATGGGCTTAGAGTGGTTTTTTTTTACATGTGTCCATTGGTTGAGACCAAGCCCAATACGCTTGAATTGTTTTTCTTATTTTCTTTATTTGCTTTTCATTATCTCTCTCCGCCAACCTGATGATTAATAACGCGTTTTAAATTCGCGTGTTTTTTCTTTAAAAGGTCAACAGCTTTTCTGACATAAGAATCATAGAGCTACAACCATGTGGGCACATATTACGAACTTCATCCATTTTGAAAGTATATGCCACAAAACCATTGCTTCTCCCAAAAATCCAGGTATTTGATCTGGACGAAGAGCTATATTTTATCATAAGCAAAATAAGTTTTGTGATAGTTTTGCTTCAACCTGTTAAAACTACTTAGAAACATGAGAAGAGATATACGATACATGTTGGTGTAAACAACACGTGTCTTCCTCTTTTTTTTTGAGATTAACACGTGTCTTCCTAATATGTGGGGAAGAACGAATACCGTTCGCGTGGGTATCTGATGGTGATGGTTCGGTTAAGTAGATTGTTTTGCTGTCATCAGGCCCAGCCCCGTAAAATTATATACCTGGAGCGAAGCTATAAGCGATGGGCCCTTTAATACAAGTCTAATAATTTTTTCATGAACGGGAGTTTATACAACTCTAATAATATAATGACGATTCTAATAAGCATAATGCATAAAAAACTTCTTATGAAATAAGTTATACATTTTATCTTACCTAAAATTTTTCTTCTAACATTTGCTTTGCGAAGTCATTGATGATGGCCTCAATATCGATTTCTTCTAATATTTTGGGCAACATGATTCATTGTAGGTTTAGAAAAGTAGTAAGAAATTAAATAAAAAAAGTTATGCCATACTAAATTCAACATGATTGCTCCATCATAGGGGGTTTGTAAATCCCAAACCTAATAAATCAGTCAAGATTTAATAATAAAGATTAAAGATAAGAACAATTTTATACCTATGTATACTAATACAGCCGAAAAGATGCAGGATCGCCGGCCAAACAGATGCACGGGATCGCCGCCAGCAAGTGTTTGTGATCGTCGACAGCCGATGGCTCGCAGACTCACTCCTGTGCAGGAAATCGCGGCCGCGCGGCGGAAACGGGAGTTGCGGTCGCGCGGATGCTGCGGAACTGTATCGACTCCGTGAACTCGTAATCTCGTGTAGACGTACGATGGCTTTCTTCTTGGATAATTGGCTGAATACTATACCTAGTCTACACTACATATTTGTGGCGGGCCCTCTGGCCTCAAGGGCCCAGTTCGGCCGCTCCGCTGGCACTGCCCCAGGGCCGGGCCTGGCTATCATGGGCTTAAATTTTTTGCTTTTCTGCAATGTTATGGATTAGCCCGATAGGCGATAGGTAAGGATTATTGCATTTACTTTACTTCTCTCGCTCGCATTTCATGTTTTTGCCCCTCTTGGTGAGGAATTTGATCTTTAGAATCCCATCCAAATTTGAGAGATTACACAGGAACAGAACATGTTTTGTGTAAGTTCTACACAGCTTCAACAGAATGTTAATGTGCGCTAAGTGAGATGTAGAAATGGCAAATTCAAAGTTGGAATATGGAGCACAACATCTTTCAAGTGCTAGAACCATATCTAAGTACAATTTTCGTTTTAAATTTTACTTTGCATAAAAAATATTTATGAAGTAAGAACATGTGTATTAGGATATACCATATATCTAGATGTTCATATAGCAAAATTCTAAAATATATACCTACAAAAGTCATAACGACCTATAATTTAAAACCGAACAAGTACTCTTTGCAAACGAAAATATGCATGACAGGATATATGCACGCGTGAGCTTGGTTACCTGTGCGTATAGAACAGCTCGTCCTCCTAATATACGAGGGAAAGAACAAAGAATAGAGTATTCATTTCTCGCGCAGAACAGAAGAATACAACGCTGTTTTCTACTCGGCGTGTCTAATGTGGCTTTGGGGTTCGCGCCGCAACGCTCAGCTCGACGCGTGAGACACTAACCTCTTGTTCTCAAGCCGCTCGGCGTCGCCGAGCTCCACCTCGCCGGGTCCGCCGTTCCCATGCGTCACGCCCACGCCGCCGCCGCCGAACAGCGACTCGATCTCCTCCAACGTCTTGCCGCTCGTCTCGGGCACGCACAGGTGCACGAACGCCACCGACAGCGCCGAGATGACCGCGAACACGGCGAACGCGCCCGCGACCGTTACGGCGCGGCAGATGGAGAGGAACGACATGGCCACGGCGCCGCTGGCCATCCGGTTAAGCGCGAACCCCGCCGCCACGGCCTGCGCGCGCAGCCGCAGCGGGTAGATCTCCGAGCTCAGCACCATGTTGATGGGCCCCATCCCAACTGAGAAGGAGCCCACGAAGCCGCACACCGTCAGGATGGCGAGTCCCACGGCGACGCCGCCCGGCAGCGCGCCGCTCTTCAGCAGCGACAGCGACGCGGCCAGCAAGGCGAGGCTCGCCGTCATGCCGGCTGTGCTGATGTACAGCAGCGGCTTCCGGCCGACGCGGTCGACGAGGACGATGGCGATCACGATGACCACCGTCTTGACCACGCCCACCGCGACGGTGGCGCCCAGGAGCTGGCTCTCCGTCCTGATGCCGGAGTCGCGGAATATCGTCGGGCTGTAGTACACCAGCGCGTCGATGCCCGTGGCCTGCTGGAAGAACTGGACGCCTATCCCGGTGACCAGCATCCGGCGGATCACCGGCGACGGCCTCAGCAGCTCCCGCCACGCTTCCTTGCCGTTGCTGGAGGTGGTGCTGGAGCGCGCGGCCTCCTCGATGTTGGCGAGCCTCTCCTCCGCCTCTTCCTCGCTGTCCGAGACCTTGGCGAGCACCGCGCGCGCGTCGCCGGCCCGGCCCTGCATGACCAGCCACCGCGGCGACTCCGGGATGACCAGCAGCACGAACGCGATGGAGATGGACGGGAGGATGCCGGCGGCGAGCATGACGCGCCAGTTGATGTTGTCGGGCAGGCCCGCGAAGGCGAGGTTGGAGACGTACCCGATGAGGATGCCGAAGCTGATGAAGATCTCCGGGAGGGACCCCAGGGAGCCCCGCAGCGTCTCCGGGGAGATCTCCGAGATGTACACGGGCGCCACCATGATGCCGATCCCGATCCCGATGCCGGCCAGCAGCCGCCCCGCCATGAGCATGCCAAAGGACGGCGCGAGCGCCATGATTGCCGCGCCGCCCTGGAACACGGCAGCAGCGAGGCCGATGGTCCATTTGCGGCCAATGGCGTCCGAGGTCCGGCCGGCCGCGAGGCTGCCGAGGAGGGAGATGAAACTGAGGCATCCGACGAGCACTTCTTGCTGCACCTCCGTTATGTGGAGATCCCTCTGGATGAAAATGATGCAGCCGCTCATCGCACCCACATCTGCACACATCGACACATGGTCATATCAACAGAACACTGTCAGTGAAAGATCAAATAGACACAAAAGTAGAGCAGGTCCATTTCCAGATACATTTTGCAGTTTATTTCACCAGTTTCAGTATGAGGAAGAGCATCCTGCTCCCAGTAAATGAGACACCAACTGAATTCGCTGAACAGTTTGACATCATCCCATTGAATATGGTAGACTTCAAAACATTTCTGCTAGACTATTTGCATTAACAGATTGATTACCAAAAATATATTATATGACTCTTTTTATCTAAGAAGATAACATGCTTTCGTAGATACTTGCACAGTACACTGGTAACACGAAGCTCCTGTTTTGCAGTAACGAGAAGTCAACACAGCCCTCTAATCGCAAGCCCAAGTTGTCGTTCGTTTAGTTTTAAACAAACCACCAAAGAAAGGGAAAGGTACAGCCATTTCTAGCTGAACAAGTAAGACCAAATCTGCATCAAGACCAAACGCCATTCCAATGGAGCTCTTCTCACCGTAGCCGAGCAGGACATGGTTGAGGGACGCGAAGACGGAGCAGGCAAAGACGTATCTCCGGCAGCTGCCGGCGCCGCCGCGAACACGGACGCCACCGCCGTCCTCCGGCTCCTGCGGGAGCACGTCGTCCACGCGCGCGTACCGGTTCTTCCTCCCCAAGAACCCCGGCAACGGCAGGCTGCCGCCGCCGCCGGCCGCCACCTCGGCCCCCATCGCCTCTGCCTTGCTCAGCCCCTCCCCTCCCCTTCCGAGAAGCCCGGCAGGCACCCGGCTGGGGAACGGGGAGAGGTGCAGTGGATCTGAGGAAGGAAGCTAGCAGGCAAGCCGCAAGCGTGGAAAAAAGAGCTGGAGGAAACAGGCGGGAATTGTTTAAGACGTCGGGCGTTTTATATGTTTCGGTGCTTTTCAGCTCAGGGAGACGGTGTACCTCAGTAGTCAGTACCTAGCTGCAACCTGCTCATGTCCTCAACTCTCTTTTTTTTTTTAAAAAAAAGTCCTCAACTCTCAGAGGAGCGAGGAATTTGCACTAGTTTTCAAAAATTCAAATTCACATGGAAGCTTTCCCTACTGTCTCGGACTTTTCAGCATGTGTGCAGTTGCACAGTCAGTGACATGTTGTAATCGTGTAACTGGCTGACAGCCTGACAGCAAAAGCAGGAGACAAAATGCAATCTTTGCAGTTACCGAAGTGTGGAATCTGGCCTGAACTTGCTGTGTCCCCGCATCGCATTGGTGAAGTCGCGATCGGAATTTTTTTTACTGCCTCGACCTTCCACTCAAGTTACAGTATCTGAACTTATACATCAACACATATAACACGTACGCACTCACTTACTCACACTTCTAGTGCACAGATTAAACATATATCTTATACCTAGGCTATAAAATACGGTTTAGAAATCTGATAGTTATACCACATTTATATAAGTTGTAGTATTTAAACTTATGCATCAACACATATCACACGTAAGCACGCACTCACTCACACCCTTAGTGTACAAGCTAGACATACATCTTATACCTAGACTATAAAATACGGCTTAGAGATCTGATAGTTGTACCCCTAGTGTATAAGCTAGACATACATCTTATACCTAGACTATAAAATACAGCTTAGAGATCTGACAGTTGTACCACATCCGTACGTTTGTGTGTGAGAAAATACGATGGATTCCAGGGATGGAACCCGCGTCCAGCCGTCCGTCCACGCGAAGACGTACCGCACGAGCTAACGCTCGGCCTGGTCGCGATCGGAATTTGGAACGGCAGAACGCAAAGCGTCGGCGTCACGACTATGAAAACGAACGGGCCTAAAGGTCATGCAATATATATGCAGTCCAGTCCATGGACGATGGACCATATGTCGTGCTAGACGAAACCAGTGAATCGCCCCACAGGCCACAAGGCAAGGCGTCATTGCATCATGGCCCAAAGGCCTAGAAACGGTTCATTTCTCTTCTTGGCCTGCCTTCTTCCTCGTTGTGTTCAGAACTTCAGACTTCAGCGTTGCCGTTCAGCCGCAGCGGGACCTTGCATCCATGGCTGCCGCCTGGGGCGGGAGCAACTCGGGTTTCCTGTGCGTGTCGTGCATAGGCTGTGTCGAGGCACGGCCGTCGTCCACGGTGGAGGATACTGTCACGTTCCCGTTTCAATTTGCTCCGACAGGTAGGGCACCACTTGCCGCACCTCCTTCTTCCGGTCTTCCCCCGGTTCCTCTCCGTGCGCCGCTTCCCAGCAGTCCAGCACTGCACTGCGGCCGTCGAGTCAGATCCAGCGGCCAGCGCACGCCGTTGAGGCGGATGAGGTGCGGGTAGAGAAACGCGGAGAGGATGAGCTCAGTGTTCTCTGCTGAAGCTTTCACGTTTTGTGTTGTATATAGCACACCATTTATTCTAATTTTTTTTGCTGCATTCCTTGATAGCTATCGTGATTTGGTTTGTTGGGAGAGCTTTGATGTCGCTATTTGGAATAAAAAAAAAGCCCAACTAATTTTTCCCTTATTTTCAATTACAGTATTCAATTATTCATATGAATTGCTTATTCAGTATCCCCAGAAAGCACTAAAGCACAAGCTCTTGTGGTGCTTGGAGTAACCAATGAGCACATAGCTTTTGAAGGTAAAATTCTACGATATGTTGAAATTAGTACTCCTATTTGTATCGTACTCCTGCATTTTCATTTCTGAGAATGTTTTCTACCACTTCTATGTACGCTACATTGGTAGTATCTCCTGGACAGCGATCATTAATCTCTGATGATGCTGACGTTGTTGCTCTGATTGGGATAAGTATAAGGACTTGACAAGGACATCTATGTAGGCTGCTTTTTCACTTCTGTTGAAGAGCGAATGGAAAAGGCACTAGCAGAATCTGATAAAAATTGAAGCTGAAAGCAAGAATGCTGATTCTGTTAAATCAAAAAAGCTGAAAGCAATATGATATTCTTTCTAACTCTTGTGCTGGCCCCAATCACAAAAAAAAAATTGGAAAAGCAAAGTTCCTGAGAAAGTTAAAATATTTTTGTGGCTTCTAGTGAATAATGCTATCTTAACCAAGGATAATCTCAAAAAAAGGAAATGGAGTGGTGACCCCTCATGTGCTTTTTGTGATTGCAATGAAACTATTTCTCACCTGTTTTTTCTCTGCCCTGTTACTAATATAATGTGGATAGTAATTGCTAAATGTTTAGGAGCTCATAATGTGCCCTCTGATATTAACAGGAAAGAAATTTCATGGTTGGGGTATTGGGGCTATATGCTGGGCAATATGGAAATGTCGAAACAAGGCAGTTTTTGACAAAAAGCTAATAAGAAATATTCATTCACTGATGATATACTGGTCAGGTTGATATGGTGGTTTTGACAGAAAGCAATTGGAAGATGGTGCAAATTTGATGTTACATCTCGCCCAAGAAATGCTGGCAACTCAGACGACGAGGCAGGTTAATCGCCTGTTACTTCAAGGTGATGATGCATCTGATTCTGAAGAGGACCAAGATCGAGGATGAAGAAGCTTTGCTGCTCGAAGGCAATTCATGTCAAGTCAGAAAAAAGGAAAGAGAGTCTGGAAAGAGGAGGGGAAAACTGGGCGGTTTCACAACTTTTGGCTACCTTTGCTATTTTGTTATAAGCAACTAGTTTCTCTTGTTTCGATCTGGGCGTAGTGGTAGTCTTCCAGTTAGTTTCATCAGTTCAGTCTTTTGCCAGGAAGCTTCTGAAGAAAAAGGTGGCGTTCAGTCTGTTTGTGGAAACAAGGAAGGAGATGTTAGCGTTTTCTGGCGTTTCTTCTGTTCTTAGTCTAATTTCTGTAATACTCTATAACTTGCTTTGTATTTCGGTTGTTCATGGCAATGGAAATGGGTTTTCCCGTTTGGGAAAAAAAAAACTCTTTTTAGTATCAGAATGTTCTCACTCTCACAATATGTGTTCTGTGTTCCTGGTCTTAGGAATCTTCTCACATCATAATATACAGTTGTGCAGACAGTGACATGTTATAATCGGGTATTGGCTGACATACAAAAGGAGGAGAAAATGGGAAACTTTGCGTTTACAAAAGTATGCTACTACAACTACAAAGAATCTGGGCTGAATTTGCTGTGTACTATGTTAGTGACAGAGAAAAAAAAGGATAATCCACTTTGCTTTTCCATCAGGTACTACCTCGTGGAAGTAGATATATGTGACACCATTCGGATGGGGTTGCAGGGTAACAGACCTTCGGGTCTGCATTGAGCTCCAGCTCTCTCCTGTTCTCGCCGGCCTTCTACCAAACACAGCCCTTCAAGCCGATAAGCCCGAAAGAGCGACGGTCATTTCCCGCCTCTTCCTTTCACTGTCTTCAATCTCTTCTTCTGCATCAGGGTCATGGCCATAACACATAGACAGGTAACATGAAGACGCACATGGAGAATGTGGGAAAGGCATACAAGACTGAACTGATGAGCTGTATAGAACAATAAGAATTATGGAACCGAAGGGAGTAGGTCGTAGCTAGCTAGTTGTAGAGAAGACTTTTGTGAATCCATACAGCAGAGCATCTCGAGATCGGATATACAGAACGACTTTGAGCAGTCAACGATCCTCTATAGCCAATGATGCTGTTCTTACTGGACTTCAATTAATTAAATAATAAGGACTATATGTAGAGCCAATACAGAAGTCATCCATTTATCAGCCCTTACTGATTTGTTAATTCCCACTGCTAGATGAGCAAAGAGAAAGCAAACAATATAGTATATATGTTTTAGGACCTGGCCACTCGGTCCTTAAGTTTAATTCTCTTGCATCTCGATGCTTGCCCGTCTGGCTCATCTCATCACAGCTTATGTTTCTATAAGAACACCCCGTGTCCCCACCACACTTGCCTCGCTGACCTCCAAGAGAAACATGTATCCAAATCTTACATCCTTCTCCTGTTGTCCATCAATGGAGTTAGCTCTGGGATCCCAACAAAATGGAGTCCTGGTTAACAGTACGAGGGCTGCGGAGGTTTTGTCCCACCTGTTGGACAGCTCAAGGAGGACAATTATCCAGGTGGAAGCTCTGGTCACAGTGGCCGCTGAGCTGCGGTTTCTGCAGCTCATCTAGGGCACTTTGAAGCGGCGCTGGCATAACTCCTTCATCGGTGCTGCCCTCTCGGTGTGTAATGCGCTGTTACCCCCTCTCGTCCTTTATACCGTCAGTACCATATGCTATCTTCTCCAGTCAAGAATTCTATGTACCCTGTCTGGGGTGCGTCATTGCTCATGGCTGCTGGGGGCACAAATGTTATCAGCCAATTCGAGTACGACAATTACACGGTGATGATGAATACGGCTCGGTATGGGTTTTACTTCTTTATGCTCATTATGCTATTGAGCCCGTATACCCTCGAAGAATCGTTTTACATAAAGCCTTTGCACCATCCTGAAAACACAGGTTCCAGGGCAAGTTCCAGTTGTATAGCCAATCTTTTATTGGTCCTTTTTATCACACAGAGTGTTGAAATTCTCGGCTTAGGCTTTAGAAGAATGCTATTCTACTTGGCTCGTAAAAGTACAAATGGTCATCAGAATGACACTCATCCTGAGATCATGGAGGTCGACGACTACCCAGTTGGCTATACGATCCATTACCTAGCCCGACCTAAGGTTCAGGTCATAACCATTGGCCAGATATGGGATTGTTGCGGAAACTCAGGCCTTGGAAGAAAATTGGAAGAAGTCTGCGCGCTTGTCCCTTGCCTTGTGCCAGTCCCTGATACCACGGTTGATGGATTTGTCCAGTGCCAAAACAAGCCTTACTACAACCCACGTTTGTGTCTTCAATGGGTTGCTTCAAACTGAAAGGCTTTACGAAAGAGCTTTCAGGATTATTGAGGTGGAGTTGGGTTTTTGCTATGATTTCTTCTTCACAAAATATCACAGCATCTACTTGGGTACAGTACTGTACTTTCCATTGTTTCTTGGGAGAGTAATCCTTTTTACTTTGGTTCTAGTGTATACCGTTCAAGACTCCGTGACTATTCGGACACCCGAAATCGTGCAAGTGCAAATCACAAGAACTGACTACATCATTACTCTACTACTTCTTGGTACAGCCCTCGTGGTTGAACTACTGCAAGCATTAGTTTATCTAGCATCAGACTGGATCAAGGTACCATTTGCCTGTGAGTATGTCAAACATAAACAAAATGCATTTTTTGAGAAATTGATCAGTTCTCTCAGCAGAATCTCCCCCTCAGAGGAGAAATAGGAATAGAGTTGCCCAATACACAGTTGTTTCGAGAGAGGAGTATTTTTCCATGTTTCTTTTGAGGTTGTTTTTCTACATCTTTCACAAGCACAATTTAGACCCTGTTGAAATATCTCCTGAAATAGAGAAAGCTATTGTTGATTCGATCAAACCAACATTTGGTGAGCAGACCAATCGACTAGCATCACAGGTCCGCAATAGTATGTTTGAGCATTGGGCACTGAAGGGTCATTGGACACTGAAGGATCATTCTCAGGTAGAGATCATGCTGATTTTGCATAATGCAACTGATTACTGTCATCATCTTTCTCCGAGCAGTGGGGATGAGAGCAATCCAGACCAAAATGTTGCAGTTACATTGTCTAGATATTGTGCCTACTTGCTTGCATTTGTCCCCCAACTGCTGCCATACCATGAAGAGGACATAAGAAAGTTGATACGTATGGTGAAGGAAGAAATAGCTAAAGATTTGCATACCTATGGGCTTTCAGAAAGGTACCAAGAAATGAAGGAATTAGGAGATGGCCCTCCGACTGTCTTCAGAAAAGGCGTGAAGCTCGGCAAGGAGCTTGAGGACGACATGCAGGATGAAGCACAGCGTTGGAAGGCGATGGCAGATTTCTGGGCCAAGACGATCATATGCATTGCGCCCTCGCACATTACTGCCAAGGAACACATGCGACAGGTTGAGAATGGTGGGGAGTTCCTGACCCATATCTGGGCCCTGCTTTCTCACGCTGGCATCCTGAACCTTGTCAGGGACGACAACGAAGTAGCAACGCCTGCTCAAGCCCAACCTACTCAAGAAACTGTGTGATTCAATTCAAGTCATCAGCAGATAAACCTTCGCTGATCGCCTCCTACTTCACTTCAGGATTTCGTGAATCTTGTGTGTTTGCCTTTAGGCTGTCTGATTCCTGTATCAATAATTTTTTTAGATAATGGATAAAACAAATATCCGGCCTCTACTACATCTGGATGTACACAGGCCATTATTACAAAGTTTTGGAGGAAAGAAAAAAAGAAAGCCATAGTCTTATGGATCGACCAGGATGCTAGTTCAAACAATATAAATATTTTCATCCTTTATTGGATACCTCTAAAGTAATAATTTCTAATTTCTTGCTCATCGTTGAGAGCGCGTCCTTGGCTGTCTCATCACGCTACAGCTGGGCCCAAGAGCGTAACCAGTACGCTCCTCTGAAAATTACCTGCATAATAGAGTTAGATTTCATTTGATTAAAAACAACATCATAACGGCATCAGCCACCCCCAACCAAATCAAATTTCTAATCCTTTTATTTTGATTAGTCAGCCAACTACCAAACATGTGGCTAATTGATCTTGGTTGGGTCAAATTAGTAGCAAAAAAGATAATCCTCCAAATCATTTTGGTAAGGAGACAGTCTAGGAACAAGTGTTGGATAGTTTCATTCCCATTACAGCAGATGCACTTCTGACTCCCCTTCCAATTTTTTATAGCGAGATTGTCTTTGGTTAAGACGACACCCCTTTGCAAGAACCAAAGAAAGATTTTAATTTTTAGAGGAATTTTTATCTTTCAGATCTTCCTATGACGAAAAGGTGTTTGTGTATCTATAAGATAGAGATATATAGAGCGGACAGAGAACAGACCAGATTTGGTTAAACTCCATCTGAAGTAATCCGAACCTTCCATTAATTCGACATTTGAGATCCGTGCTACTAAACTAAACCATTCTGTAAGTTTATTATCCACCGGAGCCCTTCTAAAAGAGATGTTTAGTGGGCTAGTAGTCATCACTTTTGAGACTGTTGCATGAGGATCCCGTACTATATTATATAAAGATGGATATTTAACTTTCAGAGGCTTATCTCCTACCCATGTGTCGTCCCAAAACCTAGTGTTGGTTCCATCTTTAATATTGAATGAACCATTAGCCAGCACCTCATCTTTGATATGCATGAGACCTCTCCAAAAATGAGAGTCATTGGGTTTGGCTGCCACCTGAGTTAGGCTCTTGGAGGTTAGGTATTTATTCCGTAAAAGAGATTGCCATATGCCTTCTGTGTTTAGCAGATTAACCAGCCATTTGGCTAGAAGGCATTTATTTTGCAATTGTAAATTTAGGATACCTAATCCTCCTTGGTCCTTGGGACGGCAAAGGATGTCCCATCTGGCAAGGCGATATCTATGTTCATCTGAGGAGCCTTGCCAGAAGAACCTTGATCTATAATGATCCAGGTTTTTAATGACCCCCTTAGGGATCTCAAAGAAGGACATCATAAACATAGGTAGGCTGCTTAAGACTGAATTAAGCAGAACTATTCTACCCTCATATGACAGGTATTTTGCTTTCCAACAAGAGAGTTTCTATTTGAAACGATCTTCCATCTTTCTCCATTCAAAGTTCAGGAGTTGTCTATGATGCATTGGGATCCCTAGATATCTGAAGGGATATTTTCCTGCGTTGCATCCAAAGAGACTAGTATAAAAGGATTCCATCTCTTTAGCTGCACCATAGCAGAAGACTTCACTCTTGTGGAAGTTGATCTTCAGCCCAGATAGCTGTTCAAAAGCGCAAAGCAACAGTTTCAGATTCTGTGCTTGTTCTGGGTCGTGATCAATAAAGATAACGGTATCATCTGCATATTGTAGTATGGACAAACCATCATCTATAAGGTGGGGGACGACACCTGTTATCTGACCATCGGCTTTTGCTCTGTTAATAAGAAGAGTTAGCATATCTGCAACGATGTTGAATAAGATTGGTGACATTGGATCTCCCTGTCTGAGTCCACGTTTGGTCTGGAAATAGGGACCTATGTCATCATTGACTTTGATTCCAACACTTCCTCCGGTGACCATAGTTTCAACCCATCGACACCATTTGGGGGAGAAACCTTTCATTCGTAGCGTTTGTTGTAGGAAAGACCACTTCACTTTGTCGTATGCCTTTTCAAAGTTAATTTTGAAAATGACACCGTCTCTCTTTTTGGTGTGAAGTTCATGGATGGTTTCGTGTAAGATAACAACCCCCTCCATTATGTTCCTATCTGGCATAAAGGCAGTCTGCGTTGGCTTCACCACTGTTTTAGCTACCATATTAAGCCTATTTGTGTCCACTTTAGTGAATATTTTAAAAATCACATTAAGAACACAAATTGGCCTGTATTGCTGAAGTTTTATGGCATTATTCACTTTTGGGATTAAGGTAATAATACCAAAATTCAGATTATACAGATCAAGAGCCTCCCAATGCAGTTCAGCAAATAAGGGATGCAAATCATTCTTGATGACTCCCCAGAACACCTGATAGAATTCCGCAGAAAAACCATCCGGCCCTGGAGCTTTATTATGCTCCATTTGGAAGACTGCCTCCCTCACTTCAGATTCAGTGAACGGGCTGATGAGGATGTCATTTTCCTCCGGTGATACCTGTGGGATATCCAAGTTTTGGTCTTCCCTAAGGGAGATATCAAAATTTTCCGGCTGGCCAAAGAGTTCTTTATAATAAGTCGTAATTTGACTTTTGAGATGATCATCACCGATCACAACACCTTGATCATTTTCAAGTTTATAGATACGTTGCTTGCGATGTTTCCCATTGGCGACTAGATGAAAGAACCTAGTATTAGCATCCCCTTCCAAGAGGGTTTTAACTTTGGCTCTCTCATACCATTTTAGTTCCTCCTCTCTCAGAAGGTTAACTAAATGTTCTTTTAGATAATGCTTTAGATTAATCCCTTGAACAGATAAGGGAGAGTTCTCCGCTTTCTTATTAAGATTCTCTAAAAGAGCTAACAGAGTCTTTTTTTTCTTTTTGATATGACCCTGCCGTGTGTTTGGCCCAGCCCCTTAGATATTGTCGGAGTCTGCGGATCTTGAACTGCCAACGTTCAAGAGGGGTTGACCCAGAGCATGGAGATTGCCAAATATTTGCAACCATATCATAAAATCCATCTCGTATCAACCATCCCCTCTCAAATTTGAAAGGATGATTGTGAGTCTGGTGGGTTGAAGCACCTGTGTTAAGCACTAGGGGGGTGTGGTCTGAGATATTCCTATCCCTAGGTTCTATTGTTGTCAATAGGAACATGATTTTCCATTTCGTGCTAACGAGAACTCTATCTAACTTTTTAAAAGTTAGATTATCCCCTGGCCCCGCCCATGTGTATTGACAGCCTGCCATTGTAATCTCCTTAAGATCCAGAGATTCAATAACAGCATTAAATAGATTTGGCCATTTAGGGTCGAAATCCCCAGAACTCTTATCTTCTGGGCTTCGCATTATGTTGAAATCTCCTCCTATCATATATGGAAGGGTTTCTTTGGAGCACGTGTTGGCGAGTTCTACTAAGAAAGCACTCTTATTCTGGAGTTGTGCTGGCCCATATACCGTATATAGCACAAATTTGAAGTCACTTGATTTGACTCTTAGGGTGAATTTTACATAAAAATCTCCCTCAGCAATGGCTCTAATGTCAAAAACATTCAGGTCCACACCTAGCAGGATGCCCCCAGATCTACCGTGGGCTGCCATGGTGTGCCAAAGAAAATCATGTCCCCCAGAAAGATTTTTGAGAACATGATCCGAGAACGAGTCCCGACCTATTTCGGATAGAGCAATAAAATTAATTTGCTCTTCATTAACTAATTCAGCCAAAAACCTATGCTTAGCCAAGTCTCCTAGACCTCTGCTATTCCAGAAAACTCCTTTCATTTTATAATAATTTTTGAGGGGGTCTTTGACTTCTTGGGAAGTTTGCCATTAAATGTATTTTTGGTATTATTATATTTTTTCTTCCGTCGGAGTGGAGAGAGATCTATGATTTGATCATTCTCCTCCTCCAGCAAATTCTCATTTGGATTCCCACAGGCGTGGCTGAGAATTGCATCAATTTGGTCATCCTGCTCATCATTACTCTCAAGATTGGGGAGTTTAGATTTAGCACAACCTTTTTTCTATTAGCACATAAAACTAACCTGTCTACCTCTAAGTTTTTGATTGAAACTACGTCTGAGGTACCTAGGTTGATGCGTACCCTACCAAGGTTTGATAAAATTTTGGAATCTGGAAAGATAGTGAAAGAGTTACCTGGGAATTCAAGGTTCTTCTTTGCTGCCGACCGGTCAGCCTTGTGTAGGGTATGGACGTCTGCCATTGCCGCATTCCTGTAGCTGCGACGCGGTGCTTTGATGGGTGCTGCTGTAACTGCAGGCGCAATCTCCCCAACTGCCAAGGTAGAAGTGTCCATGGGTATGGTCACCTTCTCTGTAAAGGTCGCAGTTGGTGTCGCCGGTGGTGAGGCTTCTACAGCCCTCTGCAGCTCCGCCGCCCCTGCCATAGACATCGGTGAGGCCGGTGCGGCCAGTAGTAGGGCTCCAGCGTCCTCTGATCCCACTGGGAAGTCCGTGCCAGCTTGGGGGGTAGGTGCCGGTGAAGGTCCCCCCGAGCCAGCTACTGCCACAGCGACAACTCCAGGGTCTCCCACCGCAGTCATGGGAGACACGGGTGGGCTGCCTGGGTGGCTCAGAGCCTCGCCACCCATGCTGTCATCACGGTCCTCAGCAATGGCCGGCGCTGGGGAGTGGCTGAGGGTGCTGCCCTCGCCAACACCCTGCGCGGCCACTGGCAGCTCCGGAGGTGGAGGTAGATTGCCACCCCTCTGCGTAGAAGCTCCAGGGAGCAGGCATAGGGGTTCGGTTGCACCCCCCACGCCCACCCCCCCAACAGCCTTGTCCATCGCGGTTGCTGGAGTAGAGAGCTCCTCGTCCAGTGGCTCCACCGTCGGGCTAGGATAGCCCGACAGTGAGTCACCCGAAGTCGGTGCGGCCACGCTGGACTCTAGCGCGAGAAAGGGGGCGGTAGGCGATGTAGAGCCCCCAACTCAGCATGATCTGTCGACGTCGTCGACGATGACCAAAAAACAGAAGAAGGATTGATGTTGTTAGGTGAAACAACAAGCTTATTATAATCAGCCAATTCTTCAACTGTCAGAGGAGAATAGGTCTTCCTCATATCACCGTCTTCTGACTCTAGCATGACTCTGATGCTGATCTCATTAATGAGATGCGTGCATGCCAGATCCAGGACCTCTTCCACCAAAGCAGCTTGCTTCTGAGGAGGCAAATTCTGTGGAGGTGCTAAAGATTTATCAGAAGCTTTAGTATTATTCTGTGGGTTTTGGGGATTATGAGCTTCCGAATCTTCCATCTCACGGTCACCCCCATCAAGACCCTTATCACCATCACCCAACAGATCATCATCCTCCGGATCAACTGGATCAATCTGTATAGCTTCATCAGGCTTAAAAAACAGCATGACCAAATAATTAAAAAACAGGACGACCATCCTAGGTCCATTTCCATCTGAATCAATAACGGATATTGTCTGAACATTTGTGTTTGTTTGTAATATATTTGTGGATTTCCCTTTGTTTTTACCATACAAAATTTGTCTGATCTGAGATCATGTAATGGAAAAATGTCTGATGTTGTGTTTGATATCTCTTATGCAAATTTACTTTCAGTTAGAAATTTGTATCATGTCATCAGTTGGGCAGTTCAATTTCTCACGTGCCTCTCTTGCTGCTACTGTCCAGTACCAGTAAGACCTGTGAAACAGGTGTATGTCATTATGTGGATGCCTACTGCTCGCCGACAGGTGGGCCTATCAAATAGAGACATATAAAAGTGTGTAATTATACTCGGTGAGAAAATGCTTCGACGGTAGTCACAGTGGGCAACGGAAGGAAAGCAAGTTTTTGGTCATCAAGTTGGATTGATGGAGTGACAGCAAAAGGAATAGCTCCCATCTTGTTCCACAAATCAAGAAGGAAGAGATTCACTGTACAATAAGGGTTGTTTAATAGAAAATGGATCGATCATGTATACCCCCTTCAATCGCCACAGGAGGTGCGGGAATTTGTCTTGCTTTGGACAGCAGTGGAGACAGTAGTTTTAAACCTAGCTATAGAGGATGAGATCAGATGGAAATGGACCCTGGATGGCAATTACTCGACCAAAAGTGCATACTTGGTGCAGTTCCAAGGCAGATTCTCCCGCATCAAAATCACACCAATTTGGAAGGCGCATATAGAAGCAAAATGCCGTTTTTTCGCATGGACTCTTTTGCACAAGAAGATACTCACAGCAAGCAATCTGATTAAAAGAGGCTGGACTGAGGATACGAATTGTCGATTATGTTCAAATGTACTCGAGACGACAACACACTTATGCAAGGATTGCCCTTTTACCAAGGAGGTGTAACAACCCGAAAATCCGAGCTACAAAATTTTTTCGACAAAACCCTGAGTGATGAGTGTGACATGTCATCATCTACCCCTTAACCTTGCATTAACCCCATCATGTCATGCATAACATTCATGTGTTATAAATTAATCAATGTCTCATGTCAATGCTCTATGTTTCACATGTTATATGTCAATGTTGCAATAGCGTTGTCTCAATGCTTCAATAGTTCATACATCATGTTGCATTAAAGGGTGATTTGGATTTTATTTGGATTATGTGATGTTTAATTAAAATGAGACCATAATATTTATTTTAGCAACTAAATAGTAAGGGAAAAATACCCTAACATTATTGGGCCTTGTATGATCACTACCTTGTTACTTAAATTTGCACATCACATATATATATATGTATATATAAAAGTATTTAAAAATAAAAAAGGAAAAGAAAAAGAAAAGCCTCTAGCCCAGCACGTGGCCCAGGCAGCCAGGCCGCCGGTCCGCTCGCTCGCCGCACAAGCAGCCCAGCAAGCCAGGCCACTGGCCGCTCATTCGCCCGCGCGCTCGCACGCTGCGCCGGCCCATCAACATCACCGCGCGCCCGCATCCGCGCGCTGGAGAAGCTGCTGCAGTCGCTGACGAGTGGGCCCCGCTACTTGGGATATATCTTATTGTAATAAAGTTATTTATCGCTACTTCACTACTACTATGGTTTGTAATAATCTAACATATGGTTTGTAAGTTTTGAACTAAATGGTTTGTAAACTTATGTTATCGTAATCCTTCCGCTATTTTACTCCGGTATATCTTATTTGTATTAAACTGTTGTAATACTGCAATGTATCTTTGTAATGATTGATCCTGCTCAGAGAATCGTGGATGATTCGGAATTTACCCGACAGACCTTTAAGTCGTATGGAACACATTCATGGTTATTTGGAGTCTGTTTAGACAATAATAATGCATGTGGGCCATATGATTTAGGAGGTTCTGCCACAGAGTTGATGGATCAGATGGGCATGTGAGCTGATGATGCTATATCTGGGTTTAGGGTGGAGCTTATAGCAGGGAGTAGGGTGAGGGTTGAGTCGATCGAGCCGGGATGTACGACGAGCTTTTGGAGCAAGTCTTGCTATGGAATGGATCTGGACATTCCCATGAGAAGAGCCTGTGGCGGGCTAACTGAGATGTGATGGTGGTCTTTGGGTGTGATCCTCTGAGAGGTGGAGCCCGGGATGAAGGTGCCATGGTAGCACGTTAAAGATAAACCCTGATGAAGATATCCCGGTTTAGTCACACTTAGGAACTGCTTCGCTGGTATCCGGACCTTAGGAATCTCTTACTTTTCACTCGCTCTCCATGGGGGGGAGATGGCCGAACCGCTGGATAGATCGATGCCACTACTGCTAGGCGAGTAGTGATAGGAAGGTATATGCATAAGATGGAGCTAACACCCTACCGAGATGATCATGGCACCCCCTTCGGGAGTGGGTACATGGCATGGCATCCTCTACGAGAGTGGATACACGCTCTCTTCACAGTTTCAGCGATCCAGAGCTGGATGGTAGAGTGGCATCGTTCTATGGCAGTAGGCGCCCGAAATCTGCCTAGGTGATTGCAAGCACCAAAGATGGTTATCTAGTGGATTAGTGAAACCTCTGCAGAGTGTATGGTTGATCGATCGATACATAAGCCAATTCGTTGGCTATGGACCTTTCCTTAGGAGGATGCACTGGACTAGTGAGTGGAGTGCTCTACCTTCCCCTGAGTATGATTTCCGGCCGTGAGCCAGGTTGAGGGCTGCGGGCCGCTGAGGCAAGCCGAGAGGGAGTCGGCTTGTCGACTTGAGTCTGAGATGGTGTTGGAGGAGATGGGATAGTAAGTAAGAGAAGGATGGTGATGGATGTGTGGGATGAGAATGTGTTTAAAACTTGATTTATTATATTATTATTTATATACCTGATTGCTGCATAGGAAACCCCAGCTTTATAGGTTCCTTTTGATGTATCCATTTTGCATCCAACTTCCACAAAGCAATGTGTAGGATGGGAGTGTGGCCAGTACAAATCATACTGAAAATTTGGTTTCAGGTTCAAGGAGTGAGTACTCATCTAGGGAGTACAGCGATTAGGGAGTACAGCGATTGAGGGTTTTTTGCCTACGCTCAAGTTGGATCGAAGATGATAGCTTCCGCACCTCAAGCTTTTATTGTTATGCTGCATGAACTCTGATTCCGCCAAGTGGCGATGTAATAAGTTATTGTAAACCCCTCTATTGCACTCTTTTGTTTGATGTATGGATTATGGTATTCAACTATTATCGGGTAATGTGATTTAAATGGTCATGTTACACTCCGACTCTGTGGATTTTTCTTCACGAAAATCAAGGTCGTTTCAGGAGGTGTGGGCAATTATCACGCAGTGGTTTCAGTTAACAGCTCTACAGTCAGTTAGTGACTCTGGTTCTATATATAGTTATTGGAAAAGATGTCGAGTTAGGTTCCAAAAGTCCGAGCGAAGGAAGATCGATGAAATTTTTATTTATTTCTGGTGGAACATTTGGAAGGAGAGAAACAGGTGCCAATTCCAGCATACTTCACTTTCTTCTACCCAAGAGCGAGTTTGTGCAAAGAGGAAATCAGTCAGTATAGGTTGGCCAGGTTCCCACATGAAGCAAATATAGAGTTGTAGTTTTCTTCGGTGGTTTTTTTCTTTTCCCTTTTTATTCTATGACTCCATGCTATACAGTTTTGTAAAGGGAGGAGTCTATCTTTTCACCGCTGTTGCAGTGGTGTGAGTAGTTCAGTAGGGTGAGTCGTGCAGTTGTGGAGTTGTAATTACTTTGTATGTCTTTTTTTTCTTTTTATCCGTCTAATAAAATCACGGCAAAGCTTTTACCGTCCTTTCAAAAAAAAAGAAAATGGGATAAATTAATAGACCAAACAAGAGGAACTCATAACTCTTGATATTGTTGAGGCCATTTCAATGCATGTTAGTGTCATTACAAAGGATCTCGGAAGAATTTTGCTTTGTATCATTGTATCATAAGTGTGCTGTTCCAGAGCTACTCTTCATCTGTGCACCAGCTGGTCCACATCACCAAGTTCCAGCTCCCGCCGGTTCTCGCCGACGCGACCGCCATCAAACAGAGACTAGATCTGCTCTAGCATCTTGCGTTAGTCTCTGGCACAAAACTTTGCACAAAAATAGCACTGAGAGCGCCAAAATGGCTGCGAAGGCGCCTGAGATGGAGATGGTGTGGAAGACAGAGAGGAATGACATGGCCACTGCGCAGCTAGTCGCCTTTTTTCTAGCATCATAGTCACAGAGTTTCATTAATTCATGATAGGGTTACAATCAACGGCTGCTAATCCCACAAGCCACTCCGAGAAATAGTCAAGCCAGAAGTGAGAGCGCTTAGTGACAGAAACTAAGCCTGCACAGTAGTGCGCCGCTGAGTTAGCTTCTCGACACACCCACTCAACACGAAACTCACGAAAACTCCTGCCTAATTCCGTAATGTCGAAACACAAACCCCCTATCGAGGACAAATGACTCGAGTCATCGACGATCATATTCTTCAGACTTGGCAATCTACTTCAAGAATGACACGGTCATAACTGTTTTCGAGGCAAGCTCGAGCCCTTCTTTCGCAGCCATGGCCTCTACGGTCAATGCATCTGGAATATCATCAAACCAGCGTGCCGCCGCCGCGTGCACCCGTCCCTGGTGATCGTGGATGATAACAACAGCACTGCCGCAGGATGTATTGGAATCAAAAGCTGCATCTATGTTGATCTTGAACCATCCTTCCTCCGGCGGGCACCACCTTGTCACTCTCGCCGGCTTCGCCGGCCTAGGAGGGCTCTTCAGCGAGATCAAGTCCTCAATCATGGTGGCGATGTACCTTGTTGTCGCCCCCGGTTCCCGGACCTTGCGACCATGTCGACGAGCATTCCTCCCTGACCATAGTACCCACGCCCCATAGACCAGCATCGCTGTAGTCCTTGGCAGGCATACCTTCAGCCTCAGGATGTCTGTTGCCCATGAGACCGGGTGGAGGTCCGGAGCAACAATCCCTGAAACCTTTTTGACCTTAGTCCACAATCTTCTAGTTCTAGCCACCGGGCACTCAAAGAACACATGGAATAAGGATTCATCGTCATGACCACACACTTCGCAGTAGCTTTCTGGTGATACATGGCGCCTTTTTAAGTTCTGACTTCGATGGCAAAGCACAATGTAAAACTCCCACCAAAATACACGTACTTTTGGGGGCACCTCCAACTTCCAAGTAACGTCCCAGGAATGATTGCTATTTGATGAACTTGACTCATTCCTGGACGCCATCTCCCTCATCTCTTGGTCCTCCTTGAGAAGTCTGTATGCAGACTTCACCGAGTACACCCCGCTTCTCTCCAAAGCCCAAGCCGTAGCCTTGAGCTTGGCTTAATTTTCAGAACCTCAGCTGCCTCTAGCACCATAAAAAGTCTTACACACAACCCGTTCATCCCACACACGGGTTCCAGGGACAAACAAGTCATGCACCATCTCAACATTTGTACCTGGCATACGTGCCACTAGACGCAGCGAGTGAAGTCCAGGGATCCAATTTTCATTCCATGCATTGACATTCCCTAGTCCAATTCTCTTTATCAGCCCCTACTGTAGCACTTCCATATCGTGTAGAATGGACCGCCACGTAGCCGAGCTCCACTTCTTCTTGGTCGCTGTTTGCACTAAAATTTAGACTGGCAGGCACAAAGATGGAGCTTCCCAAAGAAGATACTACTAGAATCGGCTAAATGCTGATAACAGCTGAACATTGGGGAATCGGCTAAATTAGTACAAAATTGGCTAACCAGAATCGGCTATCTGGGAGACTTGCGAGCCACGTTGACTCCGTTCCGGCTTAGCAAGTTACGGCACATTGACGGCATGGGACTCTACAGGAAGGAATAGTAGGGCCCAAGTTATCAAGTTTTACTAGTTTTCTAGTTTATTTTCTTATTTTGCAGTCGTGTCAAATTAGGACTTAGCCAAAGCCCAGGGTATAAATATGAAAGCCCCGGCACCTTGTAATCTCTCTCGACAATCAATACAACAACTTTCGGCTCTGGCCAAAACCCTTAGAACTTAGGATTTAGCTTAGGTCTCAGCGAGTTCTTCATTGAGCTAGGTTGCATCGGCATCGACCGACCTCTAGTTTGCTGTAAGTACCATCATGGCTTGTGTTTATGTTTGATAAGGCCGGTTCGACATCTTATTATGCATTGACACAGCTAGTTATCGGCTCTGTTAGATTTGGCACTCTAATAGATTCATTAAGTTATCGATGTTGTCTATTTTACATTGTTTATTTAATTACAACAACATCATTGTCCGATCAAGATTGATATATTTGGCTTATATCCTCTTAGATTCAATTGTCATCAATGCTCATTATGCTTATCCTCTCGCCTTGATGAGTGGTCTTGTGCTTGCATTAGCTATATCATATCAATCTTGTTCGTGACGTGTAGTGCGTTCTAGGGTGTAGATTGTTTCGTGAGTAAAGTAAGTTAATCTTTTCTGGGAGCTCTATTACGGCTGTATTCTAGGGAACCCCACTGTTAGAGTTACTTGGATTCAGACTTGTCAGTTAGCGAGCTTTGTTCGTGAAGCTGTTTGTATACCTAGTTCGTTCTCACGTCAGTATTGGTAAATTAGCCGATTCACCAGAGCTTTATCCATAACACTGCGTGAATGTATCTGTTTAATGCTAGTTGGTTTGTTGAACTTGCTTAGATAAGACTTGGTCCAAATATTACTTAGTCTGAAGATTTCAAATTCACGGGTTTAGTAGATCTTTTAGTCTTAACCTAGATTATTGTAATGCATGTTGGATCTTTATATATCGTATCGATTAAGCTAGATCGGCTAACGGCCTTGTGCAAAAAAAGGGCGTACCCAGTACCATAGGCTCCCGCACTGCGGGGTCTGGGGAAGAAAAAATAGCCAACAGCCATCTCTGCACAAATGTGCAGAGGCTAGGGCTTGAACCCTGTATATTAGAATAGCCGATTTAGTTAAATCTTTACTGTTTTGGTTATCTCAACACATATCATGAATAATTTATGCCTGTTTTTGTCTTGTTTAATCATATCATGTCATGATCGATGGCTATAGTCATGCATGTTTATTTAATTGTTTATTTACAAATGCATGCTAGATGTTGACTTTTTAGTCAATGCCCTGATCAAATCGGCTATTCAGCCATACATAAGAAACTGCCTAGAATCATACCGGCAGCTTCCATAATTTGAGTATTCTTTTTCTCCTTGTCAATTTTAGGATCAAATTGACTGGCACGCCTCGGACTCGATCGACCGGATCAGCTGTTGGGATCGGAGTGACGCTTACACTCTAGTCTACCTGGCTTGTGAGAGACCGTTGACGTGAAGAGTCACGTTTTTACGCCAACAGTCGCCGAGAGGAAATCAGAATGTGGGTAATATTTTCCCTTCAGGACCCTTGCACACAGCGAATCAGGCCTAGTAAGCAGTCTCCAATCTTACTTTCCCAACATAGCTTGGTTGAATAAAGAAAAATCCCTGAAGCCCACGCCTCCATGGCTCTTAGGACGGGTAAGCTTTTCCCATCTCAACCAGTGCATCTTATTTTTATCCACCGAGCTGCCCCACCAGTAGTTGGACACAATTGATGTCAACTTCTTGCACACTGCTGGCGACAACCTGAAACAAGACATGGGGTAGGTAGGAACAGATTGGGCATTGGTGAAAGCTTCACCAACACTTCCCGAGCTGCACAGCTTAGCGTCTGCTCGGCCCAACCTCCCACAAAACCCCTCACTCGAGCAGGCACATAGTTAAACACATCCCCGGCTCCTCTTTCAGCTTAGCGCCGCTAGTCACCCTGGGAAGACCACCTCCGCTGCCGCCATTGGCAGACAACGAAAAAAATTAAGTGGGCAAAGTTGATAACATAAATAACAAAATAGGATCTCTCATTAAAATGAATTATGCACAAGACATCATAGGGATGAAGCACAAAATATATAAGTACAAGTATTTAAGATAAATATTCCTTTTTTTAGGGGATGGATAAATATTCCTATATGCATTATGCAATATGCAGTCTACGCTATCTAACTTCTAGCCCGGCTAGAATCCTAGCCTGGCCAGCCTTAGGGCTCGTTCGGTTATGGCAGAACGACACCAGGATTGATTCCGGCTAATAAAAGCTTATATAAATTAATTGAAATCTCAAAAAAAATATATAAATTAATTAACAATTCTTGCCAGGAATTATTCCAGGGAATCGTTCCGAGGAAAGCGAACGGGGCCTTAGCCTGCTCCCACTAAGTCAATCTCTTTGTTGTTTGGTTGTTTGTGCTATCTAAGCCTGGCTAGCCCTGGGGTGGAATCCCTTGCTATCACTCAATTTCTATGGAATTTAATTTCTCTAATTCCCTGCCTCCAAAACTTGTTCAATTACATAGGAAAATTAAAACATGGATATGCTTACAGTGCAGAGAAGGCATCTGAATGTTGCACAATCCTTGAATGGCATAAGCTTCACAAGCCCAGAAACAATGATCTGCAGCACAAAGCTGCAACTGCAAGTATAAACTTTGACGTGCAGTCGTGAATGACATCTCTTCTTTTGAAGAAACGTGAATGACATATTTGATCCGCTCCTCCATTTCAGTGCAGGAACATTCAGAGATTTTGATCCGCTTCTCCATCAGAACCGAAGAGTAATCTTAAGTCAGCTGTACAAAGCACAAACCATCAGAATTGTGCAAAAGTTTTTGAAGTACAGTACTAATTTCCCCAATTAGGACGCCTTTCAGGCCTCTGAATCATCTGAACAGCACATAAGCTAGGGCCTTGTTTAGTTCAGGGTAAAATTCAAAAAGTTAGAAAATCTGTAGCACTTTCGTTTATATTTGGTAAATATTGGCTTAAAAGATTCGTCTCGTCATTTATAACTAAACTGTGTAATTTAATTTTTTTTTACCTATATTTACTGTTTTATGTCTCTAGATTGATGTGACGAAGAGAGAGTGAAAAAACTTAAAACTTTAAAGAAACTAAAGGCCTACATGTCACAACTCACAAAAAACGAACTAGAAACTGCAGCTGAGTGCACCGAAAGGTTGGACTCGGATCTAACTGAAACTGCAACAGGTTTTTAGTGTACATACTGAACAACACGGGCGTTAACTACTTAACTGCAGCACAAAGCATGCCGGCCGGATCTTTATCTGCTTGCAGTTGACGCCGTCCGTCCATACTCCATCTGCTTGTGGCAGAGTCGCAGGCGCGCAGCAGAAGCAGAGCAGTTGCAGACGAGCACGACGGTGTGGAGCTGATGCCGATGCGCCGCCGCTGTTCTCGGGGAAGGACCGCTGCAGAAGGCCCCGCGGCTGCTCCGACCTCCGACGAGCGCCTCACTGCCCCTGAAAGATGGCCGCACACCACACCTCGGGGAGCACCTCCACCACCGGCGCCGGCCACCGCCTGGGAGCAAATCGACGCAACGGGTGAGGAGAGGCCGCCGCCTGGGAGCAAATCGCCGCCCACGGCCATGAGAGGTCGGCCACCGGAGCCAGAAGTCCCCTGTCGCCGGGGGAGTGGGCGCCGCAGCGCCGGGGACACCAAGGGATTCCACTGCCACCAAACCAAACAGGCCCAGCAGTTCAGTCCATGGACGATGGACCACATGTGCTGCTAGCCCAAACTTGTGAATCGCAGCCCACAAGGCGAAGCGTCATTGCATCATGGCCCGAAAGGACCAGTAACGGTACATCTCTCTTGAGTCTTCTTCCTCGTTCTGTTCAGAACTTCAGACAATCAGCAGCAGGACCTTGCATCCATGGCTGCCGGGTGGCAATTCGGGGTGGGCAGCCGCGGCGGAGACAGGTAGCTCTCCGCCCTTGGCTGCCGCTGTGATGGGAGGAGTTGAAGCGTATGCAGCAGATGCAAATAGTACAGGTGAGGGGAGAGAGAGAGATGACCACGGTGGAAACGGATCTCTTACGTCCAGCTCCCGGCTTCCCTGTGCGTGCAGTGCACAGGCTGTGTCGACGCACGGTCCGTCGTCTACGGTGGAGGAGGCTGTCACGTTGCCGTTTCAACTTGCGCCGACAGGTAGGGCCCCACTTGCCGCACCTCCTCCTTCCCCGGTTTCCGTCCGTGCGCCTACTCCACTACAGCCGTCGAGTCAGATCCAGCGGCCAGCGCACGCCGTTGAGGCGGATGAAGCAGTAGCACACCATTATTCTAGTCTTTTTTGCTGCATTTCTTGATAGCTATCGCGAATTGATTGCCCTTCTTGGAAGAGCTTTGGTGTTGCTATATGGAATAAAAAAAAATCAGCTGCCCCAACTGAATTTTTTACCTTATTTTCAATTGCAATATTCATATGAATTGCTTCTCCAGTATCTCAAAAAACACAAGCTCTTGTGGTGCTTGGAGTAACCAGTGAGCACATAACTTTTGAAGGTAAAATTCTATGATATGTTGAAAACTTGAAATTAGTTGTCCTATTTGTACTCTACTCCTGCATTTTCACTTATGAGAATGTTCTCTACCACTTCTATGTACGCTACATTTCACTGGTAGTATCTTCTGGGCAGCCCTCATTAATCGCTGATGATGCTGACGTTTTTTTTTTTTTGACAAGGCTGATGACGCTGACGTTGTTGCTCTGATTGGGACAAGTAAGGACTTGACAAGGACATCTATGCCCTCGTTGAGATGCCTAAAAGGTTAGAAATTTTACTCTCTTTTCATCACGTGTTGTGTCATATGTATAGAGCATTAAATATTGATAAAATAAATAACTAATTACACAGATTCGTTGTAAATCACGAGATAAATCTTTTGATCCTAATTAGGCTATGACGGTCAATATTTGTTAAATACAAATAAAATACTATAGTATTTTTCAGACTAGAAATTTTACAATCTAAACGAGGCCCTATGTATGCTGCATTTTTCACTTGTGTTGAAGTGCGATTGGAGAAGGCACTAGTAAAATCTGATAAAACAGAAGATGAAAACAAGGGCGCTGATGCAGAAGATAACACGGCAAGGAACCGTTTTTTTAATAATATCAGAATGTTCTCGCATTATGTGTTCATTGTTCCTGCTCGTAGGAATCTTCTCACATTATACAGTTGCACTGTCAGTGATATGTTTTAATCGTGGAACTGACTGACATAAGGAAATAGGAACCTTTGTGTTTGCAAAAGTGTGCGACTACATTGGCCTTGTTTACATGGTAAATTTTTAGTTTGAAAAGCATCGTAGTATTTTCGTTTGTACTTGATAAATATTATTTGACTATGGACTAACTAGGCTTAAAAGATTCGTCTCATGATTTACAACTAGTTTGTGTAATTAGTTATTTATTTTATCAATATTTATGCTTCATGCATACGACACAACATTTGATATGATGGAGAGAGAGTGAAATTTTTAGCCTTTTTAGACAACATAGGAAACCCAAACAAACAGGCTTGCTGCTTGCAAGGCGACAGACTTTCGGATTTACAGGAGCATCAGCAATCCAATAATGCTTCTAGTACAGATATCAAATATTAACAGGTGCAAAGCTGAGCTGAAGGATCAGAACGTTACTTGTAATTGTCATACTCGCACCTGCACCAATTGCTACACATCGCTCACCTCCAGCTCTCCCCTGTTCATTGCTATCACATTTACTATGTTGTTCTCCAGCTACTTCAATGTGCAATTATATCAAGCTTATTTTTATCTTTGCAAATAGTGCAGGATTAGTGTCTTCTAGGAATGCTTTGTTTTGACTGTTGCTACCTGCTGGTTGAGGAGTAGAACAACATACATCATACATGCATGCTACATATGGTCATTCATTATCTTTTTAATTTTCAATTTATTCTTTTGCATTTTTTTTACTCATGATGAGCCAATTTGTGACATGATAACATAGGCGCGATCTTTGTGTTTTGCATAGTTAGAAAAAACTAAAATTTGAGTTTTTCTTTTTATTAATCTGTTTAAAAAACATTTATATAAGAATCCTGGTAGCATGTGGATATCTACTACTACTATTAGTAGAGAAAATGTTATGGTGTAGTAGTGTTCTCATTTCTGCCTAATGTTGTAGTGTAGTAGTGTTCTCATTTCTGAAGCTCCGCAGCTTGCCATCCTGCATGGAGGCGAGTGAAAACTGAAAAGTGCATCAATGCGAGTGAATTTAGAAGCACATGTTGGTCCCATGATGCCGAGTGTAAATCTTGAGGCAAAAATGCCTTCACCACTCACCAGGCAAGCGAGGGTGCGAGGTAAAAATTCCTTCACCAGGCAAGCGAGGCAAGAATAAAGTGGACCCTACGAACACTAGTTTACACTTGACTTCCCCGAAATTGCCTTCGGCATACAGTTTCCCCTCGATTCCTGGCTCATCTCATCACAATTGCAGAAACATCTCTACTATACCGATGCATCGGGTCCCCAGCCACACCACAAGCCTGAACTAGAGACTACCTCCAAGAGGAACACCCAAATCTCTAAATCTCCACAGAGACCGCAACGTCCTTCTCCGTCAATGGAGCTGGGATCCCAACAAAACGGAGTGTTGGTGAACAGGACGAGGGCTGTGGAGGCTCTGTCCCACCTGTTGGACAACTTAAGGAGGACAGTCATCCAGGTGGAAGCTCTGGTGATAGTGGCCACTGAAGCGGCGGCGGCGGCACAACTCCATCGTCAGTGGTGCCCTTTCGGTGTGTAATGCGTCGTTGCTCCCTCTCGTCTTTTACACCCTTAGTATCATGCAGTCCTCTCCAGTCAAGAATTCCGTGTACCCTGTCTGGGGTGCGTCACTGCTCATGGCTGCGGGTGGCACGAATGCTGTAAACCAATTCGATGTCGACGAGAATGTGAACAAGGAGATGATGCAGAAACTTACTGTTATGGCTCGGTATGTGTTTTACTTTGCTATGCTCGTTAATCTAATGAGCCCATATAGCCTCAAGGAATCATGGACTAGTCTTCTGCAGCTTCTTGGAAAGGCACACAACAGTGCAAGTTCCACTTGTATCTTTTATCTTTTAATGGTCATTTATCTCACAAAGGCCATAGAAAATGTTGGCTTATCCATTGTAGCGAAACTATTCATGAAGATAAATGCAAATGATAGTCTGAATGACACTGATAATGAGACCATGCTGATTTGGCATATCGCAACTGATTACTGTCATCTTTGTCCGAACAGTGGGAATGGGAGCAATCCAGACCGAGATGTTGCTGTTACATTGTCTAGATATTGTGCCTACTTGCTTGCATTTGTCCCCCAACTGCTTCCATACAATTCAGCCGACATAAGAAAATTGACACGTATGGTGAAGAAAGAAAGAGCTAAGAATTTGCAATCCTCTAGGCTTTCAGAAAGGTACCAAAAAATGAAGGAATTAGGAGATGACCCTCCTCCGACAGTCTTCAGGAAAGGCGTGAAGCTCGGAAAGCAGCTGGAGGACATGCCAGATGAAGAACAGCGTTGGAAGGCGATGGCAGATTTCTGGGCCAAGACGATCATCTACATTGCGCCCTCGCACATTACTACCAAGGAACACGTGCGGCAGCTTGAGAATGGTGGGGAGTTTCTGACCCATATCTGGGCCCTGCTTTCTCACGCTGGCATCCTGAACCTCGTCAGGGACGACGATGAAGTAGCAAAGCCTACTCAAGCTCAACGCACCCAAGAATCTGTGTGATTCAAGTCATCAGCTGGGCAGCCTTCGTCGATCGCCTCCCATTTCACTTCATGTTTTCGTGATTTTTGTGTGTTTGCCTTTGTACTGGCTGATTTGTGTAACAATAGCGTATGAACATTTGTGTTTGTTTGTAATAACTTTGTGGATTTCCCCTTGTTGTTTACCATACAAAAGTTGTCTGATCTGAGATCATGTAATGGCAAAATGTCTGATGTCGTGTTTGATATCTCTTCTGCAAATTTATTTTTCAGTTCAAAATGTGTATCATGTCATCAGTTAGGCAGTTCAATTCCTATCACGCCGGCCCTCTCTTGCTGCTATTGTCCAGTACCTGTTAAACAGGTTTATATGTCACTATGTGGATGCGTGCTGCTCGCGGACAGGTGGGCCTGTCAAACAGAGTCATATAAGAGTGTGTTTTATGACAAATTGTACTTGTTGAGAAAAGAGGAGAAATTAATAGATCAAAGTGAATCATAAAACTTGGTATTAGTGAAGCCATTCCAATGCATATTAGTGTCACTACAAATGCATGTTAGTGTTGCTACAAAGCATCTAGGCAGAATTTTGCTGTGTATCAATGGATGTTAGTGTCCTGCTGCAGTGCTACTCCTCAGTCCTCACTTGTGCACCAGCTGGTCCACATCGCCGAGCTCCAGCTCCCGCGGGTCCTCGCCGCCACCGCCGCCGAACAGACACTCGATCTGCTCCAGCGTCTTGCCGCTGGTCTCCGGCACAAACCTGTGCACAAAGAGCACCGAGAGAGCCGAAATGGCCGCGAAGGCAGCGAACGCGCCCGAGACGGAGATGGCGCGGCAGACAGATAGGAATGACATGGCCACCGCGCCGCTGGTCACCCTGTTGGCCACGGCCCCCAGCGCCGCGGCCTGCGAGCGCAGCCGCAGCGGGAAGATCTCCGAGCTCACCACCCAGCAGATGGGCCCTATCCCCACCGAGAAGAAGGCCACGTCGCCGCACACCGTCAGGATGGCGACGCCGACGCCGGCACCACGGGACACCCACCCGCGCGCCTGCATGAAGAGCGCGGCGGACAGAACCGCTAGGCAGCCGGTCATGCCGACCGTGCTGACATACAGCAGCGGCTTCCGGCCGACGCGGTCGATCAGCACGATGGCCAGCGCGATGAACGCCGTCTTGAAGAACCCGACGGCGACCGTGGCGGCGAGCAGCTGGCGCTCGGTGGCAATCCCGGCATCCCGGAAGATGGTCGGGCTGTAGTACACCAGCGCGTCGATGCCCGTAATCTGCTGGAAGCACTGGATTCCTATACCGGTGATCAGCATCCGGGCGATCACCGGGCATGGCCTCGACAGCTCCTGCCACACCGTCCTGTTCCCGTCGCCGTACTTGCCTATGGCGGCCGCAGCAGCAGCCTCGATCTCCGTGAGCCTCTCCTTAGCCTCGTCCTCGGTGTCGGTGACCTTGAGGAGCACGGCGCGCGCCTCGTCGGCCCTGCCCTGCATGACGAGCCACCGCGGCGACTCCGGGATCACGAGCAGCGCGAAGGCGATGGACACGGACGGCAAGATGCCGACGGCGAGCATGACGCGCCAGTTGATGTGGTCCGGGAGGCCTGAGAATGCGTAGTTGGAGATGTACCCGAGGAGGATGCCGAGGTTGATGAAGATCTCCGGGAAGGACGTGAACGAGCCCCGGGACGCCGCGGGAGATATCTCGGCGATGTACACCGGCGCGATCATGATGCCGAACCCGATGCCGATGCCGGCCAGCAGGCGGCCCACCATGAGCACCCGGAAGGACGGAGCCAGCGTCATGACGGCCGCGCCAGCCTGGAACACTACCGCGGCGAGGCCGATTGTCCACTTTCGGCCCACAGCGTCTGACGTTCTCCCGCCGGTGAGGCTGCCGAGAAGGGAGATGAAGCTGAGGCAGCCTACCAATACCTCCTGCTGCACCTCGTTGATGTGAAGATCCTTCTGAATGAAGAGAATGCAACCGCTCATCACACCAACATCTGACGACATTTGAGTGTGAATTAGTATGAAACTTCATTAGCAAAACAGTTAACAAGAAGAAGCAGCCATTGTCATGACAAGGGGCAAAGTCAACGCGATTCTACAACCATCTCCAAATCCTATATTCCTACGCACAGTCGATCACCAAGAAACTCTTACGAAAAGCCAAATGAAGATCAAAATTTTCTTCCTCTACTACTTTTCATCAACGAAAAACAAGCTGACGAAGTCGAGAACAGGAAATTTACCGTAGCCGAGGAGAACGGAGTTGAGGGAGGCGAAGACGGAGCAGGCGAAGACATATCTCCTGCTGCTCTGGCGGTCACGGACACGGACGCCGCCGTCCTCGCCTTCCTGCTCCGGAGGGAGCACGTCGTCCATGCGCACGTACTTGCTCTTCCTACCCAAGAAGTCCGGCAGGGTCGGCAGGCCGCTGGCGCCTCCGACGCCGCCGTTGGACCCCGACAGCTCGGCGCTGGGAAGCATCATGCTCTGCTCTGTGCTTCTGTCTTCCCGCGCTTTCTTCCCAGCTCCCAAATCGCTAGAGGTAATTTCGATGCCTCTTGGACGGTGCTAGTAGTGGACTATGGCAATGGTGCTGGATGCCTGGATCTGACGATGGACTATGACCAAGGAAGACGATTTTAATAGGTTCATCGTGTACTTTTCGCGACGCGCGATTTGGTCGTTCAACTCATCGCGTTGGGGTCTGTGTTTCCAAATGGGGCGTCTTTCATATAAGCCCCTTCATTCTCAGTCATTCGTGGACCAATACCTCCAGCTGAGTGGTATGTGATTTTCAAATGGAACCTGTGGAAGCTATTTTGGACCTCGCAGTGACAACTAATCCACTCGTTCTAAAAAGCATACCATTCTTCGTACAAAAAATCACTATCTTTTATAATACCAAATAAATATTATACTTCATCTGTTTTAAATTATAGTTCACTTTAATTTTTTTATACATTTTTTTATATATCTAGATATATTATTTATCTAGGTACATAACAAAATACATGAACAAAAGAGTTAAATGCACTGTAGGACCATGAACTTATAGCGTTGTGTCAACTGGGTCCATAAAAAAGAAAACCAGATATATATACCCTCGAACTTGTGAACCCGTTCACTCTGGGTCCAAAACTGAAAACCACTCCGGTTTTTACTGACGTGGCGATCAATTTTACAAAAATAACCCCGCAGTCATCTCCCATCTCACCCAGTGGCCCTCACCGTGCTCCTTGCCGGTGCGCGACGTCGCCCCTGCTCCTCGCCGGCGCCAGCGGAGACCACCTCCATCGCGCCGTGAGCGACCAAGAAGAGGAGGCAGAGCTTTGTGTTGCCGCCGCGAGCACCCAGCCGCTCCGCTTCCTATTCTTGGCCGCCGACGCGCCTTCTCCGCCTCCTCCGTGTCAATGCTGTCTTCTCCGGCGCCGTAGCAGCAGCAAGTGACAAGGCGACGGAGGAGGCCGCGGACGGGTTGGACGACACCACGGACGCGCTTCCCTGCCGCCGCATCGCCTGGCGCACGTGAGCGGCTCCGTGGGCGCACCTCTCCAGGCGCCCAGAGCTCGTGGCACGTGCGTTGGCTTCGCCACGGCGAGGCGGGGCGGCAGGTCACGCACCCCCATCCCCACTCCAGCGGCCATGGCTCCTCGTGCGCGCGTGCCGCCGCAGGCTGTAGCGTGCGAGCAGTCACGCGCGTGCTGCCGCCGGCAAGCGCCGCTCTGCATACGGCAGCGAGGCCAAAGTCTCGGCGAGGTGTGGCTCTAATCGGCCCCATCTTCGAGGGATACACCATCTACACATCAAGGCGAACCACACGCACGAGACTAGGAAGAAAACGTCGCCCGGAGGTGGCTTGGCCACGGCGGACGGCAGCTCATCGGAACCCTGCTCAGCGGCGGCAGAGAAGGAACCGGCCGGCCGATTGGCCCTCACCTGAGCTCGATTCGTGGCGCTTGAGGGTCGTCGGCACGACGCGAAGCGTGGCGATGCTTGTGCGAGAGGAATCGAGGCGGGGCAGCGAACCACGAGCACGCGGCGAGCGGGGCGGGGCGGCAAACCGCGAGCACGCGGAGCTCGCAGCGGCACAGAGGACTACGCGTGGGCGGAGTTCGTGGAGGACCGTGCGCGGAGTGGCATGGCGGCGCGCACGGCTCGGTGGCGGTGCAGCGGACCAGGCGGCCATGGTGGCGGAGCTACAGATCACGCTCGCGTTGAGGGCATAATGGTGACATGGGAGATGGCTGCAGGGTTGTTTTTGTAAAATTGTTCGCCACATCAGCAAAAAATCCAGAGTGGTTTTCGGTTTTGGAGCCAGAGTGAAACGAGTTCGCAAGTTCAAGGATATAGATATCTGGTTTCCTAGTTTATGGACCCAGTTGACACAACGCTACAAGTTCATGACCCTACAGTGCATTTAACTCTGAACAAAAAAAATCAAACTAAACTACAATTTGGAGGGAGTATTAATCATGTAATATATTTTCATAGAATAATTTTTAGAGAGCGGGTCAATTCATCAAGGACGTCAAACACCAAAACCAGAAATCGTTTGACCACACTCATAAGATAAGCCGGTGAGCATACTCCAATACTGATTGACTGTATATCAGTCATTTAGTGTCAAGAACTTACAAATATCAGTACAGATTTGGGAATACGATGTCCTACAGTCACCCTATGAGCACTGCCTATAGAGAATGTACAACTAAAATCCAATGATACATACATTACAAATGTACAACTGACAATGGACAAGTACGACATTGAAGACGAAAATGGTGGCTTGTTCTGATATGACGTCACATCACATGCTAAATTTTGTGTACCATATTTATGTACGTGTAACTTGAGAACATGACAAACAATCTTCTAAACCTGTAAAGACACATGAAACATGTTGATTATCTTCAATTCAAAAAAGAGCTTCCCTATATTCGAGAAAAAGACAATCCCTAACTAGTGAGTTAAACATGGTCCCTATAGTTTCTTGATACAAGTAAGGTATTGACAGATGCCACATCTTCGATGATATATGGCAGCAACCAGCAAGTCAGTGATTCATTATATGTTGGCAATGATATATAGCAAGGAACGATATAAAATGATGCAATCAGAAACTTCATTATGAACTTATAGAGGCTATGTGGATTGATCTCCAACACTCTATTCAAGTTGGCAGAAGAGAATGCTTTCTCCATGAAAATGCAAATATGGAACTCCTATACTTACCAAACCCACTGACTTCTGTGTGCAGCCATTGCCTCATAGCTTCTGGATGGGCTACTGTTAACTAGAGTATAGGTTGACTGCTTTGACCTTGAGAAGGAGATCAAGGAAGAAAGCCAAATGTCAACTGGACCACTGTACTTGCGAAGAATATTAAGGCTTGCCTGCATTTACAAATAATTCAACATGGATCATCTTTCCTTCAACTAATATGTTCTTCCAGAAAGAAGTACAAACATGGTTCGATCATGACCAGAAGTAAAAGGAGAAGGTAAAGTAAAGATAAGGTGGCCAGGAAGTTTAGCAATACAGAAATGATGTTCATTAGAAAACTAGCAAAGTATGGCAAAGTCAACCAAATGAAGATGGCAAATGTAGGCTGTAGCATTATAGTTTATGACCAAGAAAAATTATGATATCCGTAGCTTCAGCTAAACATAGCACTGAAAAACTCAGGAAAGTAACACACATATTAGTTCCCAAATCAATCTGAAAAGTAAATCCAAATAAGGTTGTCGAAAGATTAAGGAAGAAACTTACTAGTTCCCAAGCTTCAACGTTTCCTTGCCTGTTCGCATGGAGAAACTTGCTGTTCATATAGAAATAGAGTTTTTAAACTCTTTCAGTGATAAAAAATACAAAACCATCTCATAAATATCACAAACATATGTGTAGTATAAAAAATGCACAAGTAAATGAAATGAGAACAAGTTGTGCACAGTCAAAGAACAACAGACCTGATGCCCAACATATTGGAATCCCAATGTTAACAAATAATTTTAGCGAAACCAGATAACTGAACTAACCATATGCCGTGATGAACATCTTTGTGGTTTGGATGGCCTGATACTCCATATGAATCAAATGTTACAATCTAAAATGACATCAAATGTTGCATCAGTAGGCAGGGGCTGTCAAAGGATAAACTACGTAATTTTTAGGTGTGTAATAAATGAAGGTAAAGGTGTAAAACAACTGAATATCGTATACAGCACTTAGTGACTATTAGCAACGAAATCATATTGATATTTGAAAATTATGTAAGTTCATTAAAATGTATCAGATAACATGTATTCACTCTCAGGATTTTTAAGCAGAGTTCACAAACCATAGTCACAAGTGTCTTTTCTTAAGAAAAGAAGTGATAACATTTGAACAAGCCTAACCCCAATATGTGTCATTTGCTAAATTATTCAGGGGAAGTAAAAAAAAGGAGAACTGGCGACTTCGCAAGAATTGCATTGTAAACATGCCTTATATTACACAAAATGCAGACCAGTACATTTACTCGTGTTACTTCTCAAAGTAATTTAATACGAGTGAGCGAAAAAGCCGGTAGCATACTAAAAAATGCAATGTATTTTGAAGTTCATAAGATCCCTGAGATGTAACCACTACCGTGTCAATGGACCATAGCCGGACATGCTCCATGGTAAGTTTTGCTACTAGTCCATGGTCCCATTTCTCATGAAATCCATCCTATGAAATGTATAGGGTCAAGATCACATGTTTTTCAAACAGTCAGTATGTATGCAAGTATGGACTCAAAATAAAGTACCTGCAATTTCGGGTGGTCCAAAACTTTAACTTGTTCAGGTGGAATCTGTAATGACATGAGCTGCTTCAGGAACTGTACAAAGGTTTCTCTTTGAGAGCAAAATTAACTAGTTAAAGATCCGAGTACCTTAAGGGTTTCACAGGCATGGTACAATTCTTCTTTACGAGTATTTCCGAGACCATCAGCATTACCTGTGGAAGGAGAAAGTCTGTTATGGGTAATTTATTGTTCATGTGTCAGGGGAAAACACTATTAAACTTGAGCTGAAAGCTTCCATAACATTTGTGATGCACCGAGTACTATTCATACTTTGTCGGTTATCAATGTTATTAATTCATTAAAAATCATGTTTACACAGCACAGCTGCACTGCATGTTTAAGCACCGTGCTTGCATCAGAGATGAATATCTGGTCTATGCTGTCAAGCATACAATAAAAAGACATCATGGTTGCCTAGCCAATTTTTATTGTACATCCTAGCAGAGCAGACATTACAAGGGCCATTCCTGTTCCATGCTGGGGTCAGATGAGAAAATGTGGGGCAACAGAAATAAACATATAGTGCCAGTTGCCTGCCATCTAACCTTGAGACATGCACAGAATGTGAATACTGTGACCTTTTGACTTGAGGAAAAGAATAGTTGGAGCAAAGAACCTGTAACAACACAAAAGATAAGAAAGCAATTAGAATCAAGCAACACATTAAACTAGAACTAAGCAGACGTTCCACAGACATGGCAATTAAGCATCCAAAACACAAGGAGAACTAACATACATGGACTCGTCGTCAGGGTGGGCGACGACGAGCAGCACGTTCCGGCTCCTCCTGTCTTCGCGGAGATGCGGCATGAACTGTGGGCTCAGGGGCACACAGGACGGAGAGGAGTAGGAGAGGATCCGCCCCAGAGAGATCGCCCACAGGAGCACGGCTCCCGCCGCGAGGACCATCCAGATCCACGCCATGGAGAGAGGCAGCAGGAGCTGGAGGGGGGAGGGGGTACGAGTCCTGACGAGATGAGACGAAGACAGGCGGCGTGCCGGTGCCGGTGCTGGCGCCGGCGCGGCGAGCGCAGGGCTGGGTGGAAGGGGAACACGTCAACTGCGAGGGCTCGGTAATGCCGGCCAACGGCGGCGGCGCGAGAAACGACGCTGCGCCTTGTTCGGCCTTGGAGACTTGGGCCGTGGGCGGGCCGTGGCCAATTATTTCGACTTCTCTAAATACTGTGTAATAGTGTTTCTCAAAAAAAAAATACTGTGTAATAAATTGCGACACGAGGATTAATAGGACGCGTCATCAGTCTACAAAGATGATTACTTGAGTGTATTCCATGCCAGATGAGCTTGGCAAATAAGCATATCACCAATGCAGTTAAGTGTCCTATGTGCCAAAGGGAGTCAGAATATATGAAGCACGCTTTGTTTTCTTGTAACCGAGCGAAGGAGGTTTGGACCTCGGGCGCGTGGAGGCACATTATGATGATGGATAGATCAGGGTCGGTTATTGTTTATAAAATTATCAGGGATGAAGGTGAGCTTAGGGAACTCAAGTTTGGCCGAGCGGAGCTTCTACTCACTAATGCTAGTACATTTTGGGGGCAGCGACGAAATGGTGGAGAGTGGAGAGGTACGGTGGGAGAGGAAGGGGCACGGATGAATGTGGTATAGGTAATTCTCCGCTCCGGTCCGCTCATTTTAAGAGTATATAGAGAAATGATTTTAATATTCGCGTTATGCATGCGGATAATGGAGAGGTGCGGTGGGAGAGGAAGGGGTAGGAATCAATGTGGTATAGGTAATTCTCCGCTCTGATCTGCTCATTTTAAGGGTATATGGAGAAATGATTTTAATATTCATGTTATGCAGATAATTTCTAATCCGATTATATGTGGACGCGGCGTAGAGATATGGGATTAGCAAAATTCGGCTAAATGAATTATCTGATAATTAAACGCGGTTATTTGATATTTTTTTAGAATTACACATTACAATATAGACGCTCATAACACGCACGTACACTCACCCTTATGAACACACGTACGCAGATCCTACCACTATCCATATGAGCACCTTCGAAGGACTAAACACCCGGCAGATCTGGAGATTCTCGAAATCACCATTGGCGCCTCGTTGTTGACGGGAACGTCGCCTACCACTTAACGCATAACGCCAATAAATCTTAGAAAAATCATCAAAAAAAATACGAGCACCAGGATTTGAACCTTGGTGATAATCTAAATATTTTAACGAGCCTAAAATTAAGTATATTTTTAAGAACCCTATACCCAGCCTATTATTATATTGTAGCCCACAAACAAAGCTCATACTAATTTAAGTATTTTTTCACTCTATATGGAACAATAATCGTGTGATTGCCTATTTGCCTAATGGGTGGCTAATCAGCAAGAGGAACTAGTACGTACATATTCAGGCAACGAAAGAATTATCATCTACCAAAGTAGAGGACAACACGGCAAAGAGTGAAGGCCAAGTTTTCCTTAACATTTCTTTTACATGGTTATTTTACATACTCTTAAATTCAAACTGAGAACTTGTATTAATTTTGTGAGCTCCTAAATCAAAGTGGTGGATTGATGATGATTATTTCGAATTGTATTGTCGCTTTATGGCTTTGATTAATGAATTATTTCTCATCATAAAAACAACATGTAAGCACATATTATCCGACTTTAAAAAGTCCGCTTCCACTCCGAGACCGATCTGAATCCGTACCGTTTCGACATCCTAAAAATTCAGTATTTGCATCCGAATTCGTGTAATATCCGATCCACTCCGAATCCAATAATAAAAAGAGGATTAGGATATGGGAAAATCATTATCAGCTTCGATCTGATTTTTTCATCCCTAGGAAGAGGAACATGGGATACGGCCGCTCTCACCACCGAGGTGGAAGCCAGGAGCTTGTGGCAACGCTGAACAACTTATGTGTTCAGGAGGCTACTAGAGGATTTATGCGCCCGAGGTGCAAACCTCCTTTTCTAGATATAGCAAAATGGATGTGCAAAAAAGATTCAAAGTCACTTATAATTTGGAACGAAGCGAGTATTTCATAAGCAAAAGTTATTTTACACCATTATTCTTCTCATGACCTGGTTATATTTTTCTTTGAATCAAAACTGTAAGGCAACCCCCCCCCCCTCAATAAGGTTCAATATAATACAAGTTAGCAAGGAGTTGAAAAGAGACTCACACGCTTTAACACACGCCTACATAGAGAAAGGAAGAAGAGAGAACAAAAACAAAACACAGAGAGAACATCGAAAGGAAGAAGAGAGAAAAAAAAAGACACAGAGAACACTGAACTGAGCTTGTTATATTATTATCACATTTCATTATGTTGTTTTTAGAGGTTTTATCTTCACAACATTGATCTCGGAGATTGGTCTATGGAGCACAATGTGTTACCTCAAATATTTTATTTTACTTACGACTAACTACAGACTATGGTTGCAGGTGTCAGTACTGAGTTGTCATGCCAGTTAGAATTGAGTTTATTACCACTCAGAAACCTGCAGTGGCGTTGTTAACGGCCTCGATGTCCTCACAACCTGTAGTCGAGATCGAGATCTCTTGACTATGTTGCAGTTTATTTTTTTATTAGGATCTCTTGATTACTCTGAAGCGTTGAAGCGAGCTCTGATATGGCCGGCAATTTATGAAACTCTTGTCGCTCATGATCTCATGGACTCGTAATCGCACAGATACATAATGGATTCTCATCTCTTTTGACTCCTCTCTTCGAACATGAATATCTCGCGGCCGTCGTCACAATCTTGGATTGACATATTAGCAGTAGGGATTTTGCGCCGCTCGTTAGCCAACCTTGCTCCCCAATCCCATGCACCGTGCTAATTAACCCTAATTTCCTTATGAAAATTTCCAAGATAACATATGTTCTCAAGTTATTTTTTTACTTTATAATAAGGAAAAGGACCGCATAGAAGAACCTAAGGTTAGAAATGACAATAGTTGATTGATAAGTATGTATTGTTAGTGTATACAAAGGCTAACGGGCAAGAAAGACACATATAAATCCTTAAAACAACTATCTATTTGATTTATTCTCCACACTAGATTTTATCCTTTTTATGATATATGTCTAGAGCCCGTCAATTATATATGATTGTTTGTTGGGTGAGAATCACACAAACATCAAGTTGAATACAAATGTGCGATTTCTATTCATCGCAAGGTCGTTCAGTGCATGTCAAAGGTTATTTATAGAGGCACTAGAGACCCAGACTTCATACATTGTATACAAATGACTATTTTACCCCTCTACTTTCATAAAATCATACTATTTTACAAAGGGCAAAGTGGTCATTTCAACTTTGCTTGATCTAAGATTTACTATTTAAGACTCCACACTTCTCTCGTCAAGACTTTCAGTGAAGTTTCTTATCTTCAACTTTGATTTTTCTAGTGAAGTCAAATATTGTCTTCGATGTCTCTCATAATCTTCTTCCCTTCTCTGGTGAGGTTTATGTTCTTTATGTGCGAAGTCGAGAATTCGTATTCGCGTCCGGTTCCCGCAAGCAGACTTTGTTATGGTAAAAAAGTGTCCTCAACTCTAAAGTTTTTTGATGAAGTTAACTTTAAAGTTTGAACACAAAGTTTTCTAACAAAGTTAGCTTTAAAGTTTGAGCACAAAGTTTGATGATGAAGTCAACTTCCAAGTTTGTGTATAAAGTTCTCTAGCTAAGTGGAATCCCCAACATTGTCCAATTCTTATAGTTTTTTTTATCTCTGAATGACATGCATGCATGATTAACACAAAAGTTTGGGAAAACCCAGTTTGATGGAAAAACAATGTTGAATGGGTGGTTATAAGCGTTGATACGAACAAGAGAGAATATGGTGAGACGAGACGTTGAGAATCCTAGAGAAAATATCTAAACCACCTTGTCTTTTCTCTTATCTAAATCGTAAAGTTAGATTGGGACCTTTTTGCTAAATAAAAAAAGGGTGTGTTGGTGCACGAGGTCCTCTTTTATGTTGTCTCACTCTAAATAAGTTCATTATTGCTAAAGGGACCCCTGATTGGATTTGCAGCCTAATTAGAGAATCAATATATTTTCTATTATGCCTTGAGTTCATTATTGCTTATGTTGAATCAAATTTATTACTAATTTTATGTAGAAGAATAATTAGTGTATTCAATCTAAAAAAAAGAACCATTCCTAATTTTATTTTCTACTAGGCAATTAAGATTGCATCTTTTTGTTTCCTTTCTTTAAGGTAGTTTGCCTCTATCCTTTAATGCTAAAGGGACTAGTGATATTTAGTTTGTTGTGTGTCTTTAAGCTGCCCAAAACAGTCATCAATCAGATAGACAAGTATAGGAAACATTGCCTGTGGAGAGGTTCAGATTTGAACAACAAAAAAACCTCCCAAAGCAGCTTGGCCATTGGTTATTCTCCCTAAATTAGAAGGAGGTTTAGGGGTTCTTATTTAGAGAAAAAAAATAAAAGCCTGCTCCCTAAGCATTTAGACAAGTTCTACAATAAATTAGATGCTCCATTGGGTACATCTTCTCTGGGGGAAGTATTATGGTACAGGTAATCTCCCTTCTTTAACTGGCCATTCTAGACATTCCCTTTGGTGGAAAGATATCCTCAAGTTGCTCAACAGTTTTAAAAAGATAGTTGTAGTCAATATTCAAGATGGCAAGTCCTGTTTCTTTTGGCATGATCAATGGATGAGTAGGCCTTTTGCCAGTGCTGCATCCCACTTGTTCTCCTTTGTCAAGGATGACTCAATGTCAGTTGCTGCTGTTGTTTCTACTGCAGACATCCATAACCTGTTCCACCTTCCTCTCTCTCCAGAAGCATATGCTCAATACCAGGCGTTGGTTAATACAGTCAGCACCATTACACTGCACAATGACAATGATCAGTGGAGTTACACATGGGGATCTCACATTTCTCCTCTAGAAAGGCTTATAAAACTCTGATTGGACACGGACATACTCCTGCTCCTTTTCGCTGGATATGGAAATCCAGCTGGTAGAATCAAAGGAAGATCTTTGGGTGGCTAATTTTGCAAGATCGATTAAGCACAAGAGCTCTATTAAATCGAAGAAATATGCATCTGCCTGATATCAATTGTGTCCTCTGCACTCTCAGTACTCAGAAACACTTGAGCATCTACTCTTCCTTTGTCCTTTTGCTCAAATCTATTGGAACAGCCTTCATTTGCAAGTGCCAGATTCAGTGCATGTTATGGAAATTATAGAAGATCTCAAGGCCCAAATTAACCTCCCTTTCTTCATGGAAATTATAGTGACCATGTGCTGGTCGATATGGATGATGAGGAATGATCTAATTTTCAGACAGATAAGTCACTCGGTGCAAAGATGCAGACAAGTATTCAAGAAGGAGTTTGCTCTGATTATTCTCGGAGCTAAATCACGTCTACATCCTCAGATTGATTCATGGGTAGAAAACTTTGTGTAATTCTTTTAGTTTTCTTTGTTTCCTTCTTTGTTTCCTAATTTTTGTATGGAGAACTCTTTTTGTTTCAGTTATCAAAAAATTCCAGTAGGGGTGTAAACCCCTCCTGTTTCGTCAAAAAAAATATTTAGTTTGCTAAAAAAACAGAGATATTAAGCCTGTTGTTTTATTTCATGATTTGAAAAAAAAATGTAAACAATGCATGATCGAACAGTCACAGGCTTTTCTCTAACAGTCATTACCACCTCCTAACAACAAACAAAATGGTTGCTAATGGTACACATCAAACAACGAAGCAAAAGCTCCTCTGCGATTGCGTTCACCGCGCGCACGCACGCGCCTCCACCTCCACCAAGCGTCGTGTCGCCATCGCCATGCCGGCAAGCTCAGGCAAGCCCGACGAGTTTCTCGCTTATCTCCCAGAGCTTCCTGGCCTTCTCCGGGTCGCTGGCTTCCTGCGACAGCTGGTTCTCGAACGATGCCGAGTCCTTGTTCCAGCTCCAGTACACTCCCGACTTAGTGAGGCTGGGGTCGCTGACGACCTGCGCCAGCCTCTTGCCAGACTCTGCCTCCGACACGAACCCCTTGGTGATGAACTTCTGGAATGGCGGGAAGAGCAGGCGGAACAACGGGATGTGCTCGCGGAACAGCCCCGTGGTGGCGATGCAACCTGGGTAGAGCGACGCGAACGTGATGCCCGTGTCCTCGTGGTATCGCCGGTGCAGCTCCTGCATGGTGAGCATGTTGCAGATCTTGCTGTCCTTGTACGCCTTGGCGCCGTCGAAGCTCTCGGAGCCGTCGATCATGGCGGAGCCGTTCTGGCCGCGCAGCCCGCCCGCGAGGCCGCGGAGATCGCCCAGCCCGGCCTTGGGCGGGATGTTCCCGGCCAGCGTGTTTGTGTTTCCGGTGATGGAGCCGAGGATGATGAGGCGGCGGGACGGGTAGTCAGACTTCTGCAGGTCGTCGAGCAGCAGACGCGCCAGGAGGAAGTGGCCCAGGTGGTTCACGCCCACGCTCATCTCGTACCCGTCCGCCGTGAACGTCGGCGTCCGCGCCGTGGGCCGGTAGATGGCGGCGTTGCAGACGAGCGAGTCGAGCGGCATCCCGGCGCGGCGGAAGTTGTCGACGAACTGCCGCACGCTGTCGAGGGAGGCCAGGTCCAGGTGCATGATGGTGTAGCTGCCGTCCGCCATGCCGGCGCCCTTGGCCGCCTTCGCCGCCTTGAGGAAGTCGCGGCACGCCATCACCACGTGCCACTTGCCGGTCTCCGACAGCGCCTTGGCTGCCGCCAGGCCCAGCCCCGACGACGCGCCCGTGATCACCACCACGCCCTGCCGCACCGTCTTCTTCCTGTCATTGGACGCGGTGCTCGACCCCGGCGTGGCCACCGGCGCCGTCGCCACCTGCGTTCGCACCGACAGAGACGCCGCCTGCAGCTTCTGCATTCATGCTCACGACAAAAACCATGTCAACGACGTGTTCAAACACATTGTGGCGTGCAAGTGAGGAATGCAGCAGCAACTGACTGACCTTTTGGGGGAGGCTAAGGAATGCCGTGTCCTTCATCGCGGCGGCGAGGCTGCCCTTCTTGGGGACGGACGAGAGAGTGGAAGGGAGGAGCGCCGCCTGCAGGGCCATGGCCGGTGGTGCGGGGAGCTTGGACTGTTGCTAAGCTAGCCGAGTTCAGTGGGCGACGACAGCGAGATACGTAGCTGTTCGTGGCGAAGTGACTGTGTTTGCGTTCGGAGGTGGTGAGTGGCGGCGAGCTCGCCGGTGTTACTTATACCCGGGCCGAGGACCGAGGAGCGCCACGGAGATAGGATAAGGAGGTGGGCCCGGACGCCAGCGTGGAGCCTCCTCAGCCAATCGCAGCGCGTGGCCGGATTTTCTTGGACAATATTTTCCCCGTTGGCGAAAGGCGAGGATATTTTTCCGTTGTTGCCTTCCGTTCAGCCACCAGAGGCGATGGCGACGTCGCAGGATCTTATGTGCTGGCGCGGTCTGTGCCGTTTCAAGTCTAGGGGCGTGGCCACCACTGGCTGGTGGGCGAGGTGGGCCGGGACTACAGCTGGTTGCTCTAGCATGGTGCACGGTGTTTGGGACCGGAGCAGACGATCGGAGCGAGCAATTTGCAGCATGGGGAGGAGCGGCAGCTGGTGCGTGGGACCGCCTGGTCGGATCTGTTGTTTTGCGAAGGAGATGAACCCACGTGAGCGTGCGGCAAACGAGTGGCTGTGGGGCGTGACACGTAGGAGAGACCCATTGGGCCTCTGGCTGACGTGGAGTCTTACGTGGCCAATGCTTATTACACTTTTTCACATATTTCAGTGACAGCGTTATTAGCACAGTAAGAAAACTGTAGTAACATGGTTACCAATGACAACAATAAGTTCTCCACCAAGCAAGCAGACTACACTAATGTTCGCCCAACGTGTCTAGCACACACTAGCTACTTTTTCCAACATAGATTTTGACGTCTCTAACGTCCAGCTGAATGCAAAAGCGACGATCAAGTAAAAATTTGCAATATGATGCTCCTTGCCCCCCTCCATTTAAAAAGCTATACTCGTTCTAAGTTGATAAAATTTAAACTTGAATGCATGAATTATTGTGGAGCAACAGGGTAAAGGGATATTTTGATATCCAATGCAGCATGAATTTCTCTATACTCTATTTTACATTCTAGTATTGACTCACATCACTCATTACTGGCCCGTTTTGTTTGCAGCATTATCTGGTCGTGGAGTGTTCCAAACCTACGTCAAAACCTGAGTAATTATTTGGTGTAAGTCATGGAATGATCTCATCCGTTGTAGCAATAATTGCAGGACAATTGTTCGGAGCTACTTGGTTCCATGAAATTAGCTAGACCAATAGATCGCTCACTCTATACATCATCAACCCGAGAGCTCTCAAACCCTAGAGTCCAATCCCAAGGACCTCTCCCACATCGGCGATGCCACGACTAATGACTATGGATCTCAAGGGCACACCGGCTGGCTTGTTACTTCCATGTTGATGATGCAAGGATTGGATAAGCTCGTCCCACGTATCCCTTGGGTTTTTGGAGGAAGGATCGATCCCTACCGTATTCTCAACCAAACACTGGTGATAGACGATGATCCTGTCTTGTTCCTGAGACGTTCTCAAAACCAAATACAATAGGAACATAGGCTAGTGTAGGTAATTATATATGTTTGGAGCAACTTATATAAACATTATACATAGAAAATTGGTGCTTTTATGTGAAAACATTCGACGTAGTTCAGTGTTCATTAGAGAAAGAGTAGAAATAGCGAGGAATGAAATAGAAGGCAAGGTGTTGAATGCCTAGAAATTAAAATATTTGTTCGGTTCAGGATGGGGACACATACTTTAATTATTTTTTAAAGGTCTACTTTAGTGGATTCAAAGGAGAGTCGATGGATGTGTGGATGCATTCATGGTGCAACAATTCAGGTTATACACATTCTTTACCTCACTCATCCAGCACTTATCTTCTCATGCTGTCAACATGTATGTGATCGTAGCCATCCGGCCAATCAAATCAATCAGCTTCCCATACAATCGCGTGGTTGTCTCTGTTTCTTTTCCTTTTTATACCGTGGCCACCTCCTTTCCATTGCTAGATTGGTTTTCCCCGGGAAATCCAACAAAGCATGGCCCCTGGGCCTATGATCTGAAATTAAACGGTGGGCTGGGGACGTCCGGAGCTGCCGAGCTGGGACCATCTTACTATAGAGGATTCACTTTTCAGTTTTCACTTTATACAATTTTAAAGTGAATCTACCGATTTTTACTATTTATTAGCAAAAATATAGGTAGTCTTATTAATGTTTTCAGTACCGTGCGTATCTGTTTGGTAATCTCCATTATATTACTTTTGTACTGGTGTGCCAACTTCATTGGCAAGAATTACAATCTGGCTAATAGGGAGTACAAAACCAACTCTTAAATGATTTAAAACTGCACATGGTGTGGAAGATACGTATTTTCTTTATGTTTACGTTACTGTAGAACACACCACTTTACCAAACAACACATAAATGTGCACATGCATGCAAAAAATGTTTCCTCCTCGATTGTTTGAGCACAACCAAGGTGCTCCATTTCTTGCCTTCGACTACGAACACTCCTGAATTACTTTCCTTCCATATTTTCTTAAGATCTAATTGTTTGGCATTCCAATGATAAGAGGAAGAGTTTAGTTAGGAAACACCCTTTACAAGCGCGACTGGTGCTGCCACATGCTGGTGCAGTGGTTTTAGAGTCGTAAGGTAATTACTCGCAGACAAATTCAGTCATCATGTAACACAAAAATTAAAATCTAGCAGTTAGGTGGGTTTGTTTGATCAGGTTCTTGATGTGGGCGTCTCGTCACCATCGCTAACTTGTTTTTTTATACCTTTAAACGTTATTCCTCTTAATGAAAAACAGGTGAAGTCCCGGTCGCGAAAAAAACTCGACAAATTATGATCTAAAAGGGCCTTGAGAAATTCCCTTCCAGCCATGGACCAAAAAGAGCAGCTCGATGTCAATAGTCACTTTTGGGTCGTGCGTCTCCAATCTCTGAAGACTATTGCATTTCATTGCTTCTAGATACCCCACGGGGTGAAGATGGCCAAGGTGTCTGCTGCTCTGGTGCCTTCTCTGGTTACGGCCACAACTAGTCCCCTCTATCCATTGTGGTGGTCACAAATTTTGGTAGCCACTCCATGCTAAACTTGGCTCCATATATCAAATGGGTGAAATGTTTCGTTTGTCCCTGAGTGATTGTCATTTGGCTTCTTAAGAAACAACTTTGACTAAATATATATAAAAATATCAATATTTATGGTAAAAAATTAAATCATTAGATAAATCATTGAATCTATTTTTTAAATAAGTTTATTTAGAAATACAAATGTTGCATGTATTTTTCATAGATCCAGTTAAACTTATAGCATAAAAATAAAAAAGACAATTATTTAAGAACGGAGAGAGTAGGTGGGTGTAGAGGTTTCCAAATTGTTTTCACACAGGGCATATAATTAGTTATTCTCTCACTCCTCAGCTGCGTCATGTTTCTGTCTATAGTCTATCTCAGAGGAGAAACCACGTGAAAAATTCGCATCTTGGTGATGTCTAGACCTTCCAGATGATGAGTGTTGGAAAATTACAAAGGATGTTACCATCCCATCAAAGTGGAAGTCGTAAGCCGACCTTGCTTAGTGCTTTCCTTCCAGTTTCGCAAGATATCAACATCACAAATGCTTCCCATCACTTTATGTGGAAATGGACGTTGTGAATACATTATCGCTCACCACTGTTGCATGTTATCACTAGCTAGGTGCCTATGCCAATATGTAAAAATTCAATTAATAAATAGCTAATTTTAAATAAAGATATTAACAAAACCATATCATAGTATCTATTTGGTTCGGTGCAAACTATATAAATAAAGAAGCTAGTAAAAAATATTGAATCAGACAAAAAACGTGTCAAGACGCTACTAGGTCCTCTAGATCAAGCAGTCGTTAGGTAGAGTTGCTAGAAAAGTCCATCAACGAGGAAGCATCTAATTTTAGAAAATGTCCATGATGTCGCTTTTACAATTCAATACTATTATAGATAGCTATCAGATCGACTTCTATTTCATATGAACTTATATCATGTCCCACTCACCCCCAGACTTCCATTTCATATGAACTTGCCTACGACAGACTGAAAAATCCTAGTGCCGTGTTATGCTGTCGGTCTGCCGCCACGCAACCACCATCACCGATCTCATGGCGGCCACCACTCGGAGCAATCATCATGTCGTGTTGTTCCCTTTACCGGCGCAGGGCCACCTCGCCGGCTTTCTCGCCCTCGCCGGCCTCCTTCGCCGTGAGCTCCAGGATGGTGTCACAATCACGATCGTCTGCACTCCGCGCACCGTGACCGCGCTGCGCTCCTCCTTGGCGGACGTGGACACAGAGTTGTCCTCGAGCATCAATTTCCACGCGCTGCCGTTCGTGCCGGCCGACCACGGCCTCCCCGCCGACTGCGAGTCCACAAACTCTATCTCCAACCGCGGCGACTTGTTGAAGCTCTTCGAGGCCCTCGACACTCTCGAGCCCGCCTTCGACGACTTCCTCTCGGGCTTAGCTAGCGGCGTCCACAAAGGCGAGGAGAATGAGATGCCAGCCGCCGCCGACGTCTGCATCATCGCCGACGTGTTCGTCGCGTGGACCGTGGACGTGGCGCGCCGGCGTGGGCTCCCCCACGCCTTCTTCGCCTCGTGCGGCGCGTACGGCTCTGCCATCCTGCACGCACTCTGGGCGCAACCGGTGCTGCCGTTCGGCCCTGACGGGACGCTACGGCTGCCGGAGCACCCTGCGGTTGTGCTCCACCGCTCGCAGCTATCGCCGATGTTCACCTGCGGCGACGAGAGGTTGACCAAGTACAACCGCCGCCACCTGCCGCGTGGCTACCTGACGAACGCGGTGATCACCAACACCGTTGAGGAGCTCGAGCCCGTGGGGCTGGCCATGCTGCGGCGCACTCTCCGCGGCGTCCCGGTGTGGCCCATCGGCCCTCTGGTCCGCGGCGTCCCGGCGTCGGACAAGGACAGCGGCGGCAGCAACGACAGGATTCTCCGCTGGCTCGACGCGCAGCGACCATCGTCCGTCGTGTACATCTCCTTCGGGTCACAGAACACGATACGAGCGAACCAGTTGGCGGAGCTCGCCGCGGCGCTGGAGTCGACCGGCCGGCCGTTTGTTTGGGTCGTCCGGCCGCCGGTGGGGTTCGACGTCAACGGCGCCTTCCGCGACGAGTGGCTGCCGGACGGGTTCGAGGCCCGCGCGCGCGCCGGTGGCAGGGGCCTCGTGGTCCGTGGGTGGGCGCCGCAGCTCCGGATCCTGGCGCACGCCGCCACGGGCGCGTTCCTGAGCCACTGCGGCTGGAACTCGGTGCTGGAGAGCCTCACGCACGGCGTGCCGCTGCTGGGCTGGCCCCTCGCGGCGGAACAGTTCTACAACGTCAAGATGCTGGCGGAGGAGTGGGGCGCGTGCGTGGAGGTGGCGCGCGGGAACATGGAGAGCTCGGTCGTGGAGATGTCCAGAGTGGTCGAGGCGGTGGAGAAAGTGATCGGCGACTCAGCAGAGTCGGAAGCGCTACGGCAGCGGGTGGCAGAGGCACGACAGGTGCTGGCCAAGGCGTGGGCCGAGGATGGTGGGTCGTCACGGGCGGCGTTGCACGAGTTCTTTAAAGCTATGCACTTGTGATGTTTAACAGAGCACGAACATCTCAGCATTGGACTGCCAATTCTAGCACAAGAATTGATCAATCGCCACTGTTTCTTTCTCCTGGTGATTGTTTCTTTCTCCTTGTTCATCGAGCGAATTCATCGATCGTCACATTTCCTTTCTCCTTGTTCTTTCTACTTGTTCATCGAGCCACTTAGGTGCTGTTCATCAAGCGAATTGATCGATCGTCATTGTTCTTTTCTCCTTGTTCTTTCTACTTGTTCATCGAGGCACTAGGTTTCAGTGGAGGTGTGGAGCCAATGAAAATGATAGTGACACTGTTCTACTCTAGTTAAGCTGGTCTCCCCACCGTTTGTCTTTCTTTTTCTGCTTGCAAACCTGTGTAAAAGACTATGTGTACGCTGTGTGTGCTTTATAAAAGCAGGGTTTTCCCCGTCAAAAAAATAAATCATAGTGACAAATCCTCGAGCATCCAATGGCGCCAATGAAAATCATAGTGAGAAATCCTCGAGCATCAAATGACAAACCCAACTGCCCTAATTTTGCAAAGGCAGAGAGCAATAACTTGGAGGGGGTGATCGACAAAGAAAACTTGTAATTTTGCTTTGTTTTCTATGAGAAGGGTGTGTCCCCCTCCACATGTACATAAACTTTAATTTCTCTCTTAATTGAATTGAAAGACAGTGCTCCTGCCATTGCATTCAAAAAAAACTGCTGTGAGAAAAGATCCAAGGAACCTTGTTGACACCAACTTTATATTTGTTGTGCTGAGTGCCGCATCGCATAGTCATAGATCGGAGCCTAGGATAAAGCATAAGAGCTCCTCAAATCCCTCTAGCAGATGTGACATTCAGCTATTCAGAGGAATTCTAGGAATGCAAATTGCAGTTTTACTCCCCACAGAATTTCAGCAAACAAACAAGCGTGTCACTTTCTGACGAGTCAAAAATCTAGATGATGCATCACGACACATTTGATGGAAGGACTCAATTACTAATGCTTATACTAATTATTAAATTACGAGAAATGAAGTGATCTATGGATTTAACTTATTCCATTCAATCATCCACAATCAAACAAAAAAATGTGTGGAACAATGGTCATAATAGACGACCCTTCTTGAAGGCCAATAGCCCCCAAGACAACATAGGCCTGGATGAAGCCTTTCAGTTAAAAAAAAATAGTTTGCGCACGCAAATGCAAGCTCCACTGTAACAAAAAAAATACTAATCTATTACAGTATACCGTATTACTACACGACACAAGTAAATACAGCTACAATCACAGGAAAGAATAGAGGTTCCTGGGTTGGTCATGCTTCACTGCTTCATGTTTCCAATCTGTCGCGCAGTTGTAAACTCACACTCTAACTAGAGCCATCATCTATCATCAAGCATATGATTGTTGACCTGGTCAATACTAATATCTGAAAATGGGTTCGATGAGGCTGTCAATTGCTCATGCAGCCATGCAGGCAATATGGAAGTCCATTTGTCGTGGTATCTTTCTTCATGTTGCTACTGTTTCCAAACTGGAGCTCCAAGTAAACTCATATTCCACCTGGAGAAATCATCTATCACCAAACATAAGATTGTTGATCTGATCAATGCTAATGTCTGAGATGGGCTCGATGGGTCTCTCCTCCTCAACCCTAGGAGAAAACGTTGTGCACTCCCGACTATTTTCATCTGTGGAACAACCATTGCAACAAGATGAAAAGGGCAACATGTAAAACAAAACAAGAATTTGCAAAATAATACAATCATTTGGAGGAAGGGGATTCAGTCTCACCGAAGATAGTACTGAAGGAAGTCGGTGGAGGAGTGGCCACGAAGTTGAGGCCCATGTAGATACCCATGGACAGTACCACAGCCACAATTACAAACGATGGCACCGCCAGTGCCCAATACCTGAACAAAAGCAAGCCTGCAATCAGCTACAGCAAGAGACACCCATCCAAATCGAGCAGTTTTTAAGCTATAATATAGTATATAAGCAGCAAGGTCATCAATGCCACACATTAATGGAATTCAGGTTTCATTTGATTTTATCTGAATTGCAACCATTCAGTATCTAAATGTCTTTCCTAGCGCTACTGATGATATGGATTTTATTCAGAGTGAGCAAGAGCAAGGACCAAACACCAAATAAGAAAAGGTCATGGACAGTAAGGGGGGAGATCAGGGAAAAGAGAAGCATTCATACTTGCTAGGGTAGTAGGTGATGCCGAGAGATCGGAGGACTGGCTCAGGCGTGTATGCCCAAGCAAGGTAGACAGCGGTGGCGATAACTGTGGTGATGGATCCGACAAAGCCGTACACCTCCGACGGCTTGGGGCCATGATCGAGGGCAGCAAAGGAGGGTGACCTTGAGGAGGGGGCCCAGTCGCGGTGGGGTCGGCGGTTGCGGATCAGGCTCACCATCTGCCTGGGGCTGCGCACCGCTAGTGATGGCGACTGCGATGTTGACGGCGGCGGCCACTCCATCGTCTCCCCTTTGAACCAAATAAAAATTTGATGGAGTGAAACAGGTAGTAGCAGTTGAGGTTTCCAATACTCGATGTTCTGTAATTGCTATTGGTAAGGACTGCGAAGCCACACAATCTAGCTGTGACTCAGTTCTTCTAATCCGGGAGACACAGTAGAAATAATGATCTACCATATCATACGACGTCATTTTTTCGGTCTAGGAGCTTAAGTAGTCAAGAATTTAAGTTTTCACTTCGTTGGTTACTATGTGCACCCAAGAAATATTTGTTCTTCAAATAACTAGCTACCCAATCTCCTGATGATGTACATCATTGAGAGCCACCTGTGGTACTTACGCCATGCGTTTACCACTCTTATGCATCTTCATGAAGCTTTTCCAGCTCCCCTCAAAAGTTTATGCACTACCACACATAAAAATTAATAGCCTAAATCCAGGTATTATAGTATGATGAAGAAATTTGGCAGCATTCTTCTTGATGTGCCAAGTGCACAAACAATGATCAGTGTTAGGTAAAACTACTCTTATAGCCTTTCGCATTGCACGGTCTGTCATACCCCTCATCGAGTTCCTCTCTATGGTATATTCTGTTAGGATAACTGGGCCAAGCCCATTATTTATTCTAAGTAGTCAGAAAACCTCAAAGGCCCACAACTGTGTAATCAAGTGGAAAGGTGATTAGTACCAACTTGACTAATTACCGAGAGGACTCTCAACTTAAATAGTGAGCTTTGAGATGCCCACATAAGCTGATTGAGGAGGAGAACCTGGGACCCACACGCGCGCGCCGCCGCCGCCGAGCCGAGCCGCGCCGCCCGCGCGCGCGCGTCGCGACGCGCCGGGGCGTGGGCGTGGGCGTGGGCTGGCTGGCCTGGCGTGCGTGCGTGCGTGCGTGCGTGGCTTTGGGCTGGTTAGCTCTAGGCCTTTGTTTTTGCCACTCGGCCCATCCGGCCGAGGCAAACCCTAGCCGCC